>CP099852.1:11765988-12365988 GCA_030062745.1 Capitulum mitella
AAAACCAGCCTTCCCAGCATAAAAAGATTGTCTTTTTATTACATAGTCAAATGAGAACATTGAAAGGTCGTAAAATGAACAGCATCACGAGAGAAGAATCAGGTTCCGTGAGTATTAACCAAAGCCAGAAAAAGACCACACCTCAGACTTCGCGTTGTAATGTCAATGAACGGTTCAATTCAAGAACCTGTTATTAAAATAGCTTACTGGGATATGGTCATGTCAGGTAACCGAATCATGACGCAGTTTTCGAAACGATGCATTGCTACTTTCGGTGCCATAAGCCGCGTTTTGGCTTTATTATCATTATTGTTAACATTAGTATTATTATTGTCAAATCAATTTAATGTAATTAATGTGCAACAATTATTGCAAATTCAGTCTGTTATAAGGAGTGTTTTGTCATTTTCTTGACAAAATAATGCACCTTTGGAATGTCAGCGAACTTCTCCAGGCCAAGTGAGGCCGCTGACTTGGTTTGGCCGAAGAATGGTCTCAAGAGATCACTTGTCAGTTCTTACTGCTAATCTCAGGGTAAAATGAGCTCGGTTGACGTCCGAGTGCATAATAACTGGAGCTGCTTCGACAGAATGCTAAAATTCGTCGCAGAATCTGCAAATGACATGAGTGCAAATGACAATGATAGTTCCCCATGACCTGAGAAACTAAAGTGTGAGCAAAGTTTGTCGAATTATGTACACCGCCTTGTTGGAATCGAGTGGTAGCATGCCGCACGCCTAAGTTTTGTTATATTTCTTCGTCTTGGCGCCGGAGAATGGCATCTACCCCACTCGTCTGACCGGTTTGCAGTGACAGATCGGTGCGTCCGGAGGCGGGTTCAGCAAATCGCTTACCTCTGCGCGGGGACGGGTCGGCAGTTTGCATGAGCTTCACTCGTAAATCGGTCAGTCGATTTGCTCTGTAGAGTGGAAATATATGGCGGGCTGGAGCACCGCCGATGACTGGGTGCTCGGCGCTGCGTGCCGCGGTGCTTTTTGCCAAGCCGTTCAGCGTGACAGTGCTCAGTGAGCCAGCCAACTGCGCAGTGAACGTCGACCAAACGCTGGGCATTGCTAAAGCCCGTGCAGACGTCCGCCAGTAGTACGCAATGGATATTGCCACCTGGGTTTTAAGCGACCACAACCCGGTGTCGTGACGACGATAAAATAAGGTTATAGGAGCAGCGCACTGGAGCTGCTGGAAAGGCTAAACTTTGAATACGCAGCGGTACGAATTTAATGAAACGTGGCATATTACGCAAGTTGCGTAGAAAGGATATTTGTAACCAAGGTTGCCCTGATGTAACTAAACGTGACGTAAAGATTCGACCGTGTCAGTGCCAAGGAACTTTCTGAAAAAAGTCAGCATGCACGTCAGCAGGCTGGTGCAATAATGTATGGTTACGGTCAGCCTCCAGTCCAGGTTCTGGGAGCCGCTGACGCCCATACATGCATATGGCGGGGGGAAGTAGCTCTGTCCAGACCTTCGTGACGCCGTTTTCATTGGCCAGATCACATGATTATACCGCTAGAAATCCTTGGTCTTCACGTTTGTACGGCGTGGAGTTTGGACATTACCAACCGACATGTTTCGGGGATAACTAAGAGTGACAGATGTACCAAGAGCAAAGCCAGGGTCAGTGAAGGTCAAGGTCATCAAAGGTCAAGTTTAAACAGATTGCGACCTGATCTAGATTTGCTTTGCAACAAGTCGAGTTGCATGAGATATATGAAATAAGTATCCAAAGTACCTACTGCAAACGCGCTGGCGCACATTGATACGCTTACATATGTTATATATATATATATATATATATATATATATATATATATATATATATATACATGTATTGTTGAAAAGAACTAAAAAAGAAAAGAACGGCATGTTCTGTCTTTATGACCTTTCTTGTGTATGTTTCGATGAGTCAACATTCCTCTTTAAGTCATAGCCTAGTCGTGAAATGAAATGCACAAAGTTACTCACATATTAACGTTTCAAAAACAGCATTTCCCTCTTCAGAATATTCTGCTTTACAGTGTAGTACAGTGCTTCTTTCCAATACACATGCACGGAGCGATGGTTATTACTAAATACACTTTCGAAATGGAGTTCACAATTGGTCTCCATACATTAAGAACTTAGCCAGCCCCAAACCGACAGTGTTATACAAGATTTTATTTCTTTGGTTACGTTAGTCCTTAAATAATGTATGAACAGCGCCTCGGTGATTAGGCGGCGCCTGTGGTCATGCCGTTTTTTTACGTTTAGTCGTATTGTCCGTCAAAACTTGTCGAATAAGTCGTTCGTCATGGCCTAACATGTGTTGGGCAGATGTTTCATCTCGTAAAAACATCGTCACTCGCCCAGACAAAGTCGTTGTGGCACCAATGTAGTGCACGGGACAAAGCCTCCAGTTTTTGTGTGAACAAGTAAACTGGTACATTGCATTGGTGCTTTTTAAGTCTTTGGTCTGGTCCGAAAGGTCGTTCTTAATCAGAAGGTTCCAATGTTTTACTTTTCCGTTATCCGTTACCATGGATATTATATATACACACATATATATATATATACATATACATATATATACATATTTTGTGTTCAAGACGGTACCTTTCGGACGTCAGTACATAGAAAACAGACAGACAAAGGACAATACATTACTTACGACAGTGAATGTCCCGATAGATACAAAATCAATGCTGTCCGAGCATTTCCAAAGCGCGCTGTTAATTACTGTTCGGATTGGGCAACTCTTGACCTCGAACTTTACAGAATCCGACGGATTTTACTCCACAACAGTTACCCAAACATGGACATTGATAAGGAAATTCATCGACACATCAAGACTTTTATGAACAGTGAACCTTAAAAACGACGTCGAAACAATTTTGGATTAATGTGCAAAAACCAGATGACGTTCTCTTACAAAATTAGGGAGAAAGCTTTACGAGACATCATAAAAAATCAAGTTCGCCGTTAAGATTCTGAGAATGAAATATAACTAACTGCTTATTACAAAAGTAAAACGGTGGCGAACCTCCTGACGTAGAACAAGCTTTCGAACCAGATCAATGACTTAAAAAGCACCAAAATAGTATGCCAGTTTATTTGTCCACACGAAGACTGGAGGCTTCGTCCCGTACACCACACTGGTGTCACAACGACTTTATCCAGGCGACTGACGATGCATTTATGAGATGGGGCACCTGCTCAACACATGATAGACCATGACGAACGACAAATTCGACAAGTTTTGGCGAACAATACGATTAACCGTAAAAATGTCGTGACCACAGGCGCCTCCTCACCACCGAAACGCTGTTCGTGCTGTTCCTTAACCCTATTCCCGACAGGGGGCTGAATCCTCCCCCCTAAAGTTTTTTGCTGGCCAATTTCGGGGTTTTTTAACGCGGCTTCACGAAACTTGGTCACTTTTCATTGTTATTCTTTCTACGCACTGTGGCAGAATTTCGTAATTCTATTTTGCTAAGGGGCGGAGCCAGACAACGTTTTTGGGAGGCACCTTTTTTGGCCTTTTTTGGCCCTGTTAAGGGTAAAAAGAAAATGCCAAAAATAGCGTTTTTACTATAGAACTCAAAATCTTACATGGGTGTAGAAGTAACTAGCTTGGAAACATACAAATATAATTTTGTTCATGTGAGATCACCTGACAAGGTCAGGTCGAGGTCAAAAGTCAAAGTGAGGTTTCAAAGCGAAAATTTTGGCTCTTTGCCTTCGAATGCCAAACCCGGAATACATGTGACATAGAAGGTTGTCCTCCATTTGTGTAACAAGTTTCAGCTTGATATCACGTCGGGTCACGGAGCTATGACCTAAAATGTCAGCGTGCGCACCCTTTATCATGACAACCGTAAAATGTAATTTCAGAAACAGAGCGAATTCAAATGATGGAAACGTTTCCAGATAATACTAAACCCATACGAGATCATTCCAAGTGAATCTAATGTCGTTGGAGGTTATTTAAGGTCAAAGGTCGTAAGCAAGCTGGTCTGAAGAACATGTGGCCATGGCAGTTCCCCTTTTTCATGTCCCTCGCACCGTCTATGCCAACGTTATACAAACATTGTAATACGATTTGTATTTCCTCAACATAACATGACTAGCGGAATGCAAAAGAGCGCTTTGAATTTTTTGTTAATTCATTTTCTGAAAACTACTCCTCCTATTTTCAAAACCCTGTGAACACCTATGAATCTGTCAAAATTTCAAATGCATGGACAAAAGGTAGAAATCCCATCCATAGCCTCTCCATTCATACCGATTTAATCAAAATTAGCCCATAAACAACGGAGTTATAACAAGTCAAAAAATATCCCCCATTTTGACTTTTTTGCCTACATTTATCCACTTCTTTCAAAATTTTGAAGACTTCTTCCAAGAAATATGTAGTTAACGTCACGGCAAATGGATTATCGTTTGTTGCGATGAAATCGCATGTGTAGTTCTCAAGATCTGAGGGGCCGAACCAGCCCCCCCCCCCTGCCGGGATTCGACCATGCCGTCTAGTCTTCCGGGAATAGGATTAAGACCCGACTCAAGTAAATAAATGAAATCCTACATAACCCTATCAGTCTGGGGAGCTGGCTAAACTAAAGCAGTAGATAAATTAGCGACTTCGTAATGTATGCTGACCAACTGTAAACCACATTTCGGAGGTGCATTCAATTATAACGATCGTTCCGTGTATGTGTAATGTTCTGCACTGTGAAGTAGATTATTCTGAGGATGGAGAGCGATATTTCTGAAGCATTAATATATGAATAGTTTTTGTATTTATTTTCGCGACTAAGCTATGACTTAAAAAGAAATATCCCACTCACTGGAAGGTACACCAGAAAGGTCATAAAAACAGAACATGTACCTTCCAGTCTTTTATTATTATTATTTATTATTGGTCTTTTCAATAATACCTGTGTTAAAGGAAACCTCCTCCCACCTTACACCGATATATATGTATTGATGTATACGATACATATATGTATATATATATAGTTTCCGTTTTACAACAATAAAATCATGTAACTGGGTTCGTTAAAAGGAAATAACTCTGTACCACCTGACGTTTTTTGTGCCCACGATCGCCTGGGGGTGTCAAAAAGGGCACCCCTTCTCTCTAAGAATCTAACCGTTGAACTTGAGCCGGTCTACCACCAGCCGATGGCCCTGAGTCTTGCGATTCAGAACATACTATGTTAGCTCTGGTCACGTGGCTGACAACGTCACAGGTCTAACGCATAACACGACGGCGGAAAAACCGACATCGGTTTGTACATCACATCATCGGTAATAGTGGTCTTAGAGCCTTCAACTGGGTATCAAACGAAAGGCCATGATCTTCTTCATCAGTGGCTTACCAAAATATTAAGAAATGTCGGGTCAAGGCCAGCTTAGGTCAGGTGAAATAATGGTCTTACTTTACATGTGAAAGATCGATACCTTACTCGCAGCCGTTTTGATCCACGCAACAAAAGGAGCAAGGTAAAATCTTCTGATGATCAGTTTTGCATTGCCTGACTTTCATCCGGTCAAGGTCAGTGTAAATCAGGTCAGATCATGTCGGATTGCTCTTCCTGCCAAAGAGCAATAATTACCCGCTGGGATTCTTAACTTCGTCAAGCACAGAACTGAAACGACGTCTCGTGATAATTAAATCTGCTCTGTCTGCGCTTTATCGGGTCAAGGTCAAGCCAGGTCAGGGTAATCATTTTTAGATATCATCATCATAGATAGATAGTCATTTTTCTTTTTATAACCTATATGGTGATATGACGTCATCTTTTTTTAAGTAGGAAGAATAATTGCTCTCTGCTGCTACTGAACGATCTCCATTTGTTTTTCATTTGCTATTAAACGATCTTCATTTGCTGCAGTTGAATGCTGCATTTCATTTCGCTTTAACATCTACCTATGACATGACCTGACATGACCTCACGTTGCATTTGATGAACCTTGCCAAGCGGCGCGTATAGATTTGCTTGTCTGACTTGAAGGATGATGTCTAACTAAAAAATGATCGATGGGGAAGGTCAGCGGCAACCACTTCTATCACCCACAATGCAAATCAGTCCAATTCTCGTCATGCATATGACCTAGCATGACCTCTAGCGTTGACTGTGACAGTCGTATATTCTTTTGGGAACCAGGTACGATGTAAATTTAAATAATTCATGTATTATATTCGCGAATATTATCCAAAGCATTATCCAACGAAGCATGTCCGCACCAACGCCAGCAAAGGCAAAAACAGACATGCACGAGTTCACTTATGACGTCATATCTCCATCACCTGACGTAGCACGAAAAAGGTTTGATGCCAAAATATGTAAAATTGATTGGTAAACAGGTACTCGAAATTTGGTTGAGTTAACTCTCACGGTTGGGAAGTTGTTAAAAAACCGAAGGGGCGCCCTACCTGACACCCCCAGACGGTGCCGAGTTAAGTACATTTAACATGGAACTTACTTCGGTTCAAAAACTTCATCCAAAGCCATTGAACTCGCTTCTCTTCATTTGACTTTGCGGAGATCAGTGAACGCTGAAAGTGACCAAATGTACCGATGTCGGCTACCTGCACTGAAAGTGCGCTAAATGATACGTTTAGCGCTCATATTTACACTCAAAGTACACCAGTATCACGTATGTATATGTGATGCTCGAAACTTGACCTGCAGAAGTAGAGAAATAACGCCATAGGTCAATGAACTGACATGATCTGAACCTGAAATCTTATCTCAGGCCTGCAAATTAGGGGAAACTGTTGTGTTCCCCGTTTTAAGGCTCTAACATTCGCCCTTTTCCCATTTCGTTTCAAAAGCCATGTGGAATGGTTTATATGTACATGCGTGGCGAGAAAGTGTCCAAAGTTGACCTTTTCGACCTCATTTGACCCTTGAGATATTGACCTATGGTCATGAAAACTACACACAACGTACCTTCCCTTAAAATTTTGTGTTTCCAGCTCTTTCCGTTTCCAAGAACGAAACGGAGGGGGGGGGACAAAAGTGCCCCCTTCCAGTGCGCGTTGGCGCGAAACCCGCTTCCACTGCGCATCTTAACGAACGTTTAAAGTGTTTTGCACCGTACGGTCCCACTGCATGTTGCGCAAGGATGTCACCAATGCTGCCAGTGACCTCCGAACTGTCGCCCTTGCTGGGTTAAGGTCATCTTAAGTCAGAATCATTAAATGAGGTCACCGATATGTTGGGCCTTTTATCGACCTCCCATGACCCATGAGAGGACCCATGATGACACGTCATCGCCGTTCTGCACAGAATCATTGGTTTCAGTCCATGGTCAGAAGCCATTTAGATAAAAAGCGCCCTTTAGGTCACGTTCCATGGGATCCGATGAAAACCCAAATGTAACGACATGACCTTCTTTGAGGTCGTCTGCAAGGTGGGTGAACTGAAAGAGTCAGCCAGGGTATCATCGTGCAGCTAAAAGGCAAGTCTATACCCTCGTTTTTGTTCCATAGCTCTATCACGTTAGGTCTGGGAATGGCTGGGGTCGTCCCCCCCCCCCCCTACACCCATCGTGTATTTTCAAAGGTGATCAGATAGCGACTGCTGGCGGGAGTTAACGTCAGGCCTATGGCGACGACTGGAAAAAAACGTCTTAACTCCTTTTCGGCCCCTCCCCTCATTTTTCGAAATCTCCAGTCAGAGTTTGATTCCTTAAGCAAGAACTCTAGCTGTCCGGTTTTTGACCGAAATTTTTCAGCGCGCTTGTCAAGTTCCAGATCATTACGTGGTCATTGCAGGATCGTTAGGCTTTGTCCCATATTAGGAGCCTCTCGCGACGTCTGTTTCGTGGCACGCATCTCGTTAACTTCACGTTTACAAGCCTTAACTAGTAAATATGAAGGAGTTGATGTCATACAGCATCACAAGAAATTGGTGTTTGAAAAAAATACACTTATTCCTTGCGTTACATTTAATGCGGACGAAATTTTTGCACGAGAATGTTCCCACGTCATATTTGTTCACATATTTAGGCTCATCAGAGTCCGATTTCAGTTCCCACGAATTTAAGGACGGCATCCATTGTTGGGTTTCTTCCGAACTGCATCCTGCCACCGAAAGGCGTCATCCATCAAACGATCTTCTTCTCGATCATAAGATCGACGATCAAAAGATCAGCGTGACTGGCAGCTGCCGACTGAGCCTTGTTTTGTGTTTCGGAGGCACACCTTGTCCGTAATGTCGGCAGACAGCAGTATCGACCAAGAAATATAAAAAAGAAATAAAATTAAACAAAAAAATGAAAACACGATGCCCGATCGCATTCAGCGGACTTATCAATCTGCCTTAAGGACCAGCGATCGTCGACTTGTAATTCCCCGAGTGGGCTGCTTGTTAGTTTCCTCGATTTTGTGCGCCGATTTTGTTGTAACCCCTGAAGAATACCGCAATGTCGACACTCGGCAGCTGATGCCGATACTCTCGACAAACTTGCGAATCGATTCACGACCTGAATCGCCGGACCGGAATCGATTCTGATTCAAGCACAGGCCTGGCCCTCTGAGCCTCACGTCTGACCTGGGCTGCAAGTATGGCCAAACCAGTCCTGCCTTCACAGTGGCTCTCTTCGGCCTGTCCGACCCCGTCTCCTGACCTCGGGTGCAGGTCGTCGCGTGCGGCCGGGGGGGGGGGCAAGACCTCCGCCCCTAACGCGCCCCTAGCCCTCAGTGCAGAAGCCGAAGCCGACGGCCGCAATCCATCACGGTCCGCCCACAGCCCCACTGTGCCGGACGCGGATGGTCCATTTCGATACGGCAGGCTTTTGAGGCTGTTTGACGGCGCGCCGCCATGGCCACCGATCAACACACGGTCAGAGCCGGCCGGGAGCCGCACTGCCAGCGCTGCGCCGACATGCCCCGGTCACGGCAGTCCGCCCTGCGGCCGGCGGCGCGCTGACAGGTCAGTGGAGTCAAGTCAGGGTCAGGTCAGGTCGGGTCAAGGTCGGTCCGGCCGGCGCCCAGGCGTCGTCCGCAACTCTTCCTTGTCACGCCTCGTCCGCGGCCCGGCATAAATCACGCGTCACTCGACCCTCTTTCCTGAGTCCAGCAGCTCTGAGACAGCCCGCGCTGGTCGGCAGAGTTCTGGCATTAAACACCGCGTCGAACCAGCGGCTGCAGCGTGACGAGAAGTGAGGCCTGGGAAGGAGAGTCGTGTGATGTTTGTTCGTTTTGTTCTCCTGCTGCCGGTTCGCATTTTCCTTCATCAAGATGTTGTCTGAGTTCTTTGGTCCCACTGCGGCGCGAAATCAGATTTTTTGCACCCTGGCAGGATGCAGGTGGTGGCAGGATGAGGAAAGAGACAAATTCGCTTGGAATTCGTCTCTTGGACTGAATTTGTCTCTTGGAATAAAGAGCTAAATTCCCGCTGCATTTATCCTGATTCTGTTTTTGTGCAATTTAAGTACCCATGCAATAGTCAGAAAGATGGTATCAGTGAAGAACAGGCGGCAATGAAATGCAGTGAAAGGGAACTTTTTTTCGCGTCCCTGTGGTTTCCTTGACACATGAGGCAAATCCTTAGGTTTGTTTGCTTTCCGTTGTAATGGATTAAAACAGTAAGTTCTTTACAGGGGTAATGGCAGGGCACTGACCATGGGAAGGGAAACTAGTTTGAATAGCATGGGTTCAAGGCACCTCAATCATGTGCAACTGCTGCATATAAATGTTTCAAACATTCCATTTCTGCACTGGCGTGTTGGACTGGTATTCCGATAAGCAAACTAAATTCTGCAATTATAAGTTGACGCAATGTCATTTCGTTGTCGTTTTCCTCAGGTTAGTTTATGTAATTTCGACTTTTCGTACAACATTGGAAGAAGGTCGATCTCGATAAAAAATCAGACCATATATTTCGGACCATTTCGTTCGTCCTTGGACACTGGTCGAGTACAGGGTCACAGACAAGTAAACACAAGTGCAAGAATTCGAAAAAATACGCTCAGTCCCGCGGAACATTAATTGTGGCTACCTGTAAGCAAAACAGACATAACCTAGAAATGCGCCATCTATATTGGTCTAGTCGAAATCCCTACCAAATTACAAATCTACGCTTTACATGTTCTGCTCGTTTCACTGATCGCTGTAACCTGTACTTTGCTTTACACGTATAATTGTTAATCGTTAATCGTCAATCGTCGTAAAATCGTTCGCTATGAAATGACCATGTGCTCTACATTCGTCTTGTCTTATCGTTCGCTATCAATTAAAGGTATGTCGTGCGTATTTGCCTAATCTGATCGTTCGCTATATCCCGAATATACATAATATACATAAACATTATATATAATGATAATAAAAAAACTATATATATATATATAATAACATATATAAACATTATATACAGAACCACGCTTCATATTGTCGCACTACCTAATCATGCGCTATAACGTTCGCGTTACATGAAATATAAAATCCGTCGTGCGTGGCATTAATTACCGCTGCTCTTTAAAGGAAGAGACACGACCTGGAATAAGGCTTCATATGTCCTTGACGAACGCTGCAAAATAAAGGTGCTGCGCTTTAAATTCGTCCGCTCAATCGTTCGCTGTCATCTGGAGCTTTTTACATATTTACTTCCTCTAATCGCGCGCTTAGGCCTAAAAAAACTCTGGACATGGTTTCACCGTCAAATTATTCGTTATAGCCTCAGACTACACCGCACAGAATCGACTGTCCAACCGTTAGCAATAAAAATATCCATACCGGACTTAACTGAAATTTATCTACCCCCTGTTTAACGATGAGTTCGCTTGCTTGATTTCTGTTGCCTCACGTACCACCCTATTTTTCCAAGCTGGCACAACAACTGTAGTTTTTCCGAACATCTGATTTAAATCTTTTTTGCAGTCAAACACGTGCTTTGCTGTAGCCGATTTGTCTATCCTACAATGTCTAATGTGTCTAATGTCTGCCAGACGTTCTTTTAGCCTCGTCGGTAGGGGTAGGTAAATTCCGGTTGTCCGATATGGAATATTGTTATAGCTAACTGTTAGACAGTCGATTCTGTACGGCGTAATCTGAGGTTATAACGAACAATTTGGAAGTGAAACCATGTAACGCGTTTTTTCAGGTTGACGCGCGCAGTTAGAGGAAGATTACGTGTAAAACACTCCAGATAACAGCGACCGATTGAGCGGGCGAATTTAAAGTACACCACCTTTATTTTGCAGTGTCCGTCGAGGACATATGAAGCGTAATTTCAGGTCGTGTCTCTTCCTTTAAAGGGCAGTGGTTATTAATGTTATGCACGACGGATTTTATATTAGTATATATATATATATATATATATATATATATATATTTTATATAACGCGAACGTTATAGCGGATGATTAGGTAGCTCGACCATATGAAGCGTGGTTCTGGGGTATAGCGAACGACCAGATTAGGCAAATACGCATGACATACCTTTAATGACAGCGAACGATAAGACAGAGCGAATGCAGAGCACATGTTCATTTTATAGCGAACGATTTTACGACGATTAACGATTAACGATGAATGGTTAAACGTGTAAAGTGTGGTACAGGTTACAGAGATCTATAAACCGAGCAGAACATGTAAAGCGTAGGTTTGGAATTGGTTAGGGATTTTGACTAGACCAATATGGATAGCGCATTTTTAGGTCATGTCTGATTTGTTTAAAGGTAGTCACAAATAATTTTCCGCGGGACTGAGCGCACTTTTTCGAATTCTTGCACTCGTGTTTATTTGTCTGTGTCGAGATCGACCTTCCTTCAGTGTCATACGAAAAATCGAAACCATATAAATTCTGCAAGGTTGAAATTTTGTCAAATTGGTCGTTTACAACGACGGGACCACTTTTCACACATCTGCGCGTGCAAATCGCGTACATGTGTAAGTTCAAGGAAAACATTTGTGTGCAAATTCGTCTCTGCATCTAGTGCAAATCATTCTGACGCTTAAGGAAGCATGCGAGTATAACTGTACGTACCCCGCACTGAACAATTCTGACGAGATGCAATGCAATGCGCAGCCACCTCACATTGAACCCAGCAGAGCGATTCAAAGCGGAAAAGGAAGCAAAGTGGTCATTGCACGCCCCAAGCACAAAGCTTAGCGGCCATGTCGGCTTAGCGGCATTTGGCGGCCAGCTCATTGGTTCAGTGGATATACCGTGGCTGGTTGATTGGTTGGTGGTTGGTTGGTCGATTTCGGAGAGCTTCCACGCAGCCAATATCAGTCCTTGCGCACTTCGCGCGTTGGCAGAGCGGCAAGCACCCAGGCACGTAAAAATTTAATAATTCCACTTTCTTAATAATTCCGAACTTAATTCCACTTTCATTCAAGCATGCGATTTCCTAGTGAGAAACCGTCGGAATCCGGTTTTTCCATCCGTCGAGCGGGTATTCGTCGGTGAAAGACTCACGGTCGGAGTCCATGTAATGCGCCGACAGCAGTGAGACATGGTGACATGTCTAATGGGCATGAAAATGTTAGAGAAATCTAAACGTGCTAGTAAATATAGCTCAGAAAACTACGTTAATTCTCAACCATAACTGTAATTGGCAAAAAATATCAATGATCAGTTTGCTTTGGGTCAGGTCCGATCAGATATTATACTGTTCCTCACCTTTTAGCCTCATTGTATGTCGTCATACACATTAATATCAACCATGGTGCATATCTGACATAGGGTTGCGTATATCGTTGTGTTATCACTGGAATTTGTAACCCCTACATATGTGATTCACTCATTAATACAATAGTAGTAAGGCGGTAATACAATGGTATTACCGCCTTATTACAATACAATAAGACGGTAATACAATGTTAAAATGCATTACTTTGATTTCCGAATTGCGTCGCGTCGTTCCGCACTGTTCCGCTTGGCTTGGGCCTGTGCCGTTGAGTCGCACACCGCATTGCAGCAAGAGGTGTCCAGCACGTTGAGGCCTGAAGAAAGAACGGGTGATACGTTGACGGCAGGAGCAAAGCATCTCACGTGTGACTGGAGCAAACAGTCCCGGAAACGAGAGAGAGGCCCAATGAAAATCGGACGCGACGAAGCTGACAGCCAAAACTCGCATGCTACTGATTTTTGAGGCGTAAAGTATTGTTTGCAAGACAAGGTGATCGGGTGGTTGGTGACACAATCACGTGATTGCCGGCAGGCTGTTTCCCTCTCCGCCCGGCCGCCAACACCGCCGACAGCGGCGAAACCGAGCAGAATGTCGACCTCGGCTCATTCACCACCGGTGAGTCGGTCAGACGTTCGGCAGAAGTTTGTCTTGTTGTTTCGTTGTTTCGTCGGCCAGCTGTTTCGCAAGGACAGTTTGTTAGTTGTTCCTCCATCTTCTTCGTGATCTCTGAGACGTGTGATGTTCAGTTTTGCTCTTCTCAGACCACAGTGGCCTGTTCGATAAAGGCGAGTTTGTGGGGCATTCGTCGGAAATGAGACGGTGAGAAACGACTCGTGGGATACGCAGTGGCGTGGTTCTGAAGCTCCCCGAAAGTCATTTCTTGGATATTCCCTGGAGGTGGGATTATGGGATATATTCCAGTAGCGAGTGCTATGCAAAGGTAGGTTTGTGAAGTCCCTAGAAGTGATCTTGTGGGATGTTCGACGTCATTGTGGATGCAATAGTCGGTCGATTTCAGCAGCCTGTTTTTGAACCTTGTGTTACTTTTGACAGCACTGGGCGGCCAATTTATTACTCCAGTCAGCGCCACACAATCTCTGTCGTTTATCAGCTTCGAAACCGTGTTCCTCGGTTCCGAAAACGGCATTCAACCTTTTCGACAGCGACCCTCCTCTTTGCCTCCCCCTCCCCCCAAATGAATCGTGACCATCAGCAGTCATCAAAATCCGGATTGTATTCAGGTCGTCCTGCGGCTAATGCTGGATTACTGCTGTGCCAGGAAAAACGGCTTGTACTGATTGCTCGTTGTCTGTGCGTCCCGGATAATAATCCCTTGTCTATAAGCCACCAGGTATGCTGGGCGTCGGCGCATTACATGGCTTTTTTTACCATTTCCCATTGACTTGTTTGACAATGGAAAGGCAAGCCTCTTCGGGTGCAGGCCGACTTGACATTTGTTGTCAGGTGCACTTTGTATGGCAATCCGGGCACGACCCGTGCTTTGATCGTCGTCTGTTGACGGTAGCTTAGGTGGAAGTTCGCCAATGTTTGCCTGGAACTACGTTGGCTCGCGCTCGGTGCTGTCTGTCTGTTCCACTGTTTGCATGTCTGCCTGCTTGTCCGTGGGGGCGCTGGGTGACCGACGACTTGAAAGTCCCCTGTTCCAGTGGTATGCGGTGGCCGTCTCCTTTCATTTTCTTGGATGTCCAGCTTTGCAGGAAAAGGGCATTACGCCTGCTGTCTGGTGGATGAAAATGAATTGTTCTTTCTAGGTTTTTTTGTCCAGGAATTGTAACCGATTGCAAAGTTTTTTTTGGAGAAACTTCGGCCATCAAATTATTTAACATTGAGTTTTCTCTGGATGATGCTTTATTATATTTTTCTGTTTGGTGGTGGACGGAACTGAATTACGCGTGGTCACGTGATCGTAGGTTACGGTGAGAAATAATGCCAGGGTGGAAAGAATCGACGTGGTTTTCATACCCAATAGGGGAGGCGAAGCCAAGTCTGACCCTCAAAGCCTTTTCGGGGTTTCCGTGAAAACCGCACGAAATATACGAAATGTTGGTATATCGCCGCAAGCCATGGACTGTTTAGATTCGTTTCCTAGAAAAACGAAACGGTCGGATAAAATATAGCGTAGTTGCATTGGTTTTTGTAAAACACTGATTTTTGGGATCGGCCCACCCACGGGGTAATACCAGCCATGCATTTACCGACATTGTTTTTTTCCGCGTTTGATGGCAAACGATCTTTCCCGTAAGACTCATTTGGTACCAACGAAGGCTTGAATGGCTCTTTTTCCAAATAGCAAATAGTCTTAAAATATGGCGTATTTAGTGGGACATGGGACACTGTATTTAGTGGACGTGGGACACTGAATGGTTCGAGATTTCGTAGGGGGTACCCAATAACTTTTAAAGGAAGTGCAAAAATCTTCGCATTTCGCTCTTACTTTATGCCTGCAGTGGAATAATGACATTAGGCTAATGCATTACGTAATTCCAAACCATACTGTAAGTCATATATGGCATGCACAACATTCAGCACGCCGTTCACTGGCGTTCCAGCCGAAAACTATTGACTGGGGAAGGGAAAATATTGTTCCCTCTCTATCGTCGGTACACATCGCCCGATTCTCACGCCTCACGCGTCAATCAAAAGTTATCTGCGATACGGCTCTAAAGTAGCCATCTAATCTAGATTTTGAGGTCAAAGGTTAGGGCGAGGACAGGTCAAACCTCAAAATCGAGATTTCTTACATCAAGGCCCATAGAAGCCACACAGTCATAAACACGAGGTTCATTGTCTCTAAAAGTACTCTCCGTAACTAGCCAAAGATGCTAGTGAGTACTACGCTGATGTTAAGCCAAGGTCAAGGTCAAGCGACACAAGTCAGCATATATCGTAATTTAGATTTACGGCATTTTTGTAGCTCTTTTGAAAATGAGGTCAAGATCGTCCGGCCACCCAGAGCCATATTGGCATGCCCATGAGCGGGGTAGCCCCATCAAAGTGGGCGGCGTTACCCCAATTCTTCTAATGACATTTGTCAATGACACAAATTTGCAGCGGCCATATCAGCGCCGGAATTTTTCCTTGATACTCATTCCAGACACTGCAATGTTGGTAATAAACACATTGCACATGGTACAGGTTTTCCTGAGGCCCACAGGTATCGAAAAATATTGTGTTTTCTTGTAACAACATAACCAGACACTACTCACTTTTGCGAGGCATTACAATAAAATAGCAATAAAATAGCTTCAACCTTGTTTAGGAAATTAAAGTTCGCAGACGAATCGCATGGTGGTAATGACACGTCAAATTACAGTCATCATTCGGTCACGATATTCTGGGTCTTACTATATGTATAAACTGACTGCTTCCCACGCAAGGCCGCTTTCTAAAGCGTACTTGATATGTTCCTTAATCACGGTTTGTGAGCCTGAGTCCGTCGCATAGATCAGAATCGGATCATGAAACATTATTCATAGAAAACCGATTCAGTCTAGCAGCTTACCGTCTCTGTCCGCCTTCCACGCCACCTTCAACGGAAAAGAAAGTCATTTGAACTTCCTTTGTTTATACTCTGCTCAGGAGAGAAGTGGCCGGTTTTACCCACTGGCCGGTGTTACCCCTATATATATATATATATATATATATATATATATATATATATATATATATATATATATATATATATATATATTGCGCACGTGGCACAAAACCGTCATGAAAACATCATAAGTGCATTACGCTATACACCATGAACATATCAAAACATCATAACATATGTGTCTCCTATCACCCACCTTTTCCTTCCCCCCCTGCCCATCCTACTTTCCTTCGTTTTTTTCTCTGGCGCTTTTACGGCTAATTCTAGACGTATTTGGTGAGCTAGACGTATTTCGTGAGCGAACAGTGAGTTAGCTGTAAGCGAGTGAAGCCTTAAAGCGGCCTGAGCGCGGACGTATGCTGGAATTGTAACGAAACACTGCATCAGCCCCAACGCGAACGCTGTTTTTGTGTCTCAGGCGCCTCAGGAGGAACCCAAGTCGCTCTGCACAAGACTTCTGAAGTTCCTGTTCGGTCATGTTGGCCTGTTTCTGCTCGTGTCTGCTGTGGCCGCCCTTGGTAAGTCCAAGGCGTTCTGCAGCGTCCCTGTTAGCCGGCTGCTGCTGCACATACAACATACTTCATTGCCTTTCGAACATTGTCCTGCAACGCACTTACCGGCCAAAACATTTCAAAGCATTTGTTCTGTTATGTTTCATTGCGAGGTCACTATTGCGATGCATTACGTCAGTAAAATAGCTTCAGCCTTGTTTAGGAAATTAAAGTTCGCAGACGAATCGCATGGTGGTAACGACACGTCAAAGCACAGTCATTATTCGGTCACGATATTCTCGGTTTTACTATATGTATAAGCTGACTGTTTTCCACGCAAGGCCACTTTCAAAAACGTACTTGATGTCTTCCTTATTCACGTTTTGTGAGTCTGAGTCCGTCGCAAGAATTAACTTGGGAAATCACCGAAAACCACCAACACCTCGTCTCATGCCAAGGAGGCAATGATCTGGGCAGTAGCTGGCCGATAACGTCAATAGTGATTCAGCGCCGATCCAAAGGGAATTCAGCCAAGGGTCGCGCGTTCCCCGGTGTGTTTGGAAATCAGTCCGAAGAAACAAGACGAACGAGCCTTATACACCCGTACCGGAGCATGTTTGTTGAATCCAAGCCTCATCGGTCGCGGTTCTGGGTATCCAGTTGTCATGAAGGTCGGAAACTAGGAATGTAAGGAAGCACGATGAAGATGAATTCTGGCATGATGACATGAAGTGGTCCAGGAACCAAGGGAGTTTCGGTGTCATGAATATCTAAAAACTGGGAAATAAACACTTTGAACCTACGCAATGTCTCGGGCAATCACGCACGGCAGAGGGCAGGCACAAAACCATGAATCGGCCAGAAGGGGGATCCTCTTAAAGAGGGCCTCCTATAGCTTCAGAGGGACTCCTGTAGCATCAAACGGCCCTTCTGTAGCCTGAAATGGTCTTTTATGGGCCTCCTGTAGCAACATGGAGGGCTTGCTATGGCCTAAGGGATCATATTCGATAATCCTGAAGGTTCTCAAAGGGGTCAGCGGGCCCTGAAAGATAAAGTAGGGATCTCTCTGAGGCCTCCATTGTTCTCCAGGGTGGGGGAGGGGCGACCCCTCCTTAACAACGTCCCTGGCAGACGGTCGTGAAAACGCGCCGACGGGGGTAAAGAAACCATTTCCGGTCACAAACTTTGCACTTTCGCGATTTGCTGTCCGTATCAGGTGGCCAGGAAAACAGTGAACTTATTCGCTATGTATTAGCGACGTGACCGGACGTTAACAATAAAAAACAATGAAAAGCCGTCATTTGGCGCAAAAATCTCTCTGCAAGCCATCATTAATGACGCTACAGCTCGATAACGTGATTTGGCTTAGGTAACACTTTTCTCAAAACATGCGCAATAAATGTATCGTCAGGTTTGTCAAATTTCACGGCGCTGTCGTGCGCAGTTTTGCCGTGGTCCCTGACGCACTGCGTGGGAGGTGGTATTCACCCCCCCTTCCTGCGAGGGTTAGTACTCGAATATTCGGTGAATATTCGGCTGGTCATTTTTACATCTGAATATTCACCAAACATTCAAATGTCAGTTGAACATTCGAATACCTGCTTGTATTTCATCGCAGCATCTGAAGATATATCTGACCGAAATCACGCAGAAAACTGTCTTACAGGGACATTGACAAATGTCTTGTAGCTTCTGTACAGCAGCAGGACCGACAGCAGCACGCGGCATTGACAATGAGATATGTTCCGCCCCTTCCACCGTGGCACTGACTTGCGACTCCAGTTCTGCGGGCCGATGCGCACATAGGCGTAGCCAGTATTTGGCCAAGGAAGGGCCAGTACAGACCTGACCCCTTCAAAAATGATAATTCATCGGACTTCGGTCACTTTGTTTTTGAGTTCTGGACATTTTTATTCTTTCACTTCTGGTGCCCAAAGAAATACTAAATTTTCAACCCCAATGGAGACCATGCCCCCAGCGGCTACGCCACTGGATGTGTAGCCCTGCGAGTAACCTGAGGATGGTGTCGTGTCTGGCAATGACTGTCAGAAACGCCTGGTCGGAATCAATCGTTAAGTTAAGATGGATGTAGCCAAATGATTGGAAACGACTCAAACACTACCCCATGAACCGAAGGGCATTCCATGTGACTCTGAGGCGACCTGAGATAAAATGTCGTAAATTCGCCTAATGAGCATGCGGCCATAACACCTCCCCTTCTGCATACGTCGGTCACCACCAATGTTGCCATTATACGAACAATGTCATACGATTCGTACCCCTCAATTAAAGAATGACTAGTAGAAAACTAAAAAATACCTGAAACTTGTATCTTAATTTGGTTTTCAAAAACATTCCTTCCATTTTTCCAGTTCCCGCGAGCACCTATGAATTTTCCCAAACTTTTAAACGTATTGGTCAAAGACTGTGTCTCATCGATTCCCTCGATTCACTCCCATTGCATCAAAATCGGTAATAAATATCTGAGCTAATGCAAATAGAAATATCCTCTTTCTGGTTTTTCTGCTCCTGGTATGTACCCCTTACAAGATTTTGAAAACCATTTTCATGTAGATCACGCTATGGCGAATCGTGCCGTGCGGTAAAATCGGACGGAGAGTTCTTGAGATCTCTGGGGGAGGGGGGGACCGGAAAAAGCCCCTCTCCGTAGGGGGATACCTACAAGCGTTATGGGTACGGTAATAGAGTTAAACGTAACGCTAAGGTTTTGTGAAGTTAGGGGTCAATTTGCATCCCCCACGTTACAACTGCACCGTTAATTCGACTACACCGTAGTAGTAAAGGCATGGCTGGAGATTTCTGAAAATTGTTGGGGGGGGGACACACAGGACTTCAGACAGCTTATTTCCAGTCATTGCCATAGGCCTAATGTTAAAATCCCTGAGCCCTGAAAACTGGGGCGGGGACCGACCCCCCGACTCCCGAGATCATCACCCACGAGTTGAGGAAATGAGGACGTTTTATGAAACTAGCATGTTTAGGCTCGGTCCGCTTGTATGGCGTATTTCTGTAGGCTGGCAGGTTCTCAGTTAGGCGTCATGAAAATAGGCGCCATGCACGGTCCATTCCAGGCGCACGGCCTATTCCAGTCGGCCTGAACCATTCTGCATATCGTGCTTGGTGTCATTACGATAACAACTGGACGGTATTTCCAGTTACTGGCCACTCATTTCATTGCTGCGGCGCACATTAGGGATGACGTGCCAGAAACGGGCCGATTACACGCGAGCGAAAGCCAGGCATTGATCGGAATAGTGACGTGATTTCCGATGGGCGGCATGCGGTGTGCGGAGTGTTGCTACGTAAGCATAAATTTGCTTAGACACTCAATGCAGAGTGTGTGCCGAGCGCTGCTGTTTCCGATGCCATGTTCATGGTCTTTGCGACATCATTCAGACGGCAATCAAACTGACGGCAGTAAAGTAGGCCATCCATGAACGATCGGCCATAGAAGAGTATACGAAGCGTTCATCTCTTTGTACGAAAAAGGTCAAATTTTGCTTGGAGATGCACGGATGTATTCTTGGCTTTCCAACAAAGCCGTATTTTCACCCTATTCACGTGCAGAAATGAGCATTGGGGTAGTTTGAGATCGACTATTTCCTCTCTTTGCTCACTTTCAGAGGTATTTCGAGACAATCTGATTCTGCAACTGGAAGTCTGAAACAGAACTTCAAACGAAACCAATCCTTGCGCGAGCTCGAAACTTTAGCTTGGCGCTCACACCAACTCAGAAAGAAGGTTGAAAGAGGCTGATTATCACTTAACCTCAAAGGTGACGATAAAAACGGGCTCGGGCTTTTGCATCAGATCCGGACAAGCATTTCACGCTGGTCAATGGCTTCCGCATTCTCAAGCAAATGTACATCCGGTCTCCTTTAACACACTGTAGCTGCGCTGAATGCCGGCAAGAAAGACGGACGGGGTAAAATGGTCAAATGTGTATTATAGCAATTTCAGCTGTCGTTTCCAATCATCACACAAAACTAGGGCAAAAAATGCGAATTACGGCGCGAGAGGCACCAACAATATGTTTCCCGTGCAACGCAGCGCCTGGTGCCCATCGCGCTTCTGTCTTAAAGCTGTGTCCCAGGCGCGCTGGCGTTCATCAAGATGGAGGAAGGAGACGAAGCGATGCGCTTCCTGCTGAAGAGGAACCGCGCCAAGGACGTGCAGGACGCTAACAACTACATCTCCGGCTATCTGTGGCACTACCAAAGGACACCAAACCTCACATTTCAAGAATGGGACCGCAAGGTGCAGCAAAGACAGCGGTGTTTGTTGTCAGTGATTTTACAATGGGTGAATGCCGTGTACATTTATTGTTAATTACGCACGCGCACAGCCCGTAGAGCCGGTAGGACGGCGGCCCTGTTCGCTCTGGAAAATTTTTTAACACCACCTCTAAGGTGCGACATGTTAAGAAATGGCATCAAAACGACATTGTTCTCATCAGCTTTAAAAATGTTCTTACCCACATGCATGCGCAGACGCGCGCAAAAATAAGGATATGCCACAGTCATTCTTTCATCTGTTAATCCCATTCACTCCTCTCTCTCTCTCTCTCTCTCTCTCTCTCTAACTCAGTGTCTTTCTCCGTCTCCCATTTGTACTTCTTTATTCGCGTCTTTCCCTCCTTCATCTGCCATTCCTCATTCTCAACCTGCTTTTTTCTCCACTCTTTGGTCTACATGAGAGCTGATCGGACGTTACGTTTCCCTTGACCAGCTGTCGTTCGCCACATCCTTTAGTGGTCACACCTGTCGCCTTCTTGATCTCCGAGTATTGCTAGGTCTTACTTGATTGCCTCGGCCACCAACGCAGGTGAAGGCAAACCTCAAGACGCTCGAGGATTTCGTCTCGGATGCCGTCAGCACCTACAAGTATGACGGCACTGTCGACGGCTGGGTCGAAGAATGGGGCTTTTCCAAGGCGCTGCTCTTCACCATCAGCATCATGACCACCATCGGCTACGGCCACATCTACCCCAGGACGTTCGAGGGCCAGACATTCACCATTATATACGCCCTCATCGCTTCACCGTTGCTGCTTGTCTTTCTGGCGAACATTGGCGACGGCATGGCCAAGACCTTCACATACATCTACAGGTTAGTGAGTGGGGCGCTAGATATCGAGAATTGCAGCTTTCATGTTTACTGGGGAGCTTGTGGAAAAAGTCATCTCAGGAATGCGGAATGCTACTTTTCGTCTGCAGTCTGGCCATTGTGTTTTACACAAAGAGGTGTTCTGATTTCATTTCAAAAGAGGTTCCATGAACTGGGGATTTTTTTATTTGGTTTGCACAGCTTAATGTTTTGCCCAGCACCACGTTTGTATCCGTTGTGGTGAACTGGGACGGGTCGCCTGATTGGCAGGTGGCGGATGGAGGAGGATGAAATATTGTTTAAATATTTCTGACAATATTAACTTATATTTGGTGACTGATTAACAATATTCCCAGCAGGGGGGGGAGAGGGGCGGAACCTGCCCCCCCTCGGATTTTTTGCTTGCCAATTCCAGGCTTTTCAACGCAGCTTCACGAAACCTGATGACTTTTCCTAGCTATTTTTCTACGCGACGTGACGAAATTTCAAAATTCTATTTTGCTCAGGGGCGGAGCCAGGCAACGTTTTTGGGAAGCACCTCAGGCCATTTTTGGCCATGTTGAGGGTACAAGGAAAATGTTTGCCAAAAACAGAGTTTTTAACATAGAACTTAAAACTTTATATGGATCTATAGCTAAATAGTTGGGCAATGTGCAGATGTAATTTTGTTCATCTGAAGTCACTTTACAAGGTCAGGTCAAGGTCAAAAGTCAAAATTTGTTTTTTTGCAATAATTTCGGCGCCGTTTTTTCAAATGCCAAACCCGGAATATATATATGACGTAGAACAGTGCCCTCTACTTGTGTATCAAATTTCAGCTTGATATCAGGTCGGGTCACGGAGCTATGACCTAAAATGTCAGTGCGCGTACCCTATATCGCAATAGCCATAAAATGAATTTTTGAAATAGAGTGAATTCAAATGATTGAAAACGTTTACAGATAACATTGCATGCACATGAGATCATTCCAAGTGACCCCAAGGTCACTGGAGGTCATTTAAGGTCAAAAGTCACAGGTTTATCTGATGAACGTGTGACCATGACAGTTTCGCCTTTTCCATGTCCCTGGCACCGCCTATGATAACATTATACAAATATTGTGATGCGGCTTGTACTTCTTTAGCATAACATGACTAGCAGAAGCAAAAAAAGTGCTTTTGCCTCTTTTGTTCATTCAGTTGTTAAAAACCTAATCCTCCTATTTTTGAAACCCTCTGAACGCCCATGAATTTTCTCAAAATTTCAGATTTATGTACCCATGGTAAAAGCCCTATCCATAATCTCTCGATTCATGCCAGTTTCACTGAAATCGGTCCATAAACAACGGAGTTATAAGAAGTCCAAAAGTACCCCCATTTTGACATTTTCGCCCCCCCTGGATCCACACATTTCAAAATTTTCAAAATTTCTTTTTACGAAAATGCAGTTCACGTCATGGCAAATCGATTGCCGTTTGTTGCGATGAAATCGGACAAGTAGTTCTCGAGATCTCGGGGGGGGGGGGCGAATCCGTCCTCCCCCTGCCGGGAATCGACCATACCGTCTAGCCCTCCGGGAATACGGTTAAGATTCGTAAGTTAGTAATGGTATGTGAGTCATTCCACGTCAAATCGCACAAGAACTGACGCGGCCCCTTTCGATCTTAGTGAAATTTAGTACAATCATAATACCTGTCGACGAATGGCCAGCCATACAGTTTTAGCCCTGGGTGACCTCTGGTGACAAAGTTACATGTCATACATAGATACATACAGGTCATGAAAAGCCACCGATTTTTACAGACATTGCGTAATTCAAACGCCCATAACTCGGTGACACATTGTACCAGAAAGCTGCGACTAACGTCATTCGAAATAGAAATGTTCCAGCTTTTGGATAACTAAATCGCATGGAGCATTTTATGTTTGAACCATGTTTTCCCATCGCGATCTACGTGAAAATGTAGCACAATGTGTCTTCAGATATCTGCAATGAATGTGGGAAAAACATTTTTGAGAAAGGTAAAGCTTTTTCAGATATCTTGACTTCAATGCTGCCAAGTGGGGCTTGAGAAACATGTCCTGAGGTTGTCTGAAGCACATTGCTTTCTTTCGTGCTTTTCGTTCGTCCCATTGTTCTACAATTTGGTGTGCACAATTTCATGCGTCCCCACCACACATCAGCTTAGTCTTGAATTGTTTGACCCTAAGGTTCGAAGGTTATGACACCTCACAACAGATTGACCCCTGCCATCCAGATCCGACATTTCCGTCGTTCACATTTCCATGAAAGTGAGTCTATCGGGTTCTTAGGCCCTAAAGCCAAATGGGGTAATCCGAGTCGCGTATCGAGATCTTTGAAAGGTCAACCGAAGTCGCTGACATCGGTTGACCTTGGACTGCCTGTTTAAGCCTTGGGTCATTAATAGATTTTTGGGCTCTGATTTCAAATTTCACGTCCATTTTACTCCCTTCGAGTCACATATGTCCAATTCATGTCCCGAATAAAAGTGAATTTTCTGATTTTTTGCACGTAGTTCAATCATCGCGTCTATCTGATTCTATACGAAGTTGTCATTTCATTTGTAACTGTTCCAACATTCAGGGGATAGCGTTATGACAAAAAGTCGGCGCCCTCTAGCTGACATGGAATCTTCGATACTTTAAACCTCCGATACATTAACAATAGGTGTGAAATGCGGAATCAGTGCTTTAGAAAAACTACGAATGGTCCGTGACCAGCAGGCTATCCAAGGTCAGTTGAGACCAGTGACTTCGGCTGGCCTTTTAATGGTTCCCATGCATGAGTAGAATTGTCTCAGTTGGCTTTAAGGACTAAAAACACCAGGTAGGCTCACTTCCGTGGAAATGTGAAGAACGGCTATGTCAGATCTGGATGGCAGGAATCGACTGATGGTCGGATATCATTACCTTTGACCTTTCTGGTCAAGCAATTTAATACTAAGCCGATGTGTAGCAGGAGCTCAGAACATTGTACAAATCGAATTGTACAAAAATCGGAGAAACGAAAAGTACAAAATTGAACAATATTCGTCACATTGCCCCAGGGCATATTTCTCAAGTACCACTTGGTAGCACTTAAGTGAAGATGTCAGGAAAAGTTTTAACTTACCCAGGAATGTCTTTTGCTACGCTTTTTGCAGATATTTGGGGACACATTGTGCTATATTTTCGCGAAGCTCATGGTGGGCAAACATGGTTCAGACCGAAAATGTTCCATGTGACCAAATCAGGACAGAGGTCGCCCCGGGGTCACCGAAAAAAGTGAACTTTTTATGAAGGCTGGAACATTTCTCTTTCGAATGACGCTGATCGCACCTTTCTGTGACAATCTGTCACCACGTTATGGGCATTTGAATCATGCTATCTCTGTAAAAGTCGGTGGCCGTTCATGACATGTAACTTTGACCTCAGAGGTCATTCAGGGCTAAACATTTCCGGTTGGCCATTTTTTAATAGGTACAATGAGCCCACCAAATTTCTTCAAAATTCAAAGGGGTCGGGTCATATCTTGCGCGATTTGACGTGGAATGACCCATAAATGGCAGCTGGACAAAGTATGTAGAGCAGATGTGCGCATGGATAATAAACGCCAGCAAATGTGCGTACGCCAGTGCACGTAAGCGCATATGTACGCGTGACAAATGTTTGTATGGCAAATGTGCATATTCGCAAATGTACTTAAGCACAGACGTACGTATGGAGAATGCACGTATGGCTAATCATATGCGCAAATGTACGTATCATAAATGTACGTATGCGTAGAAGCTTGTACGCGTTAAGCACGCAAGCGCATCATGGTCATATGCAAGAATATTTGCCGGTATGTTTTCATTTGAAACAAGCAGTACTTTTTAAATATCAATTCAGACCGGTCTGGAACAAATGGGATTAGGTCAGTCTTAGAGAGTAAGTTCTTACCACACATCAGAACTTCTGAAGCACATATGGCTACTGATAAACATTCAAAGACTGTAAACCTACAAATAACATTTGGCCGTGGGTCGAAAAATGCGGTTTAAAATGTCTCCTACTCCACGACACGGACTAAAAGGTAACTTAACACGTGCAAAGATCGTGAGAAGCACCAGGGCATCTATTCAAGCTTCAAAACCGACAGACCATATCGACCATCTCAATAGATAGAGTAAACAAGCGCAAAAGTTTAGCTGACCTAAGACCACTAAAAGTGGCATTTCCGAGGAATTCGAGAGTTTGTTGCATCTGCCATGCTCTGCCAATGGAGCAAGTTCCATGGCAATCGATACATTTCACAAAACACTGTGGCATTTTTCCTTTTGGAATATGGTCTTAATTGGCCTGTCCTGAGTCAGTGACCTGATGTGACCTTAAGTTAAAAATTGACACAACGTTTGAAACGTTAAAGTACCAGACGTTTTACGCCTCTGCGACTCTTCTTTTTTGGCAATCTTTGAAAAAAGCGGGGAAAAACGGTCTGGTAAGGGTTCAAGAAGCAACCATTCCCTCAGTCTGAGACCAGAAAGCTCGTCCTTGGGTCTCGTGGTGTGTATGCGACACTGATGTTTTTTTTTCTTCTCACCTTATGTTCTTGTCATCATTAACGCATCGAGCGAAGTAGTGGCATGTGATGTATATATATATATATATATATATATATATATATATATATATATATATATATATAGATAGATAGATAGATAGATAGATAGATAGATAGATAGATAGATAGATAGATAGATAGATAGATAGATAGATAGATAGATAGATAAATAGATAGATAGATAGATAGATAGATAGATAGATAGATAGGTAGATAGATAGATAGATAGATAGAAAGATAGATAGATGTGTGAAATACGGCAGGATATTTTCATTTCTACATGCTTGGTTAAACGAGACGGCTGTTTCGGCTTTAACCAGTTTCTTCGGACTCTTTTCGATCGTTCGGGCTGTCGCTCTCCATGACTTTGATAAGGTTTCGATACCAGGTTTTAAAAGTCACGCATAGGTTATTGAGGGTACACTGACATTTCGAAAAATGCATTTGTCATTTTCAGAATGGCTCCTTATTGGCTTAGGAAAGGCAAGTCTGAAATTTCATAGTATCGTGCGCTTCATGATTACTTAGGCTTATAATTATAAGCCTAAGTATTTATGTAATTGGTATTTTATTATATTATTAGATTAATATTTCATTATATTATTATTTATTATATTATTTATATTGCTCAATTATATAATTATTACATAAATTAAGTATTTATGTAATTATATAATTATATATAATTACATAATTACTTATTAATTAGAACCAGGCTAACATCTACTTGTTTAGGACAAACATACCATACACTACTTGCACTTCACAGGACACGCCGATTGTCTGAGCTGTGCTTATTATGGAACTCCTCGTAGGACTGCGTTGGCCGCTGTAACGAGTTGTTTATCTGTGGTGTCACGAACTACTTTTTTTAATTTAGAGATATCACTTCGTATGGGGCTCATTTTCGATCTGTAGGTCTCATGATGACAAAGGTAATTGCCCTGTCCGCTCGCCGGATGACGATGTTCTCATTGTTTAGCAATTCCCTAGCGGCTTGTTTGAGATTGTCCGGAAGCAGTGATGACTTAACTTGGTGACGCGCCTTGGCATTCTAACTAAATAGAGAATCCTCAAGTTCATTACTGATATTTATCTCGTTATCCTTCTCAAGGCGTAAAATATCCTGATACAACAATTCTAACTCGGCTTTTTTGGCATTCTTGTCAACTCCCACTTGAATATGACATTTGAGACCCAGGTTGAGAGCTTCGTTTTAGTCATCTGTGAGGTCAGCAGTCGATAGATTGATATATCTATCTTTAGGCTCCACCAACATGAACTTACCAAGGTACAGTTTCTATAGTTTCCTAAGAGTTTTTATTTTGCCCTGATGGCGGGCATTTTCCTCTATCGTTTCAAATTCTGCTGATGTTTCGTTCTTGAACACATCTGGTATATCTCATGCTACGAAGTTGCCTTTTAAGACATCTAACTTTTTACCAAGTTTGTGACCGCATTTCACAAGCATAAAACTGCACAACATAGCGGTGAGACAAAAGCAATTCACCAGACACTACCGACAACTTCTGCTTCATCATCAACTGAAATCCAAAAGGAAGGTATGCTACAAACTTGGTCGGAGGTTAGATGTCCAAAAATGCAGTTTTGTGGCATGAGATATACCAAATGTGCTCAAGAACGAAACATCAGCAGAATGTCAAACGACAGAGGAAAATGCCCGCCATCAGGGCAAAATAAAAACTCTTAGGAAACTATAGAAACTGTACGTTGGTAAGTTCATGTTGGCGGTGACTAAAGATAGATATAACAGTCTATCGACTGCTGACCTCACAGATGACCAAAACAAAGTTCTCAGCCTTGGTCTCAAAATGCTATATTCAAGTGGGAGTTGACAAGAATGCCAAAAAAGCCGAGTTAGAATTGTTGTATCAGGATATTTTACGCCTTGAGAAGTATAACAAGATAAATGTCAGTAACGAACTTGAGGATTTTCTCTGTAGTAATTGTGCCAAGGCGCGTCGTCACCAAGCTAAGTCATCAGTGCTCCCGGACAATCTCAAACAAGCTGCTAGGGAATTGCTAAACAATGAGAATATCGTCATCCGGTGAGCGGACAGGGTAAATATCTTCATCATGGATAAGGAGGCCTACACGTCGAACATGAACGCCATACTAAGTAATGTCTCTAAATTTTAAAAAGTATCTCGTGATACCACAGCTGTACTCAGAGTCAAAGCCATCCAACTCATAACAGCAGCCAACGCAGTCCTAGGAGGAGTTCACTTCAGCAAGATAATTGGGGAACAAATACCAGGATATACGTACGGTAATGTTAAAACTCATGAGGGTGAACATCTCCAGCGCCCTATAATATCGCAAGTACTAAAGCCCGCTTACTGTCTGGCTGAAGACCTAAGCAGTCTTATCACGCCCTATTTGCCAACAAAGTACAGTCTCTCCTCTACTGACGATTTTTCAGACGTCTTACGTGCAAAGTCCTCAAAATGCATGCTGGCGTCGCTGGATGCAGAGAGTTTATTCACTAACGACCTGTCACTGAGACAATATCTTGCATTCTGGAGCATGTGTATAACCACTCTGAGCTGCCGTCTCCAAGGCTGTCGCGGCCCATCCTAGAAAAACTGCTCGTGTCAGGTGCAACTGGAACGTTGTTCCGAGAGCCGGAAGAACAGCTACATCACCAAAGGGATCGTGTCGCCATGGTGTCCCCTCTGGGGCCCATATCTGCATCATACGACATGGGCAAGGTAGAAAACGACGCCTTCGACGCACATGACACGACTGACTTAAAACCAGATATGTCGCTATGTCGACGACATTTTTGTTGACGTTTGCAACGCGGACCATATACGAAAACTGCAACAGACATTCCAACAGATTTCCTCTTAAATCCACATGAGACATTAACACGGACAATACACTACCCTTTTGTGAAGTACTTATGGACGCTCGTGGCCGGACGTTCCGCACCTCATTTCACCGAAAAGCCACTAATGATCGGCACTGCATGACTGCTAAAAGTGGATGTCCGGAAAGATGTAAGCTTAGCGTCATTGAAGCATTCCTCACGCGTGCTTTCCGGAACTGATGGGAATGAATGTCACTCGACGTGGGGCTGAAAAGGGCGAGATAAATTGTAGCAAATAATGACTATTTTCATCATTCAATCGACGAACAAATCAAAAAACGCATGAAAGACAAACACAAAAAACACGAGGAAGAAACAGCCAACTCCAGACCGTAAACTGTGCATAAATCTGTTCTACAAACATCAGATGAAGGCCTCAAATAAAATAGATCAAAATGTGTGCAAGACCATCATACGTAAAAATGCCACCTGTAAGTAGTCGGATGAAGAGCTTTAGCTCACCACATACTATAAGAACATGACGGTACGAGACCTAGTGATGAAAAACAACTTAACTAAAACGCACAACATTCTGAAAAACACCAATACAGTAAATCAGTTTTCCTCTTCGTGCGAAGACTGCAGCCTCGTCAAATGCGCGTCATCGGTGTTACAACCACAGCTGTCTCTAGGACAACTGGCTATGGGTTTGCGTGACGTGACTCACAACAAACACACAGCAAAGCCATCACGAGGAAAGCCCTGGCTGACAATACCACGATACTAATGACATGTACGGATCACAGACGACTATTGATCCACCAGGCTCTACTTGTACAAAAATATCGCCCTTCCGTCGACGTTCAATTAAAATCATGCGTAACCCTAGGGCTGTGGGGTGATCCGCCGTAGCTCAGACAATCGGCATGTCCTGTGTGGTGCATGCAGTATATGTGTTCGCCCTAAACATGTAGATGTGAACCTGATTATGTTATGACATTGATATCACCATGACATGATATGATATAATTGTGATGTGGTAAAAGTGCCTAAGTCATTATGACGCGCGTGATACTTTGTAATTTCAGACTTGCCTTTGCTAAGCCGTCCCGATGAGGATTAATTCTGAGCATGAAAACAACTTATTTTTTCGAAATGCCAATGCACCTTCTATAATATATGACTGACCTTGTAAACCTGATACAGAAACTTTCAACGACATAGAAAGCGACAGCTCCAACCATCGAAAAAACTCGGAGGAAACTGGTAAAAGACGAAACAGCCGTCTCTTTTAACGAAACACACACACACACATATATATTTATATAAATGTATATATATATGCATATATATATATATATATTGTATAGGCAGGCCCAATATTGTACAGGGACTGAAGCAGGGAGGCCGGGATAAGGAGAGAAAGGAGCTGTGCTACCTTGAGTTTCATCGGTGGGAAGGCATTGTCCATTTGTTCGACGCAGTGCAATGGTTTTCACGCATTCCTCCGTGGCCATATTATCGGTTAGCACACATTTATACTGGTCAATGTCGTTAGTGCATAATTTACGTATCTGGCTTTCTGTATTTGCATTTAATGCCTAAGACGTGGCGAACATTATGTCTTATCTAAAATGGTCACGCTCTTCATCTTACAGCTTTAATCCTTCAAGCGATTTTACCCATCTGAAGTTATCAGAAGAAGATGCGACTGACCGCTGTCAGTCGCATCTGTTGTCAGTCAAAATCCTGGCATCAGAGCAGTCGGAATTCTGGCACCAACGACAACAGGACCGATCCAAACTGAGAAACTAACCAAAGACCCACAAAAAAACGACGGACAACCTTCGATCTTCAGATGGGTAAAACCGCTTGGACGATTGAAGCTGTAAGATGAAGAGTGCGACCTTTTTAAACGCAGTGGGAATTCTTGCTGGTTTCAGTCGCTTTTGTTGCCGATGGTGTCGAAGCCGAAGATATCAGTCGGAGGCTGCACTGGGAAAGAAAACGAAACGGCTCGCTGACGACGAAGTTGGCTCCGAAAGCTACATGCCCACCGACAGCGTACGTAACCGTGTCAGGCGATCGCACGGTGTACCATCAACGAAAACAGTCACATGATAATAGGATAATGGAGCTTATGATGATTCCACAACCGATCGACCAGTGTTCAACGCCCTCACCTCTTGGGTTTTGGCAAAAAGTAAATCTGAAGCAGCCTTGAGCGCCAAATACGGCTGGCAGAATACTTCACCTCTCAGAGCAACGGTTTGGAAGCTATGGCGTTCGAAACTTGGAAACCTTTGGTTGGTTTGGATATCTTGGACAGGGGTCCAGGGCCAAGGTTCGTAAATCAAAGGTTCGTAAGGGGAAAAGTTCGCAGCTGAAGGTTCGTAAGTATAAAACCCAAACCATTATAATTACGGATATTTTGGAAAAACGTTATCAACAACCAAGTAAAATGACCTCCTGAACTCGAATTCTTCCTATCTACGTAGGAAGCCAAGTTCAGGAGCCCCTTGTCTCTTTCCCCAACTGAGCTTCCGTTTTTGAAAAATGGCGGCTGTGCGTTTGAAGTCAGCAGCGGCTGAGAGTTGGTGCCGCAGGTCCAGGTGCCAATCGTCATCACCATGATCCTCATCGGACTCTGCCTGGTGCTCGGTGCCGTCATTTTCTCCGAGTGGGAGTCGTGGCCTTTCAGCTCTGCTTGCTACTTCAGCTTCGTCACACTCTCCACCATTGGCTTCGGCGACATGGTCCCAGGAAACAGGTCAGGCCTGCTGTTGCCCACCATGGCACATGCCAGCCTCCACAGAGGAAAAAAGGGTGAAGCGGCTAGGGTACCGATAATACCGATAAAGCACGAATATTTTCCCTTTAAAAGCAACGTGATGGTGTTGTTATGTTTTACTCATGAAATGTTCTGTATATTTTATCGGGATAAATCACTTGAATTATTCTTAAGTTACATTTAGATATCTGGATATTGCTCTACACCATCTTACTTGAAACCACGTTAGACGTTATGACAGGAATCACGGTCTATTTTGGTCTCTGTTGGCAATGCTAATGTCTTCCAAAAGTTGACAAGCTCAACTGGATCTAGGTCTAGGTTTTGCTAGATCAGAGTACACCCCAACACTACCTTCTTTGAGAAAACCATTAATGATTTTGTATCTTGCCAGGGGTTCTCTCCCAACAGCATTTTATTTTCAGCTTCATGCACCAGGGCGGAGCGATGGCGGCATTCGAGATGGCTGTGACGATCTGTTACTGCGTCTTTGGTGAGTGGTTTTCGAGACCTCTGAAAGTTACAAAAGGCGTTACCGCTCGGATGCGCGTGCACGATGTTTTCTACCGTCCACCACCCAAGATCTAAGTCAACAGCATCTCTTACGGACTGGTCATGACATAAGCCTAGAATGCCGATCATTACGCTGCACTTCAAAGGGCGTGTTGCGCCCAGCATTAATCACACACGTGAATCATGACAACTCGTATGATCCCGCTCGTCCATTCAGCGGAAAAAACATCATTTCGTTTCACTTTCTCGCCCGCGCACGCTTGCTTTAGGTAGTGTTGTTACTCCACACTGGCCACGTGGTGAACAGCTTCCATACCACTTAACATGAGAACGATTTAATGTTAGCAGTTATCCGGCATGGTACCCACCAGGGATGGGAGCTCCTCACCTCCGAGGGCCAAGGCAGGGATGTGGGTCGGTTGTTATTGCATCACTTCTGTATCAGGAGCAGTGATCCCTAATCTACCTCCTCGGTGGAAACGGTGGTCCTTCATCTACCTCTTCAGCACGAACAATGCTTTTTCATCTACCTCCTCAGCAGGGACGGTGGCCCTTCATCTGCCTCCTCAGGAGTGACGGTGGTCCTTCATCTACCTCCTCAGCAGTGACGGTGGTCCTTCATCTACCTCCTCAGCAGGGACGGTGGTCCTTCATCTACCTCCTCAGCAGGGACGGTGGTCCTTCATCTACCTCCTCAGCAGTGACGGTGGGCCTTCATCTACCTCCTCAGGAGTGACGGTGGTTCTTCATCTACCTCCTCAGGAGTGACGGTGGGCCTTCATCTACCTCCTCAGGAGTGACGGTGGTCCTTCATCTGCCTCCTCAGCAGGGAGGGTGGTCCTTCATCTACCTCCTCAGCAGTGACGGTGGTCCTTCATCTGCCTCCTCAGCAGTGACGGTGGTCCTTCATCTACCTCCTCAGCAGGGACGGTGGTCCTACCTCTATCTCCTCAGCAAACACGCTGTTCCTCCACAGTCTCCGCCGCAGAAATGTACCACGGCTACGGCGCGTCCGGCTACAGACGTCGATGCGGTGTGTGCCTGGCTGCGTGTGCCCGCTGTTCGGTTGTGGTTTGTCGTTTTCTCTGTTGCTTGTCGTCAACTTTTGTGTTGGTGCATCCGCGACCCGCCGACGGCTTACGGGAACTGTGTATAGCCTGCTCGAGGTGACCAGTTCTGATCCTAAATACGAGTGATGACAAAGATGCGAGGGGTGGCAGTGAGTGGTCGGTCCGCTGTTCGTCTACTGTACAAATGACCGGGTACGTTGCCCACCACTGATTTCTGGGACTGGCCCAGCACACATGCTAAAGGTCACGCCGTTCTCGGTGCTCGCGGTTCCCGAGTCAGACTAGAGTCCTTGTCTGAGCCCCTCCTCCTTTGGTTTCTTCTGAGAGGCGGCGTCACATTTGGGAGGGAAACAGAATTTATGGTAAGAAAACCAGGGCCAAAGAGGCGAAAGGACACGGTACTCGTGTCTCTCACATGTCAGACTGCTGTGCGACAGACGTCCGCCTGACCAGCTCTTCGTTCGCAAGAGCGTCCTCCAGAGCCGACAGTCCGGTGATCAGGGTTCCGCTCCAGTCAGGCCCGGCCGTCTCCGCCCGTCAGTTGTATTGCTCGGATTGTCTTCTTCTCCTCTTTTCCTTGCTCGTTATCCACTCTTTGTCTCCCCTCGGCATTCCGTGTTCGTCAAAGTTGAATCAATATATGTCTGTCTGCCCGTCTGTCTGTGTCGTCCGCCGGCCTCCATCCCGTGAGTCCGATTACTCCCGAACCTGGAGCACCTCCCCTGATTAGCTCGTCCGGCTGATGTTCGGCTGCAGGGCCGGCTCGACGCCTCGGCGGACTCAGATCGGACGGGTGGTGGCCGCGCCGCAATTCCAGCCGGCGGGCCTGCGAGCGCGCGTGTTTCTGTCCGGGACGGCCGTCCAGCGGGGCAGATGTTCCCTTTTCCGTGGTGCCACTGCTTGCAGGCTCCCACGCTGGCTTGCCTCCAGAGCAAGGCCGTCGTCCTGCCGCTGTTGAATTCTCCCTCGCCCAGCGGTCAACGGCGCTGGCGTCTCTCACATTTCAGAACAGCAGGCCCCGCGTCCACCGACGAGACTCGTCGCAGGCTATGTCTCAGCTTTGTCCCGTCTTAGGCGGTGCAAACGTTTTTTGTGATGCAAGTCCAAGTCTGCACGAGCGAATACAAAACTGGATGGAATTCGTGACGGCTGCTTTGGATTTAAAGCTCCCTGAATATAACCTTGAGTATAATATGATGAACGTTGATTTCCCCAAAGGAAAATCCAGTTCTGTCACGGTAGCAGTCGGTTCGAGCCAGACAGCCCCACTCTTGCTCCGCGGGTGAAATGTTCGTCAGACGTCTTGAAGCCGCCAGTTGTGCGGTAAACCGTCAGCCGTCTTCCCCTCCTCAGGCATGGCGCTGATCAGCATGTGCATCCAGATGATGCAGGAGCAGATCGTGACCAAGGTGCGCTGGACGGCGCAGGAGGTGGGCATCATCGACTCTCCCGCGACTCGCCGCGTCGTCCGCTACAAGAAGTCGCGCCGGGGCGAGGTGCCGGAGACGGCCGCCGACGCTGACGGCAGCCAGACCCGCTCCGCCTCGCTCGAGCGGCACCGTCGGCGCCGCAAGCGACGCGAGCAGCGAGAGGAGCGCAGCAGAGCCGCGCAGGGCGGCGGCGGCGGCGGCGCGGCGGCGGCGGATCAGGCGCAGCGCGGCGGCGCGGCGGCGGCAGAACCGGCGCAGGACTCCGGCGCCGCCCGCGCCGCCGCCGCCGCCGACGATGACGACCTGTTTGACCTGGCCTAGGCCGGTGGTCGGGAGGTGCCATGCATGACGTCACGACTGTGCGGCAGTCAGCGTGGTCTGAAAACGGGGACGCCCATCTGACTGAACGGGCTTCGATGAGGGTTGTTCGGTCAGCAGTCTTCGAGCCCGTAATGTCACTTCAGTTATTTGTTGATAATTAAACACTTTCGGAATATACGCGAGCATCATGCGTTTGATGCTATAAAAATCTAAGCACGTCGACACAACCTGATATGGTTTCGTCAGTTGGATTTGTGTTTCACTGATCGTTTGACACGTCACTGGTCCCACTGACGTAGGCATATCAAGCTGCGCCGAGATATTTAGGCTTCTATGGCATGAAACCCATTGCACTGACGTGTACTCAGAAAAAACTTAACCAACAAAGTCTTCGTGCCGAGCAGTCAGATAAGATGTGATTGGAAATTGTTCTCTGCTACTTGTCGAATAAGGTAGTCCTGCTGAAAAACAGCACCCACAAAATCGCTGACTGGACGGATTTCACATGCATCTTTCACAACAATTAAATTCAGCATTCATCGGCAACGAGTAAAACGCTGATTGGATGAATGACGAGCGTTTGACCAACTGGCAAGCGTTCAGAGGAGAGAATCGGCCTGGAAGTGGCTGCATGGTAGACACCTCGGATGCTTGTCCGACCGGCAGTCAAAACTGAACCGTTGACTGAACGGACGTGCAAGTTTTCGGGGGCTGCCAAATGATACAACGGTGAACGACATTCGCTTTGTCCTGGAGATGAACTGGATCATGCCTACATCTTGTTCTTAGTGCACTGTCTGTAGACTGAAGTTCACAGTGACGCCTCACAGAGGTATGGGGAGCATTGCATTGTCAGAAAGGAAAATTATTTTGTATGGAACACTTGGGATGCTGCCTTGATCTTCCGGAACGTTTTTGCATTCTTTCGGCATCCAGTGACGTCTGAACCGAACCGGAATGCAGTGATTTCGCTGCATTTCGGATGGGATTCGAATGCAATTCAACAACAACAGAGTCGTGTTGGGTATCCGGCGGAAATCTCCCCATACCTCAGTGACGTCTGACACCAGCTGCCGTGCCGCGGACGCCCGCGGCGGGCGAGTCCATTCAGCCCCGCGCCGGGGGAGCAGGACGTGCTGTCCCGCCGGCCGGGACCGCTCAGACGTACACGTGCCAAACCGGGGACGGGTGGCCCGGCACTCCGGACCCTTCTCTCCCTCCGTCCGGAAACCGCGCCCCCCGGAACCAGGTGGACTCGTCCGTTGCGAGACGTCCCCAGCCAAGCGTTAGGCCGTAGGTTTGGGGTTCGCGTTATGCGCTGTGCGCTGTTCGGTGTTTCGGCAAATACAGAGCGGAGGCGATGGGAACTTATCCTGCCTGCGGGCGATTTGTGGGAAGAATAAACAGCCACGTGCTGACAGCGTGTCGGCACAGCGTGGTCCGCGCACCGCTCCACCGTAGCGTCCCGTACCGGCGCTAGTATGGATTTGATCTGAATTCGCAGTCTCCGAGCGCAAGGGGAGGTGACACCTGGTCGCGATCACTTTCGCAAGCATCTCTCCGACCCTCCGAATGGTTGACGCCTCTCTCGCGGTGATGTGCACCTGATCGTTCTAAGCCCGGTCGGCTGTCATCGGCGAATCGCGAAATAGGTGACTGCCAGTGGTCGATGTCCACTCATGGGGACCGCCGCGGTTGTGATGAACAATTTGACCTGAGAAAGAAAGAACTGGACTCTGTCGATAGATACACGGCTGGAGATCTCGGGGACCAAGTATACCCTCATTATCTCCCAACTAGCACCCCCACTTTTGAGGAGTTTTGACATTCAAGACATGGCCCATACTTAGAATTTATTGTAGGAGACTTTTCATGTTCTAGAGTTCTTAATTTCTCTTGAAATTCTTGATTCTTGGTTATTTTTTGTTCCAGTTGCCTTGTTCACATACAACTGTAATTTAAGATATATTTTCGAGCAAAAAACGTTTGTGAGACCGGTAAAAACTTTGGTGGAGTTCAGATCAATATTGGTAGACCCCTGGCACTACCAGGCCCGTAGAAAACGAAGCCCCTGAACAGTGTGCCCATTTCTCCACGAAATCATTATGTATTTTCTAAATGTTTAATATTTTGGATCATTGTATGCTTTTTTCTACACTTTCTGCCTACGTCTTGTCCACTGCAGCCGTTTTTCGTTATCATTGCCCATTTCCCCTGTTAAAACCTGCAGGGAATACTGGGGTGCGGTGAAATCAGTTTTGGAGGTGCCAAGATCCACATGGGAGGAGCATGACCCCTCCAAAAGAAGACACCTCTGTTGCCGCGTCTCAAAGACCCACTGGTAACCCACAACCACATGTTTTGTTTTGTTTCACTGGCATTCAATTTTCCTTTCATTTTTATCAGATGGTGTTATATTATCCGGTTACATCATTCGTATTAGCCGGCATGTCCGACATTCGCCCATATAACAAAACCACCACCCGGTGCATCTAGATTCGCGTCGCCCCTAGGTTGTGGCCTCAGAACCAGACCACCGAAAATAATGCCAAAAACATGAGACATTTTTCAGAGAACAGTAGTGACTGACCCAATTTTATGCTCTAATGAGCCGCTGAAGTTTTCATCTGCGACCGGAAATCCTCAGCAGAGGTTGGGACTGCTTTGACACCAATCCACGAAAGCTGCACATGCGTGGTACGCGGTGAAATGTTAGACGTCGCAGCCGTTTGCATTACGCTCATGAAAATCAGGGCTGGACATGTCTTACCGTCAGTCGCTTGGAGACTTGCCAACATGCTTATAATGCACTTTGCTGATGAAGGTTTAAGAGCAAATTGTTTTTGTACGCTTCGCGGGGCAGATTTGTTGGCATCTCTAAATACGAAAAAAACGTCAATTTCTAACTCGGATGACTGCAGAATACCTGGCCAATGCGCACACACCAGTCAAAGATAAATTGCAACGTACGAAATAGTGGCAATGGGAACACAGAGTTAGTGTGAAGCATCACAGAACTTTGGTGACACTCAACTTCGTCTACACTACTGAACATTTCATTGGCGGTGCTTTGAACTCGTTCGACGCTTTTATACAATTTGGAATTTATTCGCTCAGGCTGACAGATTCAAATGAACAGAAATTAATCACGAAACACACTCGCTCGCGACGCGGTAATCTCAGGAAAGGACTCACAAACCTTGAGTCTGTGAGCCCTTTGACGTTCAGTTTGTGAGTCCATCACAAACAAAAAAGCGCCGCATCCTGTTCGTTGCGGCACTTTTTCATTGGCTTTATCCTGCAGCAAAAGACAGCAGCAGATCGCCTCCTTCAGCCTTGGAGCCGGCCTTTTCGTGCGAATTCCCGAGCCGTGGTTTCAACAGAGCCATGACCCCACAATGCAAACTGTTGGTGAGCAGACCTACCGGACAGGAAGCGCGGCGAGAACGGGACTGACAAGAATCATGCCTCGTGTTGCTGAAACCGTGGCATGCCTCCGCTGTTACCCACGAGTGTTAACTCGCAGTTTTAATTTCCCCAAGTCATTTTAGGGCCCTCCCCTTGTGGGCTTTCTGGCACAACTTCCGAATAATAAAAAGTCAGCGGTTCAACATTTTTAGTGCCCCTATACCTGAATAACACAGCCACCTGTTGGCAAAATATGATTAACCAGATCACCAGGTCGGATCATACATCATAAGCTAAACCGTAACAATGCCGGTTTTCCGGTATTGTTACGATCACAGTAGCTATCTTTTCCTTTTGATATGGATGGCAAGAAACCCATCAGGGATAACACAAAGATCAAGCACCAGGTCGCACAAATCATGGGTGACCTCAAGGAAGGCTAAAGATGGCCATTTGCCAGCTTTGCGCAGTGTCGACATAGTCTCTTTTCCGAGACAAATGGTCAGATCTCATCTCAAGCGACCCATGTCTGAGGTACCGAGAAACAAGTTTCATTTGTAAGCTTGTCGTAAAATTGCACCATCCGTAACGACTGCACCACTAATATGCTGAACGGCAAAGTCCACATCATCAACTTTCGGCCTCGCGGATTACATTGACCTTGAGTCATTTGTTTCCTGCACTACGTTGTTTCGTGACAAAACAAGCTCAGCTGATTAAGGGCAAGGCCGAAGGACCAGTGAGTCTTACTTCAAATAGCTGAAAGGCCAGGCCGGGTCCGGCCATGACGCTTTCTGGAGGCTGATTTTATACATTATTTTGCAAGCGTTTTCTTCCACGAAACTGTTCCGGGAACAATGTTTTCGCTCTTGACCCACTTTCCCGCTTTTTTGAACCACTTAGTAATGACACTTAGTAATGACTTAGTAATGACACCGAACGTGACGCACTTGATGCGCATGGGCTTGCATGACGTTAAAATTTGCAGTTTTTCGGGCGCAAAATATTGTAATTGATTGATAAATATTTCTTTGTATTGTACACGGCATAAGGAGAAATAACATTACCAGCAAGGCCAAGGCAGGCCTCGCTCATCACGCGCGACGCAAGGCGTCTTGCTGGTACTATATATAGCCAACTCGACCATTGTTTGCCCAGGTAATGTGTTTCCGAAGTGATACGCAAATAGCCGTCAAATCTAGAGATCTGACCTGTTTTGTAACGTTGTCAACGACCTGCAGGCCAACAAACTGGGCATACCTGAGGCCATGGGTGAGGGGATGCTGATTGCCACTCAAGTCATCGAAATCAAATTCTTGGTTATCGAGGCAAACAGGCGGGGCAGGGGACAGGCAAAACTGAATATCCAGTCAGTGCCAGGTTCAGGAGGAAGTCAAACTGATTCAAAGAAAATGTTCCCTGTTCCCTGCCTCTGGCGACGTTTCGTAAACAAAGCTGGTTTGTCTGAAAATGTCGCTGGCGATATTTTTAGTATTCTTTTTTCCAGATAATGTCTTGAAGCTTCAGAAAACGTACCCAGTTAAGACCTGTATCCTGTTCTCCCCTGCAATATGGGGAGAACAATTGCAATTGCAATACGTCCTGCGGAAGCTAATCAACTCAAGCGCTTGCTGGCCTGAGCCGTCCATGGCGACTTGCAGAAGCTGCAAATAAGACAAGACCGAACAGAACATACGGGGAAACCGAGGCGAATATCACACTGCACCTCCTTTCAAACCACGATATGTCGTCAGGGATCATGAGGCCATCACGGGTGCAGGATCGCAAAATCAGTTGGATGGGGGCAGGGGCGTAGCCAGGATTCCGCCGGGGGGGGGCAAATCGGATCAAGGGGGCCTTCGTAACCAATGGAGGCCCTCGCCAAGGGCGGATCCAGGACTTCGCCAAGGCGGGTGAGGGGGTGGAGGCAAATTGTCAGCGCGGGGACCCCATTTTTGCCCTCTAGATATGAAAAATGATGTAATGTTGCTTTTCTGCAATATAAAAAAAAATCAGATGTATCATCTTTCTTCAGAAAATTCTGCGTTTTGTTCCCGAACAAAGTGGCCAAAATATGACGAAAACGACGAGGTTTTAGGCGGTTCCGTCTCTCCCTCCATTTGAAATGTCGTGTCAGTATCTGGTGCAGGAGCCCGTCTGTCCCCCTCACCCCGCAGCTTCTGGGGATTCTTTGTCAACGTAGTTTAGGTTCCCTCTTGCAGTTACAGGGGAACTTTTGTTGGTCTCTGACCATCTGCCGTGCCGGGACCTTCTGTTGGTTTCAGGTTCCATTTACCGTTTCACGTGTCCCGCGGGACGTCTCAGACGCTCCTTTGGCAGTTTCAGGGGCACCTCGGGCAGACACCTCGGACCTCAGGGACCCATCTGGCAGTTTCAGGGACGCTTAAGCCATCCCGGGTTCCCTCCCGTCGTCCCTGGAACGTTTTTGCCGTCTAAGGAGCCCCTCAGGCACTAAAAAAGGCCCTCTCTAAATCTCTCTCTGTCGTGACAGAGGCACCTCCGGCGATCTTCTAGGTCCCTTGACCGTTTCAGGAGCAGTCCGCACCTCTCAAGGTCTAGTAGTTTCAGAAGCCCCTCTGGTCGTCTCAGGAGTCCCTATTGCTAGAAATTTCTATTTAGCAGTCTCAAAGGTTCTTCTCTAACAGTCTCAGCGGACCCCTTGTAGTCCTGAGTACCCCTCTTATCATCTCTGGGAAACATTTTTGCCATCTCTTGGTATGTCGTATCTGGTAGTTACAAAAGACCTTTTGGCAATTTCAGGATGCCTGTGCAGTGTCATAGGCCCTCCGATCGTCTCCGGTGGTCCCCATTACAGTATCAGGGGTGTTCCTCTGTTACATGAGGTATAGTTGGCGGTCTTTTAGGGCCTCTCTAGCCGTAACAAGGGGCTTTTGTTGGCGCTTCAGGGGCCTCACTGGCAGTCTCAGGGGGATCTTGCACGCGCCAGGAGCCCGCTTATCATACTCACGAACCGTCAGGCCGTCCATCACCCCCATAAAACACAAATACTGTCTCAGAGGTCCTCTCAGAGGTCTTTACCTCGCAAGGGGCCTTGCGACCTTTTTGGCAGTCTCACGGGTCATCTGCAGTGTACGGGCCCATCTTGCCGTCTCAGAAACCACCTGACCTTCCCGGGGGCCCCTGACAGCATCAAGAACCCTTCAAGGTTTCAACAAGGCCAGTGTAGCCCATTTGTGGCTCCTCTTGAGGTTGAGAAAGCCACTGACGAATTACCGTTCAGGGGGCCCCTCTGGCTGGCCAGGGTCTTCTTAGGCCTAGCCACCCTCTTAAGTTCTTTCCGTCTCAGGTGCCTCTCAGGCAATCTGAGCTGTCTCATGGACCCTTTGCCGTGTTGGGGCCCCTTAAGGTCCTAGGGGCCTTTGAGGAGTTTCAGTTGCCCTTCTTTCCTTTTTATGGACCATCTTACCGTGTTATTGCCCTATTAACTCTCCCGGAGGCCCTCCGACTTCATCAAGAACCTTCAGCTTTACACTCAGAGGGGCCCCCTAGGGACTCAGTCCTCATCTTGGTCGTCTCTATGAGCTATCTGGCGGTCTCAGGGACACCCTGCCGTAGGAGCCCGTTGGGAGCTTCAGAGCCCTCTGTGCGTCTCAGAGGTCATATAACCCTCCAGGAGGACTCCCTGAATGCATTAAGAGCCCGTCAGGTTGTTATAGAGACCCAGTGAAGATCATACGGGACCCCTTCGGAGCTCCTTTTAAGTCTGACCGGGGCCCCTTCTCAGGCTTCAGGGGAGAGGGGGCCATCGTCCCAGTTGCTCCCCCTTTGGATCCGCGCCTGGCCCTCGTAATCAGTGGGGACCCATGTGGTTAAAATTACTGCCGGTTTGTAAAGGGGCCCCGCTGAAGTATAAAGGGGAGCCATGCTTGTCTGTAAAGACATTTCTGCCGACCTGGCGGGTGCCTCTCGCAGGTCGGCGGGACACCTTTACAGGAAAGGTGAATGTGACCTGAATGATCGTTTAGGGGCGCTATTGGCCAGGGGTTCACTGCCTGTCTGTAGGGAACATCCTATCCGCCTGTAAAGGGCCTCTGACGACCTCTGGAAGCAGGGGCAGGGGTCTTCATCCAGACCGAAAAGATGCCTCTTCAGAGGCTAACAGAGGCCCTTTATGGGCCGAGAGGGGGGGCCCTCCCCAGACAAGCCGTGAACTCCCCTACAAGCTAGCAGCGACCCCTTAACGCTCATTCAGACCACAGCCTCTTTTCATAGCACACAAAGCCTTCTTGTGATTGTGGAGTACGTTTTCTTTAGGTTCGTAACCCTTTTTTATTGCGTAAAATATTCTTATGTTGCTTTAATCGTCTGTTTCGGACAGTGTAAGACGCCCTGCGGGCGCCTCACGCTATCCGAAGAACTGGGGCCTTCGGCCCCAGGGATCCGCTCGGCCGCCAGGGGACCCCGCTTGGTCTCCAGGGGGCCATGGCCCCTTTGGCCTCCCTTGGCTACGCCACTGGATGGGGGGCGGGATCAGCCCTGGGTCAGTCAATCTGGGGTTCCCCAAATGTTGATTTCCCCCCGCATTTGAGTCATTTTGTTTTGACATTTTCAAAAAGTTGGGGATTGGCTGCCAGGTCTGGAGGATCGAGTTGCAAGTCGGGGGGCTGGAGTACCAAACTGTATAGGATCCTACGCCCCTGGAGACCATACCCCCTCCCAATGAGTTTTCTTTACGTACCAAAAATGGAAATAAATAGAAAATTGCTGGACTCGGAAAACAGGCGGTCGAAATCCGACGAGTTTTCGGCTTTAAAGGGATTTGGGTCTGTCCTCGCCCTCTCCTCGGCGAAATCCTGGCTACGCCCCTGTGCAAAGCATATGTTTAGTGACTGTGACCCACAGCAGAATCCGGAAACCGGAGGAGGGGAGCGTGAGTCGTTGGGATAGGTTCGGGATTCATTGTCTCCTTGCTTGCTCTTTCCTTTATTGACCTCTTCGAACATTTCGTTCACTTGTATTAAATTTTATCACGCATTGGAGAAGCCTTTGACCCCCGTAGGGCCCCTTCCCCCTTGGATCTGCGACTGGCGACCCGACAGTTATTGGCTGGCTACTGCACTGCATAAAGGCGCAACATGTGGCCCAGGCGACGCTCTGGCTGCTGTACTGAACTGGACCGACTGGTGATCTGAGGCTAAGAAGACACGTTGCAGCTCGCGTTATCTCCGACTACATTCTTTCAGAATATTCTAAAGGCGAGCGCCTCCTGGCCACGCAGCAGCCGAGAAGTCGAAACCACGGATGGTGATCCGGGGAGGAAGAAGGGCGTTAGGAGGGGCCCAACCCCTTTTTGGGAGATTTTAGCATTGGGCCTATGATGACTGGGAAGAAAGGCCTGAGATCCTATTAACCTCCTTCCGCAAAATAATTCTCGGAAATCTTCAGCCATGGCCGAAACGCTGCGGCACCACAGACCGTTCGAGCGCGGACAGAAAAGACTGCCCCCAGACAGGCCCTGACATGTGCACTTGTTCAGCCCGGCGCCGACCGTGAGCCTGTGGCTAATGAGTGACGGTTGTCGCACGTCACGCGTGACGCAGCCAAAGCGCGCACGCGTGACGAGAAACACCTGTGTTAGTCACGGGACGACATGGGCGGGAGCCGTCACTGAATCGTGTGGTCTGTATTTTCAGAACCCGCCATCAGACACCGCAGGGATGCCAAGCAATTCAGGAACAACTTTCATTGTGTCAAATGCTAAGTCGATGAGCGGAAAGGTTTACTGCAACGTCACGCGGCTTAGGAGATTATCGATGTTTTGGGGTGCACCTCCAGGTTCCGCCTAAATATCGTGAAATCCGGACACGATGTCACCGGTACTAGCCCAGAACGCGCCCCAAAGCTTTCTTAGCCCTCGCAGGGCCCGTCTCCGGATCCACCTTCGCGGGGCCCTACGATCCAGCTTCATGGCCCTCCCCCCCCAGAGATTTCGAGAACTATAAGTCCCAAAGAAAAGGAAGAATACTGTTGGGAAGCCCTTGTCAAAACTAGAAGCACCTAAATTTGTCAAATAATGTGAATATGAAGGCCACCGAAGAGCACCTTGAGTCAAGTATTTCTGTTGACAATTTTAGCAGAAAACGTTTATAACCACGGCTTGTGCGTGACTCAAAAGGGGTTTAACAGTAAAAGGAAGGTCTGATTGACCCATGAGGAACGGAAACGGGCACTTGGGACTAAATTTGGTCATTTCAAGGAACACGAAACATGAAGGCAAGAAAGTCTTTTTGTAACGGCAGAAATCTCGTTTTCCGAACGTATAAATATGAGTTTGGGCTGAAATACGTTGCAACTATGTCTGGTACACATATGAAATCAATAAATAAGTCAAAAAGCCAACCTATGCCAACGTACTGACTTCGATAAGATCTTAATTTTTCCAAGTTATAAGCATGACGAACCATCCCGAGAATGACTAAGATTAAGAAAAATACACGAAAAGCCTATGTCGCGAAAATAAAGGAACGATAAAACTAGTTCCCGTTCATTTCGTACTGCGTACGGCTGCGGCGCCCGCCGACAAACGGCGCGAAAATTGCCGTGTCTTTAACCCTATTCCCGAAGGGCTAGACGGTATGGTCGATTCCCGGCAGGGGGCGGATTCGGCCCCCCCCTGAGACCTCGAGAACTACTTGTCCGATTTTATCGCAACAAACGGCAATCGATTTGCCGTCACGTGAACTACACTTTTATAAAAAGAAATTTTCAAAATTTTGAAATTTGTGGATACAGGGGGGCAAAAATGTCAAAATGGGGGGTACTTTTGGACTTCTTATAACTCCGTTGTTTATCGACCGATTTCAATGAAACTGGCATGAATTGAGAGATGATGGATAGGGCTTTTACCATGGGTCCACAAATCTGAATTTTTGTGAAAATTCATGGGCGTTCATTGGGTTTATAAAATAGGAGGATTAGTTTTCTAACAACTGAATGAACAAAAAAGGTAAAGACACTTTTTTGGCTTCTGCTAGTCATGCTATGCTAAAGAAGTAAAAATCGCATTACAATGTTTGTATAATGTTAGCATAGGCGGTGCCAGGGACATGAAAAAAGGGGAACTGTTATGGTCACACGTTCTTCAGATCAACTTGTGACCTTTGACCTTAAATGACCTCCAGTGACCTTGGGTCACCTGGAATGATCTCATGTGCATTTGATATTATCTGTAAACGTTTTCAATCATTTGAATTCACTCTATTCCAAAAATTTCATTTTATGGCTATTGCGATATAGGGTACGCGCACTGACATTTTAGGTCATAGCTCCGTGACCCGACCTGATATCAAGCTGAAAATTGGTACGCAAGTAGAGGGTACCCTTCTACGTCATATGTATTCCGGGTTTGACATTTGAAAAAAACGGCGCCGAAATTATTGCAAAAAGCAAATTTTCATTTTTGACCTTGACCTGACCTTGTAAAGTGACTTCAGATAAAGAAAATTTTGTATGCATATTGCCCAACTATTTAGCTATAGATCCATATAAAGTTTTAAGTTCTATCTTAAAAACTCTGTTTTTGGCAGACATTTTTCTTTTACCCTCAACATGGCCAAAAATGGCATGAGGTGCCTCCCAAAAACGTTGCCTGGCTCCGCTCCTGAGCAAAGAAGAGTTGTGAAATTTTGTCACAGCGCGTAGAAAGAATAGCTAGAAAGAATCTCTAGGAAAAGCGACGCTGAAGTTGCAAGTTGCGTGAAGCTGCGTTAAAAAGCCTGGAATTGGCAAGCAAAAAACCCGAGGGGGGGCGGATTCAGCCCCCCCTGCCATAGCGTTAACTCAACGTTTCGGGGTATATATTGAACAAATCTGAGAAATGAGACGCGTATCGGCATCTGCGGACCTTTATTTGTGCGTTGGTGCCTTTGCCTATGCGTTATAAGTCATAGCCCTTGAGATTCAGGCCGTTTCTCGGCCTCATGCAGTCGGCTATGAGAAAACATATAGGACGTAAATTGCTTACATATGATCTAAGTGATACCGGTTTCGAGCTCCACTCGTCACAACTTAAAAACGGTGTGCTTATTTTTATCGTGCGACCAATCGTTCGTGAATTGGAGGGGGCTATCAACCACCCCTCCCCCACGCAGTCGGGCGTGATCGTCGCCGACCCACGGTCGTGCGCAGGTTAAAATAAACGATGATTTTTCAATCCCTAGTGAGCCATGGCCTCCTTTCTCCCTCCCCTTCCTGTCTACGCCCGTTTTCCACAGAATTCCCATTGGCATGAAAAATGTCGATCGTGAAATATATTGCAGTGTATTATGGTTTCTGCGGCCACCTTTGACAGAAAGTAGCACTTACAAGCTTACACTGATGGTACAACCTTAAGCCTGGGAAAGACAGCCTCGAGCAAGCCACCACTGTACATGGAAATCAACTTAGATGCATGTGGAGACTCGCACATTCGTCCCACTGTTAACAATCCTGATGCGGAGTCACTGTCGATATAGATGCCGCATTTCCGGTCTTTCCTATATTCTGTCTGCACTAGACACGCATGTGGCAGCGTCCAACAATGAGTCAGTTGGCGCACGTGGCGCAGTTGGTTGGCCAATAAACTCTCTTCAAACCCTGGCCAAATTCGAGCAATGTAGGAAAGCTGCAACTGGAAAAAGCTTTCCTTTGGGAGTAATAACGATAACAATATCGAAACACAGCAGGGGCATCGATTTTTGGGAATGATTTGGGGGGCCAGGCCGAGGGCCCGACAACCTAACCCCCCCCAGATGTGGGTTTGTCAACGGATTTAGCCCATTTTATTTTGACCAACGGAAATTTATAAGTTTATTTTGTTACTATTTACAAAATGAGAAATTACGCTTATCTCCTTGTACATAAGTGTATGTATGTGGACGGAAGATACAAAGATAGACAGATATATCGTTTTGGACTTTATTTTTTTCTTCCTGCTCATCTATTTTCTGTTCCGGCTGTGCTTTTGGTCATTATTACCCATTTCCCTTTAAAGCCAGCAGAAAATATTGGAAGGGCCCCAACCAACATTAGATGGGCCCAACTCAATATTGGGTGGACCAGGGCCCCTTCAAAAGAATACAAGTCGACACCCCTGAAACAGCACCATTTTGCACAACTGACGTCTGACAACAGTCCTGCAAACTGTATTATTTCGGACATTTTTGTTCTTTTTTTGCGTCAAACACAGGCCTGCAAGTCTTCCAAACATTTCCTGGTTACTAGCCCGTGAAACTTAAGGTTATTACATTACTGAGATGTTACGAATCGGTAGCAAATTGAAGGTCTCCTATGTCCAAACCTGTGTTCGGAGTCTGTGTTGCGTCCATTTTGCGCCGAACCGTTCACAGATCGAGTGCGTGGGGACGGTTTGCCCGGTACAGATGCTGCTTTGTCTCAAATTTAAGGGTTATCTGCTCACTAAGATAACTTTGTGAAATTCATTCTGGTGCATTATTCATGTACTGCATGGGAAACATACGAGCGTCAATATGTAACATAAAAATTGCAAATATTTAGAGCGCCTTCGGATAAGCGGTTACGACTTCGAAAAGCCACATCTCTGTTGACCTGGTCTTGACGATTCGCATTGCTCACCTGACGGTCATTGAAGGCACAGGTGCAAAAGCGGTCCAGCGCGGAACATAAGAGCCTTTATAGGACACACATTAGATGTCCCACGTCTGACAGCTCTGGACGAGGGCAAGGCCACTGCATATCCAAACGCAAGTCGGCCACGCCTGGGTCTGGTCAAGCCCCCCTTTTCGTGATCCTGACTATCACACGGTCCACAAATGACGTGGCAGATGGTTGAAATAACGGACTATGGCTAACGCGTGCGTCAAAGGGCATTTATTCACTACACACGCGAAGAAACAAGCGGGCCAGAGTAGGTGAGGAATGCACAGGTTCCTTCGTCCCCCGGCCACAGCCATCACCGACAGCCATGCACAGCAATGCCCAAACAAACAACAAACAGACATGGGGGCACGGCGCCCATCGCCTCGTCAGCCTGGTCTACTGGTACTCAGCTGAGCACCTGGCCCATTCTGTCCTTCGCGGCCCAACCCGCGGCCGCCCACCCCGTTCCTGATCAGCCAGTCACACTGCGCCGTACTGGCGTTGGTTCCGCCCAACAACCTGGGTCGATTTTGCGATTGGCCGACGTTTCGTATCAGCCAATCACAACGCGGGCTGGAACTGCTCGCTCCGCCCATCAACCCTGGGGCGACCGTGCCATTGGTCGGCGCGGCCACGGTTGCGTCGAGCAAAAATCGGAGCGCCAACTGACGCCCCTGAATCCGGCCAGCGGCCAGAGCGGACCACAGGATTGGTTCGCCGTCAACCGTCGCTCAAACGGTCTGCTGCGGCCGCGAGGCGGCGGCTGGCTGACGGAACAGCACTGACGAAATCTGAAACGGAAATACAACCTTCATTCAGAGAAGAGCGCCTGAACAGAAACACAACGGTAAAACCACGTCCATGTTGCTGGTGTGTCCTATGACAATGTTTATACGCATTGCCATAGGCCTAATCTTAAAGTTGATGATTCCTGGTGTTACACATGCAACACCAAAAGTAAAGATGATTCCGCCCCACCAGAAGCACATCCGCAGAAAGATGGAGATCGCCCCACGAAAAGTAAAAACGCCAACATTTCACGCGCCGATAATCTTCGAATAAAAGGGGCAGGAGAGGCATGAAAGCCGACTCCTACTGCACGCGAATTAACCAGCAAGCATCGGCCGCTGAATGTTCATTTCATGACTGTCATTCCCTGTCCTGGTCTTTTGGCATTCCTCTAGTGTCCAGCGATAACTCACGTTCTTCATGACCTGCTCCCGCATGAAATTGCTGGTGGCGGCTCTTATTGACGACTGGATGCCCTGGTTCGCGCCATACCGACAGCGCAAGTAGCCGTACACGTTGGCGCCATTCAGGAGTACACCAATCACCGGCAACACCTGACGACACAGAATCGGCACTGGCAACGCCTGGCAACATCGAGCCGTCACCGGCAACACGGAGCCGTCGCTGGCAGAATCTAACAACGCAGAACAGTCACTGACAGTTCCTGCAATGCTGCGCCGTCACTAGCAACACTAGCTACAACAGTGACATCGAAAAAACCTCCCCGCCAGTGCTGAACTTTGACTCCTACGTGTAGCCAATGGCATCCAGGACTGTCAACGCCAATATCTGAATTCCTGGAAACAGGGGGGTGCAACTGCGAGCCGCCAGCCGGACCGGGCGGGGGTAGGGGTGAGGTTGGGGGGAGGGGCAGAAAACGAGAAAAACTGCAACTCTGTTAGCCTGATCTTAACCATTACAACTGCCGCTGCAACGGCCCACCAAACGCCCACCACAAGACCGGCCAATCACGGCACGAGTATGAACGGAGGGGGGAGCTCGACAGTCGGCGACGAACACCCTCCAGGCCCGGCGGCGGCCGCCGCCTTGCCGCCGCTCACCATCCACGCGTAAGAGAAGGTGAAGAAGGCGACGATGATCAGGATGACCCAGATGACCGGCGACGCGTACAGCGCCGCCCAGAAGATGCGCGCTTCGGCCGCGTGCACCCGGCTCTGTTGGAGACCCTGTCGTTAACCAGGCCGTCAGTGCCTGGCCGCGCGGCGGGAGGGCGGGACACAGACGACCTCCGGCCCAGGGCGCAGCAGCAAAACAAACATCGACGCAAATACAAAGCACATAACACGGAAACAAGGGCAGAAAAAGCATACGTAAATACCTCGCACATGACGAGAGAAAAGAAGAAGCACGGAAAATGGACATACCAAACGCATAATGACGAAACTGGACCAGGCACAGACATGGTACAGGAACAGGAACACGATAGCATGTAAGACGGAACAACTCTTGAAAAGGTACTCATGAAGGCCTGAAAAGGGGCCACAAACACCGCATCTACGTCGTTTACAGGAACATATATTGTACAAAACAGGGGCGGTTCACGCAAAGGGAACATACAACACCAGACAGAAACATACAGACACATCGCGAGACAAAGCAACTGAGAATGGTAAACACGCAAAGAAAGAGAAGACAAGTGGCACCCACAACGACAAGGACGACACAGCATCATCGCCAACTACGCGGATGCACAGTCAAACAACTTAGCTCTCGCACTGACGGGGGGAGCTTGGAGCCCTCCCCGTCTTTCGCTAGCTTTGTACAAACAACTTACGTGAGGCGTGCCAAACTTCCGGTACTTGTTCTATCGACATCGTATGATCGTTTGATCGCAACAACGTCAGAAACGACTGGAAAGCACAAGGCGTCGCCTCCAAACGACACGGCGCGCATTATTCGGACGCCGCAGCCGTGGCCCTGCCTCCGCCCGGCCGCCACGTACCTTCCTGGACTCGTACACCCAGTGGCTGTTGCCGTCGTCATCGACGTAGTTCCACCAGCGCAGTCCGACCATGAGACGGCCTGACGGCAGCAGACAACAGGTCAGGTCGGCCGCCGGCCAGAGATGGGCAACGCATGGCCGGGGGGAGGGGGGCACCGTGGCAGCAGTTGGAGCAGCAGCAAGGCAGGACAGAACAGCAGCATCAAGTCACAGTCCAGACGTCCGAGGGACAAAGTGTTGCAACACTTTGTCCCTTCTGACACTCCGGCACTGTGTAAACATAGTGTTTACACAGTGTGGCGCTGTTTTACACCGTGTGGCACTGTGCAAACATTGCGTAAACATAGCGCGGCAGAAACGTTTGAATCGCCATGGGCAGAGCCATCATGCTCAACGGAGGACATACAGAGTACCGCAGGCTAGGAGGATGGCAGAATCGAGTACGGTTTTTGAAAGGTCTGCTTTTAGCGTTCTCATATTTAACCCTATTCCCGGAGGGCTAGACGGTATGGCCGATTCCCGGCAGGGGGGGCGGATTCGGCCCCCCCTGAGATCTCGAGAACTACTTATCCGATTTCATCGCAACAAACGGCAATCGATTTGCCGTGACGTGAACTGCATTTTTATAAAAAGAAATTTCCAAAATTTTGAAATTTGTGGATACAGGGGGGCAAAAATGTCAAAATGGGGGGTACTTTTTGACTTCTTATAACTCCGTTGCTTATGGACCGATTTCGATGAAACTGGCATCAATCGAGAGATTATGGATAGGGCTTTTACCATGGGTATGCAAATTTGAAATTTTGAGAAAATTCATGGGCGTTCACAGGGTTTCAAAAATAGGGGGATTAGTTTTCTAATAACGGAATGAACAAAAGAGGCCAAAACACTTTTTTAGCTTCTGCTAGTCATGTTATGCTAAAGAAGCACAAATCGCATTACAATGTTTGTATAATGTTAGCATAGGCAGTGCCAGGGACATAAAAAAGGGGGAACTATCATGGTCACACGTTCTTCAGATCAACTTGTCACCTTTGACCTTAAATGACTTCCAGTGACCTTGGGGTCACTTGGAATGATGTCGTGTGCATTCAATATTATCTGTAAACGTTTTTAATCGATTGAATTCACTCTATTCCAAAAAATTCATTTTTTGGCTTTTGCGATATAGGGTACGCGCACTGACATTTTAGATCATAGCTCCGTGACCCGACCTGATATCAAGCTGAAACTTGGTACACAAGTAGAGGGCATTTTTCTACGTCATATATATTCCGGGTTTGGCATTTGAAAAAACGGCGCCGAAATTATTGCGAAAAAACAAATTTTGACTTTTGACCTTGACCTGACTTCGTAAAGTGACCTCAGATAAACAAAATTACATATGCACATTGCCCAACTATTTAGCTAAACATTCATATAAAGTTTTAAGTTCTATCTTAAAAACTCTGTTTTTGGAAGACATTTTCCTTTTACCCTCAACATGGCCAAAAATGACCTGAGGTGCCTCCCAAAAACGTTGCCTGGCTCCGCCCCTGAGCAAAAAAGAATTTCGAAATTTTGTCACAGCGCGTAGAAGGAATAGCTAGGAAAACCCACCAAGTTTCGTGAAGCTGCGTTAAAAAGCCTGGAATTGGCAAGCAAAAAACCCGAGGGGGGGCGGATTCCGCCCCCCTGCCGGGAATAGGGTTAATACGCGCCTATGGAGATGCGGAATATCCCGTACTCTCACCCTCCATCCCTGGTCCTTTTCCTCCACACGCATTCCATCAGTCACAATTACAGCGTCACCAAACCTTTCTCCCTCATTCCACGTCTCCGCAGCGATCAATACTGATCGAAGGAACAACCAACACCAATGCAACGCAACCAACAAGCCCCCCACCCCACCCCGCCAGCTGCGGAACTGCGGATGATCGTATTTAGTCCCTTTCTGCTATGGTATCCCATGCCTTGCAGGGAGAGTTCAAGCCTTCTCCACGCAGGGGCACATTCAGTACATCATAAGGGAGTGTAACCATCATGGACATCCTAACAATCACACAAAATGTAACTTTCATTACGCGCAACACCGATCACATTTCTCAATCCTTCTTACTGATCTCTAGAAGCTTTACTAAAGCGTTTGGCTGGCTGCATAACAGCCAGCATAACTGCATGACAGCCTGCACGGAATGCTGTCTTCCGTCGCCCAACAGGCGTCAGAACATAGCAAATACCGCGGTCAATGTCAGCGTTAGAAAGGTATTCTTGCACGCTTCGCGGGGAATATATGCAAGAAAAAACTATTTTACATGCGCGAGATATGCAGGCACGAGTTCTGTTTAGTCAAGTTTGCTCGGTCAGAGCCTATGGATATTGCAGATGCCTAGCATGCCCTAACATGGGTGTCGCTTTCCAATTTGACTGCAAAGCCATCTATGGAGGAGGTATCGAGCAAGAATCGTCCGGCCGATTTCGCGAAAGGGCACACCATAAGACATAGCAGAAGAGATAAAAACTGAATGACCTACTGGAACCTCCAATGAAAATCAGTCACAGAAGAGCAGTTCAGGGAGAAGCATGCTCGGCTGCAATATTGAGATATTAAGTCCACACATTCAGCCATTCAGGGGCTCATCAACAAGGGGAATCACAAAATGTCTGGGAAATACCAGGTGAATGGGTGGAAAAGACCTAACCCACTGCCAGACCAAGGTGTGCACAGGAAATATTTCCTCAGAATTATATTGCACATCCACATTCCAAAGCCTGATCATTTTTTTGTTGCATTCAAACAAATTATGAATAAAATCAAGTGTACCTACCAGTCAGTGACACTATAACTTTTCTTCATAGCAAAGCATTCCCTGAATACAAACTCCCTGATGAAGGGCAAAAAAAGGAAAAATGTACAAAACTCCATGGCTTACTAATAAGTTTCTCTACTGAGGCAATGCTAGCACCTGGGCTGGCAGAGCTGGTAGCCAAAAATAATTTACTATCCTCTTCATCAGCACATTGAGAATTTTATTATGCCTATGGCAAGATAAAGTTATTTTTACACTTACTCCACACTGGATTTGAGCATGAATTAGCCCAGGTACTTAACACATCATGAATAAAATTTGCATTACCTCACCCATTTATCCCATAACTATTTACGAAAATGACTGACAAAACAACTGTTCAGACAGTAGGTTCAGCATAGCATGCTCAGTCTACTAGATAACTCCTAGTCAGTTATCTAAGTCTACACTATCATACACAATGAATGGCAAGCAAAGCAACAATGTTCATAAGACTTACCAGTAATATTCTTCACTGTCCAAAAGTCTGCTGACAGCAGTAGTATGATGATGATGAAGCATGTGATGAAACTCTTACCCATAAGGCTGCCTACCAGGTACATCGCAATGGCACCAAAGCGAAACAGCAGGTGAAAGAGGGTCACAAATGGGTGCCTGTTGAAAAAAGAAACAACTGGTAACAGAATGTTAAACCTGGAACATTCAACTGGTAAAAAAAGCATGACAACAGAGGCAAAATACAGACAATCACAGGTCTAAAATGCCATACCTCAAAATGGCTTACAGACCTACAACAATTTCATATGTACTACACATGCCAACTCAATATGGGTTGGAAAGCAAGTACAAATAAAGTTTCCAGTTTCTCCATCATGTAATGACTGAATATTCAATCCAAATTACTTCATCATTTGCACATAATGACATAAATGATGTCAGGAAGAACAGATGGAGAACATGGACTTCATTAGAAAAAAGCAATACTGCATGTTGAATACTGCTGCTGATGTAACAGTCTGAAGGCTCTTATGTAAAAATGAAAATAAATGTCACAGAGTTGGCAGGGCTCATCCACAAACCCCAGCCATGGAGGACCAGTTCCCACCACATTACAGGACATCTGAATTCACAAGTGTGCCACTTCTTAACTGCATTTTGCTCACTTTAGTTTCCCATGGTCTTCATGCTCGTCTCCAAATGCTGGTGTGTCATCATCCAAAAGTGGGGCCTAGAATGTAAACATGCTTGTTAGAGTACCTGTATTTGCGCATGAAACTGAAACTTCAAATACATAATGCACCAGGAGTACCTCGCCAGACCAGAGCATGTGCAGAATACAATGGCAGGCCACAGAGTTGACAGAAAAGCTCTTGCGCTTTCAACAAACCTGCCCACATCACCTCACAGTTCTCATTGTAATAGTCAATGTAATGTGCTCCATTGCATTTGCATTCAGGTCACAATTTTTGCAGAAAGTTCATCATTTGCATTCTGTTCAGCTGACATGCATTTTAAGACTGAATGCAACAGTGTTGGAAAACTGGTTTTTCTTCCTGGAGTCAGAGTGCAAATTCTCTTTTGGACTATAAAATTCCATGCATTTACGTGAGAAGCATGGACTAACTAGGTGCTTTGCAAGCATATGTGGCCAGTGGGGGCAGATCCAACAGCACCTGGGGGGGGTACAAACCAGTTTCCTGGGTCTACATGATGGCTCAACAGAGTCACTGCCCAGGGGGGAGGCAGCTGGCCATGGGTTCAGTGTACTTCAGCGGACGAGTATAGATAGTAAACTATCAACTGGGGGGACACTGGGCAACTTCAGACTATGGTTGAGTGGAATACCCATGTCTTGGAGGGGGGCAGGGGGCAAATGACCATTTTGGAGTACACAATTTCTCTTCGGAGTGTACATTTTTTTGGTGCTCATTGACACAAGAAAACAACAGTTCTTCCAACACTGGAATGCAATGACTAATTTGGTTACCTTTTGCTACAAAACAATGTCCACAAAAAGAGAAAATATGTTTAACATCAATGCTGTTTGACCAATGACATCACAAGATAACATCAGCACACTTGCTCTCCAAGGCACCCATACTATACTGAATGCATTCCACTGGACTTCTACCTCTTTTTCACTAATGTTAGGTTAGGTTAGATGATGGATTAGACAGGAGAGGAGAGAAGAGAGGGAAGGGGGAGAGAGGGGGTAGACCATCATATTTACAGACTCTTGGTCCCATTATAAGGTCATCAAGTGTTACTCAAAAGGTGAGTAACACTTGATTCCAGGAGATCATGTGTCATGAGTGTGTTATGAATCACTGCCAGAGAGTGATATCATAATAACACTGCTAGGTTGTGTAAGATCATGTTAAGGGGTATTAACCACAGCTGCATAGACCTTTACAATCCATGTTACTCTGGTGCATGAACAGACAGGGAAAATTCTTCAACCATGAAAAATGGCCTTCATTTACCCATCAATGCATGGACAGCACAAACAGTCAGGTGGCCACTGGCATGGCACTAAAGTTTCATTTAATGGGAAGATGATGCAGCAAAATGATCTGGCATCAATTTTGTACTCCATGTCTTCACAACTCATTCCCCATTAAAATCACAACATTAGGCTTTAGGTAATATTCACTAAGTGTACCACCCCAGCCAGAAGCCACAGTTTCCAGAAACACTCTACAGCACAAACACAAATGATGGTACTATCATGTAAATACTTGAGATATCACGGGAGTAAAAGGACAAGTTCTGTTGGCCTACTGAAAACACTTGCCACAGTTGAGTGATGTCATTGTGGTAATAATAGGTTACTACAGTCACTAAAACTATTTTCTCATGATTCAGTGATATTACTGTGAAAGTAGTATGAATTTCCAATGTAACTGAAAATGTTTTGTGGACTCCTACTGTTATTATGATTACCTGGCAAAACACCATATAGCAAAAGATCATGCTTAAGAAGTTTGAACAGAAAAGATTATGAGAGAATGATCACATGTGGTAAATAACTGGGGAAAAATGCCATTTAAGGAATACTGTATGGCAGAGGCAGTCAAAAGGTAATAATACCTAACATAACCTAACCTAACCTTATACAACACCTATTACTACACATACTGCAAACCAATCACTACACCTACAGCAAACAAATCACTATGCCTATGTCAAAATCATTATAGCACTGACAGCAAACCAATTACTAAAACCAATCTTTGCCAATACAATCTTTTGTTTTTACAATCTTTGTATGAAGTCACCTTTACCCCATACAACCCATTTCCATGCAGGCTTTTACCATGCAACATTTTCCACACAATCTTTTGCATCATACAATCTTTTTCCATACAATCTCTGGCCCAATTACCCAACAATGATGACAATTATCTATAGAGAAAGAGATTTCAGTGGACCCATAGAACCTGCACATTTGTACACCAAGACCATTTGAGTGGGTGTACCAGACTTTACAGATGTCACATTTACACTGCACAGTCCTCCTGAAAGTCTTTGGGGTGGAACACTTAGTTAAAATTATTGCTGCTTGCTGGGGAGGTGCACTTAGTTAAAACTATGCAGCCTGCAACATTGATTAAACCTATGATCTGATAACTTACATTTGATGCCATTGCTGACGACTGTGATGCAGGACCACTTTACAGTCTCCTCCAATGATAATTTAAATATTGGTGTAAGGGCAGGCCTGTCTGCCTGACCATGCAGCAAACGTAAAACCTATTTTTACACTTCAGTATGTGAGCCGCTCCCCAAACCGCGGAGGCAGGTACCTATCATCCGTTCAACTGCCTTACTGCACTGACAGAAAATAAGACACCACGAGACCAGCCGGGCAAAGAGTTGTACGTTCAAACACCGGTTTGCCGGCAAAACCCAACTCCAAATGCCAACAGTTCATGTAAATACGAAATGCAAATTCACATGACACGGAGCCTGTTGACGTTTACAAAAGCCTAACAGCTGATTAAGTTGTATCCATACTCTGACATCATATATAATTAGCTGTAAGTTTTTTTCAAAAAATAAGGGATCGAAACACAACATTAAAATTTTATTTAAATTTTTTTTAAGTCAAATAATAGTCAACAAATACCAAAAATAGGGACATTTTCCAAAATATTATACCATAACGTCATACACGCTGGATTTGCTCAATTCTCATGATACTATACCTTCGTATTTCTTGCGTTATAATTGTCTATGTTGAGAGCCAGTGTTTATTCAAAGCCCTATGTGTTTCTTGGGGAGCCTCATCAGTGGAAATAGTGGTAAGTAACTCCCACTCGTGTGCTGATGTGAGATTTGGGCCCTGGGAATGTATGTGAAAGATGCGCAGGGCATACCTTTCTCTCAGAGATTGCTTAACGTGTAATTCTTGGTCATGGTGAACAAATTACCAAATTCACTGAAATGCCGTCAGGAAATGCAGACATGCTGTTTTTTTCTACTTCACTTGTTTTCCGGGCCAGAAGAGGCTTGTAGTCTGAAGGAAATTTTAGTCCTTAGCTTGCCAGCTATTTGCATTTATGCTGCTCACTTATCTTTGTGGAATGCTGATCATGTATTTCAAAATAGAAAGCTGCATTAAAACTTTCTCAATTCCATCCAAGACAAATGGAGGATGAGGTGATGGACATGATGAATTGAGACCCCCCTTAGCACATAGTCTGGATCTGCCCTTATTGGTGCACAGAAAAAAAATTTGCCACATAGAAATACACTTTGTCAAAGAAACTCATCATCTTTCTTGCATCTTCAGTGATCCTCAGATGTAGATGAATACCAGCTTTTCCAATGAAATGTTAAACCTGTTCACATCAAGAAATATGCAGCACCAATCAGCATGCAGTTTCATAGCATACCACAGTCATTTTCAGCATTCCTGGTACCTCATGGGTAATCATCACAGAAACTGGCCACAGCTCAGCCTGATCATTATTGCTGGACAGATCTGCCATGGACGACCCTGAGCCAGACTGGGACGACGTGTCGCGTCAGCTGGTGGGGTTCGCAGCCCACGCTGCTGAGCAGCAGGTGCCACTGGCACTGCTGACCTCTGGTGGCACTGCAGCGCCGCTCGAGCAACACACTGTCCGCTTCTTGGACAACTTCAGCACGGGCCGGCGCGGCGCCGCCTGCACGGAGCACCTGCTGGCGCGCGGCTACGCCGTCTGCCTGCTGCGGCGCCGCGGCTCGCTGGCGCCGTTCCTGCGCCACCTGCAGCCCGAGCAGCTCTTCTCCGACCTGGAGGGGCCGCAGGAGGGCGGCGGGCGGCTCACGCTCGGCGGCGAGTCGGCGCGCCAGCTGGCCGCGCCCGTCGGCGGCTGGCGGCGGGCGCGCGCCGCCGGCCGCCTGCTGGAGCTCGGCTTCACCACGGTGGAGGAGTACCTGCGCCTCCTGGAGGCGGCGGCGCGCGCCGTGGCGCCGCTCGGCCGCAGGGCGCTCGTGTTGCTCGCCGCCGCTGTCTCCGACTTCTACGTGCCGGCCGAGCGGCGCGCCGAGCACAAGCTGGCCTCGGAGGCGGGCCCGCTGACGCTGACGCTGCAGCCGGTGCCGAAGGCGCTGCCGCAGCTGACGTCGGCTTGGTGCCCGGCTGCCTTCACCGTCACCTTTAAGCTGGAGACGGATGAGCGGGTGCTGGAAGAGCGAGCCCGCGCCGCGCTCAAGCGCTACGGCCACCGCCTGGTGGTGGCCAACCTGCTGCAGACGCGGCGCCAGCGCGTCACCATGGTGACAGCCGAGGGGGCGGAGCCTGTGGAGGGCGGTGCACACGCCGAGCTGGAGGAGGCCATCGTCGAGGACGTGGTCAGGAGACATCACGACTTTGAGACGACAGGCGCCGCTGGCGGAGACGCAGATACGTCATGAAACTGTCAGCCGTTTCGATCATTTACGCTGTCAAAGGCACCACGACGGATATGAAATCCATACTGTTGTTGAAAGTCATGATTGATTTTAAGCTCTAATGAGTAAAAAGACAGGCGTCCATGTAATGCTCAGTCTTATTGGGGATCAAAGTTTGTCGCTATTGCAGCAAGGTCATCGCGTCAAGCTGCCTGCCCTGTCTGTAATGAGGGACGTAATCGTTGCTGGATCGTGAAGTCTTCCCGGGGCTAGTTCATGAGTAGTGAAGTGATACCGCGGACGTTAGCGGGGATGTGATTTGCGTGAGCAGTGTGACGAGGGTAAATGCATGATTGCATTTTATCGCGTGTTGGTAGCTTCAGCAGCTGTTGAGTACATATGTGGTTCATAGTAAAAGACAGGTGCGACACGCCCTCTCTGCCTTTTCAGTCCTCAAACATGGCAGTCCAATTGGATTCGTGGATGATTTCGTATGTGTCCGTTTCTAGCGGTTTGTTGGGCTTTTCCTGCTCCAGCGAAAAGTAAACCGGTACTTCGAGCTGACCACCATATTTCAAGCCGGGCTGGGGAAAGCTTCCGCAATGTCATCAAAGTTTGGATGCCGTCTCACGGCAAACTCGCCTGCAGGTTCCTTTTCACTACTTAGATAAAACCGATAAAACGCGACGCGTATAGCGGTGCTGCTGTACCGCAAGAGACAAAACGAACGGACGATGCGAGCTATAAACGTATAGACAGAATAGGGGACAACTAATCAGATGACTGGAGGCTATCGCAAAGTATCTTAAGTGATGACGCCGCGACGCTGAGCGTGAGACTGTTCACAGCGGCGTCACCACTGAACAAAAACCATCGGAACCATCCCGCGGCCACCAGAGCCGCAGCCAGACACAGTTCTGCCTTCACAAGTGCCGTTTATTCCCACCAGTGAACAGAAGTCGGACCGCGTGGCCCCACGGATCCATCACGACGGCCAGAGCCCGAGCCGGGTGTCTCAGAAACGTGACTAGTGTTATCGGCCCGCGCCACGCAGGCGGCGTACCCAGCTAAACCACCGAAAGGTCGGCAGCCAAATACCTGGGTCCAAGCCGCGTGTTTCGGCCGTGCACGGGGTGCCAGTCGCAAACGCTCCCTTGCAGGCCAAGCCAGTGAGTGGGATGGAGACGGGCGGATGAGCGGGGGGCGGGGACTAGGCGGGTGACTACTGCGGTAGTCCCTTGCGGACGCCTGTTTCCATGCCACTGACGAGGACCAAGCCGTCAGGACGAAGCCACAGACCAGCGGGCCATGCTCTGGACGTCGGGCGGTCGCCCCTCACTGACATGGGGTGTGCGGTGGCAGGGGGTGGGGAGGGGAGACAGGAGTTGGAGTCCTGGCGACAGTCTCAGACAGGGTCACACGCAGAGCCGGCCACCATCGGGCGCCGCCCCCAGCCCGGGACAGCGGCCGGGTCAGCCGAACTGGGGAGACTGGATTAGAGCCTGCAGGCGTGCGGCGCCGCCCGCGATCCAGTGACGACAGGCGGCAACTGTCCGATTATAGAGCCAATGCCCGGCGGCTGTCCGATTACCGAGATACACTGGAGGGTGCTGGCAAGGATACGGTCGGACGCGGCGTTACCATGCATATCGGCAAACTGCTAGCATCGCACGGAACCCTCGCAGCAGACGCTACACGCGGTACACGAACCAACACTGATGGTTCATTAGCACTGACGGCGCATGCTGACAGCAGGTCGAATCGCTCCAGTATCAACACGACGCCGACAGCAAACCTCACGCCACACAGCTAACTACCCCAAATGGAAACGATAAACATCACAGCTCGCTCGCAGAGGACTACGCCCAGCTACCGTGCCCAAGTCCCGCGAACATATCACCACTCTCGGCCCCTCGCTTAGAGAGGTGAAAGCAGATCAAACCGTCGAAACCCAGGAAACAACAGCCATGTCGCGCCAAGCACAGCGAAATAACGAAAACATCACATTGAACGATCACAGATTTAATCGTGCACTATTCTGTGCTCAGGCGGCAAAACACAAACGAACGAAATGGTTTCTTCCATACATATCATAACATTCCAAAACTTAAGAACTGATTGTGAGATCCATCTCGGTCACTTCTGGGGTCGTGACATCAACGATGACAGTCGACGACCCCGGAAGTAAAAACCAATAGTGACTGCGCACAAAACCAGCACTTCGTCTCTGGCTCTGGCAGGCCATAAGAGAAGACTACAACGCTAAGTAGGATCCTATGTCTGGTTAAAGCTTACTGGTAACAAGTGGTATTAAACCCACATTATCTGCAGCAGCCTCTGTGCTAATGCACGTTCTGGGTAATACGGATTACTGAATTAATACACTCCTTAGCGCCGATGATGCGCATTGACCTGTCTCAGTCTAGCTGTAGACACGGTATGCCACATCGTGTCAACAGCTACAGCAAAAACTCATAAGGATATCTGATGTACACCTGCATGCGCGATTAAATATTAGTGCTGTTCGAAACTTTCTGGACGACTCCTTCGTCCCAAAAGGTAATTCAACACGGTGTGTGCCGTAACGCGAAATGCAGTTCAAGGAAGCAAATTACTTTAACACACCCGGTGTCTCTATGTTTAACAGTGAATATTTTGCCATTCAAAGCAGACTACTGCAATGTTCCAACATATACATCAGTCCCAACCATTCACTGGAAATAAGACAAGTGCAAGAGGTAATATAAATTGGAGGAATGTCTTTGTTTCAGGCGATGCAAACATATCAGCCTTAAGTACGAAGACCTATTTCAAAAACATATAAAATCTTGCCACAAACGAGCACTCTGCACCACGCGAGCCATGACTACAGCAGCACACCAGTCTCGGCGTCCCACGATTATTTGCAAAACTGTCACAGGACGACAGATATATCGGACTTGGGCCAGATGCAGGGGAACAAAATCTGCGCACCGAGTTACAAATCTAATGAAATCACGCGCTGCGGGCAGACGAACGCCGCCATCCTGATTCCACCGCCGTGACGTCATCACTACATGACGTCACCGTCCCGCCGGCAGCGGCCGCGACCGCCTCGCGCCCAGTCTATCCCCACACCTTCGGGACCGGGTACCCTCTGTACGTCTTCAATCTCGTCACAGGTCACCCACCATCCGCACGGACAGCCAACTACCGCCGGCCCGACCCGCACCGCACGCGGCTCTGACCGACTGCTGCCGCCGCCGCCGGCGCCGCCGCGCCACTGGCCGGTTCACGCCGAGAAGAAGAAGTTGAGCGCCCGGTTGACGTCGTAGTCGGCGGCCAGGATGACGCGGATCAGCTCGGCGCGCGTGACATCCTCGCCGACGATGCTGCGCAGCCGCTGCAGGCAGGCGTCCAGCCGGCCGCCGCCGCCGCCGCCGCCTGCCGGCGGGCCGCCGGCCTCCTCCTGGGAGCTGGACGACGAGCGGGAGGTCTGACGGACAGAGGGTCGCTCTGAGCCGGCGCCAGCGGGGTAGCGGCGCACTCGGACGGCAGGATTCAGAGGCAGAGGGCGGAGTCGGAGGGGAGAAGTCAGAGGCCGGAGTCAGGGGCGGAGGAGCCGAGTCCCAGGGACGGAATCAGAGGGGAGCAGTCAGAGTCAGAGCGGCGGAGTCAGAGGGAGGGGGGCGGGATCTGACGGCGGAGTCGCGGGCAGAGAGGTGGCGCAAGGGAGGACGGGTCGAGTTCAGGGGCCGATGCACTGCATGGCATAAAAATCAGGTGTTCGGATGAGCAGATAACAGAGGCTGTAACAATGCGGGTCTGTTGACATGCCACTACAGCGAACAGATCAATGGTAGAAAGACAGAAATGAGTCGGAGGAGGCAGAGGACGTGAGTGAGAAGCAGAGCATGGGAGGGATATCGCCGTTAAAGGTAGACGGAGTGGTAATCCATAATGCATCAACAAAATGCACGTGCGTGCCTCAGGCTCACATTTCCGCAAAAAGAACAGCAAAATGCATGTTCAGGTCAGAACTGCAACGCCGTGATCGCTAGCTCCCTCGGTAGAGTGCTGGTCTCCCCGTCCTGGCAAGACAGGTTCGAATCAACCCGGCGCACGATATCTGGCCCGCGGGTCAGCTGGCAACCGGCCAGTGTAGGGTCAAGCCGATTACCACACGGTCCTGTTGCACCCTTAGAGGCCCGTCAAACTTCCGCTACGAAAATCAGTCGTAACCTGAAATTGCACCACCGGGTGCAGGGGTCGAAGTCGATGCAACACGCTCCGCTTAGCGCGGGCTCTGATCCCTATCATGACCGTATCAAACCATTCCGATGCAAAAAAAAAAAAAAGCATTTACGATCCAAAATGCTCATGTATCTATCTACCATAGGCTGAGGCAAATACACTGTTTCTACTATTTGTATTCGCCAGCCACAAATCACATGTATTTTTCGCCTTGTGTTGCCTGACGCAACCCCAAAACCCACTGCAATCAACAACATACCACAGACTTAACGAAAGCCGATTCCTTTCTACCTATAGGCATTCTGGTAGACGCTCACGATAAGCACGTATTTTATCAAGCTAATCTGCCTTTCCCATTCCCATAGCTTACCCACGGAAATTCCACAATGCAGACAATGGACGATAACTAGCTTTCAGAACTGCAGCTGTACCACCAACACACCGCCAACAGCCAGAGCGACGATTTCCGTAAATGACTGGAGGGGGCTAGCCGAGGGCCCGACAACCTAACCTCCCCGAAAATGTGGGTTTCTCAACGGATTTAGCCCACTTTACTTTGGTCAAGGAAAATTTTTAAGTGTTATGCTACTATTTATCAAACTGAAAATTGTATATATCTTTAAATACATCATGGTATATATATACACATCTGTATATATATGTGTATATACATATACAAGATAGACAGATAAAGACACAACCCCTTATACTTTATTCTACACTTTCTGCCTATTTCTTATCTAATGAGGCTGTCCTTTTGGTTATTGCTGCCCATTTCCCTTCAAAACCGGCAGAAAATATTGCGGGCTCAAACCAACATTCAAGGGGCCTAAATCAACACTGGAGGGCGGGGGACAGGACCCTCTCAAAAGAAAATAAATCGACACCCCTGGCCGATGTCACCTCCAACAGTAACTTAGGTGCACTTTTGCTCGAAGTTCGAGACCTGGCCTTACATTTCCCCTCCGAACAATGCTGTTCTCACCTGCCGCAGATGGATTCCCTGAGTCAGGTTCACCAGTTCCTCTGCCGAGTCCAGAGGGGACTCCAGCGGCTCTAGCGGCCGCTTGTGCGTCACGTCACAGTCCAGGTGCGGCCTGCGGGACGGAGGTCACGCAGAGGTCAAACACGGGCCGAACAGAGGTGGGAAGGTCAGATGTTCTGCGCCGCAGCCGATCGACAAATGCTGCATCAAGACAGAACATCAGGGAAACAAATCGGGTGCCCATTCGTTTTCTGAGCTGACCTTACCCCCATGTGACGCGGTTCACAAGAATATGACCCAACAATTATCACCCATCACCGCACCACTGCAGCTCAACCACAATAACATATAGACATCGCACAATACCACGCAACATCACAGTGGCTCACGACATAACACACGACATACGCAACAGAAACCAAGTGCTCATTACCACATCAGGGTCACCACTCGACAGTTAACCTACGTCCATCACCCAACCCACGTCAGCCACCCTACGACAGTCACCAGTGACCCACTGACGACCACCACTGATCGTCTGACCGCAGTGACCCTCCGACAGTTCTCAGTGACCCTCAGACAGTCGGCAGTGACCTTCTGACGCTCGACAGTGATCTTCTGACAGTCAGTACTGACCCTCCGACAGTCCTCAGTGACCCTCTGACAGTCGGCAGTGACCCTCTGACAGTCCTCAGTGACCCTCTGACAGTCGGCAGTGACCCTCAGACAGTCGGCTGTGACCCTCTGACAGTCAGCAGTGACCCTCTGACAGTCCTCAGTGACCCTCTGACAGTCGGCCGCGACCCTCTGACGGTCTGGTGACCGGTCTGACCTGGGCGGTGCCCAGACGGCCGTCTCCTCCACCTCGGCCTGCAGGCCGGGACTCAGCTCCAGAAACAGGTCGGCCTGCACCACCTCCGGGTTGGTGGCCACAAACTCCAGCGCCGAGCTCTGTAACACGCACATACAGACAATTCTGCTGCAGCCACAGGCTGCCTAAGACACCACAAACTCATCTCCGCACAAGCTCCGCTTTACGCTGCACGAGACTATAGTGGGAAACTGGTGAAATACACAAGGTTGCAGTGGACGAGCATTGGCTGGAGTATCCCCAAGGACCAGGTAAGTCCAAGGCTTTCTGGGGAACAAACAATAATGACCATTATGAAGTGGGTAAAGCTGAGTGTTTCATATCATGCTGCAAACATGCAAAAGCCTGATCAAGATGAAAGGTGCTGGAAACACAAATTTTTCAGCCTGTCCACATAGAGCATATGTAACGGAAGGGCACTGCAGAACACGACTATAAGGTGCACTACAGTATACTACTGCGACACTGCAGTGTACAATGTGACGCTACATTACATGAATGTACATCGTGACGCTACTGTACATAAAAAACGGAGGAATTCGACTCTGGGAAAACCGAAGAGAGACAAAATTCGCAGCGGCCCGCCCGGAGAGTGGTCGACCAGGCGTGCGCAGCGTCCGGCCGCCCCGCCGTTACCTTCAGTTTGCGGGCGTTATATTGTTCCGCGATGCTCAGCAGGCAGAACACGGAGTCCTCGTCAATGTGCGTCTCCAGGAGGGCCTCGCACGAGTGTTTCAGGTCGTCCAGCTCGTACCTGCCAATCGGCCGTGACGTTAACGGGGCGGCGACCAATGCCGCGGCGCGTCGCTGGGCAATAGCGGTCAAACCGCCAATCAGCGAAGACGTTCCAGGGGTGTGCTTTACAGTGCTGGCGACCAATTCCGTGGATGGTCGCCGGATAGCGACGAAAAAAGAACCTACCAGGAGAGATGTAACAGAAACTAACCCATCCCCCCCCGACCCACCAAGCCGCGGAGCACGTGGACCCAGTCAGCGATCGTGCCGCTGGTGACGACCAGTCCAGAGACAAGACACCGCGCCGCAGAGGGCAATGAGCGGTCCACGCCACAGGCGCCAATAAACGACTCGCCGCTCTTTCGAAGGGGCACGTGGGTGGCCTCCGAACAGTCGCAAGCGGCCAAACGGCTACACAACAAACTTCAAATGCTGCTGACGCTTTCTGAAATCTGTTCCGTCGTCTCCTCCTGGCTAAGACCGGCGAACACACGTCCAACACAGACGAACGGTGGCCGCTGCGTACCAGCCCAGGCCAGGGCAGTTGGAGGAGGGGGGAGGGAGGAGGACCCTCACCGGTCGGCCAGGACCATCAGCTCCATCAGCTGCTCCGGCGGCCAGTTCTCGGGCGTCACGTGGCCGCAGTAGAGGAACTCCAGCATCGACCGGAAGATGGCAGGAGAGGCGTCACAGATGGATATTTGCCTGCCAGAACGGCCGAGATGTCGCACGGCCACCCAGTCATCCAGCCCACAGGTTCTCAGACACGGGAACAATACTCAGGCGGGAGTGTGAACAATCTAAGACAACAGAACGAGCAGCAGAACGATGGCACATGCCCGCTGGACACTTGCTATACGACGGTAGCTAGCAAAACAATGCTTAAGTTGACGCAGTCATGTATCGCTCTTCAAGGAACATGCCTGAGGGGACTGACCAGGAGAACGCATCCCCAGATTTCACGAGTCAAAAATCAAACACAACGTGTACCATGGAAACGGTCACAGCTAAACCTCTCAGCCCACCCGACCCTTCAGCCGCGGCGGTGTCCTCGGTCTTGTCCCTTGAAATATGTGACACGCGATCAGGACGAAACAGGTCACAGAAGCCACGCTGATTCGAGCCCGTGAATCAGTCACCGACTGAGTCCACAGTTTGCACATGCAGAGCGCCGACCAGTGATATGCAAACGTATGTTGCGGCAGAGTCCGCTCACTTTCAGATTTTTAAGGTCGAGGCATCTACCTAACCACACAACATTAAATCAGACAGTTCTATACGAAATGGTTGTGGACCACATAGCTGTGGGCTAAGCTTTACACCAGACAACTGTGGACCAGACGACATTCGGCCAGACAGCTATCGATCACAATACAACCACAAACCACACAGCTATGGACAAAACAACTGTGGAGCAGACAGGCACAAACCAACCAAGCTTATGTGAGCCTAACAGTTGTGGAGAAGTCGCACAAATGTAGCCGTGGGACAGACGGATGACCTGGCACCACCAGTGAACTAATATCAAGACAACACCGGATCCGGAGCCGAGAGCGCTGCACCAGACAGATCACTGCCAGACAGGATCGAGGCCAGACCACCCGGCTCCAGACCAGACCGCGCCCCTCCGCGGCCAGCGGCGGCTCGGCTCACTTGTCTATACTCTCGCGCATGCCCGACGTCAGGGCGCGGCGCAGCCACTCGGAGCGCGCCGCCACCACCGGCGCGTGCGCAAGCAGAACTGTTGGCTGCTTCTCAGAGATGGCGCCACTATGCGTGCCGAGCAGAGACGGCAGCACTGCAATACGCATTGACATGTAAGGGATTGTCACTAAGTGCAGAGTACTTCAGTACTGCATACGGTACATGGCTGACAAAATAATGATCAGCAGTGCAGTAGAAACATGTCATCTTACTCACCCACAGCCTAAGTTTCTCAATAGCCACCCCATCAAGAGAATGTGCTCCAGCACCCATGACAAAACAGGCATCATGATGCGCTCAGCTGCGATCAGGCATTATCATCAGGATTTCTGGCACCACGATCAGAGCCCGACCCGAAGCCTGCAGCCTCTCTTCAGCTGAGAGGCGGCGGTGCCAGCGGTCTCGACCCCGTACCTGGGTCGCCCCGGACCGTGAACTCCAGATCCGTGTCGTCACCGGACTCGAACAACTGGTGGCAGCGCCGGGCGAGTTCACTGTCGCGGCTAAGGGGAGGCCGCGTCACGGCTGATATCAGCGACAGCTGTCGGGCGGGAAGGAAAACATTAGTGTGGCACACCACCACAGGCAGCACAGTGCTTTAAAAACATTGTTTTCAAAAAGCAATTTTTCATCGCATACGGGATTCAAGTATGACAAAAAAACGGTGCTGACGCTACTGTCTAAAAAGACTCAAACCAGTCTTTTCCCAGAATCACATCCCTTCCTCAACGACACTAGAGAACATCGATGCAGTCACCTGAAGGTCGACAGGCCTCACAATGTAGCGACCACTGTCACGCCTAGGTTTTTCGATTCCACGCGGCCCGCTCACCCCGACTGTCTCCTCCTGCGGCCCGGCTGGCGGCGGCGTCTCATTGGTCGGCCGGCCGGCCGGCGGCGCGCCATTGGCCGACTGCTGGGCCGGGGACGGGGCCTCGGCCAGCCCCAGCCGGGCCAGCGTGCTGGCCAGCTCCTCGTCGCCGACCAGCAGCCGCAGCTGGTCGGTCAGCGGCCGCAGCTGGTCGGCGTGCGCTCGCAGCAGCTCCATCGTGTGGTGCTGGGGAGAGACAGGCGGCCGCGCCGTCAGAATGCCGAAAACGCATACATGGTATGCGGTATGCCTCTCAATCCGGGCGGCGTTACTAACTTGCTGCCTGCTTAGCCCGGACCACGCGGCTCATCACCGAGTAACGTTGGTGGCGGGAGTGAATTTCGAGGAAGTGGCGGGGAGTGGTGTGACCGAAGTGATTCTTGAAGCGGTGTAAAAACCATGGTGCACAACGTAATTCGGCACAGTGGGATGGAAGGGCACTCCTGCCTATCTATTCGTGGGTAGGGGCGAAACAACGAGACAAAAAGAAACAAACAATAAAAAAGGAGAAACAAAAACAACAAATCTGCCAACCACGCGACGCAAGAACACAGAAAACTGGAGAATGCTGGGCTGTTTGTCGACGGTTTCCACTGCTAGGGTTGCTCGCGTCGCATCCTCCCACCCAGGCTGCCGCGGGGCTGGAAAAACTGCATCCAATACTGGGATCTGAACCGAGGACCTTTCGGTCACCAGGCTAGCGCGACCCTTTCCAAGCCCCGTCGCCACGAAAACCAAAAACAAGTCACGCAGCATGAGATGTTCCAGCTGGCCAGGATCGCGTGGCACAGATCCAGATCAGAGCGGCGCGATTACAATGACCACTGACAGGGACCGCACATACTCACGCGCAGCCGTCGACCTAGCACCACCGTTTCGCCGTCTCGCATCAGCCACCGCGACACATTGCCACGTGCCGGGACCCTAGCAGACGAGTGTCCGCAACAAACTAGACCGAGCCGCCCCCGACAGCCACCGTGAGACGTTACCACGTGCCGGGACCCAGACAGACGGGTGTCTGCACGCCAAACACCGAGGCGCCCCGACAGCCGACGCATCTCGACCGCCCGGAGGACGCCCGTCACCAGTCAATCCGTCAACTATCTCTCCGCCGCACGCCGCCACGGCCACTCCCAACAGTATCCCCCCCCCATCCTTTCCCTGGCTCTCACCACACGTGAGGCGGTGGCGATGAAGTAGAACTTGAACTCCCTCCAGTTGACCTGCTGGTCGATGAGCTGGGCGGTGTCCTCCAGCCGGGCTATCAGAGTCGGCAGCTCCTCCAGCAGACGCTCAGTGTTGCGCGCGACCAGCCGCGCGCCGCCGGCGTCCACCACACCGGACAGGTGCTCCCTGTCGGCCCACAGACGCTCACAGGTGCCGCCAGACAGGTGCTCCCTGTCGGCCCACAGACGCTCACAGATACCACCAGACAGGTGCTCCCTGTCGGCCCACAGACGCTCACAGGTGCCGCCAGACAGGTGCTCCCTGTCGGCCCACAGACGCTCACAGATACCACCAGACAGGTGCTCCCTGTCGGCCCACAGACGCTCACAGGTACCGCCAGACAGGTGCTCCCTGTCGGCCCACAGACGCTCACAGGTGCCGCCAGACAGGTGCTCCCTATTGGCCCACAGGCGCTCACGGGTACCGCCAGACAGGTGCTCCCTGTCGGCCCACAGACACTCGCAGGTACCGCCAGACAGGTGCTCCCCACCGACAGAGGGTGTCAGAGGCTTACAGGTACTGTCCGAGGGGCATAGGCGGAATCAGATGAACGTAAGTGACGTCTGAAGGGCATGGACAGGAGCCAACACATACTGCCCGAACAAGGCTGCTGACGACTCAGTGACTCGATTTGACTCGACAGATGATCAGTGATTCAGTGATTCATTTGGGACTGGGAGCAAGAGTCTCGAAGACATTTTTCCTCCATTTGAACGGATGATCAAAACAATGACAAGGCCACTAAAAAAGCCGCATAACCGCGCTATTACCAAACATCAGCATCACCACTTAAGACACACCAAAACATGATGACATTAGTCATCAGTCACGCTGACGACTGGAACGCCGCCGGTCGTTACGCCGTCACGCGGCCGTCACGTGTGATGGCACTGGGCCTTTACCGTTTCTGGAGGATGTAGATGTTGGCCCGGGTGAGTCGCTCCAGTAGGGTGTGCAAGCAGAGCATGGTCCGGCTCTTCAGCACCTGGCGGTCGACACGGACACTAGATTACTAGTGGTCCCCACATTGTTATAATGATCCCCAGAGTGAGACCATGTAACAACAGATATTCCATCACACTGTCGACCAAAATATGGGGCAAGTAAGCGAATGTGCCTAAGTGGGTCCACAAGAACATGGTAGAAAGTCAGCCAGAACTCCCAAACACCTGTCTTGCTCCTGGTAAGTCAGGTATGCGAATGGAGTTTAAAGGGTACATAGGTTTGCCCTGTTATATCGCATTCCGTACTATTGAAATCATAAAGGCTACATGACACAGAGTCCAGATATTTGCCACCCCCACTCGTCAGATATTCAAAGTGTGCAAATTACGAGCACGTTCCAGCGTATCGTGTTACACTGCCTTCACACCGCTCACAGTGCCATTTACAATCCATAACTCTGCCAGTTAAATGCCCTCTTTCCGTCCCACGTTTTCTTTTCTCTATCGTCGTTCAGGTTGTCCTACGCCTGAAATCAGAGGACCTATGGCACATCACCGCTTCTGTCACAAATATTTCCCTCCTCCAAAAAAACTCCCCTGTGTATCACCATTCGGCACGCCAACCGCAAAACCGTCACACCGAACAGTACAGCCTTCCTCTCCGCTCCCAGCGTGCCAGCGTCCGAGCCTGCTTACGTAATCGAGCGAGCCGTCCCGTCGCACGGCGGCCTCCGACAGGGTGGACGCGTCTATGGCGCCCTCCAGGAATGTCTTGCACTCCTCCAGCACGGAGGACACGGTGGCCGAGAGCCAGCCCAGCTGGGGACACGGGGCGCTGGGTTCAGTCCGGCACGACGGCGACCCGCTTCAGAATTACACTGACCGCTGGACCGATTCTAAATGACAGTCTATTTATCACACTGAGAGCACACGATCACACGACAGATCGTTGTACATCTCACTTACGTCACGAGCTTGCGACATCCCCAAGCCGTCCCACTTTTCATACTTTTTGTTTGTTTAATGGAATGATGCACACGGTTCACCCCACGACCACTTTCATCACCGTTCGCGTACAAAAACAAAGTTTTTTACGGCTTTCAGTGCACATGACAGTCAAAGGAATGTAGTATGCCTATATTTCGCCTAGCCCCATTGGCCAGATCGTACAGAACTTCCATCTCCACAATACCGGTCGCCTCCATGAGAACAGCAGATAACGCCATCACATCACACTGACCTCAGAGACGGCGTGGGCCGCCAGCTCCGCCCGCTGCGACTGATTGGCCGCCGACAGCAGGGAGCGCAGGCCGAGCAGAATCCTGAAAACGGAGGGTCCCTGCTCACCGGGCTGCAAGACTTAACCACTGGACCGAGAAACTGCACTGGTGCCAGAGGTGGGATCACGAACAAGGCTGCCACAGCCGACTGCGTGATCACGTCCGTCACCGACTATGCAGAAAAACTGAATAAATGAGAAAGAGATAACGTGCACTGGATGAGTACAGAAGTTTAACCTGTGACTTGCTGAAGGGGAAGAGCATCAGATACCCATTTTTCGCTGCACAGGATCGTTATCAAAAGAAGCAACGTTGTCATCAGTTTTGTAACACGATTACATCAATTCAATATACTTTGTTGAAAATGGCACCTCTGCATCCTACCTCTGCATATGGTTCAGCAAGACTGGCACACCTACCTCTGCATCTGGCTGAGGAAGATAGGCAGCCGAGACTGGGCGTAGCGAATGATTTCCCGGCGTTCGGCACTATCTAGAGACATCTCGTGACGACCGTACAAATCAAACGCCAGCCCCAGCTTGCTGAGACCTGAGAAACAACAACAGAAGACTGGTGGCGACCGCGAAATAATATGCAAGCAACAACCTGCTGTGGCTTGGACACTAACAGCTGTGGGTGCTACACAGACTTGTCATACGACTCAACAACCGTTTCCTGATTCTCCTAAATTACACAACCCATTACCAAAAAAAGCATTTACCACAAGGAACTCAAATTTTTCGATCATCAACAGCCACAGCTATCTGACCAGACAAAAACAACATGAACCCTCAGGGAAGACAGAAGATCGTATGCGGCCGCAGAGGATAGGTAAAGACAATCGCAGCCACCTGTGCGTAAAGATAACAGTGGCTAAACTGATGAAATATGGGCCCAAAATGAAAGGAAGCGAATAAAAACTGCAACTAGAGTAATGGAAAACAATTTCAGGCTTGGACACAGACAGCTAGTCATCCAATGATGGCCATCACTGATGGCCACCTGGCAGGGACACGGGCAACCACAGCTAACTACAAAGCCATCTTGCGGAGACAAAGAAAGCTGTCGGTACTCACAAACGGCCATCTAGCAGAGACACGGACAACCACATCTACCCACTGATGGTCACCTGACAGAGACACAGACAATCACAGGTACCCACCGACGCACACCTGACGGACACACGGACAACCACAGTACCCACCGACGCCCGCCTCGCGGACACACGGACAACCACAAGTACCCACCGACGGCCGGCTGGCAGTCATGGACAACCACAGGTACCCACTGAACGCCACCTGACAAAGACAAAGACAACCACAGTACCCACCGACGGCCACCTGGCGGAGACAAAGCCGGACCAGGGCCGACATCCAGCCAGGGCTGGCGAAGACCGAGTCGGCGCCCTGCTGGTGGTCACGTGACGCCGCCGCCAGCTGATCGGCCACCGTCTGGCAGCAGGCGTGCATCTCCCGCACCAGCTGACGAAGGTCTGCCGGCAGGGGCAAGGTCAGGAGACAAGGAAGCAGGAGTGTGTCCTGCACCAGAGGACTAAAATCTGTCGGCAGGGGGCAGTCACTGGGGCGATACTACGGCGGGAGGGAGGGAAGAGTGTGACAAGAAGGTGAGAGGAAGGAAGGGGAGGAGGAAAAGAGGGAGAGGGGGAGGGGAGAGGGGAGAGGGGACAAGAGAGAGAGAGAGAGAGAGAGAGAGAGAGAGAGAGAGAGAGAGAGAGAGAGAGAGAGAGAGAGAGAGAGAGAGAGAGAGAGAGAGAGAGAGAGAGAGAGAGAGAGAGAGAGAGAGAGAGAGAGAGAGAGAGAGAGAGAGAGAGAGAGAGAGAGAGAGAGAGAGAGAGAGAGAGAGAGAGAGAGACAGAGAGAGAGAGAGAGAGAGACAGAGAGAGAGAGAGAGAGAGACAGAGACAGAGAGACAGAGACAGAGAGACAGAGAGACAGAGAGACAGAGACAGAGACAGAGAGACAGAGACAGAGACAGAGAGAGAGAGAGAGAGAGAGAGAGAGAGAGAGAGAGAGAGAGAGAGAGAGTCAGAGAGAGATCTGTGGCCCTTCACGTCACACTGACCGTTTCTGATCGTGAGGCCACCGATTCCGCCCGTAACACCACAAACGACTGCCTCTGAACGTGACGTCCATGACCGCACCTGTCACGTCATGAATGACCGTCTATGGGCGTGACGTCCCTGACCGCACTCGTGATGTCACAACCGATCGTCTCTGGCGTCCCTGGCCGCACCCGTGATGTCACAACTGATCGTCTCTGACGTCCCTGACCGCACCCGTGATGTCACAACTGATCGTCTCTGACGTCCCTGACCGCACCCGTGATATCACAACTGATCGTCTCTGACGTCCCTGAACGCACCCGCGATGTCACAACTGATCGTCTCTGACGTCCCTGACCGCACCCGTGATATCACAACTGATCGTCTCTGACGTCCCTGACGGCACTCGTGATGTCACAACTGATCGTCTCTGTAGTCCCTGACCGCACCCGTGATGTCACAACCGATCGTCTCTGACGCCCCGGCCGCGCCCGTGACGTGACTGACCGTCTCTGAGGGTGACGTTGGTGACGTATCGGCGGCAGAGTCGGACCAGCGGCGCCAGGTCGGCCAGCGGCCGGACGGCCTCCAGCAGGGCGGCGGCCGCCGGCGGCGACAGGTCGGCCGGCAGCGACTCCGTGTACAGGTAGTGCAGCACGGCACGCACCTGCTCGGCCGTCAGGTGGCCCAGCGGATCGGCGCGCCAGTCCAGCGTCGGCGCCAGCAGCCGCAGCACCAGACTGTGCGCCGCCACCTGTCGGCAGAACTGATCTTTACCAACCAGTCACTAGCCAACATACTAGCGTTATAATTTGCTTTGTTTGCAGCCTGATTTTTATTCCGCGAAGTTTATAGTAATTTACTTTACATACAGCTTGGTAGAATTCATAGCTAACGTTATGAAATGCAAAAGACATAATAATAATAAACATCATTATAAACCAGAGATAAATTATCCGTCTGACAAATGGCGGTTACACGCCGTCGTTGACTGCCAAGTGTACGCAGAGAAATATAAGATACGGCTAAAATGCAACCACAAACAGATGAAACAAAATAAAAAGTAGACATTTACAGTATACCACTTTCCTTTCCCTTCGTACATCCAAACATGTCCTCAGTTGTCTTGAATGTCATGAAATATTCACATCTCGATTTCATAACACCCAGCAGAGCATCTCTCCCTTCCAATTATGGCAAAAATCCAGTAAGACATCACCGGCCCCCAGTATGGTCACCACCACTGGTGCGGCCGGCGGTGTCGACTACAGTAACCTCGACTCCGCCACCAATCACCAGCGGCACCACCGCCACGGACCTTGGTGCCGTCGGCGGCGGTGAGCACCAGATCGGAGCACATCTCGGCGCCGACCAGGCCGGCCAGCGAGAAAGCGTGGTCGGGCGGCGGCTCGCGGCACGGCACGCGCTGGCACTGCAGGATGCACCAGTCCTCGCAGGTCAGCACCATCAGGTCCTGCGGCGTCGGGTGGTCCACCTGCGGCGGCCCGGCACACAGCGCACTCGTCACCGTCACGTGGGCGCCGCCCCGCCATTTCTTTGGAAAACCAGGCTCAGGATGTCTGTCCCTTCCCCCTTCGGAGGGGAATCGTATTTTTTGGAAATAAAAATTCGTTTGCATACAAGTTGGTTTCAGAAGTGGTGAAAGTGCTCCAAATCGAGCAGAAAACATCTGGGGGTAAGTTACGTTACAGGGATGGATACTTGCCATCCCCCCCCCCCGCCTAGCGAATGGTCTGAATCCGCCAATGACGACATCGCTAACCGTTTTAAGATCAAAAGACGTTTTTGGGACGGCTTTATCTGCACCTGCACGATTGTACAGACCTGCAGAACATGAACTGCTCTCCATAGCCGGTGATCTAGAAACACACGCCGCATCCTGAATCGGTGGCATGGAGATGAATGGACGTGCTTCATCCCGGAGGCGGTTATCACGACCGCCGTAGGCCGCGGCCCTTCGACGGCCAACCCTCGTCAGTATTCGTTATTTGGCTACCTTCGACAGTACAGCGGGGGGGGCGACCCCCAAGCCACCCCGAAACCTGACGTGATAGTCACGAAACAAAGGTGGGCGTTTAGCTTGGTCTTTTGGCTACACGATGACACCCGGTATGACATTCTCAGATCGCCAGTACCTTACAGGCGTCCTCAGAGGAAAATGTACCAGCGGCTTCCGGTTTTCGTTGGATCCTATGAAACGTAAACTATACGGCACTTGCAAGGAATCCATACCGACTTCTAGCGATGAAGGACTTAAAGTAATGTTTCTATGCAAACCAGCGTTTCCCATTACAACGAAGACGGTCGCCATACCGTTACTTCACCGTAGCACATCCTCGAGAAAGAGGTCATATTTCAATGTCCTGTCAAAGTGCTGGTGCTAAATTTTCCGAAAGCATGTAAATTCATCACTGCAAAATTTCAGGGCGATCGAAGAAGTCGTCCTGTGACCCCTTCCCCTTGTGCTGGTGAATATCCGAGGTTGAGAAATGCAACAAGGTTGAAACTACTCAAAAAAGTTAAATTATCGAGGAGTATGGCTTTCCCTGGAACGACTTCCCTCACCACTATGCATCATCGCCGTAAAATAATCAATGATAGTGGCGGAGCTTCGTAAAAATGACTGGGGGAGGCCAAAAGCTAGTTTCGACTAATTCTCATATTTTTGAGGTCATTCCTTCCATGCACCACCACAAACATAATGTTAAAAATCCCAAACTATTGGGGACCTGCCCGACATTAAAATAAACAATTCCACCTAACATAAATGAGGTGAAACAACTTGCGTATTTTCGTTACCAGGATGTTGAAGATCACTACCTGTCTACTAACCATATTCAGCATCAGCAATCACGACCGCTACAAAAGTTCCTTTGGCTTAACCTTGAAGATGACAGCTCGTCCACTGACTGAGGACGATGTCAGCAGAAGCAGCCGTCATGAGTGACCTTGAACCGACCTTAAAGGAGGTAGGACGTCCGCCAACTGAGGCTGACGTTAGGAGCCGCCACGAGTGACCTTGAACTGACCTTAAAGACAGTAGGACGTCCAAGTGAGGCTGACGTCAGAAGAAGCAGCCGCCACGAGCGACCTTGAACTGACCTTGAAGACGATGGCGTGTCCGTCGACGGCGGCCAGCATAAGCGAGCGCCGGTCGTTATTGTACGAGTGGTCTGTCACCAGGTCGTACGTCTCGCACCGGAACAGAGGGCAGTCCGAGTCGCCGCCTGCGAACAGAGTGGCACAGCGGGTCAGGCGGGGCCACAGGGTCAGACAGTGCTGGTAAGCGGGCTGCAGAGGGTCAGTCATTGCGGGTCAGGGGTGGCAGAGGGTCAGTCATTACGTGTTAGGAGGTGGCAGATGGTCAGCCATTACGGGTTAGGAGGTGGCAGAGCATCAGTCACCGTGGGTCAAGGGGTGGCTTGATAAGACGACCAAAGATGAGACGACACAGGCCTGTCAAGATTCATTGTTGACACTAACACATACTTTAGGACAATGACACGCCGGACCCTATTAAACTAACGAGAACGTCGTCATAAGACAGCCCGCTGTCGATGAAATCCTCCAGAAAAAGCAAGATCCGACACACATTTCTGACCCAAGAAGCGCGAAACGCCAACACCGACAGCGTCGGTAACAAATGCGACCAGTTCTGTCCTCCAGCTGCACGTCAGACCTGGCTTCCCTCCGGCCCACGTCTGGCGACACCACACGTCAAAACGTGCTGGCCCACTGAAGACCGCACGTCCGCCACGTCCAGACCATGAATCAAACCCGCACGTTCGGCACCACTTCAGATGGCTTTCGCAGTGCAAAAGACCACCACGCTGGCTCCTGCTACAGAGCTGGGAGAGCTCCTCGCGTCACGACTGGGCGTCGCCGGTTGGCGGCGGCGGCTGCCGACTCACCCTCCGGCAGCAGCCAGGTGACGTCGCCGGCCTCGTCCAGCTTCATCTCGGTGCCCTCCAGCGTGGTGCCGCAGCCGGAGCCGCACAGCGAGATCACCTCCACTATCTGAGAACGAAGCGGGGCGGCGTCAGCACACGGGATGGTGTCCGCGGCCCGGACACAGGATGGGCGGGCAGGTGCCATCACGGGTCACCTCCGCAGTCTGGCAACAACAATGCAAGGCCATCTGGCATGACACAGAATGGACAAGACTGGCGGGGCAAGATGTCAAGCAACAGCCATGAAGCATCAAACATCTGAAAAAAATTGGTGCCAAAGTCAGAAAGGGCTGATTCATTCAGTATGCTTTGAAGAATGGAGGAAGCTTACAGGTACCTTGTGCTCGTGTTTCAAGAAAAAATCACAAAGTTCAGTAAAAGGCACTCCATAACAATGCGAATTCCTTTACTACACCTTCACTAAACCCTCTGGTAAATAAGGAAAATACTAGAACTGTTTAGCTGGTTTTTCCATTACTCATTTACTGGGAGCCTATTTAGTGCTACATAAATCCCATAGTCATCAGGCAAAATATGCATACAATCCCAGTCACGTATATTTGGATGTGACACACTTGTAATAAAATAAAGTCTCACAGAAACAACACAGAAGGAAAATTGAGCTCACTTGGTTTTCTCACCACCCAAAAAAAAATTCAAAACTAAGGACCTTATGGGCTACAAGTCACAAGTCAAAGGCAGAGTTTTACCTTCCATGCTCCAATGTAGGGGTCATTGGCCACAGCCATTGTTCCTCACAGTGTAGATGCTGGTGAAGATTATGCTACCTGAAACACAGTCAAACTATGTTGACAAATGGGAAAATCGGATTTGGAAATGCAGAGTGGTTACTATTTCCTTTCACTAGCACAATTCCCAGAATCTCAGGACTAAAAACTGCATGCAGCTGGGTTATCAATGGTCATAATAAACAATAAACAATATGGTTATCAATGATCAGTGATGTAATCTGACCATGTTTGTGAGGCAATGTTAGTTCCTCCTGAATTTACGTACCTGATTCACCAATGAACCATGTTTATGCTCCATCAACAAAATGTGTTGTGTCTTTTAATGGTGTGACACCTCATTACTTTTATTTTTCAAGCCTTACACTGATTCCAGCACACAGCACCAACATGTACCATAGCATTACCCCTACAATGTCACCTGCATCAGCCCTTGACAGTCTCTGGATATTAAGTTGTCTATGTGGATGGCCAATTATAATTATGATGTCATGAAACAATGCAACTGCAAATTATTGGCTGACAGCACCAATCATTGATGATGTGGGCATCTGTCTAAAATGACTGCAAAATAACCTGACATGCCTCCCAGAGACATCCCTAGGAGCTGCTCCTGTTCCATGCAGGAGGCCAAAATTTTCATTTAATGTGCAAAAAAGACACACAAGAGCAGTCCCCATATTTCACCACAACTGGGTAAACAGTCTGACCTAGATGAAATCAGGCTGGAACATTGTCTTATGTTTACATGACAAAAGGTGGTCACAGTAGCAATGGTGCATCACCACATGAGCACTTTCAAAGCTGCCAGGGACACTGATATTTCTGGTCATTTTCTTGACCAGGAACACCACAGAGCTAATGTGAAATTATCTGAAGCTGATATGACCATCGCCATGTGTGCCTTAAGGGCTCCCACTCACATGCATGGATGCATGGATGCACCACAAGCAAGGGTTGTACCAACAAGGTACATGTAAATCTGTTCTTGGGGAGGGGTACAATAATGCCTTTTGTAAACTCCTCAATTTTTCTTGTCTGTCTACATATTCATCTAGTCACTTAATCCTACCTGAAACATGTGCAATACACACCAGCCATGCACTTTCTATGGCCCACTGTAGTCAGATTTTTTGTGCCCAGGTTGCAGATCAAATACTGGAACCTCTCATGGGCAAGTGACCTGAGCTCTAATTGGACTTTAAGCGCCTGTACTATGTGCATGGGTCTAAAAAAGAAAAACCAGCGATCTGCACGGATACGAACGGTTCTGATGCGACCGAGCAGGAGCTGGTGCAGACACCACAATCTCTGTGCAGACCCAGGGCCGCGGTGCGCGGACCGTGCGCCGCCAAATGTCTGGACACAGAGGTCTAAACTGGCAGGGAAATGATACAAAACTAATATGCAAGACTCATGGAAAAGATAGAGTGGATGTGTCTTGATACAGTAAAGATGTGCAAGGTCTATCTGCTGGTTTTCAGGGTGAGCCAGTAGCTACATCAGTCATGGTGGGAATCATAGCATGTATGTTAGCCACATCTGGCAATGCAGGGACTGGCTGGGACTGGTTGTGCCCCATGATGACAGACAATGATGATTATGATGACATGATGATTATGATGACAGACAGTGCATGAGCTCCCCTCATGTTGGGATTTTGTGCAGATGAGTGCATGCATCCTGTCCCTGCTGGTGCTTGTTATCAAGAGCTCCACCATATTTTTCATACTAGTTTAAGAGCATGTGGAATGAGCTTTTTCCTGACATGACCACACAAGAGATAAAGTATCTAAAGAAAATAGGCATTAATACTGTTTCAGAGGCATATGCCCATGTTGGTTTTGAGCAATCATAAACTTGCAAAGGTGTTTTTTGTGATGCCTTTGGCAGATTTCATACAAAAATGTGAAATATCCAGCATGCAATTCGTGGAGCAGCCCATATAGTTCTGGTATTGCTTTCTATTCACTGGTATTTTTGCAGCTTAAAAATTAACAAAATGTAGTGTGTTAAAAACACCATCAATAAAATGGAACTTGTGCTTTTATGTGTTGAGGAGCCAATTTTTAAGAGAAATTATTTTCAGTTTTCTAGTGTTCAAATGTCTGGTAAGTCCATTCCAGTGTCACTGAAAGTTGAGAATTTCTCCCTTTTCTCAAGTTTGGAGTTCTTTTTCACCCTCTCATGCCACTCTCATTTCCTCTCCTGCCATCCCCTGGCCCAAATTCAGATCTGTACTGGTGCTATGGAGGTATGTTGGATCAAGATCTGCCAGCACATGCCAGCATTTGAAAAACTGGGCACTGGGCAGTGCCCTTGCATGGATGGCTGGAGATTTCTGATAACTATGGGGCAGGGTTGGAAATTTGAGTTTTGGTCTTGGTGTTGGAGTACAATTTTGATTTAAGGGTACAAAATTTTGCAAAAAGTAATGCTGGTCTCATTTTGCACTCTTGGTGTAAATCAGTTATTACATCATACCTGCTTCTTACCTAATGAAGACAGAATTATTTGTCTGAGAGGTTAGAAATTTGCCAACATGGTTATAATGTAGCTTTATGATGGAGGCACAAGACCAAACTTTGGATGCATAAAATGGTTTTGGAGTACATATCTTCTACTGTTCCTCAACACCAAAAAATGGCAACTTTTCCAGCCTTGCTATGGGGTGTCCACATAGGATTTCTGACTGTTTCTTTCCAGCCATTGCCATAGAGCAATATCAGAAAGGCTCAGAGCACAGAGCAATATCAGATATACCACAGAGCAACATCAGAAAGAGCAATATCAGGCTGGCAATCCTGGGATTGCCAGTCATCCTTGCATGTAGTGGCATAACACAAATGGAATGGAGGCCCACCAAACATGCATTTGTCCCTTGGCTTTCAAAATCATTGGGAATACTCACTGCACTAGAGCACACAATACATGATGCAACTCTGCTGGAACGACCAACTGATGCCTGACGAGACACATGACTTCACACAGGACTAGTCGGCTCCGGACTACAACACTACCGGTCAATTCTGACTGATGCCTCGAAAAGGAAGCCAAAAAACAAACAAACAATGAAGCAACTCTGGTAGTCCAAGAATACTGGGGGATGGAGCCGACTACCGCCTGCCTGGAATCCATGACATTCATGACAGGAAAGTCACATGCACGTTTCCGATAAGGCACGCACCGTCTTCCTCTCGGCATTGCCAAAGCACCAGTTTGAATGGAATAATTATACAAAGCAAGCAAACTTGGGTACCTCCCCTCACACTAGTTCTTAATCCATACGTTACAGATATAGCGCATGCGAGACAAAACTTGCGAGACTCGGCATAAAACAGCTGAGCCCCTCGGACACCCTGGCTTGACGATGTTAATCGATTGGTCATGGAAAAACAAGGATCAAGCGCTGCAAGGTCACATAATTCTTCGCCACCTCTGTGGATACCATGTAGAACAAAGTATCGCTAACGTTGCAAGAAGAAATATGCCTGGTCAGATTTTGAGACGACACTTTTGAATGTTTAAACAACGCAAGAGTGGAACTAATGTTTACATCACTCCCGGACATCATGGATACGGCGGACAAACTCAAGTTACTAGTACGGCATCGTGGCAGGTGGTGACGGATAAATACGAGCCCCGCGTGCGCACGACGGTGACTCACTTCGGTCACCCACACGAGCGACGGTGGGTTCCTGAGTGCCACCGCGCAGAGAGTGGCCGGTTGTTGCCTGCCGGCCGCAGGCCAGTGTCGAACTACCTTGGCGCCAACAAGGAAACGGCGGGGAACGTCGAAACGTGACTCGAGTATGGCGAGCTGTTTGTAGGCGTGTCCAGCCGGGACATCCTCAAACGCGCCCGGCATCGGGCCTGCGCGTTCCCGAAGGAGCGCGCCTGCCCGGCTACAGATACGTTTCTGGACGTGAGCGGATTGTGGTTTTGAATGCTGAACCGATCTTCACGCAGCAGCAATAATTTAGCGCTCCGTGCCCGGGCACCGGCAACGGGATCCCATCTTGGGGCGGCTATGAGCCGTGGCGATGGCCGATGTAATATGGCCAGATTTAACCAGGACGGACACGGGCAGGGGCGTAGGACCGCAAAACAAATTGGGGAGGGGACTCAGCCCTAGGTTGATCAACCTGATAAACCCCAAATACTGACTTCTCTTCCGGGTTAGGGCCACTTCGTTTGTTTATTTCAAAAGAAAAGTTTGAGGATTGGCTATCAGGTTGGGGAATGAGCTGCAAGTTGTGGGGGGGGGGCTGGGCCCCCGCCTAACTGCATAGGATGCTGGGGGGGGGCTGGAGCCCCCGCCTAACTGTATAGGATGCTACACCCCCAGGCACCGGTCAGGTTACTATGTCATCAAAATCACAAGAGTGAACTATGTGGAGCGACTTCTGGCGATGACTGCCAACAGAGTTAACCTTGCGTCGATCTGCGTCATCGTCTGCATTGTTGAAATTGGTTCAAGACGTCTGGATATGATGCTGACTGAGCGTGCTGTCTCAAAACGGACACCAGATTCCAAAATTAAGTGGTAATTTGACTTACGGACGAAGTTTCATCGAAACTGAATTACACGTGAATACGACGGAATAGGAATCCACCGTTAGCTTCACGGCACAATGCGTATGCCCAGGAACACAGAATCCACGGATCGGGAAGTCATGGTCTCGCCCACGATTCGTGGGCGATGCGATTCGCCCACGATTCGAGCTGAACGTGTTCTGCAACTCCGTCTCCCTCTTCTGGAACAACGACGACAGCGAGCGCAGTTTTATTACTTGACGGGGCGATGAGAGCCAAGCGCGTAGCCAGAATTCCGCCCGGGGGAGGGACAAATCGAATCAAGGGGACCCTCGGAACCAATGGGAGCCCTCGCCAAAGGCGGATCCAGGAATTTCACCAAGGCGGGGGGGAGGGTAGAGGCGAATGGTCAACGCGGGGCCCAATTTTTTGCCCTTTAGATATGAAAAAATGGTGTAAAGTTTTTTTTTACAATATAAAGTAACCGAAAAAATTCAAACGCGTCATCTTATTTGAGAACATTCTGCGTTTTCTTCCCGACCATAGTGGCCGAAATATGACAAAAACGGCGGGATTTTAGGCGTCCGTCCCTCCATTTGAAATAGCATGTCTGTATCTGGTCCAGGAGCCCGTCTGCCCCCTCCCCCATGCCGTAGCTTCTGGGGATTTTTTCTTTTTTTGTTAGCTTAGTTTAGGTGCTCTCTTGCATTTGCAGGTGCACTTCTCGTAGTCTCGGGCCGTGTGCCGTACCAGGACCCTCTAGTGTTCTCAGGTTCTTTTTACAGTTTTACGTGTCCGCGGGACGTCTCAGGCGCTCCTTTGGCAGTTTCAGGGGCACCTCGGACAGTCCCAGGGACCCACCTGGCAGTTTCAGGGACGCTTAAGCCATCTCGGGTACCCTACTGTCGTCCCTGGAACGTTTTTGCCGTCTAAGGAGCCCCTCAGGCACTAAAAAAGGCCCTAAGTCTCTGTGCCTTGACAGGAGCACCTCTGGAAATCCTCTAGGTCTTTTGGCCGTTTCAGGAGCAGTCTGGGCGTCTCAAGGTCTAGTAGTTCCAGGGGCCCCTCTGGTCGTCTCAGGGGCCGCTATTGCTAGAGACTTCTAGTAAGCAGTCTCAAAGGGCCCTCTCTAACAGTCTCAGTGGACCCCTTGTGGTCCTGGGTACCCCTCTTATCGTCTCTGGCAAACATTTTTGCCATCTCAGGGGCCCTTTGGCAGCTACAAAAGACCTTTTGGCAATTTCAAGGCCCCTGTGCAGAGTCATAGATCCTCTGAAGGTCTCCGGTGGTCTCCATGGTTGTATCAGGGGTCTTGCTCTGTTACACGAGGTATATCTGGCAGTCTTTTAGGGCCCCTCTGACCGTAACAATGGGCTTTTGTTGGCGCTTCAGGGGCCTCGCTGGCAGTTCCAGGGGGACGTTGCCCGTGCCAGGAACCCGCTTTTTACACTTGGGGGCCCTCTGGCATTCCAGCGCCCCCATAAAGCCCAAATACCGCCTTAACCCTATTCCCGGAGGGCTAGACGGTATGGTCGATTCCCGGCAGGGGGGGGAATTCGGCCCCCCCCGCTGAGATCTCGAGAACTACTTGTCCGATTTCATCGCAACAAACGGCAATCGATTTGCCGTGACGTAAACTACATTTTTATAAGAAGAAATTTTCAAAATTTCGAAATTTGTTGGTACAGGGGGGCAATAATGTCAAAATGCGGGGTACTATTGGACTTCTTATAACTCCATTGTTTATGGACCGATTTCGATGAAATTGGCATGAATAGAGAGAATATGGATAAAGCTTTTACCATGGGTCCGCAAATGTGAAATTTTGAGAAAATTCATGGGCGTTCACAGGGTTTCAAAAATAAGAGGATAAGTTTTCTAACAACTAAATGAACAAAAGAGGCAAACACCCTTTTTTGGGCTTCTGCTAGTCATGTTATACTAAAGAAGTACAAATCGCATTACAATGTTTGTATAATGTTAGCATAGGCATGAAAAAGGGGAACTGTCATGGTCACACGTTTCTCAGATCAACTTGTGACCTTTGACATTAAATGACGTCCAGTGACCTTGGGGTCACTTGGAATGATCTCGTGTGCATTTAATATTATCTGTAAACGTTTTCAATCGTTTTAATTCACTCTATTTCAAAAATTTTATTTTATGGCTTTTGCGATATAGGGTACACGCAATGACATTTTAGGTCATAACTCCGTGACCCGACCTGATATCAGGCTCAAACTTGGTACACAAGTAGAAGGCACCCTTCTACGTCATATGTATTCCGGGTTTGGCATCTGAAAAAAACAGCGCCGAAATTATTGCGAAAAAACAAATTTTGACTCTTAACCTTGATCTGACCTTGTAAAATGACCTCAGATAAAAAAAATTACATCTGCACATTGCCCAACTACTTAGCTGTACACCCATTTAAAGTTTTAAGTTGTATCTTAAAAACTCTGTTTTTGGCAGACATTTTCCTTTTACCCTCAACATGGCCAAAAATGTCATGAAGTGCCTCCCAAAAACGTTGCCTGGCTCCGCCCGTGAGCAAAGGAGAATTTTGAAACTTTGTCACGGCACGTAGGACGAATAGCTGGGAAAAGTGACTAAGTTTCGTGAAGCTGCGTTAAAAAGCCTGGAATTAACAAGCAAAAAACCCGAGGGGGGCGGATTCAGCCCCGCTGCCGGGAATAGGGTTAAAGGCCGTCTTATCGTCTTTGCCTCGCAGGGGCCCTGCGACCTTTTTCGCGGTTTCAGGTGTCACCTGTAGTGTACGGGCCCATCTTGCCGTCTCAGAAGCCACCTGACCTTCCCGGGGGCCCCTGACAGCATCAAGAACCCTTCAAGGTTTCAGAAAGTCCGATGTGGCCCATTCGTAGCTCCTCTCGAAGTTGAGAAGGTCACCGACGAATCTCCGTTCAGGGGGCCCCTCTGGCTGGCGAGGGTCTCCTCATGCCGTGCTAGGCACCCTCTTAAGTTCTTCTGTCTCAGGCGCCTCTCTGGGAATTTGAGCTGTCTCATGGACCCTTTGCCGTGTTGGGGACCTTTGCGACCCCAGGGGCCCTTGAAGAGTTTCAAGGGCCCTTCTTCCCATCTTAGGGGCCATCTTACCGTGTCAGGGTCCCAATAACCCTCCCGGAGGCCCTCTGACTACATCAGAAACCTTCAGGTTTTCACTCACAGGGGCCCCTTAGGGACTCAGTCCTCATCTTGTCCGTCTCAGGACCCTATGAGCCATCTGGCGGTCTCAGGGACACTCTGCCGTGTTGGGGCTTTGTTGTGGTCTCACGGGCCCTTTGGGAGCTTCAGGGGTCCTCTATATCTCAGAGGTCATTTTACCCTGCAGGAAGCCTCCCTGACCGCACCAAAAGCCCGTCAAGTTCTTATAGAAGGAGGCTGTTCTGCTCACCCCCCCCCCCCTTCTGGATTCATCCCTGCCTCCACAGCCGTCCAAAGGGGCCTCGTACTAATTGAGCCGTAGTCCCAACCTTGCATCGGACCTCGACCTCGGACCCTCGGCCGAGGCTCCGATGCAGGGTTGGGACTACGGTTCAGCAGGGGTGGACTACGGTTCAGTAACAGAATGGACCCAGGCCACCCGGGTCCATTCCGTTAGGCCTCTTTAAAACGTTAGATCCCCGCTCTTAACCCTATTCCCGGAGGGCTTGACGGTATGGTCGATTCCCGGCGGGGGGGGGGGGCGGATTCGGCCCCCCCTGAGATCTCGAGAACTATTTGTCTGATTTCATCGCAACAAACGGCAATCGATTCGCCCTGACGTAAACTACATTTTTATAAAAAGAAATTTTCAAAATTTTGAAATTTAGGGATACAGGGGGGCAAAAATGTCAAAATGCGGGGTACTTTTGGACTTCTTATAACTCCATTGTTTATGGACCGATTTCAATAAAACTGGCATGAATCGAGAGATTATGGATAGGGCTTTTACCATGGGTCCGCAAATGTGAAATTCTGAGAAAATTCATGGGCGTTCACAGGGTTTCAAAAATAGGAGGATTATTTCTTTAACAACTGAATTAACAAAAAAGGTAAAAACACTTTTTTGGCTTCTGATAGTCATGCTATGCTAAAGAAGTAAAAATCGCATTACAATGTTTGTATAATGTTAGAATAGGCGGTGCCAGGGACATGAAAAAGGGGAACTATCATGGTCACACGTTCTTCAGATCAACTTGTGACCTTTGACCTTAAATGACCTCCAGTGATCTTGGGGTCACTTGAATTGGCAAGCAAAAAACCCGAGGGGGGGCGGATTCAGCCCCCCTGCCGGGAATAGGGTTAAGGTGGAATCAGTTTGAGGCCCTCTCACGAACGGAAGCCGAAGCCCTCTAACAGGGCGAAAATAACTCCTGTTCAATGCAGGTCACCCGGATTTATTCTACGAGGTCGGCGAAAAATTTAAATCTCCAGTGTCTTGGTTACTGTTGGGTGTGATCGGTGCGAAGCGCTCTTGTATGGACGGGACCTGGGACACCATCGAAGATCCGAGCCTTTGTTGGGCGCAGAACACCAAAGTCCTTTCCTCGAGGCCCGTTAAAAAACTGTAAGTTCCTGGTCTCTGGGTAACTTTTGAGTGTAACTGGCACCAGGCCCTCTTACGGACGGATGCTGCCCCCTCCCCCCGAGACTCGGAGCCTGGTTTAGCGAAGGCCAGTTGGGTCCCTTCTGTGAAGCCCTTCGAAAAGCCCTGCACGTTTCCAGTCTCTAGTTTGCTTTTAATGGTAATCGGTGCGGTAATCGGTAATCCTGTCTCGGGCCTAAGCCGGGGCCCCTGACAGGGTTCGAGCCTCAGTTTAGCGCAGGCCACCCCGATCCATTAATTATGTGAGACCCGCTGAAAATTGCGGTCCAGATCGGTGCCCAACCTTTCAACGCAACTGACACGAGGGCCACCACTGGATGGGAGCCAGACTCCCTAGCAGTGTCAAAACTCCTTGTCAGGGTAGGCCAGCCGGGTCCATTCCGCGAGGCCCCTTACTCACTTTTGGGTGCAACCTGTTCCAGGCCCCTACCGGAAAAGGGCCGAGGCCCCTAACCAAGTCAGACCTGAAGGAAAACGCACACCTGCTCCTACCTCCTTATCTGCATAGTTACGTTTTATTTCTTTATTATTTTGGTTTTTGGAGCATCCGTCGTTTTCACCTATATTTTCTTTTTTTAATTCCTTACGAGACCCCCGAAGTTCATAAATAAAAGAGAGGGGGAGCAGAAGCACAGTTTTGGCCCAGGCCCATTGCAGTGTGGGACAGCTACCTTCCCTGCCCCCCCCCCCCTCTTCCCGCCGCCCTTGATCCCTGGTCCTGTTGTATTTGCGTTTCATTTAAAGGTACAAGAAAACATTGGGAAAGCTCAAACGGTTAGCTCATATCCCGCAAAAGTATTCAGAACAACATCCCTTACTATGTGGCGCAGCGTCCCTGTTTTCGTTACAGGGATTTTTGGTATTTTTGTTTTTGATGTTCTGAAGAGACTGAAATCTTATTCGATGTTACACGCATGCGAAACGGAGCCGAACGAATTAGGCGAAGCTCCATGGACCCGTTTTGGCGATGGCCTTCTTAGCCGTCGTTTTCTGGATATGTGACTAACTGTATGGAAGAGAAAAAAATGTTCGACAACTTCTCAGTAAAGTAAACAGTAACTATCACACAGAAGAATCCAGAAATAAATATTGTCCTTCAAGTTTCTGTTTTACCGACACGGAATACCAGATAGCATACTAAAGCCTTGGTCTTTCCTCCCGTCGTCGAGTACTCTCCGCCACGGCGCGGCCGCCATTTGTAATCTGCATGTGTTGTGTTTCGTCCCATGCAGGGATATGCCGGTGGCCGGGGTGGTGCTTCATGTGACGATCGAGTGCAGGGACGATCGTTGAATTCATTTTTTGGTGGTAACATGGTCTGTGTCTTCGCTGGACAATTCTCTGCCGGCAGCAGTCGTGGTTAGTTCATGGAGCATTGGTGAACCCCTCGCCGAAGGGGGATTCTCGGCTTGCAGACATTGGGCGCATCGCGAGCAAGCACGTAAAAGTGACCGTATCGGGGAAAAATTCTGCTGGAAAGGATAAATCGGTCACAAATAACAGGAAAGTGAAGGGCCTGCCTGTGGTTACTCCCGTCGCTCCGTCGGAGAATAATATGAACCACATAGTGGAGCCTGAAAGCAAAGAACCGGAGCAGGACAGTATCTATAACAGTGTAGAAGACATGGAAACTCAGGAAGGTGAGAAAACATTTTGTTTTAAGCTTTTCATTAGTTAAGCACTGTTTAAATGGTGACCCTTAGAAACTAGTTGTGATGACATTTTATGGCACTTAGCTGCTTGATTCAAAGTGTTATTTGGCTAGGCAAAAGATTTGCTCACCGTGGATTTCAAACATTTTCCTTTACAGCTACCACCACTATAAAGAATAAGATATGCTGTTTGTTATGGTGTCCAACTATACCTTTGTTTCCTAAATAATAATACAATTGTACAATGTAGCATTGAAAACTTATGTACTGGTTGATTAACAGAAAACAACAGTATTTTGCAGCAGAAAATGTAGTGCCTCCAATTATAAGACCTTCCACTCAGACCATTTGTAAAGATGCTGCACACATATTAAAACAGTGCCATTTATGTAAAGATTAAATTGCTCCATGCCACTTGTAGTAAGTTTTGAAAATATGAGCAAAACAATGAAATGAAATGAAATACGAGCAAAAAATTAATATCGTGCAAAAGGAGTACCTTACGTCTGATTAGTTAGATTCAGCTGTCATATTTTTTCCATGTTATTGTTATTTCTGGACATAGTATTATTGCTTTCATTATGTCCAGTTATCATTTGAGGATATTATTTTTTTCATTTTTCATGCTTATTCATAACACATTATAAAGCTGTTACTGGTTTTAGTTCCAGTGCATAATTTTTGAAGTGTACAAATCTCATATCTGACTTGTTACTTATTTTGTTTGGTCTTCTGGAAGTGCTAGGTAATGTGCATGGAATTTAATCCAGTATAATCCTATTTCTTACCTAGGTAAATTTCACTCAGCATAGCTTAAGGTGTGGCTGACTTCAAGTTCTACTCATAATTTTACTACTACTACTATACATTAATGTTTTTCTTTCCTTCCTTACCTTGCTAATTTTCTCACTAAACTATGCTACCATATTGTGAAGTATCTGGTGTATGTTAATGGTTAGCATTGGAAAACACCTGCAGATCCTATGTATTGGGATCTTAAAACTTCCCGTAAATCAAGTCCAACAGCTTGAAACCACTAACGCATCTGAAATATTACTGCGCATCTTAGGGACTGATGTAAATAGAATTTGATAACCCTTGGTAGGCACTAAGTAACCAGACCAACCTGAGACCAGACCAGCCAACCAGGGAAGAAGAATCTAACCATTTTCTACTTCAAGTGTCTTATTTCCATTTATTTTCTGTATGCCATTGGTGTCATTTTATCTTGTCATCCTCACCCAGAATTGTGCAGCTCATGCTAGCAAAGATGTTTCAGAAATTTGTGTGTAGTTTCCAACACTTCTGCATACAGTGCCTGCTGCTGTTTGCAATAATACATGCATTTTTATTGTTAAGTCATTTTTGGGAAGTTGCACGTCCATTGTTTGCCCCTTAAAGTTGAAGTAGTTGCCACATTCAGTAGCAACAGAATTTTTCCTGTGTGCCCTTGTGTAGCACTTAATTTAGATCTGAAGATTCCTTGACTCCTTAAATTGTTGACATCATGTGATATTTTAGGAGTATTGTATTTGTATGATCCTGGTTTTACCAAACTCATTTATCTCTTGGCACATCACTGTACTTTTGGCATTATTTTCAAAGCTAGCAATGAGATTAGGTTATGTGCAATTTGCTCTGTAAATTAAATTTCAAACCTCAACAAAATGTCTGGTTTTAAAGTGGGGTGACTTTACTGTGCATCCCAAGCTTGAAGGTAATAAATTGTTTCAAGAATTTAAATAGATGAGGCTTGCCTATAAAGGAAACTTTTCTGTGATTACCATGATCTAGTTATTGAACATTGATGATTGTTGCATGATAAGCAGAACAGCGGGCTCATATTAATTATATGGCATTTGATTTTATTGCTTCATCTTTTGGCTTCAAGGACCAGTAACTTGCCACAGAGCATAAGTTGTCTTGAGAATTCTGTGGTATCTATCAACTTTGAGGAAGCCATGTCTGGAAAAATGGTTTTCTCAGACATGTTCTGTTACAGTACAGTGTAATTGCACAATGCATTTCAGTTGTTCAGAAATCTTGCTTTTGGTTGTATGCCAGGTGCTGTGAATGGGCTTTGGTACTTCATTGGATTAGCATAACTGTTTTAAACACATTATTTATGTAAGATTTTGCATGGTTTCATTTTGCCTGAAGGGAGACATTTGGGCTCAGTTTCTGCCAGAAGCAAAAGGTACTATGGGACAAGAAATTATGTGTCTTCTGGGCTATAATTATGTCGTAACATGGAATGCGAGTGATGTGTTTTTTTACCATTTTGCACATGGGTTGGAGCATTGTCACAAAACCCAGCCAGCAAAGGTGTCAGGAATGTAGGAAAAGGCCACTGGTCATGCCATAGCCACAAATCTTTAGTAGCATGAACTTTTCTCTGCCCTGACATGTCACAGGATGAATTTAGCCACGTTAGCATGAAACAGCACTGAGAGGTGTTCTTATCATCTTGGCTAACAGTGTCAGGACTTGCACAGTCTTGTGACCTGCCTTGTCCTCACTTGTCAGATTCCAGCACTACTTAGCCAAGGAAGGCAATGTATCAGCCCTCATTTTATTGTTTTTGCCAACTGCATGAGAGTGGGGAATGTTGATGGTGGAATGTGTTCAGGACACATACTTGTGTGGACATTGATGTTTTGTATTCAATGACCCAAACTCCATGCTTGTACTGCTCCAACCCAGCATTCGTTTGAACAGTGTTTTGGCACTGTTAAGACTTTGACAGGTGCATTTGTGTAAAGGTTTGTCCTCTTCTTCATTGACTTGCTGTTGTGTAATTGCTGTGGTTCTTTAATCTTGGGTATTGCATCATGTTCTTGTTGTGCTGATTTGTGCCTAGTGTGAATTAACCAGTCATCAGTGGCATATATGAACCATTTTTGCAGTCATGAACCATTTTGACTGAAGGGAAGCAGGCATCCTTTTTCTCATTGCAGAATCAACATCTGGCAGTTTGCTAGGAGTTGTTGCTCAAGGTTTTTGTTAATTATATATATTTTCATATATACATGCACACACACACACACCACATATATATATATATATATACATATATATAATATTCATCAACCGGCATCAGGCATCCTACCTAGCTTTTACTTAAATGTTTGTGGGCCAACATTTGCTCCCTAGAAATTAATGGTTCAGACATGCTGAGACAGAGAAGAGCATACAAAGCACTTCTTTTCTGGTTGGTATAAATGTATCATGAAAACATTTTGGGTGTGGCTGAATGATTTTTTGATCATTTTGATCAGTACAGTTTTAAGTTTAATCCAAAAAATTGCAGGCTGTTCATGATTTTTGTATGCATTTTGAATTTTTGAATGTGGAAAGTTCCTTTCAGATTCTGCTCATTGAAATCTTTAAAAACTCTGTTCTCTTTGGCTTTGTGGTACCTTTTTCAGATGGTCTGTTATTGTATGTTTTCCAGGATGTGCACCAACTGAGCTTTTTTTTTTACTTTTGGACTGTGGGCCATTTGTCATGTATTTAATGACAGCAGATCAACCTTCATCAAGTATGATGCCTTTCCATAATTCCAGTGAATCCTGTAACACTCATATTATTCAGGTCTTGCATGGTTAGCCCTCACATTTGTGGCCATGTTTTCATGTTTGGGGAGGCTGTCTGAAATATGGTAGGCCTGCCATCTTTTTAGTAATGATTAATCAACATTTTGAATACATAACTGTTATGCTCTAAACTGATGGTGCAAAATGTGATGTGTTTGTTTTACTTGGAACCTAGTGGTCATTATAAACTACCCTGTTACAAAAGATGCCATAAAGCTTTGAGCACTTAATTCCATGTCCTGTGCTATCAGATGGGTTTATTTTTTCAATGTGGCAAAACAAACTATACAGCTTCATTGATAAAAAATCATGAGTGTACAAGCTGTCTGGTGCTGCTTTGCAGGATCCAGTAAGGAATCCATGGTGGGTTTAGCAAGTTTTGGCTGTTGGGAACTATGATTCCAGAGGACAGGCTGTACAAAATATTGTCATTGTTCTAATGTTAAAGAAAAAAAAATGCCAAAAGATCCCCCTGTTATTGATTTTTGTAATACAGATGGGAAAGGGTACCAAAAAATAACAAGTTAGTACACTGAAGTTACTTTTAGGGTGTTGCTGTATTTTACCATTTTTTCATAAATTTAGCATAAATAATTGTAGATGTGAACCATGTTAAATTCCAATGAATATGATATTGAAGATAAAGTAATGATTCCAATGTGATAATATTTCTTCTTGACATTGATTTTCCAACTCTCCAGTTGGCAGTAGCATTTCGTGACTCTTGACTGTTGATGCATGCTGCAAGCTTTACTTCATGCCTTTTGTGAACCATCATCATTATTCGCTACCATCAGATGGCTCTGGATCTGCACGTGCACTTCATTAAAAGTCTGTTATCAACTGCAGTGATTCACTCAATTATCCGTTTTGAGCAAAGAGAGATATTCGATGTCTGCATTGCCAGACCCGGTTTCCCGATGTTGCATGGCTGGGAGCACCGTGTTGCCACCTGTCGGCGCCCCATGTAACCTGTTCTTCCCGGCCGGCAGCCGACTCGACAGAGGCGCTGGACGAGACGGAGCGGGCCGTGGTCGAGCCGGCGCCGGACGAGGGTGCCAAGCCCGAGCTGAACGGGGATCGAGAGGTCTGCCTGGTCACCACCACACAGGACGCTGAGATGGAGGAGGGTACGTGACGGGCAGCCGTGACGTGACGCCCGGCCGTCGCGTGACGAGCCGCCACGGCGGTGCAGTCGTGGTCGCACGGTGGCAGGGCTGGCGGTCGGCCCGGCAGGCTTGGCGCGGTGGATGGGCTCGGATATTGGGGTTGTTTAGTGACGGCTGGGTCGTTGTCGTGGAGAAACAACAGAATGTCGCTAGTGCCGGTACTCGAACCGGGGACCTTTCGGTCACCAGACTAGCATAATAACCGCTGTACCACGGTGCCTCGGGTCCAGTATTTCGAGATGGGCTGAAGCGACATTAGGACAAAGTACGGGGCTGTGCCGAGATAGCGGATTGGGCTGGAGACTGGAGCTTGCTGGACCGCAGTGGTTGGATGGTATGGAGGGCTGATATCTCGGGCATACCTGCATTGCTTGGTTGGATTGGTGGACTGAGGTAGCTAGGTTGAGCGACAGGTAACACAGTAGTGTGTGAATTGTTGCCGTGAACGCGAGACTATAGAGCTCGTTTATCGCCGCAACCATGTTTGTAACCATGGTCGCCGACTTAACCAAACAACACCAGTAGTTGTCGCTGGTCGTATCCCGCACTAGGTTAACATTTAATCCCATACGCAGCCCATTTCCCGGTCACATCGCTATTCCGAAGACGTTTTAAAGGAACGCAGCGCGAAGCCGACAGGTCTGGCCTTGACGGGCGTCCGAGCCGCGATGCAGGCCTGTGTTCACGGAGCTGCTCCCAGCGATCAGGCCGTCGGTCTGGCGCGCCGCCGTGTCGTGTTTGTGGCCGGCGGGCTCAATTTTACCGCACCTGTGGCTGGCCGGTGGGTCTGGTATTGATCACGAAAGTGCGCCGTGCTAGGGCTGCGTCTTGTCACGCGCTGCGCAACCGACCTGAAGCTTTGGAAAAAGGAGCAAGACTCTGGTGACCAATGGCGAAGCTTTCCGTCGTATTTTCATTCCGGATTGACTTGCTTGCGGCTGCGTCCCATTTGTACATTTGACCATATTTCTTGTTTTTTTTTTTTCGTTTGTGTTTTGACTTGCCGTCGCCGGAGTAGTGCTCCGATCGCTGTTATTTTGTTCCCGATGTTCGGTATCCCGTGATTTTGTTGCAGCGTTTTGGATAACCAGCCCCCTATTTCGCAGCAAGTCGCCTGTGGCACTCCAGTATCGTATCAGACCTGTAACTCGCGTGACCTTGCTAAGTTGGGACTCCGTATAGCCGTGATAGCGTGCCGTCCCGCGCCGTGTGACCTTGACCTTGACCCGGCCGTGCCGCAGACGAGGCGCGCTCCGAGGCCACCTTCTCCTTCACGGTGCCGAACTTCAGCAAGCTGAAGGAGTCGGTGTTCTCGCCGCCGTGCTACGTGCGCAACCTGCCCTGGAAGATCATGGTGATGCCGCGCACCAATCCCGGCCAGGACCGCAAACCGCAGCGCAGTCTCGGCTTCTTTCTGCAGGTGGGGCATCGCCAATGCCGGCGTGCTCACTGTGACGACGTTATGTGTCGAATCGGGGCTTTGTTCGTTGAGCGGCCCGCCCGCCGGCTGGTGGACGGGGGGGGGAGGGAAGGGGATCTGTTTAGGGGGAGGGGACGGTGCCGTTGGGTTTCGTAGTACCACGGTCCGTGTCGTGCTGGCCGCATGTGACGTGCTGGGGGAGGGGGATGGCAGTGGTGGAAAGATTAGCGTGGTTGGGCCTGGACGGGATAATCTTGCCGTGGTGTAACGCTCCCGTGTTTACTGCGGTCTGCGTTTCGACAGCGGTCGGTCCCGTCACGGTGCTGACGAGTCGCTGACGTCGACCGGCGTTGCCCTGACGTCTGTGTAGTAATATTCAGGGGCGCATATCTCCTTTGTTGTGTGTCTGGTCCCTGACATATTTGCGTTCCGACGTCAAGCCGGGCGTCATCGCACTGAGCCTCTGTCCGTTCCGACAGTGCAATGCGGAATCCGAGTCGGCGTCGTGGAGCTGTCAAGCGAGCGCCGAACTGCGACTTCTTTCTGTGAAAGAAGGGGTGGAAGACTTCACTAGGAGTGAGTGTCGCCGGCTGGTGCACGACCCACGCTCTGCCCGGGGACGCGAAGTGACTGTTTCTATCGTTCCTTGTATCGGTTCGGGCTCGGACTTTCCTTCTTAGGGGAAAGGGCAGAGTCGCAGATTGTGTGCCGTGTTAGGTGGCCGTGTCTGTCGTGGCAGAAGTGGCGGGGAAGGGCAGGGGGGGGGGTGCTTGATAGCGCACAAGGGAAAGCGTCATCTGTGTGCTGTTGGTGTTGCTAGATTCCGCGTACTTGGAAGTTTTCGCACGACTGATCATCGTGTATCGGATGGGGAGCTGTTGCCACCGATACATTCCGGGTACCGGAACCTGCGTCTTATGAGCCCGTCCTGTTACCGGGTTCATTCATTCATTTTCATCCGTGAAGAAAAAAGACGGTGGTCCTTGTGTTGTCGAAACTCATTGCAAGCAATAACTTCCATGTTTACGTGCTTGTCTATTTCTTCCACGTCAGCTCAGGCGAGTCGGGTTCGTTGTGCGGATTAGCGCGTAACAATTTCGCGGGCACTCAAACATTGATCTCCTTTCGACGAACGCTGGAGGCTTTATGGGCAATCTAGGTGGATCAGGCCATGTCCATTCAGCACGAACGCCTCGCAGCGCTGAGCGGATCGCAGCGGTGATGTTAACCGCCCGGCGCCGGTCTCCGGGCCCGGCTCTGAATTTGACCCGTTACCGCCCGGGACCGGGCCGGACAGCGGCCGGCGAACACGACCCCACCACCCGGCGCCGGCCGCCGACCGGGCTGGGCGGCGACCGCCGGACACTGACGGCCGGCCGACCTCCCTTCCAGAGATTACCCACTTGTTCTACAGCAAGGAGAACGACTGGGGCTTCAGTCACTTCATGACCTGGAACGAGGTGCTGGACGAGGAGAAGGGCTTCATCAAGAACGACACCATCACTCTGCAGGTACGGGCTCCGGATGAGCGGCGATCCGTGCGGTGTCTGTGTTGCGATTTGTGTGTGGAATATCGCTGTTATATTCCAGCGACAATCGCCTTTCTTGTTCCTTGTCGTCAGCAGCACTGAATAGGTTCCAGTGCTGCCCTCGATGCTTCAGTGCTCAAGGTTGGTGCTTGTGATACTCGGGACTGCTCCCGGAGTGTCGCGGCGTTCATCCATAAGCATTTGGCTTGCCGGATCCGTTATTGGTTCTGTGGCCTGAGTACGAGATACCAGTCAACTTGATGTGACTTTACGCCGTGATCCCCCCCTCCGCCTTCCGTGATCTGACTGTGACCTGGTCCTGACCCCAGGTGAAGGTCAACGCCGACGCGCCGCACGGCGTCAGCTGGGACTCCAAGAAGCACACGGGCTACGTGGGCCTCAAGAACCAGGGCGCCACCTGCTACATGAACTCGCTGCTCCAAACGCTCTTCTTTACGAACACCATACGGAAGGTCGGTGAGGTCCGGCGAGGCGTCGCCGTGGGGGGGGGGGGACGTTGGTGAATGTGCTCCTGTGTGCTGCGCGCCGGCCGGGTTTTTGTCGCTGTTTTACTCGGATGAGTGATAGACACGACAGTCGAGACCGGGAACATTTTCTCCGTTCCGTGGCGGTGCGTGTGCCGACTGCTTTGTGTTTTGCTCGTGTTTTGCTCGTGTGTTTTGCCCGTGTTTTGCTCGTTAAGCGGCTGCGTTCTGCTGCTCGTCGTTCGCCGGCGGCGTGTGAAGGGCTTCCCCAGAAACCGCCAACGCCCAGAACCGTGCCTCTGCCGTCGACGTTGTACTGGCCGGCGTCGGTCTCTGTTGCCGGTAACTTTGCGTCGGTGACGTTGCGTGCCGACGTTGACGCAGCGTTAGCGGCCGTCGGTAACGCTGGGCGGGCGCCGACAGGCGGTGTACAAGATGCCGACGGAGAGCGACGACTCGTCCAAGTCGGTGGCGCTGGCGCTGCAGCGCGTGTTTTACGAGCTCCAGTTCTCCGACAAGCCGGTCGGCACGAAAAAGCTGACCAAGTCCTTCGGCTGGGAGACGATGGACTCGTTCATGCAGCACGACGTGCAGGAGTTCCTGCGAGTGGTGAGTGCCGGCCGGGGTGGCACCACATGCGCTGTTTAAGCAAGCTGTTTCGTGGGGGTGTAACATTTATATGGAATTTCCAGCCGTTAGGCGGGATTTCTGGATGAGTTCTTGCATGAGTTGACGTTTCTGAGCATACGTGTCGGGATAGTCTAGACTAATTGCGTTACGTACAGTTCAGTTTCCAGCGTATATGCGGGTTTTCCCCCGGAGATTTTGTGTTATTTGTGGTCGGAATTGCATCGTTTTTAGGACCGTCTCTGCGTGATTCAGTGAATACTCATATTTTGCGCACCTGTAACAAGGGCCATTTTTCCCCAGCTGCTAGACAAGTTGGAAACGAAGATGAAGGGCACATGCGTGGAGGGTGTCATCCCAAAGCTGTTTGAAGGGAAAACAATCTCATACTGTCGGTGTAAGCACGTGGACTATCAGTCGAGCCTCACAGAAACCTACTACGACATACAGCTCAACATCAAGGACAAAAAGAACAGTGAGTAAATCGAGCCATTGTTGTGCAGTCGCAAAAATCTATGTTGACCTGGGTCTCTGACACCATATGTTGTTGTGGGTTGTAACGAAAGGTTGCCTTGAAGTGGAATTCCCTTGGATACCATTTTCACTGCGGACCGACGTGTTCGTCCTCTGTTCCCCTTACGGGTATTCGCCAGTTATTGGAAATTCCGTTGTAGCTGACGTGTGCTCGGTCTAGAATGTGTGGCCGATGACGTCTTTCCTCGTCTTCCCTTTGTGTCGGTGCGCCACAGTCGGCTGCCTTTTCTGCTGACTTGCGTGATATTGCCTGGTCATGGTGAAATGCTTTTTGTTGCTTTTTTACGCTGTTGATTGTCATAATATCCGTATTGGTTTCTTTGACGGCCTTCAGTTTTTTGCTGCTCCACGTGATTTGGCACATCTGAAGCCCATTTGTGTGCTTCTGCCTGTAATCAGCCCTTGCTTTGGTGCCATACCAGTTGGCGTAATTGTCGGCGTAAGTTGCGAAGCTTGGTCTACTACTTTGTATTTCAGTAAACTGGGACCCACACTTGTCCGGGCAAGACTGGCACTCGAGTTCCCATAGCATTGGTCTGAAATGCCTGGTACTTGACGTCATCTCCCCCGTGCAGTTCCCGAACATTTGCGCGTAACTTGAGCCTGCGCCGCGCCTAAACCGACTGGCAGGTGCCAGCGCTCGGCCTGTGACCGGGCCTGAGCCGCTGGGCGGGCCTCACGCGCAGCCCGTCATCTCTCCTGTGGCTCGGTGTGACGTAACTTCGCCGGCCTCTGGCGCCCGTTGTAAGGCCGGCGTCCTCCGTCCGCCACGGGCGCCGGACCGTAACTGGCCCCTGCCGGGCCCACGCGGAACGACGGGCCAGCCGACCAACCGTCCTGTGCCTCCGCGCCAGTGTAGCAGTCGTCCTGTAACAGTAGCAGTCCTGTGTGTCCGCTACAGTGTGGCAGTCGTCCTGTGTCTAAGCTACAGTGTGACAGTCGTCCTGTGTCTAAGCTACAGTGTGGCAGTCGTCCTGTGTCTAAGCTACAGTGTGGCAGTCGTCCTGTGTGCCTGCTACAGTGTGGCAGTGCGTCCTGTGTGTCCACTACAGTGTAGCAGTCGTCCTGTGTCTCCGCGCCTGTGTGGCAGTCGTTCTGTGTCTAAGCGACAGTGTGGCAGTCGTCCTGTGTCTCCGCTACATTGTAGCAGTCGTTCTGTGTGTCTGCTACTGTGTGGCAGTCGTTCTGTGTCTCCGCTGTAGTGTAGCAGTCGTCCCGGCAGACGGGAGTCGGTCCACTGTCCGGGATGGGGTGGGGGTCCAGATCCCGTTCCGTTTGTCCGGCACAGTCGACGAATCGTGCCGGGTGGCCGTCCGATCGCACGGCCCGGCCGCGGCGTGCCGGCCCGCTGACCGCCGCCCGACGTCTGTCGCGCAGTTTACGAGTCGTTCAAGGACTACGTGGAGCCGCAGACCCTGGACGGCGACAACAAGTACGCGGCCGGCGAGCACGGCCTCCAGGAGGCCGTCAAAGGCGTCATCTTCGAGACGCTGCCGCCCGTGCTGCACCTGCACCTGATGCGGTTCCAGTACGATCCCATCACCGACAGCAGCGTCAAGTTCAACGACCGGTGAGCGGCCGCCGGTGAAGCGGCGTCTCGAGCCTTCTGCAGTGGCTGGTGTCTGTATGGGGGACAGGAGGAAGGGCCTTTCTGGCCGGGTTAGTCTGGTGTCTGGCGGAGGTGGTTTCGACGTTTGTCGGCAGCTAAAAGCACTCGTAGAAGCGTGGGGAGTTCTTTTTGTGGCGCGGAGTGGGTGGGGAGTTCATTGATGGCTCTAACGGACGAAAATTGTTGTCAGTTGCGGGGGAAATGTGTTTATCTGTAGCTTAAACATGTGCCGGAATCTCCATGGAATTCAGTTTGTCCTCGTAATGCGTCTGATTCTAAGCTGACCACGGTAAATGTTGCGTCACCTGGGCGCCGCCTTGCTCCGGGGACGCGACCTTTCCGAGATGACGCAGTGACCCGCCCAGGTCAGCGAGCGGTTGATCACAACATGGAGATAACCTGCATTTCATTGAGATCCAGGCGCATGTCGGCATATAGCGGATAACTCTAACGGGTGTGCAACGATAACTGAGAGCGGCGCGTGGGTCATTCTGATGACTGGATCCTTCTTCCGGCAGGTTCGAGTTCCCGGACGTGCTGAACCTCAACTCGTTCCTGCAGGCGCCGGAGAGCACGCCGGCCGAGTACGTCCTTCACGCCGTGCTCGTCCACTCGGGCGACAACCACGGCGGACACTACGTCGTCTTCATCAACCCCAAGGGTGACGGCAAGGTGCGACGCCGACGGCCGTACCGGGCGAGGGAGGGCCGGTCGGCGACGTGTTAGTTGTTTTATTTATTTCACATAAACATCAAAGGTTAACTCCACCAACAGGTTAAGTTATTTGTGGGAAATGACACTGCACAACATAATAAATGATAGGTAAACTCCTAAAATGCGAGTGTATGAAGAAAGTAAAGTGAGCACGTAGTCGATTAAAAACAATGCATATATGGATAAAAGTTAGGGTGGAAGGATTTATTGTTGACAGTTTTCTCTTCCCAAGAGATAACATTTGTGGAGTATGGTATAAATCACCACCATATACGGCCATATGGCCTGTTATCACGTCATCTAAGGAGCTTTGTGTTACCTCTGACCTACAGTAACTGCTCAGCAACAGGCTGTTGTCGCACCGCTCGCATACCGCACGCACTAGGCGGCTTTGCCAGCCCTGACTGTCGCTCACCGCCGCCGATGACTGCGCCCGTCCCGCCGCCTCGTCCGGTCGCGGCGACGCCCGTGACGTCACCGTTCCCCCGGCCCGGCAGTGGTGCAAGTTCGACGACGACGTGGTGTCGCGCTGCACGCGCCAGGAGGCGATCGACCACAACTTCGGCGGCCAGGACGAGGAGCTGAACCTGACTGTGCGCCACTGCACCAACGCCTACATGCTGGTGTACATCCGCAAGTCGCTGCTGTCCGAGGTGCTGCAGGAGGTGACCGAGGCCGACATCCCGCTGGAGGTGAGGCCTCCGATGCGCACCCGACATGCGTTTCAGATCCTGAGGGAAAGGGTTAATGCTGCTAAAGGCCGGTCGTTTGCACAGGCGCCGCTGCGATGTGATGCGCCCGTGCACGGCTGCGACGGCTTAAGTTGTGTGGTGTTTCCGTTTGTGGTCCCGGTCGTGGGTTTTCCATTTATTTGTCGTTTGTCGATATTTCTCGCCATGGCGGCGTGCGCCTGTAGCTGCTGCCCTTTGCCGTGTCTACCGCAGTCTGATTATATCTGCTGCCGCGTCTGATTTGTCTGAGTGGTCCCGCTGTATCGGCGGCTGACTGGGCGGCTGCAGGTGCGGTCTGTTTTGTCTGCTGCTGTGTCTGATTTGTCTGTTACCACTGTTTCGCAGATGTCTGAGCTGCTGCAGGTGCTGTCTGTTTTGTGTGCTGCTCTGTCTGGTTTGTCTGACTGTTGCCGCTGTTTCTGCAGCTCACCGAGCGGCTTCAGGAGGAGAAACGGCTGGAGGCGATACGCCGCAAGGAACGCAACGAACAGCATCTCTACATGCCCGTGCAGGTAGGCAGAGCCTGTAAATGTCCGTCGTGGTGAGCAGCGCCGTCACACCGGCCTATGGAGGTACACACCTGCTTCTGCGTCTGTAGCTGAGGCGGATCGCGCTGTAACGCCGGTTGCGTCACACTGACTGACGACGGCGGCGCACTGACATTTGATAACGGCGCGCGAGAGTGGGGTCGACGCCTGAGCGGGAGCGGCGGCCGCGGAGCGCCGTGGCCGTTGGCGTTCTCATCGGTCTCGGTGTTCCGCCGGCCCGTGAGGAGCGTGTCGGTCCCTGCCGACGACTGCTGACAGTGGGAGCCGGGGGCGCTGACGGTACGGTGGAGTGCGATCTTCTGGCCGCATGGAACGGGCGGACCGCCGCATATTGACAGCCGCGACCGTTCGGTCGTGTGGGGCCCGCAGGATGCCCGAATTTCCCCCAGGCTTGCGCAGCCGGACGTTTTGGCCCAGAAATGACGGCCCAGAAATTGGTCCAGAAAAAACGATTACGCGAACTTTTTTCGCATCGCTAACACCCCCATTGCACGAATTTGGCCTGCCTGATAGATCATTAGCTTACCCTGTGTATTTGTGTGCGTGTGAGGAGGGGAGGGGGTAGGGACTGAGACTCTGCGTGTCCGTGCCTGCTGACCGGCCGATCTCTGCGTCCAGGTGGTGCTGGAGGACAGCTTCGAGGGCCACCACGGGCCCGACCTCTTCGACCCGGAGAAGGTCAACTACCGCACGTTCCGCGTCAAGAAGTCGTCCACGCTGCAGGAGATGAAAGAACTGTTCTCCGAGACGATGGTGGGTGCGAGAGACCCTGTGCGTTGCGGGACGGTGGCTGAGTGTGTGGGCGGTCGGTGGCGGGGGTCGGGTCGGGTCCGCTCTGGGGCCCGGCGGCTCCCGGCTGGGTGTGTTCGGACTCGGACGCCCGAGCAGTGGTTTTGATCGCCGCCCAAACAAGACGCCGCATAGTTAATATCCCCCGAAATGGCTCGATACCATATTGCTGACGTTGGCGTAGATGCGTTCTAAAGCGCAAGCGTATAACAGCAACGCGTTCGAAGCTTTGTTGTCGTACAACAGTACTTCCCGGCAAGGGGACCCGGAGTGTGGTTTTCCGTTCGTGTCGGCGCCCAGTTTCTCCTGCGTGGTCCGCCGGCCGCTGCGCGCTGTCGCGGTCCCGGCAGGCCGTCGTGTTCCCTTGTGGCGGCGCCCCGCTGACGCCGCTGTCCGGCCTGCTCCGAGCAGAAGATCCCGGTGGAGCAGCTGCGGCCGTGGCCGATGACGATTCGGACCAACCAGACGAACCGGCCAACCGCCCTGGAGGAGGCCGACCTCCTCAAGAAGGTGCGGCCGTGGAATGTGGCCGGCTGGGTCGCGGAGCACGGGATGGTTCTGTGAAGGCGACATTTGTGTGTGGACACGGAATGGCATTGTGTTGATGGAGTAGGTTATGCTGAGGCATGGAATGAATAGAATGGGGTTGCCAGGGAGACGCCTTTAGTGGCATGTAGAAAGGCACGGCACAATGTGAGGTGACCGGAGTCACGGCTTGCTGTTTACTTGTTTTCTGTTAATGCGGTTCGTAATCTGTTCCCATTTGGTTCGTTCTTTTTCGCAGTAGCTGTGGGGTAACAGCTTTTTGTCTTGCTTTTTGTCAGCAGCGACCGTGGGCCACAAGAATATTCGTCCTGTGCGTTTGGTCGTTATATTATCATACCTACGCGATAACAGCTTTATGCTGCCCTCTTTATGTGACCCTGTGTGTCCGACTAGTGTTTGCGGGATCTCTATAGTGTAGTGCCGTCATTATTTGGCTGCCAGGCGTTTGAGCTGGCCTGCTGTCAACACTGATGTGATTCAGAACATTGCTATCTGGCCTCCAGGTACCTGGCTTGGCCAATTCTGGGTGTTAATGTGTGTGTGTGGTCCAGTGACATCATTATTTGGTCTCCAGTTGTCGAACTTGGTCTGTTGTGGGTTATGTTTGTGTATGTGCGTGTGTTTGTGATCCAGTGACGTTATTGTGTGGCCAGTGACGTGTGGCCACCAGGTGTCTGACCTGGCCTGCTGTTGAATGTGTGTGTGGTACAGTGACGCCATTATGTGCCCGCCAGGTGTCCGACCTGGCCGAATCGGCATCGACGTGGACTCTGTTCCTGGAGACGCTGCCGGCCGACCGGCCGCCGGGCGCCGCCCTGCCGCCATTCGACAAGGACAGCGACGTCCTCCTCTTCTTCAAGCTGTACGACCCGCGCAGCAAGCAGATCCACTACTGCGGCCACGAGTACATCTCCATCAGCAGCAAAGTCCGTGAGTGCGGCCGCCGGCGCCCTCGGGGAGGGCGGTACGGCATCCCCCCCCTCCGTCCCGGCGACTCTGCCTCATCAGCTGGCGCCGGGGAGGAGAGAGCTGATGGGAATTGTGAGGGGGCGCCAAGTAAGCACGTGGGTCTCGTAGGTTAGTGCCTGCAGGGTCTGCTCGATAGGTCTGGTTTTGCAGTGGTTGGAAACAGCGTGTTTTGATTAGATGACGACCAGCTAATTTTGTAGACGTGCCATCAGTGCTATTGACGCAAGTGCTGTGCATAATCAGGTCATGATTCCATCGACTTCTGGAATCCTGCATTCGTCAGTTGCATATCTTACTGAGGACACGGCGTTCGCCGTGAACCTGTCGTGCGTATGGCCGTGCCAGGACCAGCTGAATCGTCCTGTGCAGTTCCTGTTCTGGGACGTCTCTGTCAGGCGCTGGAGCTGGCACGCCGTGGGCCGCGGGTGTGGTGCCGTTGCGCGGTCTGTCTGTCTGTTCGTCTGCCGCCCGGGCCCGGGCCCGTGGTCGCCGTGCCGCGCCGCGCCGCTGACCGGCGCGTTCTGCCGCCCGCCGCCAGGCGAGCTGGTGCCGCTGCTGAACGCGCGGGCCGGCTTCCCGGTCGACACGGAGCTGCACCTGTACGAGGAGCTCAAGCCCAACATGGTGGAGCGGCTGGAGGAGCTGGACACGTCGCTGGACAAGGCGCTGGACGAGCTGATGGACGGCGACATCATCCTGTTCCAGAAGGCCGAGCAGGAACACTGCGACGGCGAGCTGCCCACCGTCGAGGACTACTACAAGTGAGCGGTGTCGCGGACGCGTCACGGTGCTCGCCCGGCGCCGGTCCTGTGGAGCAGAGTCATCACTGTGGTGTAGGCGTGTCGCGGCCAGGTTATGGCGGTCGCCAGGGCCTCGAGGGCTTAGGTACTGGTGGAGTAGAAAAATGTGATTGCGGTGAGATGGTAGCGGCGCCGCCTGTGGGTCCCGAGTCATGCGGTGGTTTTGCAACCGTGTTCTTTGCGTATTTAACTGTCATAGTGCATGGCATAGCCCCACATTTTGAAATCATTTGGCAACTTTTTACGTTGTCCGAAGAATTTCTTCTTATTTGGGCGAGTTGACTGCACACATTTGTGGAAATGCAATATGTTTTCGTGATGTAACACTCGTTATTTCAGTCGTGCTCTAGAAAGGTACGTCGCTGGGACGCGTTCTGTCAGGTTCAGGTGTGATCAGGTGCCGCCGGCCGCCGTTTTCTGTCGGAAAGCTCCGCCCCACGGCGTGAAAACGTCCTCTGGCCCTCACCGCGCCGCGTTGCCCGTCGCAGAGACCTGTTCTGCCGGGTGGAGGTGACCTTCTGCGACAAGACGGTGCCCTCGGACCCGGGCATCGTGATCGAGCTGTCGCAGCGGATGAACTACGACCAGATGGCGCGCGCCGTGGCCCTCCGGCTCGGCACGGACCCCTACATGCTGCAGTTCTTCAAGGCGCAGAAGTGGGTGGACGCGCCGCACGCGGTCTGCCGGAACCGCAGACTGGCTGGGGCCAGAGTGGGAAAATAGTCTTTTCTTGGCGTTGAGACGCCAAGACATCCGTTCTCAGTGCGACGTTATCTCCAAAAACAGCTTCAGGAGGAGAGAAGTCAGTCGATTATCAATGCATTCTAATGTGATCGGCGGATATACACGGTTTAGTTGACCTCATTGATGTCATTCTAGTCCTGAGTTACGTGGCCTAAAGGTGGCGCCTAGTCAGCAGATATTTTGGTCATCATTCTAAGAGTTTTCTGATTAAAATTATTAGCTGATGCATGTAGGCCCCGGACGATATAGCTGAACTGAAGCCCTGACCAGCACCGCCCTCCCGTCCACAGCTACCGTGAGGGGCCCGGCAATGCTCTGCGCTGCACTTACGAGGGCACGCTCAAAGACCTCTTGGTGGGCTACAAACCGCGCCAGCCAAAGCGGATCTACTACCAGCAGCTCTCGATTCGCATCAACGAGCTGGAAAACAAGCGGCAGGTCAAGGTGAGCTGTTGGCGACTGCTCGAGGTTTAGTCCGGTCCTTTTTTATCGACCTCAAACTAATAGCATGTCTTGAAGACGTAGTCTTGAGAGATCCTATGTGCCAGTGAGATTCCAATGCCAAGGTCCAGAATGGACCTTGGATGTACAGCTGGCCTCTGTAGATATCGGCTGAAACGTATGCAGTTGTTTCCTTGAAAAAAATGGGAGGACTCTGAATGATCCGACATGTATAGCACTGAGCTTGGCTCTGGAAACAGGAATAGTTTTGTCAGTTTGTCATTGTATGAACTGTTAAGTCGTGAGACGTCGTGCAAAATGAACACGATTAGGCAGTCGGCCTGACTGGTCCATACTTAGTGTTGGCCAGAGGTTCAGTGTTGCCCGCGGAGGTGCGGTCACCGTTCAAATGTGTCCCCACACTGACAGTATTTCTCAGCTGTGCTGGCCTCTAACGCAATGATATGTCGTTGGGATGCACGACAGGCGGTCTGCTTTTCTGAATATCTTTCCCAGGATGGCCAGGTCCCAGATTGTCATCGCGGGTCATCCAGAACATACCTTTCCGGGCGCTTCGCCAGTTGGAGATGAGACACACACCTAACTGTCTCCGCTGCTGGTTGTCTCATTCCTCATTCTACCTCCGACTGTGCTCCTCCAGACTGCCATCGCCCCAGACTCCTTCCCCCAAGCGTGTGACGTCCTCAGGCTCTGTCCCCAGGCTGTCACCTTCCCAGGCTCTGTCACCAGGCTGTGCCACCTTTTTCAGGCGTTTTTTCTCCCCAGACCGCGCGACCTTCCCGGTCTCTTGTCCCCCAGGCTTGTCACCTCCACATGATGTGTCTCTCAGGCTGTCACCCCCCCCCCCCACTCCCAGCCCGCCTGACGGCCGCCCCGTCTCTGGCAGTGCATCTGGGTGGGGCCGAAGCTGAAGGAGGAGAAGGAGCTGGTGCTGTACCCGAACAAGGACGGCACGGTGGCCGACCTGCTGGAGGAGGCGGCAAAGCAGGCGCCGCTGGCCGAGGGCGGCTCCGGCCAGCTGCGCCTGCTCGAGATTGTCGGCCACAAGATCCTCAGCGTGGTCAAGGAACTCACCGCTCTCGACACGTTGCCGGTCGGCTCGGCCAAGGTGGGTATCCGGCCATCCCGCTGTCTGCCGGCTTCTGGTGGTAGCCATGTCGTCTTGGTATGTGGTCGATGTGGTCGTCTTGGTATGTGGTCGAGGGGGCGGCGTGATGTGGCTGGTCCGGTGGCCGAAAGATCATTCGTACAAAGCCCATGGCTGTTGACGGTGTTCCGCGTCCCCGCGCGACAGGCGGCGTGAGGTTAGGACGCGAAATGACCTGGCAGTCGGCAGTGTCGACACAGAATCCAGGAACTAACCGCGTATGAACGACCCGACGACACGTTGCGCGGAAACCCACGGCAGTCACTTGTGTTCTCGGCCTCGGATTGGACCGTGTGTGGCGGCTGGTGGTGTTCGGGTGTGACGGGTCAGTGGCACGGGCTCCGGTTGGGCCGTTCGTCGCGGGCTGACCGGGCGGTTCTGTTCTGTTAGACGGCTGGTCTGACGACGGGCAGGGACAGGAACCGCTGCTGGCCTGCCGTGGTACGGTGGGGAGGGACAGGGACCGCTGCTGGCCTGCCGTGGTACGGCGGGCAGGGACAGGAACCGCTGCTGGCCTGCCGTGGTACGGCGGGAAGGGACAGGGACCGCTGCTGGCCTGCCGTGGTACGGCGGGGAGGGACAGGGACCGCTGCTGGCCTGCCGTGGTACGGCGAGGAAGGACAGGGACCGCTGCCGGGCTGCCGTGGTACGGCGGGGAGGGACAGGGACCGCTGCTGGCCTGCCGTGGTACGGCGGGGAGGGACAGGGACCGCTGCTGGTCTGCCGTGGTACGGCAGGTCTCGTGGCGAAGACTGCGGAGAGAAAAAAATCGGAGTTGTCTTTCTGTCGGCTTGTCTTCTTCGTGCTCAAGAAAATAGTCGTGAGTTGGAGCCGCGAAAATGTGTAAGATTGCAGAAGGGTCAGAACATTCCAGCATAGCTTTCTGTGACGCTGAATCCATCTCTGTTTTCTTGTCATGGAAGCTGGGTTCAGAGACTGTGCCGGAGTGAGTGTTGGCCGTTTGTGAGTCTCCTGTGATGCCGTACGGCAGGTGTACCGCGTGGAGGAGACTCCCAGGGACGAACTGAAGGTAGAGGACGACGAACTGCTGGTGCCCTGCGCCCACTTCCAGAAGGACATCTTCTCCACGTTCGGAGTGCCCTTCCTACTCAAAATCAAAGATGTGAGCGTTGGTGGCTTCGTGTTTGATCGGATTGCGCCTGATCTTTGACGGACAAAGAAAGGAACCAGGATGGACACTGCTCATCGGGCAGTTTGCTGCTAATGGGATCTCTTTTGTTCCGAATCTCCCGGATTGCATTTCGAGTCGACTGGGAACGTGACTATAAAACAACATCTTTGACTTGATCATAGTACTGTTTACTCTTTCGTGGCCTCCGATTCTCGACGTGCCAGCTCGCTGAGCGTTCCAGATTCAGCGTGTTCGCTGCAATTCCCCATCGCCGCAGTTCCCAATTCCCGGTCGACTCTCGACCTTCTGACGCGGCTTGGCCGTATGTCGGCTGCGCTGACCTGCCCGTCGCCTCTGTGTTGCAGGGGGAGCCCTTCTCGGCCGTGAAGGAGCGAATACAGAAGAAGCTGGAGGTGCCCGACAAAGAGTTTGAAAAGTTCAAATTCGCGCTCGTCTCTCAGGGGACGCATAAATTCGTGCCGGAAGACTCCGACTGGCACTTAAATCTACAAGATATCAGACCAAAACTCAACGCAGGTCAGTGGCGGAGTCCATCTGCGGGGAATCGGACTGTACTGGGGATGATTTCTCGGTAATCGGGTGATTTCTCGATAATCGGACATACTGGGGATGATTTCTCGGTAATCGGACATACTGGGGATGATTTTTCGGTAATCGGATGATTTCTCGATAATCGGACTATACTGGGGATGATTTCTCGGTCATCTGGTGATATCTCGGTAATCCGACATACTGGAGATGATTGCTCGATAGTCGGATGATTTCTCGATATTCGGACTATATTGGGGATGATTTCTGGATAATCGGGCGTACTGGGGATGATTTCTCGGTAATCGGGTGATTTCTCGATAATCGGGCATACTGGGGATGATTTCTCCTGTACTGGCGGGGCGCTCGTCTTGACTTGCAAACCGATTAGTCTCGAAGACTTGCAAACCGGTTAGTCAGGCGCCTGTGGTGGGTCCTTGTCACGACTCGCACGGGCCCGGCTGCGCCGTTAGCCAAACGTTAACATGGCCGCCTTCAGAGGACGCCTTGACCGGCATATGCACCATGTGCTCGTAAAACACGGAACACTCAGCAGTTTAACTTGATGTTGGTCGATGGCGGTATGTACCATCGGTCATCCCAGTCATCCCAGTGGAGGCGTCATGTGGTAGTCGGAGCATAAGCAAAGCGGTGTAGAGTGAATTAATTTTCCATTGAAGTTTAGCAGTTGCATAAGGGAAGATGGGATTGGTCGGGCAGTGTCCCGAAATTCAGTGTGAGTCAGGGTGTCGGAATGGAAAATTCTTGCACAAAAGACCTTGAGAGGGGACAGTAAAGAGCCTTTTAAACACCTTTAAAACAAATTCGTTTCTTGAAGGGGCAGACAGGCATTGTCCACTACATTTCAACATATATGCCCCGAATCGTGTTAACATGAAATGAGAGCATGTCAATGACTTGTTGCTATAAAGTTAGATATCTTACTGTTACAGCTCAGGGGAACTATAGGTGAACCATAACAAGTTCCCACATGTATGGTAGTAGCAGTTTTCATGGCAAAACATGTGCCCAGTTTTACCACCATACAGGTGAGCCATAAGGAGCATCAGTATTACCTTGCATATAAAATAAGTCAGAGACCATGCCTGTTATGCTCGTTAAGGACGTCCACGTGTGTATGAGCAAAATGCTATGACCAGCCTCAGCCAGTAGTCCTGCACTTAAAAGGCCTGGTTTCAGGAGCGGTGCCTCAGTTTGCAAGGTCGTAGTGAAATATCTTCTCAAATGGAGCTTGCCATTACTACTCCACCCGGCATGGGTTCGCCGTTTACACCACGCGCTTTACCGCACGCACCATCGTCTGCCTTCAGAACTCAAATAGGGACATTTGTCGTATTCGCGTCATGACAGGATGAACACGAAGGTGCTACTGAATTGAACTGAGCAGGGCTGAAGATGTTCCTGCTCCCAGATTGGCTACATCCAGATACCCTGTTTGTAACTCGATATTTTTGCAATAACCCATTTTTCGGCTTAAGTCGGCGTCCCTAAGGCGGCGTAAAGATATGTAAAATGTATCTATTTCTAACTATCACCCGAGCAGCATTTTGCAACGTTCAGGGGTAGACACGTAGACAGAAATGATACACAAGTATCCGTCAGCTTTTTTCTGCTGCGGGTGGCAGTTCAGAATCATTCTGTTCACTTTTAAAGACACGCATTGCTCGGAAACGTGACTATGTCGAGACAGAGGTGCATTGGGAATACGGAAATTGCTCAGGTTGTAAGTGAGAAAACGCAAGTCCATCAGCTGAAACTAGCCCTATTTATTCAGGTTCATAATACCGTTATATCAGAAGCCTCGTTCCCATCACGGGATCGGATTACAAGTCTGATTTCCCTCGGGAGGGAAATCGGGATTTCAAGTAGCGTTTCCGTGACCGTACTCAGCAAATATGGATTGCATAAGAAATTTCCGAATCCGGATTCGGGAAATCTGGGATTCGCCGCCAGTTATGGCGCTTATGTGGCATTTCCCTTCAGAGCACACGGAATAGGTTACCGAATTGACCGAGTTGCTGTGAGGGACTTGTGTGAGATTTGAGAACGTCGTAGTGACAGTTTGACGTTTTTCTTTGTAAACAAGACGTCAACAGACCGGAAATTGATTTCGGCGCTAGTTCCCTCTTCGCAGGACAGCAAAACAAAGGCAGCTCATAATGTTGCCATATGCTTCCAGTTCACGGCAAATCCGGATTTCCTCACGAAATCGTCTTTTTCAGTCCGGATTCGGAAATCCAATTCAGTTTGCTTGAAGAGCCTCAGAAATCGGGATTTGAAGGGAAATCCGGTTTGTTATTGTCATGGAAACGGGACTAGTGTGTTAAAGTTCGAAGTCAGATGATTCATAAGTCCGTTTTCGTCAAATGCGAGGCATTTTCCGTTCCCTGTGGAACCCTAGTTTTCCCCATTTGACGTACTTTACTCTTCACTCAGTGCATTTGTAAGGAAGAGCGTCTCCAGTTCTGTGGAATCAGCCAGCGATTTTTTTTTTCGATAGAATTCCACTTGGTGACTTCCCTGTGACAGGTCGGGAATGTAGATAATCACTGATCGACGTTCCCAGTACATTGTCGTTGCTTGGATTGCATTACAACGTATCCATTGCTGAAATAATGTTTACCAAAGTTTCCAGTCAATGTCCATCTCTTCAGAGGAATTCAGCATTTGGTAGTGGAAAAATGAATGCAGAAAAGGTGGAGTGAGTAAAAAGATGTTTGGATGTCACTTCCCACCCATAAAGGAAGATTTTTCAAGCCTGTGGTCGGAAGAGGTAATACTGGGATTGTGGTGACAGGACACGTTTGCCATGTTCTTTTGGGGCCTTGTGCTTTATTTCATGCGTTTTATATTATACTCCGGTATTTAGTAGTTTGGGAGACCACTTTTGATCAGCACGTCCGCGGTTGGAGTTCAGAGAGGCCGGGTGAAAGTGCCAGTAAGCGTAGAAAGGGAGACTCCAAATGGCCCGGGCGTCCCGAGGTGCCGGTAAGCCCCGATACCCGCTGCAGCCACCGCCGTCAGCACTGCGATCATTATCAGCGTTCCATGATGTCGGGAGGACTTCCCGTCTGTGTGTCGAGCGCTTTGGCTGCGGTATTTCGCCTGGGCTGCGGATTCGATCCGTGAGCGTTCGGCTGCCGTGTGCCTCGTGTTGGATCGAGCTCTGCCCGAAATGGCCTGATTCCGCCCTGACTTCATACTGATCTGGCGGTGACTGTGTGGTCCGGCTGTGGAATGTCTCCCGTCCCTGTAGTACGTTGTAGGCTGGCTTGGTGACCGCCTGTCAGACTGGAAGAACTGTGAGGCTGGCCAACGATGTCTGCAGTCGGAATCCGAGGTTATACCAGTCTCCATCAGTGAACCCTGTCTTTAATGGTGTGGGCGGAATCGCAGCTGTGCCGTCTGACGGGACTTGTTTCCCATTGGGCAGGCTCGCCGCCGCTGGCTATCTCCTGGCTGGGCCTGGAGCACGTCAACAAGACGCCAAAACGCTCCCGATACAACTACCTGGAGAAGGCCATCAAGATCTATAACTGAGGCCTGGCGGCCGCAACGCCAAGCTCCACTTGTGACGCCGCCGAGAGATGGCGCCCTGTACAGTGTTGATCCGTGGGAGCGCGGGCGGCCGCCTCGGCGGCCCCGTCGAAGCTGTGATTACCCCTAGATAGTAGTGCGCGTGCGTGTGCGTGGGGAGCAGCTGACGTGCAGCGGGTGACCTGAGTCCGACCGCCCCCGGGCAGTGGGGGCAGAGGGAGGGAGGGAGCGAGCGAGAGGCCGACCGACGGCGCCCGGCCAAGCAGACGGCGCTGGAAATTTGCCGCGCCCCTCCGCAATGCCACACTTTGTTTTTACCTCCTATTGCTGGTCGCGTTCCTTACACAAAATGTGATCGTGTTTGCCGCCGATAATTTGCCGACGCCGGCCGGCGGGTCGCGGGCAGCGCCGCCTTGCGGCCGGAAACTGAAACGAAGGTGTCGCTCGGCGCCGATACGAGAGCGTCCCGCACTGGCCGTCTTGTTTTGAGTTGTGTTCATTCCAGCAAATTCAGAGGCAGTCAACTCCAAAAGAAAACACCAAGTGCTATGTTTTCATAATAAATTGTGACAAAGAGAGGCCCATGTTTCTGTCGGCCACAGTGAATGGGACGTTCCGAATGTTCGCGTCTGATAAATAGAGGATCATGGATGCGAAAATGCCCATGAAATGCCTGATCGTAATTTGGCGATGAAGTTACATTTATCTTCCGCATCACGTCCTACATTTGATAAAACACTGGACAAAATGTCGAGTTCTTTTGTTAGAGTTACTAAAACCACAGCCACATCGTTGGGAAAGTGTCTGTGACTCGCGTCGCCTGCAGCAGCAAGTGCGCCAAATCTGCACCCCATAATAGTTGGCAAAGTCATATAACAGCACGGGCGTAACTGGAGTGGGCCTAACGGAGCCAGGCCTTCGTTGGAATCAGAATTTAACACTTCTTCATGCATCAGAAATGAGAATATATAGAATTTCCCGGAACTCGACAGTAGTGGCCGAAATCTGTGGTTTCTTTTCAAGTTTTGAGGGGATTCGGTTTGTCCTAGCCCGTTCCTCGGCAAAATCCTAATTGCTTTACGTTATGCAATGTGTGGTATTGTCTCCTTGCGGCGGAAAGGCTTCAGATTCGGGTCCATGTGACGGTTAATACCTAAGCCGGCACCACCTGGCGGAATTTCATGCTCGCTACCGCCTGTGGATGTTCAAAAGGGTACCCCCTGTTATTTCAGGATTTATTCGTCCGATCTAAACTGGGTTTCCACCTATCGGTAGCCCTGAGTCTTGCGATTCAGAAAAATATTGTGGTGGCCCTGGTCACGTAGCTGATGATGTCGCAGGTCACACAAAACTAAGACCACGACGTCGGAAAAACTGACACCGGTATGTGCAATGACATCATATCATTCGCAATCATGGTCCTAGAGCCTTCAAATGGATATCGAACGAAACATCACCATCGTTTGCATCACAAGCATGTCTTGATGTATAAAATGTCGGGCCAGGATCAACATAAATCCTGAGAAATGTTGGATTTTTCCAATACTTCACATAACTTGACTGCCAAAGATCGATAATTACTCGCAGCCGTTGTGATCACGTCACAGAAAGGACTAAAGTGAAACCTTGTAATGTGCAGTTTTGTATTACCTGCTTTGCATCCAGTCAAGGTCAGTTTAGGTCAGATTACAGAAGTTTCCATTACTCTTTCTGCCAAAGAACAATAATTACCCTCTGGTATTCTGACCCGCGTCGAGCACAGAACTGAAATGCCACTTAATGATTATCAGGTTTGCGCTTTCTGCTCCTTGTCGGATCAGGTTGGGCCGGGTGAGGACAAAATTCATTTTTATTTTCTGGCAAGGAATAATAATTGGCCTCTGCTGCTTTGACGGTGTCCGGACAAAATGGCGAAACGTAAAAACGGCGAGTGCCTTTTTGGCGGATTCCGGACGGTGAATGTTGGAGGGCGACATGTGAAAATGGCGACACGTTAAAATGGTGACTGACGAAAAGGTTTGCCTTTGCGTTCTGCGCCATTTGGCCGTTCGTCATTTTAGCATGTCGCCATTTTTACATGTCACCATTTGGCGTTCGCCGTTTAGCATTCGCCAAAAAGGCATTCGCCATTTCTGCATTTCGCCATTTTACCCTAGTACCTGCTCTGACTGCGTAAGGATGTCGTGATTTCAAAATGTTAAAATGACCTAAAATCATCCGGGATGATCTATACAGGATCACTTGGACGAACCACGAATGCGTTTTCTGAACGATCGGCTACAAACAGTGTTCTTTTTCGTTTCCTTTTGGCATCTACCTTCCTGTGATGTGACCTGACATGACCTTGCGCTGCATTTAGTGAACCTTCCTAAGAATCGCATAAAGAGCTGCTTGCCTGGCTTGAACGATGGAGAAGGCCAGAAGCAGCCACTTCTATCATCCACAATGCAGATCATGCCACGTTGTCATCGCGCGCGACCTAGCGTGACCTCTAATGAAACGGTCGGTATATCCTCTAGGGGATCATGTTCGCCGTAAATCCAAAGAATCCATGCATTATATTCGCGAATATCACAAAAGAGCGAAGCATGTTTGAGCCACCGCCCGAAAAGGCGAAAACATACATGAAAGGGCCTACTTATGACGTCATAACATATCTTCATAAAGACCATGAAAATGGTTTTCATGCTGGAATGTGTGAATCTGACTGGTTGACAGGTAGTGGTTTTTGGGCTGCCTTTAATGGTTCGAAAGTTATTAACAAGAAACCGATGAGATGACCTTTTTGACGTCCCAGGTAATGCCAGGTTAAGCATTAGCAATGGCGGATTAAGCTTAACCCTATTCCCTGCAGGGGGGCTAAATCCCTCTCCCTTCGGGTTTTTTGCTTGCTAATTCCAGGATTTTTGACGCAGCTTCACGGCATTTGGTCACTTTTCCTAGCTATTCTTTCTACGTCCTGTCACAAAATTTCAAAATTCTGTTTTGCTCAGGGGCGGAGCCAGGCAACGTTTTTGGGAGGCACCTCAGGTCATTTTTGGCCCTGTTGAGAATAAAAGGAAAATGGCTGCCAAAAATAGCGTTTTTAAAACAAAACTTAAAGCTCTACATGGATGAATAGCTACATAGTGGGACAACGTGCAGACATAATTTTGTTCATCTGAGGTCACTACAAGGTAAGATGAAGAATGAAAGTCAAAACTTGATATTTTCAGTATTTTTTTCGGTACTATTTTTCTAAATGCCAAACCCGGAATATATGTGACGTAGAAGGGTGCCCTCTACTTGTGTACCAAGTTTCAGCTTGATATCAGGTCGGATCACGGAGCTATGACCTAAAATGTCAGTGCGCGTACTCTATCACAATAGCTGTAAAATAGAATTTTCAAACAGAGTGAATACAAATGATCGAAAACGTTTTCAGGTAATGTTAAATGCACACGAGATGATTCCGATGTCGCTGGAAGTCACTTAAGGTCAAAGGTCACAATTTGATCTGAAGAACATGTGACCATGATAGTTCCCCTTTTTCATGTCCCTGGCACCGCCTATGCTAAGATTATGCAAACATTATAATACGATTTGCACTTTTTTAGCATAACATGACTAGCAGAAGCCAAAAAAACGCTTTTACTTTTTTTGGTTCATTCAGTTGATAAAAATTAATTCTTCCTGTTTTTTGAAACCTTGTGAACGCCTATGAATTTTCCAAGATTTCGAATGTGTGTAACAATGGTAAAAGCGCGTCCATAATCTCTCGATTCAGGCTAGTTTCGTCGAAATCGGTCCATAAAGAACGAAGTTATAAGAAGTCCAAAAATACCCCCATTTTGACATTTTTGCCCTCTGTACCCACCATCTGACAAAATTTTGAAAAGGTCTTTTTTTAAGCGTAGTTTACGTCATGGCAAATCGATTGCCGTTTGTTGTGATGAAATCGAATGAGTAGTTCTCGAGATCTCAGGGAGGGGCCGAATCCGCCCCCCCCCCCCCTGCCGGGAATCGGCCATACCGTCTAGCCCTCCTGGAATAGGGTTAAGCTAAGGAAGCGGTTTGAAGTCCTATTCACCTTCCCCCCCCCGTAACTTTCGGGAATATCCGTCCATTGCAGTCCTGTAACCAATCATAATTGGCAACATTGCCGTTTATGGCTGGTCATATTAATAAAGTGATAAGATGCCAACTAGCGTCTTTATGATTTAAGAGTACATAAGAAGGAACTTGTAGAGAGGACCACGTCTACGCATGATCGCGATTTCTGAGGAGGACAGATTTGCAATGAACTCGTTAATCAACATCGCAAGTAGGTAAATGATAGAATGTCATACCGTGGACCAGTCCAAGAGATTGAGACTTATCCGGGAAACTAAAAATACGCGCTAGGCATGTATTCTTGTCAAATTTTTCCTTTTTTAAACCTGATAAAGCAAGGAAAATGGAGTTATGTATCATCGTTCGTGTAAACCTTTGTTTCTGTCGCAGTTTTAAAGAAACATTGTTTCGTGCAGTATAACCCATGTCTGTGATGTGGCATTCATCCATGGCATCTCTCCCTCCCCCCCCAAAAAAAACGCCATATGGATTGCTTTGTGCTACTTTACACTTAGGTGCGGTTGAATTCAACCCCATTCCTGTATCCATAACGGAAGGACGATTTCCCGTACGGGGAACTTATTTGACCCCCCTGATATCAGGAAAAAACTGCCTGTTCCATTTGATCGCAACAAACGGCAATCGATTTACTATGTCGTCAAGGGCGTTTTGATATTTTTATTTTATATATATTCATATACATTACAAACAGAATTTTACCATCATATATAAATGTCGATAAAACGAAGACATCAAAATCTTGTAAAGGATGGGTACCGAGGGCAAAAAGCCAGAATGAGGGTGCACTTTAATTCGTTATAATTCCGACACATTGATTTTTAGGCGATTCAAAATTAAATGAGGTAAAAACATGTTTTGCACGTTTCTAGCGAGTGGGATTCCATGCATGGCAGTCGCACGGCAAAGTTCAGATCAAGGTGTTCGTCATTCAGTCAGTCAGTCCAGGCTTCCGAGCGTCTAGCACCCGAACGTGCCAGCCGATCGCGACAAAAGTGGCACCATCGGGTGCGCCGATTCGGCGGACAGATTGCGGTGCAGGTTTTGAAACGATTCGTGGCGTTTGGCACGTGCCACGTGGCGCGAACCGAACCGAACCGAAGCAGAATTCAGTTAATCACGGGTACAGGTCAAACGGCGGGTACTTTGACTCACGAGCTGATGACAACATGGACCCCACTTGCGGGTGGATGTTTTTGTGGTCGGCACCCACATGCAATCCACGTGGCGTTCCACAGGCACATGTTTCGATTTGGAATCGGGAGCCTCTTCCTCGAGTGCCGTCAGAAGTGACCTAGGCGGCTGAACTTTGGTGGGTAGGTAGACCAGCACTAGGGCTATCCAAGGAATAACCTTTATGATGTGCATGGTCCAATGGGCCACGTGCAGCGCAGGTGCAAATCTTTTTCACCCTTGTGTTTCTTATGGGCCAATCGGCGGGACGCTAGCGGTGCAGATCGGTGCGATGATGAAGTCTTGGAAAGGCGGCCCGCAGTTTGGCGATCAGTTTCGAAGGATTCAGGCAGGAACAGGGGTGCAGCTTGCACGTGAACCTCGAGGTGCCCAGGATTTACATTCCCCCTTCATTGCTGGAAATCTAAAACCGCTGGGGTGCTGCAAATTGGCGGGCAGGAGTAAGCAGGGGTGTCGATTTGTATTCTTTCGAGGAGGCCCTGGCCCACCCAGTGTTGATTTGGGTCCCTCCAATGTTGGTTTGGGCCTTGTCAATATTTTCTGCCAGTTTTAAAGGGAATTGAGCACAAATAACGAAAGAAACGGCCGCAGTAGTTAAGAGGATACGCAGAAAGTATAGAATAAGGCATAAAGTGATGTATCTACCAATCTTTCCATCTTCTGTGTCTCTCTCTCTCTCTCTACACACACACACACACACACACACACACGCACACACACGCACACACACACACACACACATATATATATATAAATATATATATAAATATATATATATATATATATATATATATATATATATATATATATGGGATGATACGCAATTCTTATTTGAGAAAAGTAACAAAAACGCAAAAATTTCCATTGATCAAAATAAAGTGAGCTAAATACACTGAGAAACCCACATTTAGGGGGTGGTTAGGTTGTAGGGCCCACGGCTGGGCCCACCCAATCATTTACAGAAATTGACGCCCCTGGGAGCGTGTGATACGTGGCAGTCGATGCATGTGGCTGAGCTGAGCACGTGCTGAGTCGTACCCCTTAGTGACTCAGGCCTTTGGTGTGGGAACCGTTGATGCTGGAGACGCCAAATTTTGTGGTGGGCTGCCAAGTCGCAAACGCCATCGAGGACAAGCAAGATTTGGGTACCAGTGGCAAGCCACCAATGTGAGTGTGGAACTTATTAGTCTTGGGATCCAGCGTTTGCGGGAACTCCGTGATACCTACCTTGGTACCTCTATTGAGATAAAGGTACTAAACGGGTGCACAGGTGTTCTTGCGATATACAGCTTCTTTTTTTGACTCCAGACCAAATGTGTAACGTGTTGGTGCGCCTCTAGTTCAACACTTACCTTTAAGCTGTTAGGTTGTAAACTTATAAAGCTTAAAGAACATTTTTTTAGAACACGTGAGGTACTCTGCAGCTGACAGCTGAGTGAAATTTTCTGTCTAATATCGTGAAGAATGATCCTTAAATGTTCCTGGCTTTAGACATTGTATAGATTCAGTTTATGAATGAACTTCAACACGCCAGGAGGCACTGTGTTATTATATAAATCAGTTACAAATCAAAACATCTGAGATACAATAAGTAAAAGCATACCCGCCTTTTGTTTTTTGCCGGCCTGTGTCCATCGGTCACAAGATTTCCAGATTTTCTCTTTCGTTTTGTCAACTTTTCCCATTTTTTCAAAAATTTCGTTTTTAGACATTGTGTGTAATTAATATATAAATGACCCTCGGTATACCAGCGCTGTGTTGTCATACTAGAGGCAAACCAACGCGATACACGATTGGTTCGGGGTTGAAATCGAAGCTCTGCATTGCACGCAGACGTATGCACCCGCGAAGTACCTTTGTCTAAATCAAAGCACCAGGTAGGTATCACAAACTTCCTGCAAACGGGGGATCCCATGTCCTACAAGTTGCACACTCACGTGGATGGCATTTTGCCCCTGACGTCCTCAATCTTGCTTGTCCTGATGACGTCTGTGACTTGGGAGCTCACCACAAAATCTGGCGTCTCCAGCATCAATGGTTCCCACACCAAAGGCCTCAATGGCAAAGGGGCATGGCTCAGCACGTTCCGCACGCACCAGGCTGAAGCTATTGACGTGCAAAGGGCCACATACATTGACTGCCACGTATCACGTGTTCCTGCCCGCCAATTTTCAACACCCAAACGGTTGTATGAAGATTTTCGGCAATGAAGGAAGGGTGTTTATCTTGGGCACCTCCAGCTTCACGTGCAAGGTATCCCATTTCGAGCTGATCCATTAACCTTATTCCCGGCAGGGGGGGCTGAATCCGCTCCCGTCGGGCTTTTTGCTTGCCAATTCCAGGCTTTTTGACGCAGCCTCACGAAACTTGGAGACTTTTCCTAGCTATTCTTTCCACGCGCTGTGACAAAATTTCACAATTCTACATTGCTCAGGGGCGGAGCCAGGCAACGTTTTTGGAAGGCACCTCAGGCAATTTTTGCCCCTGTTGAGGGTAGAAGAAAAATGTTTGCGAAAAACAGAGTTTTAAAGATAGAACTTAAAACTTTATATGAATGTATATCTAAATAGTTGAGCAATGTGCATATGTAATTTTGTTTATCTGAGGTCACTTTGCAAGGTCAGGTCAAGGTCAAAATTCAAAATTTGTTTTTTGCAATAATTTGCGTTTTTTCAAATGCCAAACCCGGAATACATATGACGTAAGGTGCCCTCTACTTGTGTACCAAGTTTCAGCTTGATATCAGGTCGGGTCACGGAGCTATGACCTAAAATGTCAGTGCGCGTACCCTATATCGCAAAAGCCATAAAATGAAATTTTTGGAATAGATTGAATTCGAATGATTGAAAACGTTTACAAATAATATTAAATGCACACGAGATCATTCAGTACCCCAGGTCGCTGAGGTCTTTAAGGTAAAGGTCACAAGTTGATCTGAAGAACTGTGACCATGGCAGTCCCCCTTTTTCATGTCCCTGGACCGCGTATGCTAACATTATACAAACATTGTAATGCGATTTTTACTTCTTTAGCATAGCATGACTAGCAGCCAAAAAGTGTTTTACCTTTTGTTCATTCTGTTGTTAGAAAATTAATCCTCCTATTTTTGAAACCCTGTGAACGCCCATGAATTTCTCAAAATTTCAGAATGTGGACCCATGGTAAAAGCCCTATCCATCATCTCTCGATTCATGCCAGTTTCTCAAATCGGTCGATAAACAACGGAGTTATAGAAGTCCAAAGTACCCCCATTTTGACATTTTTGTCCCCTGCATCCACAATTTCGAAATTTCGAAAATTTCTTTTTATAAAAATGTAGTTCACTCTGGCAAATCGATTGCCGTTTGTTGCAATGAAATCATGTACTCAGATCTCGGGGGGGCCCAACCCCCCCCCCCCCCCAAAAACAACCAACCCCCCCCACCCCCTTAAAATCGATCGCCCAGCTGCCCGCCCGTCTTTCCAAGCCATCATCGCACCAAACTGCGCCCTTCGTGTCCTGCCAATTGGCCCATAAGGAATACAGGGGTGGAAAAGAGGCGCACCTACGATGTATGGGGGTGCGGCCAAGATTTTCTTAAGGGGGGGATCCGGAGCTCAGAGTGAACGGAAACCGCACGAAAACCGCTTGCCGGGAAGACGATGTGAAATGGTTTTCGCAAAAAACGCGGACCTGGGGGGGGGGGGCGGGCCCTGCCTAGGTTGCGCCTGCGACGTAGCCCATTGGACCATGCCCATCATGTGGGGTATCGCTGGCCTAGGATTAGTATACTAGTATAGTTATACTAGTACAGCACAAGGGCTAATATGGACTAGCCCTCGTGTTAATCTATGTAAGCACCAAATTTCAGCTGCCTAGAGGTCACTTCTGACGGCGCTCGGAGGCTCCTGATTCCAAATCAAAACTTGTGCCTGAGGATCATCGCCATCTGGATCGCACGTGGGTGCCGACCACAAAAACACCCACCCGCAAGTGAGGTCCATGTTGTCACCAGCTCGTGAGTCAGCAGAACCCGCCGTTTGACCTGTACCCTTGATTAACTGAATTCTGCAGAGTTCGGTTCGCGCCACGTGGCACGTGCCATACGCCACGAATCGCTTCGAAACTTGCACCACAATCTGTCCGCCGAGTCGGAGCACCCGATGGTGCCACTTTAGTCGCGATCGGCTGGCGCGTTCGGGCGCTAGACGCTCGGAAGCTTGGACTGACTGACGGACTGACTGACTGATTAAACTCAATGGCGAACATCTCGATCTGAACTTTTCCGAGCGACCGCCATGTATGAAACTCACTCGCTAAAAGCAAAAGCGTGCAACACACGCTTTTGCCTCTTTCAATTTTGAATAACCTGAGTTTTTTAAATGATGAAATGTATATAATTCATTCTGTATACAGTGTCGATATTGCTTCAATTTCTACATTGCTTTGGTCCTATTCCAGATCAATTAGATAACATGTTGTCCCTTAATTTTCAGTTATATCAGCTTCTAAAAGTAGACCGGGAGAGAAATTGGCATACACTCGTTGAGTCTCCAAGCAAAGAAAGTGTTAGTCTTTTATGAAAGCAGCTTACTCAAATGTTGAACCCAGTATCCTGAGCCGTTGGTATCTTGTTCTTCTCGATAGCTCGATATTTCCATCCTAAAGCATCTTTCAGTGAATGTCAATGGACATTGTAAATGTTTTATAGGCTGTATGCCTCATCAAGGAAGAAAAGTGGAAATATCTGGACATGAAATGATGTAAAAAGACGCAAAGAAATGGCAACAAGAAGGCGAAAAGAAGAGCCAGATGAGGAAAAGGCTGAACGTCTCCAGAATGATAAGGCAAGGTCAACAAGGAGGAGGGAAGAAAAGGCAGAGGAGGAAAGGGTTCAGCGGAGGGAGCCGAAGGCTGACTTTCAGCGAACATTTCTAAGACTCCTGTGATATGACCATGTGATATGTGACCGTCGTGATACAGGGTGCACGCTAAGTTATTTTAGGTCATAGCTCTGTGACCTGACGCGAAACAGCCCTGAACCTTGACACACAAATAGAAGACATTTTGCTGCGTCCTATACAACTTCCGGATTTTGCATTTTGAAAATCAGCATAAAAACATTTACATAAAACCAACTTTTGGAGCTTGAGCTTTACCTGGCCTATTAAATTAACCTCATGTAACAAAAATATATTGTTGTGTTGTTGCCCGATTATTTACCAGTACACTGCTATACAGGTTAAGTTCTATCATAAAAATTCGGTTTTTGGCAATCGCTTTGTTTTTACTTTCAACAGTGCCAAAAATGGCATGAGGTGCCTTCCGAAAACTTGGAAACCCGGCTCCGCTTCAAATCAAGATAAAACCAATGAATATTTGCATAATACGTATAAGAAACAGATGGCAAACATGACCAAGTTTCATAAAGCTGCTTCAAAACCCCTGGAAATGGCGAGCGAAAAACCTGAACGGGGGCTTCTGAATTCCCTCCCGCCATACATGAATAGGGATGAGACACAGTAGACAGACACAACTCACAGTGCACATGTCTAACCGAATTGAGCAGCATGGGTTTCCAACTACCCACGAGAAAAGAGCGTTTTCGAGTTGGTAAGGCCCGGGACATTTAAAATCATTTCTTGTCATGTAGTACCACTGAGACAATCTTAAAGGTTTCCAAAGCTGGTGAGGACGCCGCCTTCCTGCCCTGTGCGCTTCAGTGCCTACGGAGTTACCCCTTCTTCCTGTCCCTGCAGCTATGGGCGTGGTGCCTCCTAGCAGCTAGCTGCGATACTTGAGCTGAGCGCCGACCGCCTGAGGGCATCCACTAACGGGAGCCCCGCAGACGGCAAGGGAGGACAGCGCTGGTGTTTACCCAAGAAGTTCCACCGACTCGACTCGACTCGACTAGACTCGACGGCAGAGGCCGGAGGGGCGCGAGGCGCGATCGATGCTGCATCGATTTCGACGGCCTGCCGGAGGGGTGCGTGCGTGCGTGACAGAGGGCTTTGGTCCGATCACTCGGGGCAGTCTGGGGACGCTGCGTGTGGACCGAGCTAAATTTGAGGTCCTCTGATGCGGGCGACATGACCTGAGGCTGATTTAATGCGCCGTGAACGGCAGGTAAACCATAGTTTTTTCTTCCAACTATTCTGTTAGGTGACACTTGGGCGGATATTGCCAGTACGGTTCAGCCTTCATCTTTACCCACTCCCCATCTCTCTCTCCCCCTCTCTATTTCTCTCTCTCTCCCCCCTCTCTCTCTCTCTCTCTCTCTCTGTCTCTCTCTCTCTCTCTGACGCCCCTGGCTGCAGCTGGTGTCAGCCCTGCTCGCCGGCCCGGTTCTGGAGCCAGCGTAACGGGCGGCGCCTGAGCCAGTATGACCAGCTGCCTCTCACGCGTCCTGCGTTCACGGATGAAAGCGGCCGCCGGCCGCCGCCGGCCGCCAAAACAAACTGACCGACGGCGCCGGCGACTGCCCTCCCCCCTCCCCCACAGCTCAGCAACGGCCGCACGCAGAGCCGGGGCTGCAAAGCTCTCACACTGCTGCCCCGCCGCCAACCAGTCCGGGATCAGGGAGAGTGATACGGTAAAAGGACAACTCGCTTTTTCTGCTTTCGAGCCCCGGAATAAGGCTGGGGGCGGTACCACCAAACATTAGGAAGATCGGAGGTTCTGGGCTTCTGAACGTTTGCTCGGGTTTGAATGCAATGGCCCTAGCATTCTACAGTGTAATACACCTTTAGTCCATTATTTTTCCTCGAAATGTTTTCATGTTCGTCCCAAACGGACATTTCAGTACTTCACTTCGCAACACGTGTTGCGAAAAAAATCCGCACGAAACAAAGGAATGCGACAGAGATTGTGAGCATAATGCCTAGAAATGTTCACAGCTTCAGGATTTATTTAGCTGATACTCCTACTCTCTTTGTTATTTGTGCCGCTGTACCTCGTAAATCAGGGGTATCAGGGAGGGTATCTGCGCAAAGTGAACGATCTTCTTCCAGCATTTCTTTCGAAATGGTCTTTCGCTCTGAGCTGAGACGCTATTCGGCTCGAGCTAGACGGCTATTTCGAAGACTATCATTTCACGGACGCCATCTCGAGCGAACCTTTCGCGGTGCACTTCCGTTGTGCGTCGTTCCGCTGTCGGCTGTAACTTCGCCACGCCAGTCCGTGTCCGCTGCGCATTAGGAGCCTCACCGAACAGCCAATATCACTCGGAGTTCTTGGAAACGGAATCAAACGGCTGGAGTACTACTCTTCCCCCGAACGAAGGCACGGAGCCACGGTTTAACTTGTACCGTTTGTACCGATGATTCCTAACCACATCGGCTATTGCATTATTGCGTCATGGAATCGAACTTTCCGGCTGTGAGGTCTCATTTCACGAGGCAGAAAAAAACGAACCCTACTAAAAAGTACTTATTCACCCGATTGGAGTCGACAATGAAGAATGAGCTGACAGTCAACCGAATGGCATGACCCTTGATTTTTCTTATGGCAGCCAAAAGCCCCAAACTAAAACCTACGTAAAAGGACCGAAACAGCATTGTCCTGAGGTGGGAATTACAGAAACGTGATGTGGTCAAATGTTCCAGTCTTACCGGAACGGCACATGCCAAGGTGTTATCAAGTCGTAAGAAGCCCAGTCCTCGTGCGCTTTGACTGCGCAAATGGTTGCACGCACAATGAACCACTACGTGCTATACGCATGGCATAGCACGACGTGTATTTATTTAATGTAATTTACCCATGGTAAAATATAGCACGATGTGTATGCGTAAATACACATTTTTTTGTATATATCATAATATATACAAATATGTGTTAAACAGATATATTTATATTTGGAAAATAGCAAGATGCCCTACCATAAGATGCTTAGGGCACCATCTTATTCCTCAACGATAGATATAACGCAATTATCATCGGAACAGTGGTCTCGAATTCAGTGAAACATCCGGGCCGGGGACTGCCTCCGTCCATGAAAGTCATCGCGAATGCCCCTTCCATGCCCGGCAAAGGTAAACAACTAATGGCGCTCTCTAGGACTGAAATGCCACTGTTTTATCCTGCCATCAACTTGGTGCCTGGCATGGCAGCTGAAGTCTTCAGGCAACACGCCAAAACATTTCTGCAATGTGTCGGATGCATGCGGAAGCCCGCACGAAAATATTTGCACATCAGCCATAAATGATCGGATTCCAACGACCCAACGTCCACAAACGTGTGAGCGTTCTCCACGGGAGTAGATCGCAGAGGTCAGCATCTGGCCCGTGTGTACGGCCCACCGCTCCAGCCCGGCGCCAGCGCCGTCACCGCACCTGCACACAGCCCGTCACACCCCTTGGCTGCTTCCCCGTCCCGTGTCGCGGTCACACCTGAGACCAGAGAAACGCGACCTCCCGCTGGGTGGTCGGCCGGCGTGCGCGCGTCTGTGTGCGGGCGCCGGTCCCGGAAGTGCGTGCCGTTGCTCGTTTCCGCCGCGCTGCGCGCCGCGTTGTGTACGTTAGCGGCGGTTTGTTAGCCCGCCGGCGATCCCGGCGGACGCGGGGTGGGCCGCCGAGTCCGGGCCGGCCGGTCTTCCAGCTCTAGGTCAGCCGAGTCCGCCCCCGTGGGACGCGACATGTCAGGGGGACGGCACGTCAAGCCGCCCTTTCGTCCGACCTATATTTCGCTTCACATTCCGACTTTTTGTTAGATTTTGGCAGGATTATTTTACGAATTTGTTCAACAAAAAGAACAGAGAAGTCACACTGTAAGAGGAGAAATCCCACGCAAAGCTGGGGAACAATTCTTGGTCAATAACAGGTTGAAGGAGGTATCTCTTCCCTTTGGCGGTACCCATCGCGACGCAAAACTGGCTAAATCGCATCGGGCAGGTTCAAGTGAAAACTGCGTGCATGGGCATATCACATGCATACCCATATTTACATGCATGTAGACATGTACATAGATATAGATACCTGGACACATTTACGCATGTCTAGAAACATACGTTCCATAATCAGTCCATACAAACATGCACTCAGCAGGAATGTTCTCAAGTTCGAAAATGTCTCTGGAACAGACATACAGTGTCCAGGTAGGATGCTACACAGAAAATGTTAGCATATGCTTCAGCGTAACGTTGGCCAGACAATTCCAGTCGGTGATTAGAACGGAGAGGAACGCTGCTTACATGCTCCACGGGGCCGAATATTTTGATCAGACCAAATATTTTTGTTCTTTCCTCCATTTGCACCGAAAAAAATCAGCCTCACAAACCGAAAGGATTCAACGGTGCTGATAAGTTTACGGCTTACCCACAGCAACACGAATTTTAGAGATGAACTTGGATGGACCTTTGCACGACATCGCACATTCAATGCATTTCCCCTGCAGGAGCTCGTTAAGAGTCTGTTTGCTTTTCTTCTCGACAGGCATTGTGGCTGATCGCCAGCGTCTGGAAGTCGTAACCCATAACATTAAAACAAATGTTTTATTTCAGCCGAGTCCACATACCATAGCCACTGAGTTATTCACACCACATGCATAAGCAGCGCACCCTGACTGGAACAATCGTGTACATGACCCGTGGCTACGGTAGCTCTGGCACAGTCCAGCTGGAGGCAGCCGCGACTGCTTGCCACGTCAACCACCGTCGGGCACACCGCTAAACTGCACCACAACAGGGCGCGCAGATGCAGACAGGAGGAAAGCGACTGGGCGAAATGCGCTAAACAGCAGAGGTGAACTGTCTCGGATGGAGCCTTGTTGGTCCTCAGAATTTGGGGACGAACTGGGGCGCGCAGCTGCTGATGAAACCTGTCTTGATTGGCCAAGGGATGCCGTAGTTTACACGCAGGAAGCGCGGCGGTACAAATGGGACTGCTCATCCTCCTCATCCGACTCATCCTCGACTAACATTTTGTCACCCATGTCTTCATTGCCACCCCAGGCCCGGCCAGAGAACTGAAAAGGAGCGAGGAATACGACAATCTGGAAAAAACATTATTCTGCGCACTATTTGTTCCATCCATTTAGCCGAAATTCCATAAACAGTGCACGCCAGCTGGGCCTGAGTCCAATCGCCTTAGTCATGTTCGCCACCATCAAATGCTCTCAAGTTGATGATTATGCCGTCATCCCCATTGACGCCGGTTAAACGGATTGCGATAAAATGAACGAAATTGGCCAACTGGGTTGAATGACAGACGCGACCCCGCTACGCAAAAGCCGACGGAAATTAACTATGAAACTACGGAAATTACCTAACTTTGGTGTAGTGCGCTCATGGAGGTAGCTTGGCTGTTACAATGCTGCAGTCTTGAAAGTCACAAACAATTTACGTCAAAAACAATAAAATGCAAAGGAGATCTACCGCGCTAACAACATACTTTGCCGCTGAACTGTGGTGTCCGCCCTCGCCCCCTCACCGAACAGTCGGCCGATGGCGTCGGAATGAGCTCTCATCTGTTCACGTCTTCATCGAGACGAGCGGCGTCCGCGATTCGAGCGCGAGAGACGCGAATGACGCCAAATTCGGGTGCCGGCCGGCCTGGCCCGGGCCACGGACTCGTCCCGGAACCAAATCCGGGAACAGTCCGGCTAACCTGTCCACCGCTGTCTGACGGACCATATCTCAGCGGCGGAGGGGCGGGGTGGGAGCTCAGAGGCGGCCGCCTGCCACCTCTGTCCAGAATGATAGATGATCGGGAGGGGGGGGGAGGCTGACTGTTGACGGTGGATAGTGAACTTGCGGCGCGGGTAATGGGGCTGATAAGACCAAATCGGCTGCGAATGCCCGCAGGTACAGCACGACAGAGAGTAAGATGAATGACTGGGCGATGTGTGGTGACGCAGACGATCAGGTGAAAGTCCGTAACGATGGTCCGCGGTCTTCAGAAAAGGCGTCACAATACGGCTCAACGTTAATGATGGGACATGGCACGTTCACACGGGGGAAAGGAAGGGAAAGCAGGGGTCTACAGGTTTTCGAAGAACGTTCTTCTGCTATTTCCACCAAAAAACCCAGCTAGATCTAGCTCATGAATCCTAGCTACTCTCCGTCTGCCAGCATTGATCCAGCGCGAACTGTTATTACCCTCAATTTATTTCTATCCTTCTACTGGGCACGGCTAGACCTGGTGACCTGATGGACGAACCTCCTTTCAGCGTGTCCAGACCCCATTACCTGTCCAATCAGCGCCGAAAGCATGCTGTTTCTGTCGCCCGCGACAAACGGACTGTACGACTGGGGAGGCCGGCCAGATGGAGAATAGCGCCGTCACAGAGTCCAGCGCCACGAGCTGGCGACGACGTGAGAAGGCGCCCACTCGTCCGCTCATCAGTCTGCTCGCTCGCTGTCTGTCGGACCGCCGAACACGAGCGTCGCGATCTCCGACTGGCGGACGCCGCGCTGTTACCGATGTTTAAACATAACTCGTCAGTCAGCTGGCTGCTGAGACGTTGCCAAAAGCCGTGTCGTGGACGTCTCATGCGCCACGTTCGCCGCCTCTGAACGGCGTTACAAAAATAATCGTGCGACCGTGCATTATGGGTTACTTAAGAGGACAAAGTAAGGTTTGTTAAAGAGCGCAGAACACTGGGCATTTGCCAGTGTCCAGTGCATAACGTAGGACAAAGCTAAAACGAATTTAGCAGTTCGCAGGAGACCATCGTCAGGAAATGTCAAGTGGCGAACCGACTCTGGAAATATCCTAATGCTGCCAAAACAGCGGAATCTCATGCATATTTTTCTCTTTCGAATGAGCATTTTCCGCCGTAACAGGTGCTGCGCCATATTTCCCAAGAAACCCGGAAGTTCAATACGCATGTTTCAAGGCACGAGCGCAGTCGGAATACGTAGGTCATCATTTCCAGCTTTTGCGGACCATGTACGTCACGTCCATGGCTGTTGTCTGGAATAAATGTCATAAACCATTCATGCTCACTCTAACAATAAACATTATGATTTAGTGCGGTATTTGTATGAAGACATGGTTTTTTCTGCCAAGGGACAAACTGTTTTGCCAAGGCGAGGCCATTTTGTAAAGGTGCGGCAACGTTACATAGCTGAACAGTACCACCAAGAACAGGCCGTTTTGCGAAGTCTAAACGTCCAAGCCGCGTAGCAACCGGTTCAGGTGCACCCGCAGTGAACTGTCCGCTACTGCGCCCCCTCCCCACCCCACCCCACCATCCCCATACTGGCCGTGTTCCAACTCCCCCGCCCTTGGAATACCACAGGGGATTCGATTCGATCAAACGAATAAATAATCTGCCTGGTTCTTGCCATTGCCGGCTGGCCAGCTGCCATTTTGCCGCGGCCAGGCCAGACTGTCCAACAGTACGGACGAGTCCGGCATCTGGTAGCCATGGCAACGGCCAGCGTAATGAACGGCAACGCTTCGTTATCTGGCCGGCTGCGTTACGTTACACCGGCTGCATTATGGGCCGTTACGGGTCAGATTTCTTCATCATCAACGAGTAGTGAAGCTGGCAGAATCGGACTAAGCTGGATAAATCAGATATAACTTTGATGGCTCGGATGCTTTTCGGATGAGCCAATATCATTTCCCCGATTTATGAAAGAGAGGGAGAGAGGGAGATCGGATTGATCAGTTTTGATAAGCTCCAATGCTATTAGAAGCTGGAACCAACACCATTCATGTAACGTAACTGATATATATCGCATCCAGCAATGATATGCTTTTAAACACCCCTTCATTGGATATTAACTCCACTAGCTTCACCCGTTGTTAACGGAAGGGCGTGGTGTGGTCAGCGTGGCTTTGATGAACATCGCAGGACTGTTAAAACTTCCGAAATGTGAAGAGTGGCGGGGAGGACGGTGGGGGTCATAGCATACTTTGAGGCGATTGTTTTCATGCAGTGCTATAGAGTTAATGTTCAACATTGAACAAGAGTACGCATGCATGCGATGTTCTCAGTTCCCCACATTCCTCTGCCCTTTAAATGGCGCAGTGTCAGCTTCACGCAGCGCTGGTACCACTGTAACCTCCACTGCTGGTTCATGCTGCTTGGCCTCTCCAACGACATCACGTGAAGACGGAGGCGTCTCTTGGCAGCTCTTGACCGACGGCCGATCAGTGGCATCAGGCCGAAACCGGCCAATAACGACTGCAGTCGCACCATCCTGTCAAGACGGAAAAATGTTGTGGGTGATGAACGAGTGTGTTACGAAACGTTGGCAACTGAAGTCAACGACCAGCGGATTCATGGAGGAGCCATCTGGCCGAGGTCTCCTTGCTCGCTGGAAAACCCGGGGCTGACTTGTTTGTTGGCTCCCGTTTTCCGTCGACCTTTATTGGGATTTCATTAAAAATTGTCTGTCTAAACGTTAATCTCCAAAAATGATGAAAATGTGCTTGAAATTCGAGAGGAAACCTGAATTTGGGGATATGTTTGATTACATAGATGGAGATGGGTCCCACTGCATTAGCGCGTGGTCTGGATCCGCCAATGAAGCCAACACCACATCACAGTTATTGTTTTGAGAGAAATATACCATCACTTTTCAAAATTTATTCCGAATTCAATTCATGTGAAGTATTTGTGAGCAGCCATGTGACATGATCCCTGGGCGGGTCACTGCGTCATCTCGGAAAGGTCGTGTCCCTCCGGAGCAGAGCGGTGCCCAGGTGACGCAACACTTACCCTGGTCTGCTTAGAATCCGATGCAAAACGAGGACAGCCTGCATTCCATCGGGATCCCGACACATGTTTGGTCGTGAGTAGTCGAACGAGATATCTGAGTGTCAACGTGAGCTTTGTTTAAGTTCGGGCATTCACGAATACACAGGAAACCTGCCCATGATCTGAGGAATCCTGTGCCGTAATCTGGTACATCTTGCCGGCAAGGCTTGGGGTAGGCATTCTTTGGTTATGGCATTGCGAGACGGCTATTGGTGGGCACCAGCCAATATTCTTCAGTGGAAAGCGCCTCGAAAAATTCGTGCAAGGCTCTATCCGCCTTGCCTTTTTATACATCAGCTGACAGTTGACAGAAAGGTCGCGAGAGATGAAACACGTCAAAGCGTGTTAGGATACCATGCTTCCTAAAAATTATCTCGGTTTTCATACTTCATAGTTCCATATTCATGTCAAACTGGAACGCACCTGAGACGAAATGAGCCATTCCAAACACGTTTGACATTGCAGCACCTGCATTATCAATGCGCTTAAACCCTATTGTATGCAGAGTCGTGATGTCCATAAGGAGGTTAGTTATTCAAAATCATTCCTAAGCAATCGACATATCTATTGGCTACTGCACAATGATTCAAGGTAGGGGCGCAGCCAGAATTTTCTTAAGAGGGGAGCCGGAGCCCAGTGTGGACTGAAATCTTATGAAAACCGCCAGCTGGGAAGATGATGTCTAATGGTTTTCGCAAAAAATGCGGGCCTAATCGAGGGGGGGGTGGTTCCCGGGCCCCTTGGCTGCGCCTGTGATCCAAGGCGATTTCTACATTCATGCCCGAGCCCGAGTGGTAGGGCAGTGCCAGCTACGATCACAGCAGCTAACCCCTTGAAGCAAAAACAGAGCCAAACCCCGGATTCCTCCCCCCCAACTTACGAGGTCGCATTACATAGTGTGCGTTCATTATGAAATCTGTTTTCTTTTCCAAAATACACATGCTGCTGGTCCAACGCCAACATCCCACGTCCTTCAACATTACCTCATCGTTTTGCAATTCATGCTTGATTCACCCGAGGCGAGGCGAGGCCATCGGTCTACCCAACCGGACAACGTCGTCATCCCTACCTTTACCGCGGACGAACAGCTGCGTCAGTCCGCCAAAACTCTTTACCTGTGAAGAATCGACCTGAACCTCCGTCCGCCGAGCCAAGAGCCCAACCCGGCCAGCTGCAGCGCGGAGACAGGACGGTCCGCTCGACTGCCCCCCGACGTCGGCCCCTGGCGCCGCCCCCTGGCCCGGCGTGCTCAGCGTCAGCTGGTGACACCGCGCGGCGACCACGGGCCCGCCGTCCGCGCCCGAGCGGTCCTGTTGCACGCTTTACCGCACTGTCGCAGAGCGCTGGCGGGTGGGTTCGCCGCGTCCGCCGCCAAATTGTGCCCACCGTACGGCTGGGCGGCACCGCGGGGTGCAAATCATCGCGGAATCATCGTGATCATCGTGACATGCATCACCGGCCGTGTCTCTGGCTAAACCGCACCGCTTTGCTGCGCAGACTGCGAGCCCCCGTCCAGTGTCCTAGCCAGTGGGCCAGAAGCACTGGCAGATTCAGGAGAGCGACAGATCTGGGGCATCCTCCCCACTTTCGTAGGAAAACTCGGGGCCAGTACGTTTTTGGCCCAGCGCTCTTCGTACGGAAACTGCAGATATTTTGCATTCAAAAAGAAATACTTATAAATTAATGACTTTCGAAAACGGCGAGACAAAGTGGCCGAAATCCAAGGCAAATCAACATTTGAAAGTATGCTAGGTTACACGATTGGAGATTTGGCCCCTTTTTTAGCACGTGGTTGGTCCGTTAGAGTGAGAAGGATTCACATTTTTAACAAAAGGTCTCTTAACCAACCCCATGTGAAACCTGAGTTTTCCTGCTGCCAATGTCGTCTTCTGCCGGCTTGGGGGGGGGGGGCCGTTGAGCGTTTGCAGTTTTGGCAAAACACCCAGAACAACAGCCACCAAATCGTCCATCAGCTGTATGTTATCTCCTCATTGGCTGAGGACGAAGAGCATCTAAACAGTCTAATGTTTGGCCAATTAGCGAGGAATGACGCCTTGGCAGCTGCGGCAGTAAAAGAAGAGTTCGACAACATTGTAACCCAATTACACTGGCTCAATTAGCAGGCGTGCGTCAGTAGACCCTGTTAATCCTTGACAGTTAAATCATTACGCAGAGAGTTTGTTACCAAACAACAGCTGAAAGAACAGTCGAAAAACGAAACCACTCCGCCAGATGCACGACTTCTGTGGTGTCATTCTGCCAAAAAAACTTGATATTTGCATTGTCCGTGTACATCTGGTCATATAATTTTGCCCACGCTGGCATTACCAGAGACGTCGTCCATTCATTCGTGAGGTCTTTTAATCTGGATGATGTCTGTCGCCAACGACTGAAGTCACTAGAGCTCGGTGACTAAGTTCCGGTGACTAGAACATTCTGCAGCGTAGAACTACCTCTTGCAACTGACATAGCCACAGAGCGCAAAAATCGAGTGTTTCAGCCTTCAACCAAGAGTCAGATGCGAAGACCGAAACGAAAGGCTTCTCCTGCGGACGTCTTGCCGAGTGGACAGATTTACGTTGCGGTTCGTCGAGCTCAGACTTACTGAATGAACTCATTCTTCCCGAGCATTCACGTCGGCGCCAGCGCATTTCTCGCCGGTAAAGCCCCACTGGCACAGACCGCCTGAACAAGAACAATCACTCACTGCGCCAGCATCCATTGCCAGGGTCGTGAATCACTCTGAGCCATGGGCGTTGCCTCGGGCGAAAGGGCGTTGCCACCGGCCGTACCTCGAGGCGCTCCGTTTATCGGCCTCGCGCGAGAAACGTCTGAAAAAGCCCCACGTCCTTCCTGGCTGTCGACCCTGGCGACGCCCCTGCCCCGAGTCCGCGGGAGCCGCCGGTTCTTTCAGGTCGGCCGCTGGTGTCGGGACGCGGGATTTCCGGCCAGCAGTCCGAGCGCCGCCGGCGGCACTGCCGGGCCCCAGATCCGGCGGCCCAGCGCACGCGGAACTGAGACGACTGCCAGGGCCCGGAGGCCGACTCGCCGAACTTTGCTGCCAGCGGACTCAAAGTTTCCCCGGCGAACGACACGCTCTGATAATTCTCAGAGATCCGCAGGCTCTCTGGTGATGGTCGGCCCGTGTCTTCCCCAGGACTGACCGGGCGGCTAACGACATGGCTACGATTTTCCGAAAACTAATGGGGGAGGGGGTCTGACTAGGAACTCAGACTATTCTTCCCAGTCATTGCCATATGCCTCATGTTAATTTTTTCTGGAAAATTAAGGGGAAACTTAGATCCTGCAAACCTCTCCTATTCCGGTCGCCTGCCATGGTCGCGGATTTCGACTCAGAGGCATCAGCAGGACGTTACAGCTGGGGGCCGTACAACTGGCTGCAGAGGCCTAGCAAGAAATGCACTCACAAATGAAGTGCGATTTGACGCAAAACTTCTTACCCAGGGCGCTAAAACGTCTGCAGAAGCTGGCAGAGCCCTTCCCGCCCCCTACCTCTCCCATGATTCGTCATGTAGAGCCGGACTGACCGTGGTGGAGGTCTGCAGTAACGTAACCAGAGGGGAGGGGGCACAGAGGAGTTAACTGACCTCGTTATGGTCAGAGGCTCCCAAGAATTGTTTTTTATCACAGATGATTTGCTTGAGACAAGTCTTTTAATATAACAGATCCGGTGCTTTTATTTTCGAATTTTCCAGGTGTGCTATTTGGTATGGTCAACTTGCTCATGTATCAATAAAATGGCATGAGAAGCATCAAACCTTGTTATTCGGCTTTGACCCCCTTATAAAAGTCCTGGCACGCCACTGAAGATCTCCAGTCCTAGTCACCGTGCGGGGAGCAGGCTGGTTCGCCGCTAACGTATCCGTCACTGCCGTTACCAAATCGACGCCCGGGCGCCTGGCGTCTTTGCTGTAGTGAGGCACCCAGACCAATTGCTCCGAATGCCGGTTAAGGGATTAAACCACCAGACTGGACGGTGATTCCGCTGGAATTCCGCTAGCTAAAACCTGGCGCGATCTTTTCTACAAAAAGCCACCAAAACAGTCGAAGGCAAAGGGCCTGTTTGGAGACCGCGGCTCAGTTCGAACCTTACGCACATCGACTACCTACAATGCCGGTTGCAACAGTCGGCAAAAATTGTGTACGCATGATCATGTGTTACAGCATATGTTCGTGCTGTTCGTGTGCGTAGCGGCCCACAAGACAGGTAGGGTAGGGGAGACCTACCAACCTGGCGGTGGCTCCGTCAGTTTTGAATACTGTAAATAATTATAACACAAATTCCACGGTGTTGCATACAAAGAAATTGCATAAGCATAATAATGGAGCTCCCAACTTCGGAAACTAACCGAAAAAAAAACAATGAAGGACGCTGTTACACCGATGTGTATAGCTGAAATTTGTGGAGTGAATTCGATCGATAGTCAAGAGCGATTATTGGAGGGATATTCAATGTTCAATTGATGAGTGGACTTCAGAGCAGTCTCCACATCAAGACTCAAGTGACTTCGAGCCAAAACGATGAAATCAGGAAGTCCCTGGTATTTGGGCGGGTTTGATATTCAGTATCCCTGCAACCGGCACATGTGAAACCAAAGCAAGCAACCGCCGCTCAGTATCTTTCTGAGTTCTGCGTCAGGCTGAGTTCAAGAGCATTTCAGCGAATCTGTTGTCACTCGAGCAGAGCCAGCAGGTTTCCATTGGCAAAATACTCCGCTGGCGAAATTCCACTAGCAAAATCCCATCCCCGCTGACCTTCCGAACTCAATTAAAAGTTCCGGATACCGCGCTGATTCATACTCCCATCTGTTTCCATGTTTCTGACACATAGCAAAAGGTCATCTGGCGGCGTTGTTCGGTGGAAGCGGACAGTTCCCACTCGTCAGCAGGGTGGTACGCCCAAGCGGAAAAGTGGCGATCCATATCATTACACGGACGCAAAGACATTAATGAGCCCTGGATACATGCGTGGCTTTACGGCTAATACGCCTTTTGATGTATTTTTGACGACGATGGCTATCAAGCAAAGCCCTTGAATATAGCCTGGCGGCGATGTGCCACATTGACTTAATGAAGACGTGCCAGGCCGGTGAGGTCGGGACTTTGATCCTTGCACAGCAGGGTTGGGATAATGCACGCCACAGACCGTGCGAACGTCTGCGGCCTGCAGGCTGCGCCGTCCAGCCATGGCTGACCAGGCACAGGCAGGCAGACAGACAGACTGCGGAGCCACCAACGGTCATCGATACCTTGCGTCAGTAAGCTGAGGACGCAACGCCACCATGCCTGGCCGTATGTCAACCACGCCAATGTTTTGCTCAGAACCAATGGATATTATACGGCGAGCATTTCACCGGATGTTCATATAAAAATATCTATTTCAAATTAACAGCCACCGATGGGCGTGATGTTCTGCACGCTTTGAAAAGCTAACGTTATTCCGGTCAAGAGGTTTTGAAGGATCTATGCGATATTCAGATAAAAAATATGTTTGATTATTAGCCTTCGTACACTTCTCATTCACCAATGCCATTAACTTGTGTTACGCATGTTTTGCATCCATACCGAGATTATTTTACAACAGATCAAATTTCCTATGAACCAAAGCCCATCCCCAATAATCCCTATCCGTGCAGGCTAACTCCCGACCAATTTGCTCGAGGGATTCCACTGCAGCGCACAAACCTGTCGGCAACAATGAAAAGTTAAACAGGAATTCGGCGGACGATCTCACCCCCTGACATTCAGACGGGCGGGGGCTCTCCCACGCAGCGGCAATGGTTCGGCCGATTCGCCGCTGATGACTTAATCGATGACGTCTCCCCAGTGTGTGGGGGGAGGGGGATTGCGGTCATAATGGTCCAATATTGACGGACCAGGCGCAGAGGTCAGACAACCACCCGCTTTGATATCAGACCCCCGGCAATTTGGGACCGGACGTCGTTTATCATTATAATCATTAACTGCCGGCTCAGAACCAAAGCGCTTCGTGATATTCGTAAATAATGGGAAGAGAGGTCAGCCGATGAAAATTGTCATTTCTGCCATGCAACTTAAAGCATCAGAACGAGTTCCCGCAGACACTTTCTCGTTTCTGAAACCGATCGAGTAAGCGTAGGTTTACGACATAAATTTCTCAGGGACCTTCAAGGTCATGCGCGAATGATCCATAATGAAAACGACAGGCACTTGCAGTTTGCCAATGATTACGGCACAGGGACGAGCATGGTATGGGAATGATTTTCCACGACAGTCCCAAAAGATCGATGGGTTTCTTCGCCAGAATAGGGTCCATCGGAGCAAGGAACGGAAAGGGACTTCCCCAAAATTCGCCAAATTCGTCGTGCACGACGCCTTCGAATGACTGCCTTAGAACCAAGATGTACCCAACTTTGGAACTGTAGTGAAGTCTCCGGTGACAAACGCAAACGGCTCACAGCGTGGTCCAAGTGTTTTACTTCAGCTGAAAACGCACGCTAAGGCGACAAAATTTTTTCTTTACGATAATCTGCGCCCGACTGGCAGTCGGCGCCGATCACGCCCCGACGGGAGAAGGCGGTTGACCCTCTTCTAACCCACGAACGGTTGGTCGCTTGATAAAAAATAAGCACACCGTTGGAAAGCTCGTGACAAGCAGAGATCGAAACTGGTCTCATTTTTTTAGTTTTCGACAATATGTAAGCCATTTATGCCCTATATATGTTTTCTCACAACCGACTGCATGCAACTGAGAAGCGGCCTTGACGTCAAGGGCTGTGATTAGTAAAATCTAGCTAAAGGCACCAATGAACAGGTAAAAGTCCGGAGATGCCGTTATACGCCTAATTTCTCTGAGTTATTTAATATATGCGCCTGAGTTAAAGATCTCCGTGATTTCCGGCGCCGACTGCCGGCGGGCGCCGTAGCCGAACGTGGCATAAAATTAACGGGAACTAATTTTGACGTTTCTTTACTTTTGTGACACAGGCCTTTCCATGTAATACTTATTCACCCTAGTGGCTCTTGTGATGAATTCTCATGCTTAAATTTTGGACAAATTCAGTAGATATCAGTCTGGCACAACTGACGGAACTTTATATGCCAGAGCCTGGATATTTCCAAAATATGAGATTTTTGAAACTTTTTTAGCTTCTTGGTATTACTCGCAACTGAGCGAGACAGTGCTGCCATTTTCAACCCGGTATGAGTAATCAATCGCCGGTTTTGACGGCGGTGCATTTCGGCTCAAAACAATTTTTCATGACCTGACCCCAGGTCACTGGCTGAAAGTCATTGATCCTTTGTCCATTGACGGTAAATGGATGTCTGCATCAACCCACACTAAAACCGTTATAAAAACCAAATTCCGAAAAATCGACGAATGTCTTAAAAATGAGGTTGACCTTAGGTCAACGACCCGGAAAATTCCAGAAAAATCTGGCATAGCAGATTTGTTGAATTCATGAAGATTTCTAGTTCCTGAAAGTTTTACCGTGATATCATGTTTCCAAACAAGTTACAGGGACCTTTATGGACATATATCTACTTGACCTAACCCAGGTTGGACGCATGAGCCGACCTGAGGTCAAAGATTTGACACAAGGTGTAAAAATGACCACGCAAGTGCTGCGTTAGTTCGTTCTCTCGCATTCTTGAAAAACCTCAACGGGGGGGGGGAGTCAGCCGCCCCCAGTCGGGGGCGGGATAAATTGACAGACTTTCCGGCCCACAGCCAAAGGAGACGCAACAGACGGGTCAAACTGCATCTTCCCCGTGTCAGTCAAAGGTTGGCCGCCAGTGGTGGAGCCAAACTTTCTAGGACCAGTGGCCAAGGGAAACATGACCAGGTTTGAGGGAAGGAGGTGGGACCGCAGAAACGGTGGCTCCCCCCCCAACAAATTGAAAAATCGACTAAGGTTAATGGGGACATTTAAAAACAGACAACCAAAAAGATAAATTTGCCTTTTCCTCCCGAGCTTTTAATATGCTTCCGCAGTCCTTTTCCGGTCCCTGAGTATGCTTCCCCATGGCATTTTGGTGCGTCGTTTCCGAGACAACATAGACAGACTGAGGAAGAGCGGTAAACGCCCTTCACAAACAACATAAAGAAAAAGTACTTGATTATCACAATGGCGCAGAGCACGTCATCGCTGTGACGAGGTGCTTGGAATTCACGCGCCGAAAATTTTGCAGCGACTTCAGACCACCGACTGCCAACAAGAGCAAAATACATAGAAACTCATTGAGGAAGTCTTAGTGAGACCATCCTCCAAGGTGTTCAGTGTTCACTGTTCACCACGCACTCTCTCACATACACATCCTCCCCTCACAAACACACACACACACACACATACACAGATACCCCACCCACCAGTCCGCTGGGCACCTGCCTGTCGCCGGCCGTTATTTGACCAGCAAATAGGCGATACCACACAAGGGCTATTTGCCCACCACAGACGGGGAAAACAGGCAGGGACTGCTGGCGCCAGACGAGTCTGCTGGCGCCAGACGAGTCTGCTGACGCCAGACGAGTCTGCTGACGCCAGACGAGTCTGCTGGCGCCAGACGAGTCTGCTGGCGCCAGACGCATCTGCTGACGCACGCCAGACGCATCTGAAGGCTTTAAATAACTTAATAAAAAAACTTCATGATGCGTTAGTAGGTACGATTCGACCAGACGTATTCGTTTCTGAATTAGACAACAATTACAGCTTTTTACATAAATCACTTGTTATTCAATTTAAAGACTGTTACAGTGACCGAGACTTGTGATCCCAAATTAATGTATGCCTAGTCATGGACATAAACCAGAGATACCTTTTCATTACTATGCAAGCGTACCCACACCCCACTCCACCAAGCGAAGGGAAGGAACTTTGTAACGCGCATTTTTTTCACCGCTGACGCTAGGCTCCCCGTGTCGATTTTTACCCGCGCATGTCGCTCTCTGCTCAACCTAACTGTCTCGAGCTACCAGTTAATTGCCTCCAGTTTTCACTGCACCCAAGCGTCTGGGGATACCAGGTCACCGTTAGCCCCTCATTCGCACCCTGTTTGTGCTGAAGGACCACCAGCAACTCCACCCCCCCCCCCCCTGAACGCCGTTCCGTGATTAACAGAAACATTTCGCCGTCCCCCGCTACAACCAGCGTGAGAGGTTGCGACACGCAACGCCCTGGTAGTCGAAAGCGTCGACAGACAATCCAATAGCCTGTTCCGTGGTATTCCCAGCCCACCGTTGCCTCCATCCTGCACCCGACCCCCGCCGCGCCGAACCCAATCGCAGCGGGCCGGGGCAGCAGCTGCCGCAGCCCAGCCGACGCCTCTGCAATACCTGCGCCGTCACTCCCCGCCGCTCCCGCCGGGGAGTCGCCATCGCTCGGCCCGGAAACGGCGCGCCACCTGCGCCACGTGTGCCGCCTGCGCGACGCGCTCGTCCGCCGCGGCGCTGCCGCAGCTTCCGCGCCGGCTGGGACGTCCCGCTTCTCCCGGTCTGGGGCGTCCGCTTGTGAGGACTGGACGGTCCTTCGCCGCTCAGTGATGCCACGGCCTTCCGCGACTACTCGATACTCGTACTTCGTGACCTAAGGAGTCGGCTCTCCGGTTGCTTCTTGCTTCCCAAACAATGCTTCCGTTGGCCTGCCGAATTAGTGCCAGAAGGAGGCAGGTACGTCTGTTTCCTGTCTGTTATCTCTGTCAGTTCCGGATTTAGCGACCGTTCACAGCTAAATGGTATTGGATGAACCCAGACTGAGGCGACTCAACCAGCCCTTAACAGCAAAAAATATTACGAGACCAGAAACCTTCCTTAGTCAAACAGCCTTTCGTTCAGGGTCACGACTGTATTCCAGCTAAATGAAAAGAGGCCTTAGGCCGGCGAAGCCACACCCAGCACCCAGACCAATGACGTTATATATGGTACAGTTTCAACCAATCACGGCACGCGTCACGCGTAGAAAGATGTTGATAAAAAGCCAGTGCACGCCCACAAAGCACATCAATACCAGTTTCAACTCGCAGATTTTGAAAAGATCGCACGCAAACATACCGAGAATTCAAATCTGAGGCGAGAGAATGTATACTCAAAACGTGGGTCGACATCAACAATGAATGGGGGCAATTTTCAACCCATAACAGCACCGACTAGAAACTCACCGACACCAGGTCATATCCAGCTCCCAAAGCTGTACAGCAGAAGCAGATGGAGCCCCTTTGCCAAATCGCTATCCGATGACAGGCGTTAAAACAATTCGGTATGAATTAATGGGATTAAGGCGCCCGATTTGGGGCTTTGAGGCTTTCTCATGCGGAAGCCTCGGGCTTTTAGCAACGTGTCGAAGCTCGTTTTCACGGCTCGTATGGTGTCGCCTGGCAAAAGGCAACTCGACATCGCACGCAACACAATTCAACTTACACGATCGAGCTAAAATCGCCCAAAATCATCGAAGCCGTTTCTTCTTTGTGTGCGGTCACTAGGCACGGAACCTGGACAAGCGCGAGGTACACAGGTACCTAGCTGTTGTGGTACCGCGTGCGCTGAACCTCGCAAGTGGCGGGTACAACTGTACCCTGGCTTAACAGCGGCGATGCATAGCTTCGAGGTCACACTGCCAACGAAGAAGCCCACTAACGAAGCGCAGCGTCCTGCTTTGTTCGCGATGCAGACGTTGCCATGGCGACGGAATGAATCGCATCTAAGTCAGTGCCGGCAACTGCCAAAATTTGACTTCTGATGCCGCCGCCAGTGTCTCGACGATCACAGCCCGACGCGAAGCGCGAGGCGTCCAGGCGCGTCGCCAGCTTCGCCTTTCGTCGACTAGATGGCAGCAGTGTTGTCGGTCTCAAGTCACAGCAGGCCCTCCTGCCGCATGGCGCGCTCCAACCAATCCTGGTCGGCCTTCGGACCGTCTGTGACCTCGTCAAGGTCGTCTGCGTCACGTGACCATGCAGTAAGAGCGGCCAGTATCGTCGCCGTCATCACAGGGCAGCTTAGAATAGCTCAGGTCGGGAGCGTCGCCTGAAATCCTGAAATATAATAGACAACGGGCGTCAGGAAAGGTGTAAAATGCAATAATATGATGCAAGATGGTAACGCAAACTACTGATTATGAAGACGAAATGAAGTGTTGCTGACACCAGCTTTAGTTGTGACAGCACAAAAAAGCTGGTGAATTCCAGTTCGCTTATTTCAGTTACAACTGTACAGTTGCTGAGACTGTATTCAAGAGCATAGGTTATGACAAAGCGTCGGAAAATATTACACTCCTGTGACAATATCTATTTTTACATCAAGGCAGCAAATAACAATGCTCCGAATCAACGAAAAAGCACAACCAAACTTTCATGATTAGTTGCATGCATGCAGGTAACGCACAGAAGTCATAGAAATTATTAGATGTCGGTTATTAGGTGCACCTAAAACCGTTAGTTCACACAACTTCGACCAAGCTGGTATATACAAAGGACAATATGGACTATACACATCGAACAGCGCAGCACGACAGCGATGAAAACGGATCACAGTGCAACCGCTAACTCGAACTACGAACGGCGAACAATACAACATTCATCCAGGAGCCAATCTTTCAGTCCCAGGATCCGCCGCAATCATTCTTCTTATCCTGACGTGAGTGACGGGAGCTGAGCTCGAGACCCACTCCCAGATCAGCGCGGGTGAGGCCCCTGAAGCGCCCGCCCCGGCCGACACGCACGGGCCCCAAGCACGGTCCGCGCGTCATCTCACGCTCGACGCCGTGTGGGCGGCGCCTCACACAGTCGTCAACAGCTCAAGCATGAGCCCGGGAGAGGCTGGCTACATCACATCCACTCCCGGGCTCAGCTCAGCCCCGACTCTAACGTGCCTGCGGCCACTCCCACTAAGCCGACTCGATACCTGGCCAAGCTGCCTCGTCATCCAAACCGTCATCTCAAGACCCCCACCGTCCGCACACGTTCAGTGCGGCGAACACCCTCAGAAAGGGTCGTCTCCGACGCCAAAATGGCGGCCAGACTCGACCAGGGCGGTCCTCGGCACCGTCCCACCCCGGTGCAGCCCCTCCGTCCCCGGCCTAACGGGCCGTTTGTCTCCATTTCAGAGCGTACGGCCGACAAGGCCGGGCGATTCTGCGCAGTCTGTGTATGTGTGTCTGAGTGTGTTGGTGGGTCGATAGCGGCAAGAGCTGTAGGTCCCCCCCCCCATGAAGCTTTGTATTCACTCCATACAAATGGGACACTGCCACTGGATATTCTTCAAATAAAGAACACCGCGTGGGGGTTCTGAGAGGAGGGTTCAATCTGCAGACCTAATTTACAAACCGTAAATTTCTGTCGACGGAAAATCACGACGGAAAATAAGGGAGAACGGTTCTGAGCGCAACTCTGGAAAACAACAAAGCCCAGGGACCGACCATCTACCACTGTGACTGATGCGAAAGGGACGATTCATCAGAACTATCTCGACGTTGAAAATGGAGTTCATAATTCAGAGTCAACGCAGGAAGTGGAGAGCCGGGCCTACCATCACTGTGCCCGCCCCACCCGGATGCCAAACGGGAACAGCCAAGCTTCCGAAGCGGAATAACTCACCAAACACACACCAGCCCCGGTGCCGCGACACCCGGGGCTCAAAGCTGCCGCCCCGTCACGAACTGGCCGGCCGTGCACGCGACGGCACGGGTGGGAGCTCCCGCCGAATCGGCCCATTGTGCGCCACTGCTGATCCGTAACAGGTGCGACCTTCACGTCCACTGGATCCAGCCGGTCCAGGATCAGAACAGCTGACACACACAGCCGATTTTCCCCGGACAACGGGCTCGTGATCACGTGTTCCTGACGGCGGGCCGCGCTCTTCAGACCCGATGCTCTCCGCGGAAGCCAGGTTCGTCTCCGCCGTGACCGACGTCGGTCTCAGACCGCTGCAGACTTCGACATGTGCGCCAGCGGACTCAGCCAAGCACGTTAAATTCCAGTTCCAACACCCCTGACCCACCACCCACCTGAACCATCTGGCCGCAGGCGCCCGAGGACGTCCTCGTGAGGCCGCAAACGCCACGCCCTTCTCTGTCCCCCCACCATCACCGGAGTGGGGGGGGGGGGGGGGCAGACAAGACCTGTTGTTTGGCCGCGCCCGCTGCCAGCAGTCATTAGCCGGTATGTGCGGGGGCGACTTTGACAGAGCCGTCTGCCCCCCTCCCGGCGGCTCAGCTGGCGTCCGACCGCAGAGGTGGCCGAGACGCCGGCAGACTGCGCGGCAGAGGAACAGTCGGCCGCGGCAGAAACCACAAACAGGTGCCCCGACCACCGAGACAATCCGGAAAACGGCCGGTCACGCGGCGACGCCGCACTCCGGAAACGTTCAGGGTACGTCGTGGCAGTGAACCATACGTCGACCTAATACCGTGGACGAAACTAAAGAGCATGCCTCCACTTTCACGAATGACGCAAATCACGCGCTGTAAATGTTTGTTTTGGGACTATACTATACAAAGTGTGGCTGTAGCGAAACAATATTTATATAGCGGATGACCACCAAAAATTGCCCGGACGTTATCATCGCTGACACCAGTAATTCCCATTCCAAGGATCCAACCCTGCAGAGAGCAAATATAAAACACTTGTCAAATCCGTCAGTTTTAAGGGTAGCTGCAGAGGCTAGGAAAACAATACACTACGGCGGCACAAAACTGGTACGAAATGTTTCCAGGAGGGAAAGATATGATACGAAATAAAAACGATGAAGAACCGGCCAAAACCGGGAAACTGACATCGACGGATGCGTTTTCCACTTTCCTGTGATGTCTCCGTCAAACAGCTGCCAAAAACGACAAAACCATCCGGTCCAACGATCATCGTCGTCATGTTTCCAGTCCATGAATCACGGAGGAACGCGGCCATCAGTCGTTGCTGCGTCAACGCACTCTTTCTGGTCTTTTGGGACATCAGCATGCATGGAACAGATCAGCCCACCCAGTCATAAATCTTCCACGAGCCGGCTGATCACTCCTGCAGTTCCGGGTCTCCTCGTGGTCCTGCGCGTGGTGGTCACTGAACTGTATATATCTGGGATATATATATATATATGTATGTATGGGATATATATATATATATATATGGGATATATATATCCCGGCGTGTATATATATATATATATATATATGATATATATATCCCGGTGTATATATATATATATATATATATATGCTGTGCAATTGACGCTTCGGGCTCCGACCCATTCACACAGTTGACACAAAAGTCACGGGTATTCAGTCCCAGAGTATTCATAGCGTCTTCGCAGAGTTTTCTGCCAGCACAGCGGGTTCAGGGTCCAACAATAAACTCCAATCTTCGACTCAAATCTGGCAACAAGATTTCGTCCTTCCTCGTGACTGCCAAGTTGGGGGTCCTAAAGGGAAATGATCGAGACAATCGAAGCGTTCACGGAATACGCCAGCATTCCATGTGTAGACTATCGACCAGAGGTTCCCTCCGCGGGACCCTCAGACCAAAAGGTCCCAGTATCTCCGGCCACACCAGCCAGTTAGGCGGGTCCAGATCCCAGCGGACCCGCCGGCCGGAGACGGCTCAGTGGCGCTGGTCCGCCCCACGGCACGTAACGGAAGTCGCCGTCGGCAGGCCGGCGCCACAAAGTCGCAGAGGTCGCTGCCTGTCGCTCGGCTCCCTCATCTCATTCCACCGCTGGTAGCAGCCGACGCGCGAGACGTCCCGGGGGCCGGCTAAAGCCGGGGCGGCCGGGGCGATCAATGCAGCCGACGCCGCCGCCCCACTCGCAGCGTGACCTTGATAGTAGCAGAACGAAGGACGACAACGCCTCGCGGTCGGCCGGCTGACCCGGTGACCTTTAGGGCGGCGCCACCGGCCGCGGGTGCCGTGTCCGCCTGACCTCGGTGACCTTCCAATGGCCGGCCGGCTGCCGGCCGGATCAGTGGCGCGGCCCGGCCGAGTTTACAGGAAAAATCGCCTCGCTTGGATCGATCCAACGAACGGAAATTGTTGTTGCTTGGCAGGGCGTCATGCGAAGAATTCGCACCTAGCAAGGTGCCAAAGACTGTGCCAAACACAAATGAAAGGGTGTGGAAAGAACAAACAAGAGACAGTGCTTACGTTGTTAAGGGGCAAAGGAATCGAAAAACAAACCGACCAATGGCGTAAACTGAGTTCAGAATACTGCAGACCAAAGTGCAAAGCCATGGGATCCGCTCCAGTGACAATGTACCATCTCTTGTAGGAGCTACAGTTTTCAGCTCTGAGTCTCCTTCGCGGCATTTCAGCAGTCCAGACTTGTTGAGTCGCCAGCCAAACCTTTCAAACCAAACCAAACCTTCCAGTCGCCTCCCAAGCAACTGCAGGAGGCTCACCAACTAAGTACCACTAACGTCGCCTCAAATGTCGCCGCAGCCGTTTTATTACACGCCATATCACCAAATCTTGGGACAACTCCAGGCGCTGTAACGGTCGACCGTGCCGGTCGACTTTGTCGACGAAATTCATCGTCGGCGGCGCCGCTCGTGCGTCGATACCGGCGGCGCCTGCGACTTCGTGGCGCCATCCGATTGTAGGCGCTCGAGTCGGCAGGCCAACGCAACGCCGACGTGTCGGCCACGAATTCAAGACAGTCACGTGACCAATTTCGCAACAGAGGCGACGACGACGACGAATGGTCGTTTTTTTGCGCGACAGCGCGATGGCGCCGGACTACCGAGATGGACATCCTTGTCCTGTAAAGCCAGACTGATTAGACGTAAAAAGCCGCGACTGATTGAGGCGGGAGTTATGGGCTTTAGCTTGTAACCTGAAGCAGTGACTGGTATTTTGCAGACTTCTCGCATACAGAAGTGGTGAGACCTTCACTTAGCCACACTAAATATAACGCGATAGGAATTTAGAAGTCTGTCCCGCGATCAATCACAGTAAGATCATTATTCATGTTCCGTCAGCGCAACCGAATGGTGCTCTCGCGATCAAAACCATCATTATTCACACCGATTCTACGCTAATGACGTGGACTCAAGCGTTCATGATAAAATCCTAACAGGAAAGACTAACCCAAGCTGGCAAATTTAAACACGTCGTGGTTCTCACCAAATTATTGCCCCAATGACATGCTGCAATTACCAATAACTTCCTTGGTGGTGGCCAGGTAAGAGCATACTTACTGCCAGTCACAACTAGTCACCGACCATGCCAGGGGTATCGATTTCTGTAAATGATTGATGGGGGTGGGGCGAGCCGAGGGCCCGACAACCTCACTTCCCCCAAATGTGGGTTTCTCACTGTATTTAGTCCACTTTATTTTGACCAACGGAAATTTAGTTTTCTCTTGTTGCCATTTAACGAATGAAAAATTACATTTATCCCCGTGTATACACGCATATGTGCAGATAAAGGGAAGCAAAAGAGATCGAGGCTTGCGTTAGACTTTATTCTTTACTTTTTGCCTATCTCTTATCTAATGCGACCGCTTTTTCGATATTATTACTCACTTCCCTTCAAAGGCGGCAGGAAACATTGGGGGGCCCAAATAAACACTGGGTGGGCCTAAATCAACATAGGGCGGGCCACGGCACTCTCAAAAGAATACAAATCGACACCCCCGGACAACGCATAAAACCCCGGGGCGTCTAAACTTCTGCAAGTTCCCCAGGACTCCAAAACACGCCGCCGCCGCCGCTCCCAGTTCCCGCCTCAGCCGTGGACAGCCATGACCGCCTGATCCGGCACCAACGCACACGGCCCAGCGGGACCCGTCACATGGTCTGATACGCTGTGCCGTCGCCGTCCACCCCCCCCCCCGCCTACGGCGCTCCTGCTGTCATCTGGGACGTCTTGAGCTGCCACACACTGCGTGCAGGCGACCGGCGAGTTAATGTGCGTGGCAGGCTCTTCACGGCTACCGACCCATCAAACATCGGGCCATTCAAAGGGCCGATGTAGCCGTTTTGTAGGATTAAAAACCGCCTTCCTCGTAATGCGATAACGAAAACGGACACAAAGCTGCCCAACACGAGATGAACTGTCAACCTAACTTGACATAAAAGAAACACTCCCTTCCGCTCCCCCTCAACTGTCAGTGAAGGTCGACACTTCCTCGCTTTTTTGTCGGTGTTTTAAAGTCTCAATTCCCCCGTCAACCAGCACGTCATAACGAGACAGTGAAGTGTCAGCTGAAACACAAACCACCCAGCCCCGGCCAGTAGTCACGGCCCAGCGTCAATAAACAGCCGAGGGCAGTGTGCTTCTCTCGCGGTCAAGTCCCCAGCCGGCAGCCGCTGGTGGGCGAAGCACACGGTCAAAGCGCACGTGGCGGTCAGCCAGACCACGTGCATACGTGCCGGCGCCGCGGCGGCCGGCGATTTGCCGTCACGCGCAGACGTGCAGGGTGAGAAGCGTGGTAGTTAGTTGAGCGATACATGCCAGCAGGCCGGCGCCAGCTGCCGACGGTTAGTCGGTCCGTGCTACAGCCATCGGCCCATGCCACCGCCGGCGGTGCGCGTCCGACGTCGGCGGCGCCTCCCGCCGAGCCGCGCCCTACCTGAACCGGGCCGCGCACAGCGCGGCGGCGATGGCGGCGCGCTAGCGCGCGGCGGCGGCGATCGCGGCGCAGAGGAGCGCGGCCAGCGCGGCGGCCGGCCGGGCGGCGGCGGCGGCGACGCTGACGCGCCGGCCCGGCTCGTAGGGACCCATGTAGCCGGCCACGTCGAGCCGAGCCCGCATCAGACGAAACAGCAGCTCGTCCGACGAGTCCAGGCTCAGCGTGGCCACCTTGTGCATCTTGTTGCTGGTGAAGTAGAGGTAGCCGCCGTCCCAGCCGAAGCCGTCAGGCCACTGCAGGCGCTCGTCGTCCTGGTAGACCTGGTTGAGCGCGCTGAACGGCTGGCTGATGTTCCACTGGTTGATGGCGTTGCGGCTCAGCACGCTGTAGAACATGACGCCCGAATCGGAGATGGTCATGCCCTCCGACTGGGAGCTGCGCGTGCCCACCAGCCGGATCTCGGCGTCCAGCGTCTCCGGCGTGGCGGCCTCGACCTCGGTGCGGTTGCGGATGAACGCCGTGCGCACGCTGAAGAACCGGTAGCTGGAGACGGCGGCGAAGAAGAGCCGCTGGTCGGCGGCCGCGCGCGGCGCCAGCGCCAGGCTCTCGATCGGCGTCGGGAACGTGGCCGAGCCGCTGTCGCCCACCTGGATGCCGAGCGCCGAGCTGTCAATCTTCATCGACTCGTGCTCGACGAACCAGGAGGCGTCCTCCCGGAACGAGTACACCACCAGGCGTTCGTTGCCCGTGCTGGCCACGTAGGCGAACCAGTCGGCCGGGTCCGGCGCCGACGCGTCGACGACGACGCCGCGCAGCAGCGCCGTCGTCTTGTCGACCACCGCCTCGGGGAACACGTGCCGGCGCACCTCGCGCTCGGCCACCATGTCCCAGACGATCAGCTTCGGCGGGCAGCTGACGTTCGGGCGCGAGAACATGCCCCAGCGTCCGGTGTCGACGATCCACATGCGGCGGAGCGGGTCGATCTCGATGACGTGCGCGTACTGGATGTTGGCGCAGTCGCCGGGCTCGTTCATCTCCCAGCTGGGGTACGGGCGCAGCAGGGTGCGGTTGCCGCGCGTCACCACCTGATTGACGGTCGACGGCACGCCGTGGCGCCAGCGTGGCACGGTGACGAACACTGCGCCGTCCGCCGCCTTCACGTCGCTCAGCATGCAGTACTCGGCCACGAAGCGGTCGGCGTCGACGGCGGCCCGGCGCGCGGCCGGCGTCGGCCAGTCGAAGTCGAGCGTGTGCCACTCGTGCAGCACCTCGAACGCGGCAGGCTTGGCGGCGGCGGCGGCGCCGGCCAGCGCCAGGAGCAGCAGGGCGCGCATTGCGTCGCGGCCGACGAGCGCTGCGTCGCTGCCGACGACAACGGGTCGACTGGCGCCGACGGGCGGCGGTGCGGGCGGGCGGCGCGCGCCGCTGCTGAAACAGAGGCGCCGCGGGCCGGCCGGTCAGCTATCTTATCAACACACAACGCACGCGCAGCGGCCTCCTTACCGCGCGATCACGGGTGGACGAGCGGACGGATATCAGAGTGAATGAACAAACAGACCGACCAACGATGAAACGGACCAGAATGTGAAAAGGCGGACAAAGGAAGGAATGGACGAGTGGAAGGATGGGTCGGCAGAAAAGAATCAGGCGAATAAAAGTGGAGGACGATAATGTTCGAATTGATAGTTGAAAAATGGTTCATCTTTGCCATTACGATTTGACAAGAAAATGACCACTTAATAACAATGAACACGAACGTTGATTATCTGGTACGAGAGACAAGACAGCAATGCGGCAACAAAACTTCACAATATCGCTAAAAAAGCAGAACAGCGCAAAACAACAACAGTGAAAAGCGGGATTCCATTCGAACAGTCGGATAACAAGAGTGAACAGTGCCTAACAAGCTTTTAGCGACGTATGAACCCCATGGAAGTCGTTAACGTCTAGTGCTTGTCTCTGTCTCTGTCTCTGGGCAGGGAAGGTCCGGCTTATTATTGATTCACTTATGGTCTATGGACGCCTGTCATTTGCACATCTCGCCAGAATATCTGCTTTACGCAATGAATTCATTACATTTAACACCATCCGAAATTACTTCTTGCGAAGGTTGAAATGATTTAATGACTCGGTGCATTTTTACATGTTACAGTCAGTTAAATAAACCGCCGACCGACCCTCGGGAGTTCAGCTATTTCACGGAAGAACAAGAGCAGGGGAGCAGAAATCCTTTAATTCACCGCACTACAGTGCCGCCAGTGACTCGACGATTTCAGACGTCAGGGCCCTCTTCGAACAGTTTTCCCCAACCGCATGGCCAGAGGCCTCCGTAAACTCACACCAATCCCGCGGAAAGCAGTAAATCCGAGAACTGCTAACCTACGACCAGCGGCACCAGACGTGCTATGAATGAAACGTCATTCTGAAACCCATGCATGTTAAACCTAGTCGTGGACGTCGCAAGCGGGAGCTGAGGCTGAGTAGGCGTGAAGGCCTAGTCCGTACGCGATCTCTGAATATTTTACAGCATTTATCGTGGCGCATGTGGACGCTGCATGAAACGAGATTCTAGTAGTCCCGATATATGTATATATATATATATATATATATATATATATATATATATATATATACATATCGGGACTACTAGAATATATATATATATATACATATATATATATATATATCGGGACTACTAGAATATATATATATATATATATATATATATATATATATATATATATATATCATTTAATTCCATTCAGATGGAAAAACGAACTGGACAGTTGACGTTTCTGCTTTCTTTGTATTCGGCCCTGAAGACTGCAGCCGCAGCCTCTTGAGGTCGGACTTGCTCGGCAGAAGAGCACGCTGCGGCAGTCCGACCACACCCTCGGCCGGGTCCGGTCCTCGGGGCCGACGCATTGGCACCGGCCGAACCCGAACACAGCCGGCCTAATGCCGCTCTGATTGAGTTGGAGTCTGTCCAGCGCTGTCGGCTCAGACCGCCAGCAAACGGCGACAGAGCGTCCCAACGCTTCTCCTCAACAGGAGCGTCCGACGCCGCAGTCACGAACGCCGCCGTCGGCCGCACGGCCGCGCCACATTTGTCTCGGCCCCAAATCCCAGACGGCGGATATCTGAGCTCAGCGGCCGAAGGGGCCAGGCGACGGCTGAGAGGGGTGGGCACGCGCCACTGACAGCGCTGCTGATTGATGCTCAGTGGGCAGACAGATGGCCGGCGGCCGATAGGCGACAGGGGAGCAGGACTCATCAGAGACAACACCGGCAGCCACGCCACAATTAAGATAAGACGTGATTCGCCACGTTTCCGCAGCTAGGATGGTTCGCCCAAAATGTCACCGAAATATACATCCACCTCCCAAAAGTACCACCACGGACGCCGCCACCGGAGCACAAGAGTACATGTAGCCTCTCCCCTTTAAAGCCGGGCTACAAATCTATTTCATGCTCCCCCTCAAAACAAATCTTTGGCTCTTGTCTTTCGGTTGTCGCTGTGACTACAATGAAATACCCCTATTTATGGATTTTTTTCTAAAACGCTAAATAAAGTGGCCGAAATTCGATGAGAAATCAGGATTCGGGGATAGATGGGGAATGTATCGGTCAGCGTCTAACCCCTCTCAAATATTCGAGCCATCATGCCACATGTACCCCTGACTGTCAACGCAGATAGTCGTTCATCTCGGTGGCGGATTCCAGTCGACTCAGTTTGCAAGACCGTCCCTTGACAGCTCAGCTGTTTGCAGAGGTTCGGAACGAGGCAAATTTCCCTCAATGCAGGGGAGGGGGTTATGTTTCGGGGGGACCGAGTATCCCAGACTGGACGTCTCACTAGTTCCTCTGCACTCAAACGAGACTGATGAGGCCACGGGGGGGGGGGGAATCCGGCCGACGAGACGGCGCCGACCTCCTCAGCATCTCTGACCTTTGCGTGACAAGGTACAATCCAATTTTCGCCGTGTAAGGACGACGTTTACGGATTGTAGGACTGAGCCGATTACGGATTATAGTGCATTAAACGCATTATCACAAATGTTACATGTTAAGGGGGCCGTCACGCGGTAGCGAGGACGTCTATGGGGATTCCATCGGTTGCCAGTACACAGAGCTGTTCAAAATGCTAATAAGTCCATGTTATCAGAAATGTATTTGAATTTCAAGGTGGGCAGCCGTAGCCGAAATTTGCAGCCTTCCTGCTGCGTTCTCAACGAATGAGCAACCAGTCAGCCGTATCCAGGCGCACAAAACTTCCGTGAAATTTGAGCTCTAAACGCGCCCATCACAGTAAAACCAGCAACCCGGCTGAGGAAAAGAAGCTATGGTAAGGGAAGACACGAATGTCACGGCAACTTCGCTGTGAAACATATATCAATCACCGCATTCTCGCCGTGGAAAAAAGGACCCGCGACTGGAATCTAGTCGTGGAATACAGATTCGTCGCCGGCTTCTAGTTGTGGAAGACCGAATTCGTCCTGGAATATCGTGGAAGATAGATTCGCCACTGACTAGTCGACGAAGACAGATTCATGGCCAGAATCTAGTTGTGAAAAACAGATTCACTACCGGAACTGGCTCGGTCGCCAGGAAAGAGACGGACATGGAGCCGAGCGGCATACTGACAACGATTACCGCACGCAGCGGCAATCTAATACATGGCTGGCCGTACAACAAACAGCGGGCTGTTGACTGATCCAACAAGGCGTTGCTTGGCAACGTCACACGCAAACAGCTGGGACTCTCCCACAGAGACGCTCTGGAGGCCTCCGGGGCCAGTCCAGCGCTCACAGGCCAGAGTCAGTACCGCGCTGACGGTACGTTTGCACGCATCCCGGCTATCGACCTTCACACTCTCAGGCAGTCGAGGGGGTCAAGGACACAGACTGCTCTCCTGCATGTGTCCTGGCCGACCCACGCACGCCGAATCCATCTGAATCCTGGATCCGAATCCACACGCGGGACTGACAACCCGGCCTAAAGCAGCCCAGTAACACTGCACGCACACTGCACGTAAGTCCAGCATGGTTGGACACGGTCCACCAGAGCCCTCTCCACACCGCAGACACCCCGCTGACAGGGTACAGCGTTGCTGGCAGCACGCCAGCCGCGGCGGTCGACCTGGGCGCCGTGACAATATCAAACATCCATCACCACTCAGCGACGACCGGAGCGTCCGACCCAGTCCCAGGAGCCGCCGCTCGCCGACACCGGCACAGGCCGCGTGGAAAATCCCACCACTGGGCGACAGGAAATGCCGAAATGACCCACCACCACCCACTCCTTGCATACCCCACAAAGAAGTCAGGCGGCATTTTAGAGGCTGCGACAGGCTGACGCGCCAGGACGAAAAGTGCCTCAACGGCGATCGTTTATCAGTGGCTCTCGCTTGCAGGCAGCTTTCCAGTTCATGAACACTCCTCTGTGACGGACGACTAACATTGCCGCAGTGCCGTTTTTCAATTCTTTAATGGGTAAACACATGCCAATCTTATTTACTTCGCATACACAATCATTTACCAAATGAAAGGCGCGGCCTGGCAGCGCCAAGAGCCCAGACGGATCTCAAGCATGCGACGCCACACCCAGCAGCGCGCACCGGGAATGGCGCACCCTTCATATGAGGGGATGTCGGTGCCTCGGCGAATGACCAGGCGGTCCGTGCGCCAGTGAGGCTGAGTCGGCGGACGGTGGGGGGGGGAGTGGGCCGGAAGGCCGGTGCCGAGGTCATCAGCCGGCTAATGGCCGCTGTCACGGCAGCGGATCGGGCCGATACGGCGGCCGCGGCGAGCCCGGCCGGAGCAGCGCCGATCCCGATCACAGGCGGTCTCACGGACAGACGGCGGCACTGAGGACCTACCCAGAACGGCGCCGATCACAGGCTGTCTCACGGACAGATGGCGGCACTGAGGCCCTTCCCAGGGCGGCGCCGATCACAGGCGGTCTCACGGACAGACGGCGGCGCCGATCCCGATCACAGGCGGCCTCACGGACAGACGGCGGCGCTGAGGCCCTCTCCAGAGCGGCGTCCGGCCAGAAGGTCGCTCCCAGAGCGGGGTCCGGCCAGCAGCCGGCTGATGACATTCCACGCATTGCAATCCTCCAGCCTCAACGGCACTTGGTGACGGCCGCCCATGACGGAGGCCTGGGAGTTTCGCCACGGCGTTCGGCACAGCCTCCTAAATGTTGACACAGAACGGCACACTGATGCAGATTTTAGATTCTGATAACAAATCTCAAACGTTTACAAGGCGCTCTGAACCGCATATTTCACGGTCTGTCTTAAACTTTCGCGTGCCACTGGTGATCACGTGGTCGGCCGCGTGACCAGCGGCTAAGCGACCAGCGACAAGAATGTCCCGCAATATCTGAAAGTGTCGCAAGCTGGCTCCACTCAGACAGCTGCAGCAAGACGACCCAGCGGGCCGCCGCACCGCCAGACCTTTTCAGACCCCCAGGTGCACGTGCCCTCCTGCACGCTCTACAATGCGAGAACCTAAGCTGCACAACAGTCCACCACGAGTCAGAGACGTGGGATACGTGTTAAACAGTGGTAGCACGCTTGCAGTAGTACTTCGGAACACGATGACAAGTGGAGGCCATGACGGGCAGGGGCAAGTGTCGAGCTCGGAATCAACACGTGACGCCGCGGGGCCTCCGGAATGAAGAGGGAGCCTGGTCTGGCCGATCACGTGCTGCCAACAGACGATAAAATGCCGCGAGGCGGCGCCGGCGCGCTGCCGTCGAAGAGGCGGCGAGTCTACTAGCCGCGGCGGACCGACGGAGACGGACCACGGACGACCGGCGCGCACCGGACCACCTCGTGGGGGACCGGCGCGGACCAGACCGCCTCGCGGGGAGGACCGGCACGGTCGGACCACCTGGGGGGGGGGGGACCGGCGACAGAATAGGGCCGCCGAGCCAGGCACCAATCAAAACAACAAGATACCGGTGATGGTTCACCAACCACGGGCCGGTACTCCACGAATCGGGCACAGGTTCGCAGACTGAGTGAGGTCAAAAATTCACGAGCCACATTCAATGAACGTAGCAAGCTTAAAAGCTGTCTGACACCGGTTCTCGTTGCACATTCAACAGGCCCCATTGCAGATCACCTCCAAATGAGGCGCCGCGACGGAAAGTCGCGGATCAGTCCATCTTCGCCAGAGCCGCAGAAGGCGCCGCCGCCGCGTACGACACGACACCGCCAGCGGCCCTCATCCGTTACAGCACGCGGCGCCGCCCGTAAATCAGGTGACGTCAGCACTGGAAGCCGCCCGACGGCCGGGCCCGGTCACGTGACGCCGGCAGAAGCCCGGACCTGCATCTGGTCTGAACACCGGTCACCTTTCAGGGGCGGAGCGAGCCCACTGTCCTGGGAGGAGTCAAACCACCGACAGGGGGCGGGGGGAGGGTGATGGGATGGGCGACCTGATTTGATGGCATGGACCATGCTAATTATTAGCCATCTTCGTTGTTATCCTCTATTTATCAAGCTTTTGACACATGTTGTTATCCATATGCGTCTACACGACAGAATAAACACAAACCAATAATGGTAATATTGAGGGCGGGTAAAATCCTTCTGGCCATTGCTGGATCCGGCCCCTCAGCCTGACGGGCCCAGCTGACAGCAGACTCGGCGCAGCGTGCCCAGAACTCATGTGCACGAAATCGACCGATCGACGGGGACAAACGACTCGAACTGATCCGTCAACACACTGTCGACCAGCTGGATCCGGAGCGTGGTGCACTCCAGCTGTTCCAACAATTTTATCCGTGGTTGTGAGCAGCATGGCTGGAAATCCTACGGGGCGGAGGGTTGGAAAGATCTAGAACCTCTCCCCCACAGTTTTTAGAGATTCGACATCAGACCCATGGCAATGTGTGAAAAATCTCAAGCCATGATCAACAATACCAATATGAACCTGACGTCTTCAGAGAACCAACGAGTGGACTCCAACGAACGTAAACGCTTGGAAAATTCAGCATGCAGGGATGCAGCAGGACACGGGCATGTGGAGCGGAGAGCGTACCAATTTGCAATGCTTTGAACAAAAACACTGGTGCTCAAAAAATAGCCTAGCAACGGCTAAGGGCATACCACCTTAAAAAAAAAACATTCCTTCAACTATGCAGTGACCTCGGCAAGTAAAAGACTCGCTGGGTACTGTGATTTATAACTTAGAACTTTGTAAGCCTGACGGCTGGGCGCGCCTGCATGCCACTGCCCCGCACCGCCGTCGGCGGTCGCAGCGGCTGGATGTTCCACGTCTCTCGCGGCGTCTGCACACAGCCGCAGCAGCTGGCACCGTTCCGTTACGGTGACGAGGCGAGGCAGCAGGCCGCAGCTGCCGGGCCGCTCTCCTCCGTCCGAGGCGAGCCGCCCTGCCGACGCCGGCTCGCCGCTTCAGCGCCGGAGATCACGGGCTTCACCAGCTCTGCACGGACACCGCAGCGGACCCTGGATCCCCCACTGGGTCCACACCGGCTCTGCACGGACACCGCAGCGGACCCTGGATCCCCCACTGGTTCATACCGGCTCTGCACGGACACCGCCAGCGGGCCCCGGATCCCCCACTGGGTCCACACCGACTCTGCACGGACACCGCAGCGGACCCCGGATCTCCCACTGGGTCCACACCGGCTCTGCACAGACACCGCCTGCGGGCCCCGGATCCCCCACTGGGTCCACACCGGCTCTGCACAGACACCGCCTGCGGGCCCTGGATCCTGCACCCCAGGATGTGCTCGGTCCGGTGCCGCCGCTGATGTGGTCACATCCTCAGGGGAGACATCACATAGACGGATTACTACCGTGATGACGCCACCGGGGAGACGGATTACAGCCGTGGTGACGTCACCAGGGGAGACGGAGACGGACCATCGCTGCGGGAGCCCGCCGTAGCGCGGGCAACAGCCTGCCAGACCGGTGGCCAGCTCATGGTTCCTCAGATGGACCCCGTCCAGACACGGAACAAGAGCGACTCTGCATGAAGATTCCTCCAAACTGTTTTCGGACGTCGTGACTTCTTTGCGCTGGAGACCTTAAAAGGCACAGAAGAAGGGCGGAGAGGTACCAAAGAATACCGAGGTGCTCAAAGTGGAGAAATTGTTCCATATTTTCAGGCATTTCACCGTCTTCCGAATTTCAGTTAAACCGGAGTTTTAAGAAGTTTTTTTTAGCAAACTTCCAGTCCGGTTTAATTCAACGCCAATGCTACAGACCATATGTGTGATTTCTTTGGAGTAACAGAAATCATATACAGCCGCAAAGACAACCGCTGTGCCCATCCAACTCTTTTTAAAACACCACTGATATCTGTACCACAATCCAAGGTCTTAATGTAATAAGCATCATTTCCAGCATTAACCCGCGCAGTGGAAGGGGGTTTCCCGCTAACGTGCACCGGAAGGGAGACCAAAAGGACCCCCCTCCGGTCTCGGAAAAGGAAAGAACTAGAGACATGAAATTTTGTGGACAGGATAGGGTCATAACGATTTACATTGCGTGCAATTTTCACAACCCTAGGTCAATATCTTGAAAGTCAAATGGGGTCGAAAAAATCAACTATGGACACTTTCTCAACCCGTAAAAGCCATTCCGGACAACTTTTTGAACGAAACGGGAAAAAGTGTTTGTTTGAGCATTAAAACGTGGAATACGACAACTTCCATTCATCTGGAGTCTTGACTAAGGATTTCGGACAATGATCATGTCACGTCATTGACCTTTGACGCCATTTTTTACCTTTTGCAGATCAGATTTCGAGCAACGCGGGATAGCCTGAGTGTAAATAAGGGTGCTACACGCATCTTTCGGAGTATTTTCAGTGAAGGTAGCCAACATCGGTACATTTGATCACTTCCAGCGTTTGTATTTATGTATGTAGATGTATATATGTAAACACATATGAGAATCAATGTGCCAAACGTATTTTTAGTAGGGTCTTTCAATATATATTTCATACAAATCGACATCTTGCAAATCAAACCTGGACCAGGTCACCAAATAGTTACCCCTGACCTTTGATGACCCTGGCCTGCACTGATCCTGGTACATATAAGCGTATCCATGTGCGCACACGTGTTTTTATTAGGGTCTTTGAAAATATATTTCATACAAATCGGCAGTCGCAAAGCAAATCTGGACCAGGTCATAAGATATTTGACCTTGACCTTTGATGACCTTGACCTTCACTGACCCTGGTATATGTAAGCGTATCAGTGTGCGCAAACGTGTTTTTATTAGGGTTTCTGGATGCATGTTTCGTATAAACAGACATGTTGCAAAGCAAATCTGGATCAGGTCACAAGCTGGTTGATCTTGACCTTTGATGACCTTGATCCTTATTGACCCTGGCTTTGGTGTTGGTACATCCATCACTTATGCCCGAATGACGTCGCCTAATTGTGTTCAAAGAGTAATCTTAGGTAGAATGCTAGTCCTTTCACAAGGTTCCTATTTGTCAGCATCAACCGTTATTTTCGTTATGTTCGCTTGACCTCAAATGCTTCAAACTACAAAAATTCCGGCCGATTTTCGATTTTTCTGAGCAAATCGACCAATTATTCAATTGCCATCAATGTCATAGAGTAGCAGCAGCCAGCACCGATCCGTTCTCGAGATTTTCAAGAAAAACAGGTGGGGGGGGGGGACACAAAAGGACCTCCTTCCAGTGCGCGTTATATACCCAATTTACGTCGATTTTATTCATACCCAAACCGCCCGAATACCCCAAAGGTCAAGACCAGTCTTCACCCAGATTTAATCCGATTCGGCTTCACCATGACAGTCAGCGGAGGGGCCATAAGATCGAGATTACCTTCATGTACACTCCTACGTGGCCACGTGAAGCCAGACTCCTCTCCCTTCCCGACTGGACCGGACACGACTTTCTCGGCGTGCTGCCGTGACCTGAAGTCGTCGGCGTTTCACGACTCGCCGGAGGCCCTCCAACACCGACCCCAGTCGTGAGGACATTCTCGTCCGCTCCAGAAGCTCCGCCCCTGGTCCCTCCTCAGGCAGGCCGACCGGTCGCAGAGGACATTCCAGCTCGCCCCCGGCCGAGGCACGGTTCGGTACGTCCCGGCGGGCGGCCATCAGACGCCGCCTGCAGGGCACCCGGCTACCGGCAGCGGCTCTCTTATCCGGCGGGACGTCGGGCGAGTCTAAACAGCGGCCTCTGCGGCCGCCGCTCCGGCTGAAGACAGTCTGCGGCCCGCAACTCCCACGGGTATACGTCGTCTGGCCGGAGCACCGTGCTCGTGCCACCGCATCAAAGACCCTCCACGCCTCGCAATACCCGTGGGTCCCCTATACGTCGCGCCTCCTGGGCAGACATCTCGTGCCATCCTCCCACAGTCCTCCACCTCAGACAGCGCCAGCGGGCCCTCTACGTGTCACCTGTCCGAACACCATCCTCGCGTCACATCTCTGGAAGCCCTCCTCGTGCTGGCAGTCATCAGGCCTCCACGAGGGTCCCTCGCTGGCGGTGGTGATTCCTTCGCGCCCCGTCTCCCCGGCGGCCTGCAGGTGCGGCCAACAGGCTGCTGAAGCCGGCCCGCTGCAGCCGGGGTCGCGGTTATCGCCAGCGATCGATCGCTCCTTCCGACGTCATCAGTGACGACTCGATGACGACGACGTGACTGCCGGCAACACTGGCGACGCCACACCGCTCGGCGAAGGCGCTGGAAACGTCCCGCGCTCCCCTGCAGGCGCGGTTCAATGTGCGTAAAATTTCGCGTACACAACAGGTACGGCGGGAGTCCTTCCAACTTGGCTGCCGTCCTGCCAACACTCGATAATTTTAGCATTAGCTGTACGGTACAGTATACAAGGAAAGAGCCTGAAGGTGCCTCTGGCTCTAAAAAAAACTCTTGTTCGCTGATCTGTGACTCTGAAGAACAGTGAAGGGGGCGGATATCAGAGGATTTTAAACAACCGGAAAAGGGAGCGGCTACTGGGTCATATGGAGAACGACTGTGGTGTTTACCTAACCGAATCACCAACCAGATTGTTTTTCTCCAGTGCCATGCAAAAATGCAGCGTCACCGTCGGCGAACAGAAATTCCGAAACCAAACGGGAACAGCGGCTCTTGGCAGGCGAAGGACGCCAGCTTATCGCTATCACTCTCGATTCTCATGACCAAGACGAATGGGCGTCGCTAAGATAAACAGAGCGCCCGGAGCGGACGATTAAAACAAATCGACCGGAGGATCGACAAATGGAGGGCTTTCAAACACTCGCTGCGCATAATCGCCGCCGATCCACATTCCGCCTTGCGGCCCCCGCGGTCGTCGGGCGCGGCTGTTCGAGACATGAACCGGACAGACCAGCCACGAGGAGGGGGCGGGGGCGAGGGTCTGCACGATGCCGCCCCAGCTGCGGGGGCGGTCGCGTCACGTGGGGCCATGGTCGGGACGGGGTGACGGGGTCGGACAGCTGCGGGGCACAGACGCCCGCCAAGACGGCGCCCCCTCCGCCCCGCCCCCGCGCCACCAGCCGCCAGACGGCCGTCCGTCGTGACCCAGGGTGGGGGGAGAGACGCCCACGGTCCGTGGGGCCGCGATGGGCACGCCCTCACAGTCAGTTGTGTTGCAACGTTAAGGTCGCTGACTCACGCGCCCAGGGAAGACGGCCTCGGGCGTGGGCGGCGGGAGGGGTTGGGGTGAGCCAGCTGCCAGATGATGCCGTCCTCTCAAACCTCAATCCGCTTCGTATAAACCGCAAAACAAACAACAGCCGCCACCGAGCCGAGTGAACCTAACATTCGCCGCTGTTTGTTGTTTGCCAATGAATCAAGGTAACATGGATCAGAAAGAAACTATGTTCCTCACCGCCAGCTGAGACTCAACACAGGGCAATGGTGATTCATTCCAGCACACGCACATACGTCTTGATTTCATGGCGTCTCTGGCGACCACGCAGCGGCTGAGAGAGCGATGCCGACAGTTCCCGGACCCCGGCATCCTGGACGGCATCGGCAGCCCCGGACCCGTTTACCCTGGTCCGTGACAGATTCCTGCCGTGCGTGGGGCGCTTCGCTGTTCGTCACGCGGGTCACGAACGGCATATCAAAATTACAGCGGGCGCCCAGAGTCCGAGCAGACAAGCGTTACGGGTCGATAATCGGCGTTTTCCCGGCACTAAATGTAGCGTGATACATAGTCGCCGTTTTCCCATGTAGACGGAATTCTAATCAAGAACGTCAGAGGGTCGCCTCTACCTTTACGACCTGATATAGCTCAAATATCAGCCTTAAATTAGGTGATAATTAGAAAAGGTGCTGGAGTCAAGCGCATCATACCGCTTCGAAACATAATTTCTCAATCCAATACAATTTCACAAAACAGCCGTTATGTAGGGCTGCTGGCTCGGGTTTCTAATGCGGAAATATAGGCTTCTGATGGACATCTGCCTCCCGTCTGAAGAGATGAACTACCACCCGCCGACCAGACGGCGACGGCAGTCGGCAGACGCGGAGGAATGCGCCCATTAGCCGTCCGCCAGCGGCGGCAGCAGAATCGCCGGCGGGCACGCCCCGGGCGTCCGACGCGGACGAGCATTAGAAACGCCGGCAGTTTCTAATGCTCGGTTGCGGATAATGCATACTGGATCGGCAACTTCAAGCTTCTTGATCACTGGGATCACGGCACTGGCAACCTAATTTCTCCACACGTATCACACATTATACATACTAAGATCAATCACAGCTGCACGCCTAAGTGAGTCACAACAGACGGCCAGGTGCCACAATGAGATGAGCATCTCAATCAATGAGCATCTCAAAAACTGTCTCACACAAAATAACGTCGAGTTCCGTCACAATGTGAGTTAGCCACGTTCAAATCATATCTAAAACGTCATTTTGAAAGTCTGCGTGATGAAAAAGGGTAGTTCCAATGTTGATTTATCATGTCCTGACGGTCGAATTTCTGCCCTGAGATCCACGAAGTTCCCTTTGTTTTCGTAAATGCACTCAAAAACGTGGAAGACGTCCTATCCCACCCCTGTTAAGAAAGCCGGTTTTACTTGACGGCCGCGCCGTGATGCCGCAAACGCGCCACGCTTTTACGTCCAAAGGAAAGCTGCCACCAAAACAAAGTACGGGTCGCGAAACAGCCGGCAGTTGCCAATCCAACGTAATTCATCCATGGCTCGGCTGCGGGCGGATGGTGCGTGTCGGCCGCCCACCAGCTGCCGGGAATGGCCCGTGTCGGCCGGTCGGGCGCGGCCCGCGCGGCCAGCCAGCGGCGTACGCCGAACAGCCTACGGGAGGTCACCCGCCACACCACGAATGACCGCCACCTCGAGATGAGGCAGTGTGACGACGAGTGAACGGGTAGCGGCGCCTTCTTTGCTGACTAACTGCCCGCGGCGGTGGCATGTCGGACAAACCGCCGGCGGCGCTGACGTGAGCGGCACCGTCGAGTCGGCGGCACTGGCACGCCACACAAGCCGGCAGCGGTGCTGACATACCGGACAGATGACCGACTGCCAGACGAGTTTTGCCTGAATATCACAACATCCATTTTCGACAGAGCCCGCATGCCTTCACGACGTACCATCATGCCTACCCACTGTCATCACAAAACTGCTTGGTGGCGGGATTATGACACAATCCGCGAACGATTTGTCTCCGGACTTGTCTCGGTCTCCGTCGGACGGCAAAACTGCAGCTCTAATGCTACAATCGCCCGCCCAGTTGTGACCGTGGCGACACGCGAGTACGAGACCGCGTCGTCCGACACCAACTAGCGACAATTGGTCGCGAGGTCACACTGTCGGGGACGGGGGAGGGGAGGACAGTCCGCAGTGTCCTCTGCATCAAGGCTGCCGGGTTAGGTGCTGTCCCGGCCAGCCACATGGCGCACGACGGAGGCCAACGCCGTGGTAAAAAAACACAGGTCTCAGTCGAGGGAGGGACGCGACTGATGGGCTGCCGTGGGTAGATGAACCTTTCCAAGTCGGCTTGGGGAGATGCCGGTACGGACGGCTCCTCACAAACTGACGGGGAGGGCTGCTACTGCTGGAGATAATGCAGCGACCGCAGGAGCAGGAACAGGAGCGGGGGCGGGAGATGGAGTACACAGAACAGGAGCGGCAGGCAGGAGACGACGACCAGGCACCGGCCGACGTCAAGCCGCCATCGCACGAGTGCGGCAGGAAAAACAGACACAGGAACAAGCAAGGGCAAGAGCAGGAACAGGAGCAAAACGAAAATAAAAGTGAAAACAACAGGAGTGCAAGCCAGCACGAGCGGATACAAGGGAAGGAACGCCAACTGAAGCAAGAGGGGAGTAGGAGTAGAAACAGAAACAACGGGACGGAAGCCAGGAGCTTTCTGGAGTGGACCACGTAGTGCAATCAAATCACAGGAAAAGTCATCTGTGGTGAGGAACATGAAAATGTCCGATCTGTCTCATACTGGAAAGTCGTAAGGCGCAGTGCCGACCAAATTCTCAGGGTACTGACCATCTTCCACAGTTGTGACTCTTCAAACCTCTCTGCCAACCTCTGACAGCCAAACTACTCGACTACCAAAGCCATGCCTTACGGGCGACGAGGGCCACGACTGCTGCGCATGGGCAGCTGTGTAAATGGGTCATCTGCACCAACAGGACATCAGCTGTCTGCCTCTGACCGCCGTCGTCTGTGCCCCACCGCCCTGACCACCTGTCTTCTGCGCACCGTCCAGCGTCCTCCGCTGGCGGAGGTCATCAGCATTCCCGCCTCTAAATTCTGCAGCCGTGCCCGGTCAGCGCCGGCCATTTAAGCGCCGTCCGCCGGACCGCATCAGACAGGTGACGTCATAATCGGCGCCGTGACCACACACGGGCGTCTGCAGAAGGCCCGTTAAGGCGCGATGAGGACGCCGTAAAGCGGCGAACGTCCCGCCGGCGGCCGCCAGACGTCGCCGTCAGACCGCCTGGCTTTCAGCGGCGGCGCGTCTGCAGTGATGAAGGGGCGACGGCCGCCAATGGCGGAGGCCGGCGACGAGGGGAGGAGACCTCCCACGGCAGGGCAGGGGTCAGGTCAGTCGATGGCCATCACGCACGCAGAGCCGCTGGTCGGGCGAGTGTTTTGACGTAGCCTCCAGGCTGTAAGGTGTATGCAAGGAAACGAGAACTTCTCTTCAGCTGGTGGGACGCTGGGTGGGGATAACGAAACATTTCGGGCCATTTCTTTTCTGTCAACACCCAGGATCCATGCTAAATTTCGAAAACGTTGAGGGGTAGTTCCTCCTGCCCCCACCACCCGCATCCCTGGATGTATGTCCCAAGGAAATGGACGTGGGACTCATATCTTTTGGGTGATGGATGTGGTTCCCTGTAAGACTCAAACACGTTCAACGCAAGTCTGGAAAAAAATTAAAGGAGTGCTGAAAGCAAAGAGCCGACGCGGGAATGTATTTACAGCTAATAGTGGGGTTTCATCCACAAAAACGAAACTTAATGAGCATGATGAACAGTGGCCGGGTCGCTGCGTGTCAGCTCAGCATTTCGTGCGCATTTCAGATCATTGCAGCAGTGCAACCATTCCGGAGTTTTCACAGCGCCAGCAGCGGACCAGGAAGCGACAAGGCGCGTCTCCACTCAGTGAGCTGTCGGCCCCTCTCCGCTGACCGGCTGCCGGGCGTAATTCGCGCCGACGTCCGAACACAAACAGGTCGGCGGCCCGCTCGAAATAAGCAGCCCGGTAACCGGTACCACACCGGGCGGGCACCTGCTGCCGCCGAGCGCCGCTCCGGCTGGACAGAGTCGGTCACTGGTCAGCACGGAGGGCACCGCTCCAGGCACCGACTGCGTGATTATGAAGGAGTGGAGGTGGGGGGGGGGGAGCGGGGAAGGTACAGAACTCCCGGGATCAGACATTCCCTGTAAATTCTGAGAATTTTCGGGAGATTCTTCAAAAATGTCCCAGAACCTCGGGCGCACTATCCCCCCATCCCCCATCACCGACTGTGTTCAGGTGGTCGTGCCTGCTTCTTCTCAACGCTGAATTACTAAGACTGCAGGTTAGAAAGGCGGCGTCCGCGTTCATCGCACGGCACGGCATGATTTGCAAATATGACTCACAAGGAATGCGTGCTACCGCTGGTGATATGCAATGCTCCAAAATCGCCACGGCCCGCTGCCGAGACAGGCACACCTGCACACTGCACCGGGCCGTGATTTCATCGCCCAAGGGTTCTCGATCCCGTTGCGGCGAGAATTTACGACTATTTATCGAACCGCACCTAATTCCTCGGCCGGCTTTCACGGCGATGATGCAGCACGAACCCCGTCTCGTGACGCCACGCCCCCGGCACGAACGCCGGCTGCATTGTTGCACTGCACCGGCGCGGCGCCCGGTTGCAGCGTATCCCATTCATCTGCAGAGGGGCCGGGCGCGGCGCTCCCGTTTCCGACAGGTCGAGTGGCGGCCCGGCTGTACCACTGCGCTGCTGTCCTCCGGCCATGACGAAGCAGGCAGAGCAGGTCGTCCGTCACCAGCAGCGGAGCTGACCTGGTGGTGACCTGACCTGACCTGATCCCGCAGAGATAGCTAACGTTAACACGGAGCTGATATAGCCTCCAAAGGCCGACCTCTACCCGGAGCGGTCAGTGAACCACGACCTCGTCAACGTCACGTGCGCAGACGGACCCTCGCTCCCGCGGCCGCGGTTACCCTTTGTATATTTGCTCTCCGCGGCGACTAACCGTTGACAGCCCAAGCGTCCAGGAGCCCCGAACAAACCGCAGTACTCCCCCGTCATCCAATGACTCGGAGGCGGGGGACGGGAGCGTTCTCTGCCGTCTGTCCCCCCCCCCCCCCCCTACCTCGTGCGGTGCGTTACGCACAGTGGAGGCACTGTGCTCCGTATCATCACCTGTCAGCAGGAGCAAACAGAGGAACTCGATAGGGGCCGGCACGACGGGACGGGCGAACCCATCGCCGCTGGCCTCAGAACCGCTCTGTGTCGGGCACCAGCTTGGGGCACGGCGAAAAAAGGAACACCCGTCTCCAGAGACCAGACGGGACCAGGGGCGTGCACAGCTCGCCCCTGGTCCCGTCTGGTCTCTGGTCTCTGGTCTCGGCGTCCAGAGCGGAGGAGAACTGCGCATAAAACGCTATCCGGCCGGCCCCTCGCTCTGTGACTCCCCTCAGGGGGCGCCCCCCCCCCCCCGATGAATTCTGAACGGGATAATCCCTCGTCGCAGTGGTCAGACGGGTACAGGGCAACGGCTTTCCAACAACAGGCCGAGCACCATCTTCGCTTTCTCAGCCTTCCGCCGAGCGGAAGGTGTGACTGCCGGATTGGCATCCGGAAAAGTGGCAGTTAAACCGCGATCTAACTGTACCCAGAAGCCGTTCCCGGCAAATGACATCAGCCGACTGCGACGTTAAGATCGGTGTCCAGTCCCCCAGCGATCCAGTCTGAGCGGGATCTGACGTCAGATACCTGCCGAGTCCATCCCAGCGGGAATCCTGATCCAGTCCAGGGGCAGTTTGTTCGTGCACGCCGGCCCTGACACCACCTGATTCATGCAGTATTAATGCCGGCCAACGTCGTGTCGGCGTCATAAATGGGCACACCTGGAGCGCCCTGGTGGCTTCCCAGGGCTCCCAGACCGGACGAGGAGTCCGACCACAGACCGGCGGCCCTCCTCCCGGCGACGCCTGGACGAGCTGCCAACAGAGCTGCCAAATCCCGCCGAGACGGCCGACGTGACCCAGCCCGCGTCGGCCGGCCGAGCGCCGGGGCCGAGCTCGGAAAAAAACGTCGCGTTATTTTTTGGCGCAGCGGCGCCGCCGTCGGCCGGCGCCGGACGCAGTCAGGGACGTCGGCCGCGGCGCCGGACGCAGTCAGGGCCGTCGGCCGCGGCGAGGACGCAGGAGCTGCCACGACTCGGATCACCTGCCCGCCAATCGACCACTTCTCGGAGTCGACGGCCGCTCAGCCGGCCGCCGGCAGACTGGTGGCCGGGGCCAGGCTATCACGGAAAACGACGCATCTGCTCTGTAGGCACCGCCATCCGTGCTGGTTGCATAAGGCACATGCAAACGGCGAACGAACGAAACGAATACCGGCAAGGCTCACCCGTGTGTTGATCTGAAATTCGAGATAAGGGATCTCCGCATCAGCGGAGATCACAGTCTCGTGCCGCCATGCCTGGTGGCACCAAAGTAAACTGGAACATCCCTGACGTGCTGTATCGGCCCAGAGGAAAGCACCGACGGGCTGTCAACGCCGACGGCATGCGGACAACCATCGCATCAATAAACCGGGACCACGTCCGACAGCGATGGTCGCCAAAATATCGCTCTGGCTTGAATCGATCGGCAATTTTAGAAGGTTTTCGAGCCGACCGTTTGTGAACGTCTAGTCCGAACTTGTGTTTTAGGGTAGGGCGGAAAACAGGGATTCCTGTCTTTTTAGCTGCAGCCGACAGGGCACACATTCACACCGCTGGCCTGCATTGCCTTCGTTATTGGTGATCCACACCTAGATCACTGAACAGCTGAAGCGCTATGGACGGCTGTATTGCTGGGTCCGCCGGCAGTCGTGCATGGTCCATGCCAAACCCCCAGCCTTATTGGACATCCCATCAAAGCAAGCGTGGATTCAGCGACTCCGTTTATGTGGGGGGGGGGGGTATGAAAGCAGAGTTCCCTTGGTATGGATGGCAGCTCAGCGAGTCTTCGACGTGGGGAGGGAGGGCGGGCGGAGTTGGAAGACGTCCCGGGCTCGGAATGTACTTCAGTCAGCGAGTCAGTGACGGGGGGGGGGGGAAGGGTGGAAGACGCTGACCGTGGATGGGGTTGGGAGTGTTCAGTGACTTCAAACTCTGGTTCTGTTGAAATAGCCATGTCTTTTGGGGAGAGGCCAAATGGCTATTTGCTCCCTTAATCGCGGTTGGGTGGCCATGGCCGAAATGCCCCCCCCCCCCCTCTGGATCAGTCAGTGCATCAAAGGCATGTCATGGCCGGCCCCTAACTAACTAAAATAACGGAACGCTATGTACGTCTTGCAAGTCTCCTGGACGCCACCAGCAGCTACGCCCGGATGAAACGTGATTACATGCTCTTCAATCGACCACGCGCTATAGTCGTTTAATGATCCCGCCAACATTAAACGTAACGAACACGCCGGGCAGACATACTGTTCTCCAAATGAGACCCTTTCAACTCGTGGCAGTGAGAATGGGCCCAACCAAAAACATGCTGTATGGAGCGTTGTGCTTTTTGCTGAACTACCCCTTTGAACACGCAAGAGATAAAGTCCTAAAGTATGACGCCACGCCCCACCCGCCCCTCCCCTTACCCCTCACCGGTCGATCTCGGCAGCCGCCTCGAAGCAGACCTGTCACGCACCAATCACGTCGCCGCGACCTGGTGACGTCACGCTCCGACTGCCGACAGCCCACCTGCGTCGACGTCCGCGGCGCGACTGCCCGCGCCGCGCGCCGCGCGCCGCGCGAGCTAACCGCCGCGCCGACCGGGGGGGGGGGGGCAGCCGCCCACGCCCCCGTTATGATGTCACGCGCGGCACCGCCCTCCCCCCAGCACATCAGACGCGGCCGGCGGGGGAGGCTATTGTATGACCGGCTGCCGGTAGCCGCACAGACGGGGGAGGGGAGGGGAGCGATGCAGGTGTACGACGAGGGTGCGCCTGCATGTTGTGCGGTGTGAAGAGTCGTCCGACGACCAGTCCCCGAATACCACGCGAAGAACCAGGATTTTTGGAACAGGGCATGTGTGTAGCAGCACACAGGGCAGGTAGGGGACGGCCAATTTGGTGGTAGCGCTACGAATTTTGGATTCAGTTCACATAAGACCTAATGGCGCTTCATGGGAAAAACAAAGACGCGCCCCAAGTGATAGAAAGGGGCATTGTGCGAAGGGGGAAGGGGTCTCTTAGACCTGAAATTCCTCACATCACCAAAAATATTCCTGGAAATCCGCCAAAAAAACGCCACCGTCAATATCGTACATCACCGCAGCACCAAGATGTTGTTGCCACAGAAGATTACCAACTTACGATCAAGCGCTGAGGCTCGTGTCGATTTCGCAGTCTTACCCTGAAACAAAAAACTGCGGCGTTTCTAATTTTTGGCATACCATCCAATGGAATATCTGAATACGCAATTTCATGGGGCGCACAACTATTTTCTAGCATCTCCGAAGAAAAAACTCCGAAAGCGTAGTTTTCAAAACGGGCAATCTCGTGACAAATTCTGAAGACAATGGAACGTGCACACACCCATACGATCTCGAAACCCACACTCTTCACCATCCAATTCTCAGCGTTGAGCAGCCTCTGACATGTATTTACGTCGCCAAAGCTCTTCCAAAGATGGCCGTGACTCAACCCCGTAACGTCAGCGCCAGAAACGCCATGTTTTCTCCGACAATAACGCGGAAGTCTGTTCAGTCCCAGACTCCAGCCAGCTACAGCAGCAGATTCTTGGTACAGATTCTCCACACCGAGCTTTCCGAGCGCGTCCCAGACACACAGCGTGTTTAAAAAGCAAACAAGGAAAAAATCCCCAGGATAACGCAAAAGTTTATTGTCGCAGGACGAATCGGCTTGTACCGCAATACAGATCGCTCATGCAAATCTAAGAACGCTTCCTTCATCTTTCGCAGCGAACACCCAGGGGACCTAATGAGTTCCCAGACAACGCTTCCCACCGCCGCGGTCGTCACTTAAGCAGCGCGCGGCGGGACATCCGAGCTCAGATTGTCAGTCGCCAGTACAGCAAACAGGACATGCCGACAGCGCCAGTCAGCGGCGCCTGCTTCACTCGTGATCGAGTCGACACGACCCTCCCTGACGTCATCACGTGGGCGTTCACGTGCTGTAAAACAATGACTTTCGAGATCATCGATGATCAGCCCAGGCCCTGTCACGTGGTCCTTTGTCTATTCCTGTACAGATTCCTGTACAGTGCGATGAATGGTTCGTGCCCGAGAGATAGTGACAGGATAATCCCAAGCATGGGTCATGGGTCTGGTCACCATGACCTGACCCAGGCATGGGCCAGGTATCCCAAACAGGCCGCGGCTCAACAAGTTTGGAAAGTTTAGCCGTAAGTTTTGTGGTGTTCCACGGAAAAGCTCCGAAATGGCCCTGGCCTGACAACCTAAAAAAGGTCCTTCACCTGCAGTTAAAGGGCCTGGCGTAAAAGCAGGAAAAATATCAACATAACAGTAATTCATCTACAACGTATTTAAAATGTACCTGCTACACGCCGACATAATCCAAACACCAGCGAAAATGCTCGGCCACAAATGTGTCGTCGTCTTTCTGGGTATAATGGAAACGCCCTGTACACCTGCATCGGAATCCACAGCGCCAACGTCACCCACGAATCGGCAGGACCTCGAAGAGGCAAACAAACAGCCCGACATGGTTACTGACAAAAATTCACATTTTATCTCTAAGAGGAGTCCTGGGTTGTCATACCATGAGGAAACGCACGGCGATTTGGAAGTCATATCGCTCAGACAGCTGGCCAGTCGTATCGTCAAACATATCCAAACATGACTTCGGGGGTGATCTTGTCGTGTGCTTACATGTTCTGGCGATTTTACGCACTGATTCATGATGGTGTAGTTTCCAACATTTGCAGCAGATGACAACTTCTCCACAAACAAATGCAAGTTGTACATGCAAATAATCTACGTTCAGTGCCTATTCACGCGCGTATCCAGGAATAGAGAACACGGCAAAAAAGATCTGGACTCATAAAACCTCATAAACCCCGCGATACAATGAAAGATGTTCTGGAAATCAGCCAAGTATACAGCCAAATCTCGTTACTATGCCACCTCGCTACTATGCCACTCTCGCTATTATACCACTTTTGCTCGGGCCCGACAAAATTCAATACAAAATAAATTTACTATGCCACCCCCTGATCTCGCTACTATGCCACGATTGTGTGTGTTGTATTTTCGAATTCAAATTTTTTGTCAAATTCAGCTCACAATGTCAGCTCAGAAGCGCAAGCGAACCGACTTCTCGCTGAAGGAGAAAAAGGAGATCATGGATGCCGCGAAGAAGGAGCCGAATCAGTCCAAGCTGGCCAGGGAGATCAGCAAGAAATGGGGCGTCGAAGTTAAGAGAACCACCGTGAAGGGCATTCTCAGCAAGGAGGATGCAATCGAGGCGGCCATCAAAGCTGGAGTTCCATCGAAGCGCATGACAGCTGAGCGCAGGCTCACGACCCGAAGCTCGATGAGGGGTGCTCATGTGGCTGAAGCAAGCAAGAGGCAGAACCTGGATCGTGAAGGCGCGCAAAAACACGACAATCTCGTGACAATGAATTCGACCTCGCTCCCCACTCGCCGCTGCGTGCCGCGTACGCGTCCGCCGCCCACGCGGCCGATCCGGGCCCTGGTGACGTCACTGTGACGGCGACGTCAGAAGAGACCGCCGGGCTGGGCTTGAATGGCACACGCAATGTGGGAGGAGTGGCGCTGCCAGAATAACAATGACTCTGTCATACAGCTGGATAACGGGCGAAAAGCTACTTGAAATTCGCATACGTCGCCTGCATCGCCCAATGCGTGTGCGAAAAGGCGGCCGGACCAGGTCGACGCAAGCTCATTAACGGCGATGTTCTGCCTTAAACGCGTAGTGTGGACTGAGATAGCCATGTCGCAGCTCGCAGCCTCATAAACTGGTTTCGTTTTATATGTACGTGTCAAAACCACATTTGCGGCGTTTCCGGGAGATTTCCGGTGAATTCTCCGTTTACCCTCCATTCACAATGTCATCTGTTGCATAACAACATGAGCGAGAGCAGGACAACGGACGTCGGCAGACGACCCGGATGGCGTCACCATTAACGGGCGACGCCAGAACATAGTTTCGCTCACATACTTTTTGGCGCTTCTTGGCAGGTTCCAGAGAAATGGGCCGTGGGCGGCATTTTTGGACTAACGGAGCTTATTTCTGGAAGACAGACCAAGGTTAACTTTTCATGACTAGACTTCACTGGTCCCAGCAACTGGTCCCAGCAATGTCGCTGATTGCGTACACATGTTGCGCATTTCAGCCTCTTGAACCGCCGGTCATTTCGATAATCCTGGCTTCGCTTCAGCCCACAGCGCTGCGATGTAGACGCCTGCGCAGCCTTACGTCTCCGGACCGGTCAAGAACCACTTTCAGAAGTCGACAGAAATTAGACTGTGCAAAATGAGCCAATAGATATCACACGGCAATTTCTGTATCGGCGGGATATAATTCCAGCTTCCCGCTACAAAAGCCGGTATAAAACCTTCAGCCCACAGCACGCTCTTTACGTGCTTTCAAGAGCAGAACGAATCATTTGACTGCAATCTTCCGGTCCCGGATCGCTCCCTCACGGAAATGAAGTCACCATTCTCTCAGACATCAGCCCGAATCCACAGGCGTCCCATGACAATGGGCCATTACGGCTCCGACGAGCTTCCACGAACCGTCACGTTCGTGCCCGGACCCAGTGGCCCACGAACCGGACCAGACCAGCGCCTCCGGGCAAACAGTCTCACCGCCCGCCAGGAGCGTAGCCGGGATTTCTCCGAGGGGAGGGCCAGAACAAATCTCAAGTCCCTCAAAACCCAAAACTGATCAGAATTCGTCCACTTTATTTTCGAGTTCACGATACCTTTACTTCTTTTCATCCATGGTGCGCAAGGAAACGTTAAATTTCCAGGCACCAAGGGGAACATGACCCAGTTGGCTACGCCCCTGCCGCCGCTCGGCCACGGACGATCCCACCTCCGTCCAGCCACAAGCCGCCGACAGCACGAGCAGAGTCTCACCCAGTCACGGAGTCCGCATCCCCAGTGACACTCGTGCCGTGCAACCGGCGCAGTCGTGAACGGGAGGGAGGTGCAGTGGTCACCTGCAGTGGTCACCGTGCGGACGCTAAGGAGGATCAATGTGAAGTGGGGGTTGGCGTGGTGACGGGGCCGCCAACTAAAAATAAAACTAACGAGACCTTCCCATCACCGCCTCTCACGCAAGCAGTCCTGCAGAGGAGGAGACTCAAATCTCCTGCTCGCCGGTCCAACGGCGGGACATTTCGGTCTGTGGACGAACCACGTAAATAATACACGACGACTCTCCGCAGGTGCGGGCCTTGTTTTCGACGGGGTGTATATCAGTCATGTCAGTTTCGGCCATATTCTGGCCAAACAACGTTGCACTAATTTTCAGCGGACCATCAGTTCGAAAAACGCGCTGCCTTCCATAACCGCGCGTTCGCCAATCCGCTCCCGTCTGCGAAACTTCTCACAGCCAATCCGCTCCCGTCTGCGAAACTTCTCACAGCCAATCCGCTCCCGTCTGCGAAACTTCTCACAGCCAGTCCGCTCCCGTCTGCGAAACTTCTCACAGACAATCCTCTCCCGTCTGCGAAACTTCTCACAGTCAATCCGCTCCCGTCCGCGAAACTTCTCACAGGCAATCCGTTCCCGTCTGCGAAAGTTCTCACAGCCAATCCGCTCTCGTCTGGTAAACTCCAGGCCAGCCGCCGGAAGGGCGCTGCCTCCATCACTCTGCGGCCGCCGCAGAAGAGCTCGGTCTCCGACGTCCGTCTGCGTGCGGCTGGGAGAAGCTGTGTGCAGACCGCGCCCTCCGTGCCGGGCGTCAGCGGAGACCAGAGCGTGACTCACGCTTCCTTCCCGTCACGGTTCGGCCCCGGACGCTCCCTGTCGCCCCCCCCCCCAAGTGTCCGTGAGGAGGGGGGAGATGGGAGTGGATGGCAAATAAATGACCAGCGTTGCTCGGTCGTGCCGTCCACAGCCTTGGAGCCACTCGGCCGGAGCTGCGGCCGCTCTGGTCGTCTGTTGTCATTCGCCTGATGGATTTCAGATCACGCTGCAGGAGCGCGAAGCTGAAGAGGGCTACCAGCAGTCAAGACAAACACGACCAAGGAAGAGAGGATGACTCTTCATTACTTTTACCGATTGTGGATATCACGTGGTAGCCGAATGAAGCGCGCTAGCTCCAGTCCTCTTTTTAAATATGTAGTCAATGAGGATCGCGGAGGCAGAGATGTGCCTATCTGTTCCCAGGAAATTGTAAAACATCTGGCCACCGACAAAATCAACACCCATTCGAAATGGCACAGCCTAGGGGTTTGCGCCACGCACCGAACGATTTACGATTTACGAGTTTCTGACAAAGTCTCCCACCAGGCCATGCCGAACCGAGATCAGCCGCACTCGTGAATAACAACTCGCTGAAGCCGGCCCGAAGCCGGCCCAAGTCCGCCGTCTGAGCTTCCCCCTGCATCACCCGCTTAGAACGTGCTGTTCAGCAGGCGCTGCCCGGCTCGGGAGGAGCCGTAGCCACTCTGGCGCCGTCTGCGCAGTGGGCAAGACCCGGCCTGGGAGGCGTTGGAACTGCCCCGGCGCCGTCTGCGCCCTCTCCGTCACGTCGCTCGGCCAATCAGACTACTGAACACGCTCTTCACACCACAGCGAGGAGCCAATAAAACCAGGAACGACCGCTCCGAGCCCGGGCCAGCATTTAAATCACGTCCGACCTGTGCTTCACCAGTGACTTCATACTTCCCGAGGGGCATGCTTTATTGCCCGACGTGAATTTTATCACTGGCTGAAACTGAGAGCAAACTGGGTTACGTTTTGCCGAGTCTGGTTCGTGTTTGACACGATTCCCCTCTATGTTTGACCCACATACGGCCCCGTGTTTGACCCACGGTGAACTGGGGTCACGATCGTCCTTCCACTCCCAGGACATCCAAAACATGCCTTCCTCTTACGAGCAGAAAACGTTCCAATATTTCGGCCGCCTGACGTTACGTTACGGGGAGGAGAGAACGCAGCAGCCTCGTTAAGTTTCTGACGAAAGAAGTTCCCTGCCGTACTTTCTAGACGTCGAGTTGTCCTTTAAAATACATATTTTTTGTGGATATATTTGATCCGAATGGTTCTCGGGGTGATGTTGGGGACTGAAGCCCGTGTTAAACATGGATACATTCTCCATTTAATTCCACACATTCCGACCCCTACAGCCGATCGAGCAATTCCAGGTCACGGCCAATTTTGTGGCGAAAGTTTAACGTGCTGCTGAAGGCGCGACACCACCGCGTGGTAATCAACTCGACCCCATGTTGGCCAGCTGCCAGCTGAACCGCGGCCAAATATCCAGCACCGAGACGACTCGATCCCACGACGGCAAGACGCCCTGAACATCGCTCTGACCAACGGCAGAACGATAGAGAACAACGGTAACCGTTTTATTATTTCGTTACATATCACATTTACGATAACCGGCGTCGCAGAATCCCGTGTAAACACTGCCAAAGATGGCCGACACCGCGGTCATTCCGAGCAAGTGTCTAAACTTTCACAGCGTCGTAACGCGTCAGGCCTGCCTCGTCACAGCTTCAGGTGTCGGGAGCGGAAAGCAGCGGAACCGGAACCGACTGACATGGCACGGCTCGATCAGCACTGCTGCCAGCTGTTGCTGCTCAGCCCAGGCCATAAAGCCATCCCGCTGCAGCGACCGACAACATCGCGTCAGCCATCACTGGTCGGCGAACGAACAATCACACGGTCGGGGGTAGCCTGTTGTGAAAACAGCTACTGGAGCCAATATCAGCATAACCAGGGGCGACGTGACGTCACGGAACCACCAGCGGCGCCGCCATGGCCGACGAACGTGACAACATGACCTCGTAATGTCAACGGAGGTGACGCAGTCCCATTAAAACGCCCGAAGGAAACCGCAATTTCTTGCTCATGTTTCACACCGACGAGATGGAACCTTGGCCACGTGTGCGGTTCATATGACAAGCTCATATGTCCTGTAGATTTAAAAGCTCAGGAGCTTTCAAATCCCCAGACACGTGTACGATCGTCATCTGAGTAAATGACGATTTCCACGACGCCCACAGACTACTAAGGTGGCATCCTACTCAGCAGTTCGCGTCAAACTCCGAATCAGCAGAGCCGTCAAGAAGCGTCGCCACTTTGTCTTCGGCCGGAGCTGTTTCCGTGTGTCACGCGCTTCCCATTTCGTCGACAAATGGTGTCGGCCTGCCAGCACGCGCCGACTGAGCCGCCGCCGGCCGGCCCAGCCCTCGTCATCATCGACGACGATTACGGCGACTTCCCGTCGGCAAGCGGCCCGGGGGACTGCGTCGATCGGGAGGCGCTGATGATAGCGGCTGGCGCCCCGCGACGAGGGGGCGAGGGGGCAGCGAGCCCGACTAGAGAGCTTTCAGGGCCAGGGACCCTGAGAACCAATGGAGGTCCTCCCACAGGAGAAATTCTGAGCAGTACGTCAACTGTGGTCACGGCCACACTATAGGAGTTCAAAATTAGACATCGTCGCTGATATCTTCGTTTCAAACGAAAGCTTTATATTGATCAAACGTCACGAACGCCGTTTCACGTTTCTGAACAAGCACAAACACTCGTTTCATTGAAAAAAAAACATTCTGTCCAACAACAAATATGGTGCCTCGACGAAAGAGCACTCAAGGAAATGAAAAAAAATACGATAGTAGCGTGCCGCACTGGCTGTCATTTATCTACCACTTCATTTCGGACCAGGAAATGGAAACCATCGACGTAAACAGGTCAATTAAAACTGCGGATGTCCCGAGTTCAATTACGGAGGTGTCCTGAAGCGTATCGTGTCGAACAAACAAACAGCACTGAAATCTGAGGAAGAAATCCGTCAGGTGTGTCCAGACCCTGACAAGCAAATAACAAGTCCACAATCAGTGTCCGTCGACAGCGTTTTGACACGCTCTATACTTGGTTCCCTCAAGGCGTGAAGGTAAACGCTAAAAAACGAACTCATGTTGTCAGGCAGCGGCCGCAACCTGAACACGATCACGGATACAGTCGCAGTGTTATTCATAAAGCAGCCTTCTGCCCCTTCTGCTGCTGAGGCCTCCTGGGCTGGACACCTAAGCGTGACTACGGACTCGTGTCTTACGTGGGATCCGCATGTCAACGGCACGGTTTCAAAACGTAACGGCATACTCACTGGTCTACTGCACGCCACGAGTGTTCTCCCACTACACCCCCTGCCTCGTCTCATCGACACTCCGGTGCTGTCTCACATCAGATACTGCTCACCAGTCTACGAAAACGCATCTGCATCACAGTACGACAAAATCAAAAAGTTTTGAATTTCGCCGCTCACGTGATTTCAGTTCTACGCAAATTCCAGCATATATCTGATATGACACGGTCATTCAAGTGGCTAACTGTCTAAAACTTAGCCTTTCGATAACGTCAACATGCTGCACCCCATTTTACGACCGCAGAAGCCTGCGTACCTGTTCAACGATTTGTCTTACAATAAGGGCCACGTCCGCCACGTCACCACACAGTCAAACATGTAGGATGTTGCACGTCTCTTTCATTCTTTTTATCTGCGTGCCATTGCTGACATGACAAAGGCCACAGAATAACCCCTTTTAAAGGATGTGACCGGCTATTTGTAAATGCGCACACACGTCCACACAACAGACAAAAATGAAATTTGCAACACGAATATCAAGCACTACACAGTCTCTGGATCAGGCGACAATCCTTTAACGGATTGCAGCCACGATTCAGAACCGACAGCATTGACTTTTTCGACAGCAGAGGCCGGAAATAATTCTATCCCGAATCTAATTGGTGTTAAGATAAAGCTTATTCCAACGCTTCATGCTTCGTTAATCACGACAGTTATAGTAAGCTTGGAATTATCCATCTCACGATATATTTGTGTGATGCAAAACTGCTTATACCTGACATTACCCGGCACAGGGAGTTCCAGGAATCTACTTTTTTCGGACGTGCCGACTACGAAGACCACAACCTGTGTTTACGGTGAGCTGCGTGCCGGCCGGTCAGTGTTCGTCGTCGGCAGTAGGCCCCACAGTCCGTCACCAGTTCCAGCACCGGGAGGGCCCGCAAAACACACCGCGCCCGACCGCAGACCACCAGACCATCAGACCACCATCCCACGGCGGAGAGACTGTTCTGCAGAGGGCGCTGACCCACACAGCAGCTTCAAATGTGCCGCCACGCCCCGACTTCATGATTGCAGGGCGGACTCCGTCACACTTGCACAGGACAGTCATTATGTGCGTGCGTGGAGGGAGGGGAGGCCGGCAAAGTGCAGGCAGCTCCATTCCGGGGGCGGAGCATAGCTAATGGGGTATGCGTGGGCGAGCCCGCCCCTGCACCCAACATTTATCAAAGGGGAACAGGATCGTTAAAGCCACCCCGCTGCAGAAGAGCCAGGCGGTTCCCACGGCTGAAGAGGAGGACCCTAGCCACGCTCCGACATCTGAGGCCAAATTATGAAGGCAGATTATCCAAACAAGGCACGGTAACACAAAACAACCCTGATTAAACGCATTTGGGCATGAATGCGTTTAATGCCATATTGCATAATCAATGTGGCAGCGCACATTAAGGGGCGAGATTTCCCATTGAGATCGTCGCTAGGGGACGAGAAATTCCGACAACATGCGCGCAGGTTCTAATCCAGAGCAAATTAGTACCACAACACAGTCATTATGGGTGCGCTGCATTGAGGATGTACGGTCCAAAATTGATTCCGAAACGAATGACGGTTTCGAAAGTCAGTATCGAGTTAGAATGCATTATCTGACCTGATCTGCTGTCCATTCCAGTTACGTGCACGAACAAAATAGCGTCAGGTTCAATGAAAAACGGCTTTAAAAGGTCAATCGTTTATCGTGATGATAAAGCCGGGAAACGGGCATGGCTGGCGATGTCGGGATGGGGCGGGGGGAGGTTTGGTGGGAGTCCTGAGCCCCCAATATGCAGGGATTTTAACATGAGGCCTGCGACAATGATTAGAGAACAAACGGTCTAAAATCCTACGTGCACCCCCAATAATATTCGGAAATCTCCAGTCATGGCAACGGGCATGACCCACCGCTCCGAAGGTGCGCGGGATATTGCGCTCTTCAGGCGTTTCTTTCCATCAATCACCCACGCACGCGACTCCGAATCCTGCAAGTCTCCGAAGAGGGTAACAACCGCGTTCTACCATTCATCCTTCCGCGAAGTCCACAGCACGCAGCCCACACATGCTGCATGGCCGCCCGCTCTCCTGCCGGTTCTATTTGAGGTCACGGTCAGCACGCGGTGGCCAGCCTCCAGCCCGGTCGGGGGAGGAAGTAATCCCCAGCCCGTCACGATGACGGACAGATGCCTGGCTGTCAAGGTGCACGGTGCGGTGGGGCGGGCACGGCTGAGGCCGGCTCTGGTCAGCTGTGTGTCTCAGGCTCGGCAGAGGGCAGGACTGGGCTCACCAGTCGGCGTACAGATATCTCAGGGCACAGCACATGAGTCGACATAACAGACATGAGGGGAGTTTTTGTGCCTTTGTGGGTGTCAAGGAACAGACAAGGCTGAAGCTGGCACCAGCAAACATTACTTGATTTCCCATTTGGTACTGACGTCATATGTGTCTATTTTAAAGAATTTCCATGAAGAAACAGCATACTGAGGGCATCCAGGAATACCTATACATAATAGTCTGAAAGTCTTTGCATAATTTTTCAGAGGGTGGTGTCACGAGCAACAAACTCGTTCGACATCAACAATGCTTGGGAAGCTCCGCCCCTCACAGTCGCAAAACAGTGGCGCACAAGTCGACCGATCAGCTTTCTGGTTTTTGTCCAGCCGTTACGCTTCAGATGTCTTGCAGCGGTCAGCATAGCTCAAGTTTCTATACTACCTACAAAAAGTCGGAGAACGTCATCAAAAAGCCTCTGATGTTTCGCCACAGAAGACTTTCCGGCTGCTGTGGCACGCGACCAAAGTTTCCAGTAAGCAGGCCGCATTTCCTGCGGAGAATAAAATGGTCGAATTCATGTTGTCTGTTGTCGCTGGCTGACTCTTCATGTTGTCGAATTCCCAGATCGCTGCGGAAAATTAGGGGAACAGATGCTTGTCTCCATGGCGATTTAAATGAACAAAACAATTTAGCATAACCAGCACTGCGGCAAATGCGATGAAACACAGGGGAGAGTGAAAACTGCTCTCTTAGGAACAGAGCCCGTTATCCTCTCCAGCCACCTAGTCCTCCACTTTCCCACTCCTTCTCCCAATCAGAAACCAAACGCTCTGAGCTCTCGGTAACACAACAGACTTCATAAAAAGCGGGACCACCACTCCACACACACTAGCTTTACTCGAGGGCTGGCCAGCGCTGACCGGACCTCCCCCGAGTGGCCAGACAAGGCGCGCGATACGGCACGTTTCCCTGCGGCCGGGCCGGGGGCGGCTGATACGGCGGCCGGGCGGGACCGGCATTCGTCCCGCTTCTCTGGCCGCGAGCTGACGCCATGCTGTGCCCGCTGCTGCTGCTGTGTGCCGCACTGACGGCCGCCGACTCCCGGCAGGCGGACCTGGTGCGCCACCGGCCGCCGCCGCCGCCGCCGCCGCCCGTCGTCGTGCGCACCTTCACCGAGCCGCGCGTCGACGTCGACGCGCCCACGCCGACGCCGTCGCCGTGGTTCCAGTGCCCGACGCAGTTCGGGCTGTACCCGGACCCGTACGACTGCACTTGCTACTTTCAGTGCTCGTACGGCGTGGCGTACGGAGGAGAAGTGCCAGCCGGGCCTGCAGTTCAACCCGAAGTCGCTCACCTGCGACTGGCCGGCCAACATCAACCCACCCTGCCACGCTCAGCCGTACCCGCCGACCGGCGCCCCGGCGCCAATGGACGGCCAGCAGGCGCTCCAGCAGGCCGAGGCCGCCCGCGAGGCTGACGCGATCGCCGCCGTGCCGCTGATGCCCATGAAGAGGTTCGCGCCGCTAGTGCCCATGAAGAGGTTCGCGCGGAAGACGTCGAAAGCCGTCCCGGGGTCTCCTGAACAGGCGCCGGAGCCGCAGGGGGTTTAGGCCGCCCAGCATACAGCCAAACAGCCCGTCCAGCCCGGCCCAGGCCCTCTGATCCCCCGCAAACGGTTCGCCAGGCCCCACAAGGCGTAGCTGGTTTTGGCGGATACTTCGCCGTGCCGGAATTGATAATCAAGCCATTTGGGCTCGACAACGGTGAGACCAATGCGTCAGGAATAAAGCAATCAACTGCTGCACTGTCGGCGTGTTTGGAGGACAAAAAGCATATCAAGTTCGACTTTCTCGTCGATTCTATGCATTGCAATGTCAATGCCAAAGTGAACAGGAGGGCCTGTGAGCTCCATCGTCGAATTGCGCTGTTGGCGAGGACAGAGCGCGAATAACCGGGTTGCCAGGTAGAGCCCAGCAACGAACAGCTGCAACATCACGCGCGGGCCGCAGCCGACACTCGTCATCCATTCCCAGTCACGCCACTGAAGGTCAAGGGGGTCACGGCTCAGTGACAACGCCGCGGGCGCCGCCGCGCAGCCCGGGGTCACGTGTTCAAACGTGTTCTCCGGCAGTGCCATCGCCCAGGACGCCGGTGCACCTTTCTGGCAGAGTTGACCTGTATAACACGCAGGGTAGAGGGCACGCAGCAGGTGTCCGGCTCCGCAAACAAGCGCACCTTTGACTGCCACTTGGAACGCATTTAGTCCAGCCAAGGAGCGGATCAAGAACATGTGCTAAGGAGGGGGGGGGGGAAGTGCGCAAATCTCCATCCGTGTAACCTCACCTACCCACAAAAGCCGATTTCTCCTCGAATTTCGGCAAGCCTGCTTCGCCATTATCCAACATGAAGATGCATTTTTCAAAACGTTTTGAAAACAAAAAATGGATTTGCCGTCCGAAAATGAGGACCAAGAGACATGTTCGCCCCCTTTTCCGACGAAAGGGAAAACACGGCTTTGTTGCCTCTCCCCCCAAGTCTGCCAGTGCGTCCAGCCGCGGTCACATGGTGCTGAAGCTCCTCTCAAAGGTTCTCGCTTTGTTTCTGGGCCAATGACGAGCTGCGGAAAACAGGTACATGGCCGACAGAGGAACGGCAGTGGCCACGGACCTCCAAATTTCATGGCTTCGCATTAGCCCGAGCACATAGCCAGGGTCGGCCTCCCCCCCTTGGGGAAACGGCAGGACCCGCTCTGAGAGCTTACAGCTTTCTCAAACATGGCCCCTGAGGCCATAGCGTGCCAACCATATTACTAAGGGAGGCCCATAAGAGACCCCTTGAAGCTAAAGAAGACCCCCTTGACGCTATAGGAGACCTCCTTGAAGCTTTAGAAAGCCCCTTGCGCAATATGAGGCCCCAGCAATTAACAGTGTCCTCTTTTAGATCATGTCAAGCCACCTCAGCACCATATGGTGGCCCCCCTTGGGCCGAGGGGCTCCACTGGGGTGAACAGGTCACCATTCACAGGATCCGGCCCCCCCCCCCGGTCGATTCCTGGCTATGTGCCTAATTTGCGTCCAAAGGGCTGCTTGAAAAAAACACATCCTGAAATTTGTCAACGGTGACGCTTTTCCCCACGTTTTCCTGCGCTTCTTCGCCTCAGTTCTACCATCTGCGGCAAGCCCGCCGGAAATCCGATATTCAGTAGCCCTGTCGAGGCAGAGAGGGGTGGTACCACACATTCCAATGGCCTATTGTTGCACAAGTCAGCAACCCAGCTGCGCCCCTCTCAATGTCTACCGCGACGTCTAAATCAAGGGACGGTGTCAGGAGTGATACCTGGATCGCGAGATGACGTCATCAGTGACACCAGCTTCAGGCAAAAGAGCACAGCAAAGAGCAAGGAAAATGGCCAACGTCACGGGATCAGCGAGAACGCATGGGCGGCTTTGCCGTCCCAGTCGAGATCGGACCCTGACTGGGATCAGATTAGATAAACTGAGGTCAGCTCAAAGACGGTGCAGCGTCTGATGCCGCAACGCATGACCAGCGGTGTCCGTTGAAACTCACAGGCAAGGGCGCCATCAGTGCCGGGCTAAGAGGGCTCCAGCCAAATCCTCCTGCAGGAATTACCAAACAACAAAATATTTTGTCCTCCAAAATCTGTGCCGCCATTATACTTTGGTGGCCTTTCTAGTTAAAAAAAAATCCGATGAAACTGATCTGAAAACGTTAAATAAACGATTGAAAAAAATACAGCTCACTTCAAGCGGGCGCAAAGTTGAAGCAGTGCAAAGGCCAAATTTACCTATTTGCAAGTAAAAGTAACCAAATCGTCAAAACAACAAATAAGTCCGGATAACGTAAGGAATACTTTTCACAGTTCTGGGCGATTTTTGACTCACCCTACCCGATTATGTGCTCTCATAAGCGCACGAGGCCGGCAGGTGTCTGCCGCCCACGAGTGCACGGGAAAGGTGAGGTGGGAACACACCTAACCAAGCGGCTGGCCCCACGAACGATACCCAATGGGAATCGCGCACGCCTCGACTAAGGCAAGACAGCAGTTCCATTGTGGTGATGCAACTGCATGAATAATTTGTATGTACAACTGTGAAACCAGAGGCAGCTGAGAGGTAGTATCAGAAGAACAGCATTACTTTCCCACAATTCTCAGAAACAAGGACCAGCAATGCAAACAAAGGGTATGCCTTTGCATGACAGGAGGTCCATTATTTACGACCCTTCATCAACAAGGTAACCGCCTCCTGCCGTGTTCACGATACCTGTCGGTGAGACTGGATCCGGGGCCCGTCCCTACGTTAAGCCTACGGCAGTTTAAGTACTCAAACTATGGCCATAGGGGTACGGGGAGGGGTGGCGGCTGCCCCTAGGTTCCCGCTTCCATCGTCAATGAAAGCGAACACTACAACTCCTTCGCGCATCACTGGTGTGGGAACCAACCAATACACGTTTTTGTTTAGTCTGAAAAGGTTCCGCTCGGAAAAGTTATCTCTGCACATGCGTCACCCAGAAGCATTCTTTTTTATTTTCGTCACACCAATTGCCCCTAATTTATGCGCGGAAATGACGCATTAAAGTGTTCTGAAAGTTCAGTCGATGTTTTTGCTCGTTCTTTCAGCTAACTCCAAAATCGGCCACGGACAACATTTGCCCCTCAGTCAACGGCAGGTTACAGCACGCCGGCCTCCCCTGTCGCGTCCCTCGCCGGCACTGCAGACCCATCCTAGCTTTGGTCCGGATCTACGAGACGCGAGTCGTCCGCGTGATCGTTCGTGCTCCAAACGCCAAGCCCGACTAGGTCTGTTCTCAAACGCCATGCACTGAGAGGCTTTTGAGGACGAACGGAGCTCCACACGTTTTGGTTCGGGGCGATGTCTTGCCCGAGGGACGGCCACAAGGATCTCAAAGCAAACCACCAGGCGGCTTTTCGATCGCATGCAGCCGAAGTGGGCTGAGGCCCTGTTGTTCTCAAGCCATGGTTAGTACTTCTGGATGGTGCACCAATGATGATGTTCCGGTTCTCGCGACAGGCTCGTTAACAACGACCTCCGCAGTGCAGTCCAGAAAGATGCATCAACACTATGGTCGCCACATAGTGGAACTGAAGCGAATGGTATGCACCCCACAGTCTTCCATCAGGCTTACACTGTCACCGTTGCCGGCAAAAGCGTTTAAAGATGTGCACTCACGGTGACCGGAAAAAGCACGCCTGCCTTCTTATCAAATTTTGCGACGATTTGGACTGCTGTGGCCAATTCACACCGCAGCATTCTTTTCGTGATTTGATTCACGTCACACAAGCATTCGATTCACGCAAATTGTCCCGAACGACGGCGAAACGTCGCTATTACCTGAACTCAAACCGGACGACTACGACAAAGGCTACCACGTTATTCCCCTGTTTTGAGCAGGTGCTTGGTAGAATAATCTGTCACTGTCGGACCTCACAACAATGACATGCGCACGGCAAATGCCTTCACGTTCACAATCAGCTCGTGCGGTCAACCCCATCCCCTCGGCTAAGCCCGATTACGCAGGTAAAGCAATAGTGTTACTGCTCAATACGGCACGACAGGGCAGTGGGTTCGGGGTTCTCAACCGAATGCACGAGTAAACTAACGGACAAGACATTCGTTTTAAATATGCGGGACAAGGGCAGGCGTGACAGTTGCTCACTGTCGCGCGCTCTGCTTCCCAGACCCAGACAGAGGTCCAGACTCAAACCCAGACCCAGACAGGCCCAGACTCAGATACGGACCCAGACTGAGGTCCAGACCCAGACCCAGACCCGTACCCAGACTCAGGCCCAGACTCAGATCGAGGCAGACACAGAGGCAGACACAGACAGACTCAGACACAGGCCCGCACCCAGGCCTCAAAGCCGCGCCCAAAGCCCACAGGATGAGCCACCTGGAGCGTCGCACCGCTCCGGTGTCGGGCCGCTCCGCACCACCGGGCCAGCCGGGAGGCTCCAGCGCTGCGGGGAGGCTCTGATCGACCCGATCCTGCGCGCCTGTGTAATGACCGTTCATCGCCGACGGCCGGTAACTCCTGCGACAGCCCGGCGCCCCCGACTGAATTACGCTCTCCGTGGACTCGCCGAAACGAGCAGAAAACACGCCAACACCGCCGACCGGCGCTGCGTGCGAACGGCAGGAAAATGACAGGTACTCCCTGGAGGGACAGCGGAACAACGCAACGAGCCGAGAATGTTCTGGGCAAGGTTTATGACGTTATTAGGGCTAAACATGGCCTCCTGGGGAAGGTGGGGAGGGGCGGCAAGGGGGCGTAGCCAACCGACGACAGCAGTAAAAACGCTACTGGGTCGGACTGGCTGCAATGCTGCACGGGGTGACATCCGATGCCTTTGCGCGGCGTCAGCCGACTCCGTGCGACCGCATTGCAATCGATCACGTGATAAAACACCGGCCGGGTATTTGGAACCACCGCCTCTCCGGCAGGCCGACCTCCAGTCGTTCCTGCGACAGTCATGGACCTCAGCCAACTGAACGAAGGGGGCAACAACGCAACCCCTGTTACGGTGTGCAAAAACACGAATCTTACGCAGCTCTAGTGCCCAGCAACCGAGGCCCCAGTCAATTTTGCGTTAGACAACCACGGACTTCAGTCAGATCTATGCAGAGTGCAGCAACGCAGCACCAGTAGCTGTTATGCGGAGCAACTAGGGCCAATCGCTGCTGTGAGCGACGAAAGGGGTCCAGTCGCTGTTGTGTGCAACAGCACGATGTCTTAGACAACAGCGTGCACGACAAGAAGGGTTCATGGAAGCGCCCATGGAATATGGCGGCATAGCAAGTAGGTAAGCAGATAACAGGTGAATAATAAGCATAGACATCGCCTTTAACGTCATCGAAAAAACAATTTCTATTTAAGTCTCTCAACGCTTCTCAGTCGGCCCAGACCGTCCTTGTCTAACGACGTTCAGGTAGTTCTTCCATCAAGAATTCCGTCTGAACCGAACTCTTCATGCTCATTACTTTACGGATACGGGTTCGTACATGGAGAATGCATTAAGTGTACATGAATAGGGCCCAGGTTTGTACGTCAAAATTACCAAGCTGCATGCCTGCAACCTCCGTTTTCTGAATGACCGCCCCTGTCAAAGCAGCGTAGCAAAGTTTGAGGACGTTCGGTTGCTTCCCAAGTCATTGCGTCGACCGCGACCAACTAGCATCCAAATCCCAATCCCAATGAAATACTGCAAGTCCGCCATTCTTGTTGTGTCTGCCAGGGTCAAGGCTGACAGAGCATTGGCAGTTTCGAAATCACTGCAAAAAAACGGCAGAAACTGCACCTGACACATCAATGACAAGGACCTGCGACAAGGTGTGATCTCACTCCTGATCGACCTGAGAGATAACAAAAACGTCAGTAAAACAAGAAATTATCACAACATTCGGCTCTGGTTGTAGGTAGCTCGACGCACTTGGTCTTACAGGATGGTTCATACACCACGGTGTCAACGAATATGTTCCTCGCCAGCACTATCGGAATCTTATCCACGTTCAGGCCATTCCATAACAGCTCGCTTAGCACAACCCCTGACTTCAACAACACTGTGATCGAGGAATCTGGACGGAGACAGTCAAAACCTCAGTCTGATTCTCGCCTCCCAGGCGCACCGACAGCGGCCTTCGGCGTCCGGAACACGTGCCGTTCCATGGTCCCTCGTCCGAGCGTTCCCGAGGGGAGCCCGTCACGTTCGAGACACCTCCGATGACGCGGACCAGCAGCGTCCCGTGATACGATCCAGCGTCGCACGGCTCGTCCGCCAATTACCCTGAGTGGCGGCCGTCGGCGGACGGCGTTACGGCGGAAGTGACCCGCAGTCGGCGCCGTCACGCAACGCACGCACCCGACGCACGGCAGACCTGACGAACTGACCGGCAGACCTGAGGAGCTGACCGGCAGACCTGGCGAGCTGACCGACAGACCTGAGGCACTGACTGACAGACCTGAGGAGCTGACCGGCAGACCTGAGGAGCTGACCGACAGACCTAGGGGAGCTGACCGACAGACCTGAGGAGCTGGCCGACAGACCTAGGGAACTGACCGGCAGACCTGAGCAGCTGACCTACAGACCTGAGCAGCTGACCGGCAGACCTGAGGCACTGACCGGCAGACCTGAGGAGCTGACCGACAGACCTGAAAAGCTGACTGGCAGACCTGAACAGCTGACCGGCAGACCTGAGCAGCTGACCGACTGACCTGAGGGACTGACCGACAGACCTGAGGCACTGACCGGCACACCTGAGCAGCTGACCGGCAGGCGGCGCTAACCCGGAGCGGATGCGTACAGCCGCGGCCAGGATTTCCCCAGGGGAGGTGCGGGGGAGAGGGGCAGGACAGCTCTGACACAAAATGAGTTTCCACCTCAAAACTGGAAACTCATAGGACCTAGAACACTTTTTACGAGCTCCGCAAACTTTAATTTCCTTTCATTTATGGCATATAAAACAGTTACATTTGCGATCCTCAACGGCAGGCATAACTCCATCGCTCCATCCCCTCCCCCACGGCTACGCCTCTGAACGGGACGCACACCAGAATGAGGCGGTTCTGAGGAGAAAGGCAGACATATTCCGTCGGACGGTTCAAGAACTTGCTGCCGAAAACGTCACCATTATCAGGGCAGAGCCCTGGGTAAAACTGCCACCTGGCCAACAGCAGGCATCTTCCCACACCCCAGTTCAGGCGAATTCACAGCGTTCGTCGGCACACGGCGTTCACAGGCTACGTCGTTCATAGGTCCGGATGTCTGTCAGACGTCAGACAGCCGCACGGTCCACTGTCTGCGGACGTCAGATAGCCGCACAGTTCACTGTCTGCCGACGTCAGGCGGCCGCACGGTCCACTGTCTGCGGACGTCTGATAGCCGCACAGTTCACTGTCTGCCGACGTCAGACGGCCGCACGGTCCACGGTCTGCGGACGTCAGACAGCCGCACGGTCCAGTGTCTACGGACGTCAGACAGCCGCACAGTTCACTGTCTGCGGACGTCAGACAGCCGCACAAATCACTTCTCCGGACGTCAGACAGCCGCACAGTTCACTGTCTACGAACGTCAGACAACCGGTCAGTCCACTGTCTGCGGACGTCAGACAGTAGCATAATTCATTGTCTGCGAACATCAGATAGTCGCACAGTTCGCTGTCTGCGGACGCCACACAGAAACGGTGAAGGAGATTTCCCACTTTATTAACATGCTTTTCTGGAATAGCCAAGCTGAAACCTGTCGTCTTCGAAGTCACTCTATTACATAAAGTATGTTGCAAAACTTTTTTACTTCCGGAGGTCGGAGGACATATCTCACGATTTTCCGAATGTCCCATTCGGTCGTGACCTATTCACAGCTATCGCGTGACGGCACGAGCGGGTGCAGGCCTGCACTGCATGTTGTCGATAGACGACTACAGATGACAGTTCCTAATTAAAAACATTTCATGAAACATTTGGACGTTCTTCAGAAAACTGCTCAATATATTATCAGTGACATTTTCCAGACCATCCAAGTCCGTTTATGAGAAATCGACCAAGGTGGAACAATCTACGTAGTGCCGATCACTTAATGCTCCAGGACGCCAAGTGTTGCGAGGAGCCCTGCAGCGCACCAGCGACTAATCCACCTCACAACATTCGACCTCCATCTGCTCCCGACGACCGGCTAGCACTGCGCACTAACGCTGCCCAATGCCACCGCTTGCTGTCCATTCCCGGAGCGACCCCCCCCCCCGGAGAAGCAACACCTGTCCCCGAGTACAGCAGCACAGCCGGCCTCACCTCCGGAGCGGCCCTCCCCGGAGCAGCAGCACCTGTCCCCGAGTACAGCAGCACAGCCGGCTTCACCTCCGGAGCGGCCCTCCCCGGAGCAGCAGCATCTGTCCCCGAGTACAGCAGCACGGCCGGCTTCACCACCGGAGCGGCCCTCCCCGGAGCAGCAGCATCTGTCCCCGAGTACAGCAGCACGGCCGGCTTCACCTCCGGAGCGGCCCTCCCCGGAGCAGCAGCACCTGTCCCCGTGTACAGCAGCACGGCCGGCTTCACCTCCGGAGCGGCCCTCCCCGGAGCAGCAGCACCTGCCCCCCAGTACAGCAGCACGGCCGGCTTCACCTCCGGAGCGTCCCACCCCGGAGCAGCAGCACCTGTCCCCCAGTACAGCAGCACGGCCGGCTTCACCTCCGGAGCGTCCCACCCCGGAGCAGCAGCACCTGCCCCCCAGTACAGAAGCAAGGCCGGCTTCACCTCCGGAGCGTCCCACCCCGGAGCAGCAGCACCTGTCCCCGAGTACAGCAGCACGGCCGGCTTCACCTCCGGAGCGGCCCTCCCCGGAGCAGCAGCACTTGTCCCCGTGTACAGCAGCACGACCGGCCGCTTCACCTCCGGAGCGGCCCCCCCCTCAGAACAGCTCCAGCCGCCCCTCAGCAGGGCGACACCGCGGGCGTGACGGCCCATCGCCGCTGGCCAAATGCCCGGAGGCGGGCACGGTCGATTCCGTGCCGGTGGACGTGACCAAGGGCAGCGCGGCCGCCCGTCCGGCGGTCATCAGGCCTCCACAAGGCTGAGCCGCGCCGCCAGACCAGCAGACGATGGTCTCAATGGGAAACTCTCGCGGTTTTTCATCTGGTTAGGTGTCGATAAAGATAGAGTTATTAAAATTACACATCTCAAAAATCAAAGTTATACATAGTCTCAACTGCTGGCACTTTTAAAGCATGGTATTTCGAGAAGATATTGTTGCTATTTTGCTCACTGGGCTCGTGGAGGGCTCGCATGGTGTTTTTGTACTTGCTAGACCGAATCCAATCCGTTCCAGATATTTTGGGAATGCCTCTCCCTTTTGCTGCAAGTCTCATGTAGAAACTTAGTTCAGAAAGTAGCCTTCTTCCAACTGCTTTTGAGATAAGTCTCAACCGAACTGCACCGTTTTTAGTTTTGTATCGGGGTATCTGTACACCATTTTCTCTATCGTTGCGGCCACCAAATTGTTCAACCCGGCCTGCATTTCCACGTTACATGCCACATGTTCACAGCTACAAATCACAATGAAAGGTCAACGGTCATGGCAAGCCAGGAGCAATACGACGGAGGCAGTCCCTTCAGTATGTGACTCGGGAGATGCTGCCAGCCGGGGAAAAGCAGTATGTCTGTTTTAGCTAAACGCACACCTACGGCAGAGGGGTCGCCTGGCGGGACGGTCGCTCCATGCAGCCGGCCGTCCAAAATCCACGAGACGCGTCAGGTCACGAGAATGACAGAGAGGTGCAGCTGAACACTGCAGGGATGTTTAGCTACATAACTGGGTGCATCATGATGTGGTCTTTAGATGCGGATGATCTGCTTCCCTTCCTGGGACTTTCGTCAAAATTATACATCACAGACCGTCAATCGAAGCTTGTGGTATTTGCATCTCGGTCCCGTACCTGATATCGCTTTGAACCACGTGGGCAGATGCGTGTGAAAGAACACATGGGTAGAGCCAAGGTTCAGAAATTGGGGGGGGGGACAAGCTGATTACAATCCACCAAGAACAGGGGGGGGGGGGTAAAATGACTTTTTCGGGCGTTGCATGACAAACTACAGTTGAAATTCCGTTCGTTACATTTGAAAGTTCAAGAATTGTGTTGCCAATGGGAAATTCTTATCCGATACCTATGAAATTGGGGGGGGGGAACTACCACTTCTGGAAAACTGCGGGGCACATGTCTTCCGCCCCCCCCCCCCGGAAATTATAGCTGTGAAAGAACACGACACTACCTTTCGTTTCACACCCAACCTGATGTCTCTGACTAACTTATCTGCTTCGTAAAAGGGTCGAGTGGAGATCGACGACGCCCGTCAGCAGACGGCCGCCCGGAATCAAAGAGAAAAACAGGCCATAGACCATTTAGTTGGCTGAAAGTGGCGGCTTAAACTTGAACAATATTCCCGTACCCGTCACACTAGTACGCATTCTCATATGGGGGGGGGGCTATTCGCCCCTCCCTTAGATCTCGGGAATTCCCGTCCGATCTGAATGCAACAAACGGAAATCGCTCTGCCATGTCGTTAACTTCATTTCGATAACAGAAGATTTGAAAACCAGGCAAGGGGTGGATACAGGGAGCAAAAAGCAAGAGAGAGGGGTATATTTGTTACTTGTAACTCCGATGTTTATTAACCGATTTCGATGCAACTGGTATGAATCGAGAGCTAATCGATGGGAGTTTGTCTTTAGCCCATAACTTTATAATTTGAGGAGATTCATAGGCATTCGCAAGGTTTGGAAAATGGAAGAAATATTTGCTTTTTATATTTTACTAAATTAGGACAGACGTTCGAACTAGTCTGTTATAGTTTTACTACCCATTCACTACTTCAGAACTCAACAGAGGTGCAAACCATATTACACCGTTCGTATAATGTTGGCAGAGGCGACACCAGGGGCATGTAAAAGGGGGAAATATCATGGTTGCATGTTCATTAGGTCAACTTACGATCTCCGACCTCAAATGACCTCAGACGACCTTAGAGTCACACTGAATAGTTTTGGGTGCATTCCATGGTGCCTAAAAATGATTTTAACCATTTTAATTGATTTTATTTCTGAAATTCCAGATTGCAGCCACCGTGATGTAGGGTACGCACGCGGACATTCTAGACCATAGGTCTGTGACCCGACCTTATGGCAATCTGAAAATAAAGAAAAAAAACAAGTAAAAAACACACAAAACACTATCCTGAGCTAAATGTATTTTTATTATGAGAAACAGCGTCAAAAATACTGGCATCAAACCAAATTTTGACGCTTGACTTTGACCTGACCTTGTGAACTGACCTACGATCAACACAAATGCTCTTGTATGTTTGTCCTGTTATTTAATTATACACTCGTAAAAAAGGTTTAAGTTTTGTACCGAAAACTCAATTTTCGGCAAACATTTTGTACCTTTAAAGATGCAGAAAATGGTCTAGGGTGCCTTACAAAAATATGTTCTGGCTCCGCGCCTCGGGCAAAATCAAATTACGAGCATGTGACATAACAGGTAAGACGATTAGGTAGTAAAAGTGGCCAAGTTTCGTTAAACTGTTTCCAGAACTCTGGAAATGGACAGCAAGGAACCCGGAGGGCAGGGTTTCTGAAGCCAGATCTCCATCTGGGAATAGGGTTAAGGGGTGATTAAAAAAGCACCTGGGTGAATCATGACACGGGTTTTAGTCTGAGCCAACGTGAATCATTTTGTGAACGTCCCGTAAAGTCTCACACCAAAAACGAGCACTTCTAGCTTGCAGTGCTTCACACAGTATCACGTGAACGCCGTTTGGTACTATTTTTGAAACACACGTATAGATGAATATGGAAGAAAACGTCTTCCGTTTCATACTCAGTCTGATGTGTTTGGCTAAAATGGATTTGCTTTGCGAGGAAACAGAGCGGGGGCCGGCCTATACGCTGCCCAGACGGCAGACGGCCGCCCGGAACCCAGGAGATAAGACACGCCGAAGATTATTCCGCTGCAAAACGCTGCACCTGAAACTTGCAAGACTGTTTAATAGCATCCCCACGTCCATCATGACTGGTTTCTGCCCGTGCTGACACGTTCCATTTTAATTACTTAACGAAAAGTTTATTTCAAAATAAATATTGGCACCTGGCAGTGCATCATTTCGCACTATGTACAGGACCAAAGGAGCAATATTTGAAAGCAAGAGTGAGCCCACACAAAAAACAGCCTCAACTTTCCTGTCGTACCCAATATATGTTTGTTTCCTTTCTACGTGTTTTACAACGTATCTTCTGTATTCTGTATTCAGTAATCTGGAAACACTGATGCGATCGGTGTGAAAAGATTCTAGCCCCGACCGAGGGCAAAGCAAAACAATGTTCAACTTTCGGCGGTCGTTTTTCTATACGTAAAACAAACGTCCCATTCCCTTTTCTAAACATGTTGGGAGGTGACTCAGTAAAGTTATGATCGGAAGCAATGGAAAATTGAAGCATTCGAAAATCTCGGAAAATGTCTTGATGTCTCCATTTTCACCCAAATTACAGCACTGTGCCCCGCCACAGGCCTGTCTGACCAACGAGTGGACGCTCCACGAAAGCTAATATTTGAACGACTGGGAAGGCAATGACATTTGCGCGCCCGGTCGGGGAAGTGGAGGGGAGGGGGCGAGGGGGTTCAGGGCCAGCCAAACATGGCAAGCTGAGGGACCAGAAATGTGCAGTCTTATCTGCACTCTGAAAAGTACGAGATCCATGAAAACCGGTTCCCACGTTCCGGAGCGTGCCTCCTTTCCAGCTTTGCCTTGTTTCCAATAAGCAAAACAGTCTAGCCTGGCCACACTGGAAGAGAGGAAAGGTGGGCATCATTTTTGTTTTAATGGAAACGAAGCGAATTTCCACCCCCATTTCGATGAAACATCGGGAGAGCAGCCACCACACATTTACCAGCCCTAGTCCAGACGAGCCTTGATAGCCATCTATCGCCAGAATCTAAAACTTTGACCCAAATCACCACCACCAGATGTCCCACACTCACTCCTTTGACAAAACGAGGCGAGGGAAGAGGTAGAATATACCTTCAGCATGTCAGTTCTCCAAAAATGGTTTACCGTTCGTTTCTAAGGCACGAGGCGAAAGTTTCACGTAAATGTGAACAGGCCTGCATTCGGTAACAAAGGGTGTTGTGAGTTTCGTGAGAATCCGAGCATGACCCGCAAACATGCTGAAAGTTCCAGCTACGATGCCGACCGTCTCGGGAGGGACCGAATAGCCTTGGAGAAGAAGAGATATGGGGATGTGTGCCTGCATACTGCTCATTAATGCGACACGAAAAAAACCGATGTTTAGTGCTTTTCAGCGTAACCACACATCTTTTTATCAGAGTAACTACAAACGACTTGTTTACACCCAACCTATTATTTATTCCTGAGCCGGGAAACACATTTCTGCAAGGAATAAGTACCTTGGGGGCTGGCAGGACTAAACTCCCAGATGCCCGACCGCTTGTGTCCCTAGCCGATCGTGAAGCTTTCCATCGCGCTCTGTTCCTGTTGACGGGTCAGTGCTTTTATGGTGTGCACCGTAGAGACCATGGCTGCGTGGTCCCAACTGAACTGCAGTCTGAACTGTGAGCCTACGGGCCGGGTAATATGACGAGCGGGAGAAGGGGCAACACGCCGGTCGACAGTGCATTCCTTCAATTCACCGCACCTCCATTACCATGACATGGTCATCTCCACGACGGCCTCCATGATTCTCGTCGGATAGCACTGGCCGCTTTCCATCAGAAATGACGAGAATTCATGGCTATCGTCAACAACACCCAAACACCGCTCCTCTGGCCGGAGGCCAGGAGCACAGGAGCATCCATAAAAAATATGCGTGGGGGGAGGACGTTTTCCCATAGGAATGATGCCAAATGTCCCAAAAATGAGGCGCCATGCCCCCTGCCCCCGCTCCTGCTTAGGGTCGCCAGCTTCCCCGCTGCGTGGCAGGTGGCTACCGCCACCGACCGAACTCATGTTTCTAGATATTAACCAAGAACGCCGACCAGGTGAGAACGCGGCCAGCGACGCCTTCGGGACCAGCCAAATCCGTCTGAAAAATTGGCCAAGACGAAACATTTTCGTCGTGACCCCCCCCCCCCCACCTCAGCAGCCAGACATAGCTGAGTTCCACGATATCACTCCAATCGACATCAGCCGAACTGTGTCAGAAATAGCCTTGCTGGTCCATGACAGGTCCGGGGGCCCCGACGCCACCGCTGATAACCCGTGCAACACGCCTGACAGCGTGGAGAACCACAGGCGGCCCGCCGGCCAATCGCAGCCGGCCTCTCAGTCGGCGGCAGCGACCAGCCAATCAGCGTCTCCCTCTCAGACAGCGCCAGACAGCCGACCCCCTCAACTGACGCCGGTCGTGCGTCATCCATTGGCTCCGACGTGGCCATGGTTTCGTTTGGCGAGGGACCGGTTTGGTGGAGAACAGTCGTGTGACGTCCTGATAAAGCGTCCAACAAAGAAACATGAAACGCTGCCTCAGCTTACGCAATTCACGCGGCGTCGAAGCGTGGTGAGAAACAAGTCAATGCTGCAATATCCGTTGTTTTCTTTCAAACCTATAGAACCCTCGTTCGGCCCTTGGTTACGGAGTAACGGATTCTCTTGGAAGGGAAGGGGGCGGGGACGGCGCACGGGGGCGGGGGGTTGCTGGCCATGCGCCGGCGCCACTGCAACGCGCTGCAGTGAAGACCAGGCAGCGGCCGCAGACGCATGGCAGTGGGCCTGCACCGCTGAGGGACGTCCAGCGGTGGTCCACAACATCTGAGTGGCGTACAACAGTGGTCCAGAACAACTGAGGGACGTACTTCAGTGGTCCAGAACAACTGAGAGGCGTACAACAGTGGTCCAGAACAACTGAGAGGCGTACAACAATGGTCCAGAACAACTGCAGGACGTACTTCAGTGGTCCCGCTCAGCTGAGGGACGTACAACAGTGGTCCAGCGCAACTGAAGGACGTACAACGGTGGTCTAGAACGACTGAGGGACGCACGGCATTGGTCCAGAACGACTGAGGGACGCACGGCAGTGGTCCAGAACGACTGAGGGACGCACGGCAGTGGTCCAGCGGGACTGAGCAGCTCACGACAGTGCTCCGGTGAGACCGAACAAGTGCAGCGGGAGCCCGGCACCAGACCTCGGTATTCCCACAGCCATGGTCAGCCTAAACGCCCTGAAGTTAGCCCGCAACACGTTTGCCGTGCTAAGCATTATACCGTTCGTATTCTTGATCCTGTCGATAAAAGGCTATTTCGAGCCACCGGCTCTGGTCATTTGCGCGGTGGTCTACGGCGTACTGGAGGCGATATTCGTCGTATTAGTGTTGTGGGTCTGCTGCCACCCGGATAGTAACAGAGACGCTGTGCCGGACCAGCCTCGGGAAGAGCCGTAGGACGGCCGAATGCTGGGGCGTCACAGCCGACTACGCCGATCCGTCACCAACCTGCATGAGGACCGCAGGCTATAGCAGGACCACCTCAGCCTGTAGCCAGAGAAAACCACGGGTCAGCCCGGTCAGCTCAGCCCAAAGTGAAACAAGTCCAGCCTAAGGCCAGACCAGCCTGGCCTGCAGCCAAACCAGCCCAACGGTCAGACCAGCCCGACCTACAGCCAGAGCGGCCCGGTCTTCAAACTGCCGGTCCAGTCTAGCCTACAGCCAGACCAGTCCGGCCTACTTACCGCCAGACCAGCCTAGCTTACAGTCAGACCAGCCCAGCCTACCTACTGCCAGACCAGCCCAGCTTACAGCCAGACCAGCCTAGCTTACAGTCAGACCAGCCCAGCCTACCTACTGCCAGACCAACCTAGCTTACAGCCAGACCAGCCCAACCTATAGCCAGACCAGCCCAGTCTACTTAATGCCAAACAAGTCCATCCTGGAGCCAGGCCAGCCCAGTCTACCTTTCTCCAAGAGCGGCACAGCCTTCAACCCGCACCAGCGCCCTCCGCAACCTATCCTGTCCAGTCTACATTTCGCCGATACGGGATAACAGCCAAGCGGAACGGCCCCTTGATCTGAAGGTGCACAAATAGTCAAGGTCATCACTCCAGAGGATTTCGAATAGTCCAGGTTGTCCAGGTCAACAATCACGACTGCAGGACGTAGTTACCGACAAAGGACGACGTAGTTACCGACAGGAGTTACCGGCAAAGGACGGAGCGCGAGAGGTGAGGCTTTGACGGCGCTCACGAACAGCTGTATGAGGCTGTGCCAGATCTGTAGTTATCGCCTATGATATGGCCCCTATGTGCGCTGTGATTTTGACGGTATTCATCCGTAGGGCTTTCTTCCCCCGATTTTTTTTCTTCATTTTCGTTCAAAGCCGTTCCAGGAATGGAAACCTGGGATCGACATCATGACACCCACAAATATACCACGTATCGCACAGATACAACCAAGCAGATGGCGTCTGGTCTGGTGATAACGACCTCCAAACGTTCCGGGGAAACACGTGGACGTGCACCTTCAGAAGCGCTTCTGAGCCGTTCATGAGGATGGTAAGACTTCCAGTGTGCTTCTCTTTTATTTCAGAGATTGGATGGGGATGCTGCGATACACGACTCAAGTCGTTCTTTCGTCACCCAGGGCATTCACGTTTTACAATGTTTTCTTTCAGCAGTGTACAACATTTATTGTTTTCTACGGGTCTGTTCAATAGTACCTATGTGTACAAAATCCTGCTGCACTCGCCGCATGCCGCACCAGCCCACTGACTTCTGCAGCATCCCACGGGTAATGGCAAATGACAGGCGTTGATTATTGTAACGCTGTTTATCAGTATGTATCCTCTGCTTTGCTTTGAGTTGTGTGTTTCGGTGGTTGATCTGTTGTTACTTATGTCCATCGCTGTTTCGATGGGAGAACGATGTCCTTTGGATCTGTACGCTGAATAAAATGGAGCGCTGTTGTAGTTGGTGTATTTTTACGCTGTATGCTGAATAAAACAGAGCTCTGTCGTAGTTTGTGTGTTTCTGCGTTATCATATTACGTTAGTGAACGATCACAGAATAAGTAACTCGATGACGGTCATAGCATGATTCGGATGAAGTCTCCCTGGTACGGCTGTCTCCCGACAATCGCCGTAAGGACGGTACAGATTAGGTCACGCCTGTAACTGCCGCACGCTAATTAATAGCACTACACCTCCTCATCAAGCGGAGTGCCGTCCGTGACGAATTAGCATTCCACGGACGCAGAACCGGAAAGATGCGATCCGACTGACCATTTCGTTTTTGCGAAATGGACCGAACACTGTCCACATCGTACCTCGGCGATGATAACCCTTGATACATGGCAAACATGCATCGGAGACTACTGAACAACGACTGAAATTAAACAAATTACGCAGAATGATGCAGACTGACGACAGCTTTCCCGCGAGTCTTGCGTCTGCTGTCTTTGACTGCACAGCAAAATTCTGAAGCGCACCAGAGGCTGCGGCTGAGAGTAACTGTCGTACGTGACGTAGATAACGATCCACACAACATCACAGGGCGCCGTACAAGGGGTCCCCTGGTCATGAGAAGTACTGACGGAAACCGACTTCACAGCCGCGGGGGTGGTCGGCCAAATATACCACGCTCGGGTGAGAGGTCAATTTGGTCCACCTAACATCTCACATACTAACGGGGCCAGAGGGGTGAATAAAGTCTGGGAGGAGCTGTCTTCTTCAGAAGTTCGATGCTTCTTGGTTGTGACCTTCAAGATTACATGCGGTAAAATAGGGTCCTGTTCGATGACATTCGCCTGACTTTCTCTTGTGCCGCAAAACAGCTGGTCACAGCGCTAAAATGCATGCCCCATTTTTTCGCAGGCCACGGAATCACCTAAACAGACCACGTATGATTTATGACGCCTGGCCCGATACTGATGTTTAAACCATTACTTAAGCTCAACTACGCCATATGACAATAACTTCGGGAAATGTCATATACTTTATGATGAGACTTCCCATGGCGCATTCCGGCGCAAAATTCAAATTCAGCGCCTAAAAATACCTCACACGTCGAAATTCCCATAAAAAACCACCCAAGGTCATCCGGGGTCAGCCTATATCTGTCGCTGGCTTTTGCTGACCCGAAAAAAAAACAAAATCGCTCAGATGTATTCCACAGAGCTAACTGTCACCATCCGGTACCGTTTTACCGACAAATCAACAATCAACACCGGAAAACCTTCATTGCGTTCTCCCACTTCCTCGGAATAGTACGCAAGCATGACACGGGATGCCAGATAGGAAGCACAACCCATGTGATCCACTTCTCCTTGACACCATGTAGCCTAACATGGACTATACCTGTCACTTTGACCGCTGAATCTGAAAGCAGCGTCACAAAATAACCTACAGAGCAAGTTTTTGCACAAAACGTCTGCCTAGGTCAATGCGTTCATCTCAGGTCAGTGACCTCAGGTAACCCTGCAGAGGGCAAACCATAAGAAAGTGTGTTCAGTCATACCCTGACATTGTTTTGTATCATTCCTTTCTCATGGAATGGGACAATGGACATGAAACAGTCGACGTTTCGTCGTTCGGCCGCCACTGAAAGGGATAACGCGGGCAGTTAAGTATTCGAGCGCCCATATCAAATTTTTAGCTTTGTCCGTAAAACTCTGTTTGTGGCAGCAGTATGAAGTTTACCCTAAAAACGGCAACTTCTGAAAACCGCGACCAAACTCTGACCCGCTCTAGCCAGTCGGCAATACATGGAAATAAGGATTCTTGACGTCAAAAGTCTCGTTTTCACTTCTGCATAACTAAGCCAATTCTGGTGCGGCTGCGACGCACTATACGTGAGCTATTTCGGACAAATGTTAATTCTAGTCCCGCCAGAGGGGGCTGAATCCGCCCCCTCGGGGTTTTTGCTTACCAATTCCAGGGTTTTTGACGCAGCTTCGCGAAACTTTGAGGCTTTTCCTAGCTATTCTTTCTACGCACTGTGACAAAATTTCGAAATTCTATTTTGCTCTGAGGAGGAGCCAGGCGACGTTTTTGGGAAGCACCTCAGGCTAATTTTGACCCTGTTTAGGGCACAGGGAAAATGACTGTCAAAACTAGCGTTTTTAAGATAGAACTTCAAATTTACATGGATATATAGCTAATAGTTCAGCAACGTGCAAATACAATTTTGTTCACCTGAGGTCACTGAAGTCAAGGTCAAAAGTCAAAATTTGGTTTTGTTTTAATAATTTTACCCAGAATACATATGACGTGGAAGCGTGCCCTCTACTTGTGTATAAACTTTCAGCTTGATATCAGGTCGGGTCACGGAGCTATGACCTAAAATGTCGGTGCGCGTGTCGTACATCACAACAGCCGCTAAATGGAATTTTTGAAATCGAGTGAATTCAAATGATTGAAAACGTTTAGATAATATTAAAGGCACACGAGATCATTCCGAGTGACCTGAAGGTCACTGGAGGTCATTTAAGGTCAAAGGTCACAAGTTGATCTGACGAGCATGTGACAATGACCAGGTCCCTTTTTCATGTCCCTGGCACCGCCTATGCTAACATCATACAACAATGTAATGCGATTTGTACTTGTCTAGCATAACATGACTAGCAGAAGCCAAAAAAGTGCTTTCACTTTTTTCTTCATTCAGTTTTTGGAAAACTAATCCTCCTATTTTTGAAACCCTGTGAACGCCTAAGAATTTTCTCAAAATTTCAAACGTGTGTATCAATGGCAAAAGTCCTATCTATAATCTCTCGATTCATGTCAACTTCATCGAAACGGGTCCATAAACAACGGAGTTATAACATGTCCAAAGGTTCCCCCCATTTCGATATTTTTGATTCCCTGTACCACCCCTCTCAAAATTTTGAAAGTTTCTTTTTTTAGAAATGTAGCTCACGTCATGGCAAATCGATTGCCGTTTGTTGCAATCAAATCGGATGCGTAGTTCTCGAGATCTCGGGGGGGGAGTGGGACCGAATCTTCCCCCCGCCGGGAATCGGCCATACTGTCTAGCCCTCCGGGAACGGGAACTTAACCTCAGGGTTAAGGAGTGGGGCTCAAATTGCCCCCCGTCCGAGCGCATATTAATTTTCAAACATGCAGCACGCCCAGGGGCCTTCTGCACACGAGGGGACTAAGAGAGATTGTGCAGGAAGCAGGCTGTTTTGTTTGGGTGAGGTTTCAAGCACGCCCAGCACCAGGCTGAGAGGCGATTCAGTCGGTGTGGGTCGGATTGCCGTCGCTTCACAAAGGCGAAAGTCACCCAATGGTAACGTTGCCAGCGAACGTTATAAAAAAAAAAACGCCGAGAACGTGGACTCGTGGAACTCAACGCTTGCCGCTGCAGACTGTTTTTTCTAAACTGTTACTGCTCTGGTGGCACCCTTGCCTCGCTTAGCCTTATACAGACTTGTAAGCAAATCAGGATCGACTCACTATTCAACAACCGTGATTCAGAATCAGAATCAGGTCCACCTTCCGGCTCAAGAATCAGAATCGAATCGATTCACAAAGTTGTTGGGGATCGATTGAGAGAATCGATACCCAAAATCTGATTAATCTGTATGTGTTCTTTGTTTAACTACTAAATGAGACCATTTATTGCCCGTTTTATACGAATAACCATGAGGTCTCTCAGCACTGAGCATAAGGTCTATTACACTTTAGTAAATGAGGACACGAAATGAAAACTCCTGGTAGAATACACTAGAAAATGAACTATTTTCTCAACTGCTCTTATTTTTTGTTAAACATCAATGCCAGAAGCTATACTTGCGGGTAAACGCTGTTGAACAGATTTATTCTCACCCTTGAATTTAGACACCAACGTATTCACGTCCTGGGATTTCTCACATCTTGACACTCAATGTGAACGGAACCTGGACACAGTGCTCTATGCCCATATATAACGATGTCATGCAATACATAATACACCTTGGCATTATCTCCTAGTCCTATCCTATAATCTACCGCAGACCGTGGGATTTGGATACATGACCCAGGACTTGGCTTTGGCATTTATGACGAAAACAAAAATAAATGAATGCAATATATATTCCTTCGCGGAAAACTGAATCATCAATCGAATCATAACTCGTGAATCGTGAATGAAATCAATTCCATGTGGGTAAAAATCATCTCGAAATCAGAACCAAACTGATTCTCTGTTTTCCAATGTGAGCCTAAGTCAGAATAAGAATCACTTTCTTGGGCTGTGAACAGAATCAAATTGATTCTCAATGTCGTGAAACGCTTACAGATCTGGTCTTATATCTATGACGAATAATTAATTCGCTACGGTACAATATTTCCGATTAAGTCGACAGCGCCGCGGTTGCAACGGATCGGTGTCTTGACTGAACAGCGGTGTCGACACAAATTCCAGCCTATAAAAAGACTACGAAATTTGCCAGGCAGCCCGAAAATGCAAACTGAAAGGCAATGCAAGACGTTCAGGAATCCACAGGATGGCACCGTGGAGCTCGAGGACAAGGAAAACTGGCGCCGCGCCAGCAGTGCGGTCAGCGCCGCGTCCGTGCTGTGACCGACTGCGGCAGGTCTGGCGTCCGTCAGGTCTGCCCAACAGCTCATAGGCAGAGGCAGAGAGAGGATCACGGCAACTGTTGAGAGGCTGACACCCGTCACAGAGAGTCAACACGGCCGCTCTGAGGGTGGATAGCTGCTCAGGGGTTCACCCAATCTGGCGCAAACCACACCATTCTTCCTCATTCTACCTCCGTATGCTGTCTTCTCGGCATCAGTTAACGTTGGTAGACCCCCTCACTTTTTCCTCAGCATTCCTAAGTAGGCCACAGGTTATCCAGCCCGTTTCGATCAGTCGCAGTCAGCCTCGACCTTCATCAGTCTGCTTTGGCCTCCTTCAGTCTTCTTCAGTCTGTCATGACCTTCCTCAGTCCTCCTCAGCCTGTACAGTAGAGGAACGTACGTCCAGAACAACTGGGGGACGAATGGCAATGGTCCAGCACAACTGAGGGACGCACGGCAGTGGTCCGGCACAACTGAGGGTGGTACGGCCGTCGTTCGGCACTACTGAGGGACGTCCGGCGGTGTTCCAGTGCCACTGAGGGACGTGTGACAGTGTTCCAGTGCAACTGAGGGACGTACGGCAGTGGTCCTTGGCTTTGCTAAGGACCAGTGCCGTCTCCAGTCACGCCATTCATGTCATGCCCCTTGTCCCGCTGCGTCCCACTATGACCAGCCCCTCCGGCGGTTCCGCGCCGATCCGGGCGGACCCAAACAGGGGGCCGAACAGACACCAGGAGCCGAAACAGCACGGCCCGCCACGGCGCCGCACGGGGGAGGGGTTTATTCCGACGGTTTCAGCGCACACGTCGCGCTCCGGTCTCTGACTCTGCGGCCGAGACGCTGCAGATGCCGCGGAAGAAATCTAGCCACGAGGCGGACTTCCCACCACCGAGTATCCTCTACAGTAGTGCAGTAGGTTTGGGGACGCTGGTCGGGTTTTTGCGGTCGATTCGATTCTGCCGATTCCGAGATGGGGCACGAGAGCAGAAACCTGACACTCTGGGGAGTCGAAACAATGGCAAACGCTGCGTGTGGGAGTTTTGTCGTGCCACAGATGGTATTCTGCACTACCGGACGATTGCAGACTACGTAAACACAGTTGACACGAATGTAAACTACAGCCCGTATAACTCTCGACCAAAAAGGTAACGGGGAGAGGGGATGGCGGGGGGGAAGTGCGTGGGAGTGGAGTCCGTGGCATGCCCTGATGGTCGAGCGTTGATTGTGCATTTCCGACTCGCGGTGCGGGAGGCAATGGCTCCCCAGGGGAGAGCCAAATATCGGAAGTGAGGCCATCCCCACCTCAACCGTCCTACGTATCCGTGGACGGTTGAAACAGGAGTGTGGGGGGGGGAAGGGGAGGGGAGGGGACGGTTGGAACAGCCGCTGCAGCGGCTGTTCCACGTTCCCACGGATACCTTCTCCTCGTTCGATCTTCCCCTCCCACACTCCTGTCCAGCAGCGAACAGCGGGGACGACTGAACCGGACGACCGGTGGAGGCGCACCGCGAGGCCTTGCTCACCCACATCAGCCAATTCTGGCCTGCCCGCTGCCGAACTGCCGCTTCGGCGAATCGCAGATTGATGCTGCGCTCGATGCGACTGGTCGTCATCAGCATGCGATATTTTCACCGTGGAATCCAAGCAGCCGGTGATTCGTGTGATGGGCAGCCGGTGATTCGTGTGATAGGCAGCCGGTGATTCGTGTGAAGGCTTCCTGGGCGGGACGAGCGAAACCGCGTAGTTTTGCGATTTTTTCCTCACATGCGCGGACGAGGTTGCACTGCCTTGACACCGCCAGTGACTGGCGAGAAGGTCCGGCAACGTCTCACGGAAGAACATTCACGGAACAAGGAAGAAAACCCTTCGAAAACCCCTGCATACATGCCGCACAATTGAAAACAGAGACGGAAGTTAGGGACGATACGGGCTTCGTCGTTCAACAGAGTATCTCGGCACATACGTGCCCGTAGGCACGTATGTGCAGGCGAGCACCTCGGGCACCGCCGCCCGCGGAAGTACAGCTGGCTGCACACCCCGACACCACAATATCGCGGTGGCCGTGGATCCCCCTCCCCAGTGACGTCCCTGGACTGGTGTGACCGTGGTGACTCCGCAGCGACGTAAGCAGACTGGAGTGACGCCAATCGACTTCTGACGACGATTCAAGACTACGAAGGCCTTGGCCGCCGCCGCACGGTATCCACCATGAGGCGTGGCCACAGCCCTGCCCATTAGTAGCGTAGCCAGCATTTTCGTAAGGGAGATCAGAACTAAAATACAAGGTTGCTACCATTCCATTGCAAACATGGAAGAACTGACCATACCCAACAGCACATCTGGAGATATCAAAAATGATACCACGTTACCGATAATTTAGAAAAGCCTTCCTCTTTTAAGCAAACGGCCAGCGATAAAAGCCAATTTTTGGACACTTTGGGCCTGAAAAGAGGGTCAACTGACCTCTCCGATCCCCCGTGCCCCTGGATACGCTGCTGTTGCTCACAATTCCTGCAAGGTTCGGGACGAACGATGCGATCGCAGAGGACAGCGCCGAGACAACAGCAAACGCCGCGCGCCGATTTCGACTCGCTGTACGTGCGGAGGAAAGGGTCGTGTTCAAAATGCCTGCTGGCGGGCACACTGGCATCCTCCGGCGGTTTCTGGAGCTCGCCCAGATTCCTGTCACGGGTCGAGATTGCTCCAGGCCAGACGGCATCAGCCCTGTCAGCTCGTCGGTCCCGATGCTTCTGCCGACGCTGCGGGCGCCGCAAGATCTTCCCAAAGCCCGCAGCATTCGGAGGCAAACTCAGCCGCACGACTAGGCTTTCGAAGCCGTGAAGGCGCCGCCTGTGCACCAGCCGGATCTACCCGCCGTCTTTCGGACGGACGCCTTATGTGGCGGCGCCGAACGTAACCTTGCGCAACGACACCGCGACGTCCGGCGCTCGTCACATGCAACCGCTTCGTCACAATCATGTGACGTCACGGCGTCAGGCGGTAACGGACGATCGCAGACCAGGAAACCACAGACGATGTGAATGAAAACGAGGGGACAGGAGGCTCGTGCCTCCCAATGATCGGCTACGAGTGTTCAAGACTCAAGACGCGCCACGAGGAGCCAGACCTTTCCCTCCGGGTCCAGAGACGAAGCCGACCACGCCCGTCAAGTAAACCCAGAAGACCCCCTCCGCCAGGTCGACAGGCAGCAGTCGGCACGCCTCCGCAGGCGGCGTGACGTCACGGCACCGTACTCGCGTTCCAGCCGAGCTATAGCACGGCAAAAGGCCCAGGAGCATTGCTCCCGAGTGCTGCACAATGCGGCGTTCGTGGGCAATGAGAACTGGCACCGCGCCCAGAGCTCGTGTCCGTGCCGTGTTCGGCACTTAACCGTGCTGTTGCAGAGCGACTGCGACAAAGCTGGCGTTGCCCATCAGTCCACAGGCAGAGACAGACAGCTACAGAGTCGCTAGAGCTACTCAGAGGGTGATATTCGTCCCAGAGAGCCACGACTGCTGTTCAGAGGGTGACGCTCCCTCAAAGGCGACGGCAATGGATCCTCCGCATTAGAACGACGCATCGTGGGACGCAAAAAATACGTCTGATGTGGTGCCGCCTAAAATGTTTTGCGAGGTACCGCAGAAACACTGGTGTAGGAGCGTTTCCAAGGCTGGCAGGGTCAGGGCTATTTTATTTCGGCAATTTCTTCCCACGCCATACCGCAGTGCTAATGTTAAAATCAGTACGACGCATCGGGGGACGCTTGGCGAGAGTTGCCTAATGCGCTTCTCATCAGATCTCAAGGTATGTTTTTAAACACTGTTAAGACATTTCCTTACTACTTCCGCGTGCTAATGTTAAAATCAGTAACGGGGGGCTTGGCGTTGCCTAATTTCATTCAAGGTATGTTTTTAAACACTGTTAAGACATTTACCTTGATTGTGCATTGTCTGCTCTTCTCCTCGCATATTTATTAGCATGAGTTTTTATGCCAACCATCACACAACTTCAAAACAAACTACTACATTAAACAAAACGGCGAATCTACTTTCAGTCACGTTGCATTTGGCATGAGTACGTGGCAGGCGTGGATGTTGGAGGCAGTAACATGGTATTTTCCATTTGAGCAGCGTCTGTTCAAGACAAAGTCGCCAGAGACCGACTCGTTCGCAGAACGTCCTGCTGGCGAATTTCGGTTCGCGGAATCTCCACTCGGGCGCTGCTCGATAACTTTCCGTGAAGGAATGTCAGTCAGAAGAATGACCAGGAATGTCCGCTGCAAGTGTTTATTCGAGCAATGTCCTTTCAGTGATGACCAAAATAGAACTGACTGATTAAAAAATGTCCGCAGAGGAATGTGTGTTCACGGCCTCTCTGGACGTGCGCACTTTTGAGGAGTGTTCGTAAACAACCACCCACTTGAAATATGTCCCTTTGAGGAGTGTCAGTTTGAGAAATGTCCCTTTGAAAAGTGTCTGTTTTAGAAGTGTCCGTTTCAGGAGAGTCCGTTTGAAATGCCACTTTAAGGTGTCCGTTCTAAGAGTGTCCGTTAACGGAACGTCCGTCGAAGGAATGTCCCTTTGAGGAGTGCCCGTACTAGGAGTGCCCGCATGATGTTCGTCTGAGGAGTGTCCATTTGAGTATGTTTTTGTTTGAGGGTGTCCGCACTAAAAGTGTCCATTTCAGGAGTGTCCCTTTGAGGAGTGTTCGTACTACGACTGTCCGTTTGAGAAGACTCCATTTCAGGAGTGCCCGTTCTGCCCGTCCGAGAAGTGTCCGTCCAAGGAATGTCCGTCCCAGGGAGTGTCCATTCGAGGAATGCTGTGGAGGAGTGTCAGAGTCAGGAGCGCCTGACGGGGAACGTGACGGGAGTCGAACATCACCGGCCGAGTCCAGAGGCCACTCACCTGGCAGACGGCGGACGCAGCGCCGAGACTCCGGTGGCAGACTCCGGCGGCAGAGTCGGAGTCAGAGCTGACTGCCGCGGCAGACGCGGCCGCTCGGCGGCGCCGGGTGGCCGGCAGAGGGGCGCCGGGCGGCTGGAGCTCAGGAGGGGCGGCGGAGGCATCGCTCCCACGGCAGAGACCTGTCACAGGCGACCCGACCCGACCCGACCCGATCCGACCTGACCCGACCCTACCCGACCCGAGCCGGCCAACCTCAGCCGGCCGGGTCAGCGTCCGACCTGACCTCGACACAGCGTGACACGACCCGAGTCTACGCCGAGCCGGGTCTGGCTCAACCCCAACCCGACCGGCGCTGACCCCGACCTGACCTCGCCAGCGTCCGACCCGCCCCACCCTGACCCGGCTGAGCCGGGACTGACCTGGCGATGACGTAGTAGCCGAGCGCGGCCGCCGAGCCCAGGGTGGCCAGCAGGGAGAACATGGCCGTGCCGCCCAGCAGGGAGAAGCCAGCGCCGGCCGCCGCCGCCCCGACGCACTGGCCGGCCGTGTACAGGCCGCCCAGCAGCCGCAGCGTGGTCCGCTCGTGACCTGGGGTCGCGGAGACGCGCCAGGTCAGTCAGGCAAGGTCAGGCAAGGCAACGCCGGGGTTGAATTCAGGGAGCGTGGCCCCTTTCATTGGAAAGCCGACACCAACGTGCATTTTGCGCCTCCTCTCTTTCCAGGTGGAAATCAAAGATATCCTTCTTTGCGACACAAAAATTTGTCTCCATGCACGCCAGTTTTCGGAAAATGGCAAACCAAAATGGCTGGAGTCCAAGAAGAAAGGAACATCTGGGACTACGTTAGGTTGAACAGGTCGATGTTTGCCCCCCCCCCCCCCCAGCACATGGTCTGGACCCGTCAGTCAGCTGCACCGTGGCGCTGGGTGAGGACTAAACAGAAATCGGCAGCTGGCCCTGGTGGTGGACTGCAGCTGGCAGCTCACAGCGGCTGGCATGGCGCTAATCTCCTTCTCCCGCGCGGGAGAACGCCAGCGGAAGAAGCCGCTTCCTGCACGATTTCGGTAGGCAACGTAGTATTTCGCTGAGAATCGGCAATGGACCGTTTCCGGTTTGAAACGAAAAATCTGGGTCAGTGCAAAGCAGTGACGCATGCACTGTGTGCCGGTGACTAATCTACTGCTCTGTCTGTCTTTTAACATCGCTCACTCAACGTTCGCAATAATTTTTTTATACTGACGTAACAATATACCACGGACGGCTCGTTGGCAGCTTCTGCCCGAAGCAAGCTCGACTCCTGAGCCCGTCGCTGGTGGGCGGGGCGGCCGCCAGCCCGGCGCCGGCTTCGTGCCGACGCTGCAGCGCTGTCAGAGTTCGACCTTAGCTGTCGGGCACCAGAGTTCGGGGTGCAGGGAAGTCGGGACGACGTCACGCTTCACGTATTTATGTGGCCAAGCTCCAATGTTTTTGGGTATGAAGGCAGGGCTGCCATATACCATGGCTGGATGAAATGTTGAAATGATGAAATGTAATGTTTGGATGAAGGTGTGGGGGTTCAGCAGGATTTCAGACCATTTCTTTCCAGTCTTTGCAAAACGTCTGACGGTAAATTACGTGAAGAGTGGGGAAAGTGACCCTCCCAACCCCCCAGAATCTCCAGTCATGCCGTACACTAGTGCACCCACCGACGTAGTCGGCTCTCAACTGCAGACGACGTGCCAGTCGCCTTATTGCGCACCATTCATAGGCTGAGTCTAGAGAACATCGCATGGCCTTCGGAGAGCAGACAGCACGTTGGCAGCAGCAGAGAATCAAAGCGTGGCAGCAGGTCACGGTCAAAAGCAGTTGGGCATTGGGACATCCGTGAGTCTGAAGCCAGTGTGCGCAGACCGTCATAGTGCGTAACGCTGCCTTTCTTCGAGACAATGTGGTGAACTAGGCATTTAGTGACATGCAGCTTCACCAGGCCGGGCGGAGCGGAGGCCCACATGACTATACGACATGACATATATGATGGCATATGATGCCCGAGAGTCCTTTATATGACGGTCCTTTGGCGGCATACGAAACAAAACTCACGGTGTCTAAGGAATGGGGGGGGGGTTAACGACTCGGCAACTGCACGAGAAATGGCACAGAACAGAGGGCATCGTGTGGTGCTCGAGTCCTCCGGGCGCGTCACGGCCCTTTCACAGAGCACCGACAGCGACCGTAGTACAAATCTTTTCGTGACTCTTGACCATGCAGCCAAGTCACGACACAAATGATAAGCCTCATGGCGCGTTTAATGCAACGCGCTCATTCGAGGACCAAGTCAATGCGGTTCGTTGGCTGTGCTACACTGTATACACCGCCAACACGCGAGCATCTAGGTTCCCATTTCCGAGCTTTATCTGTTGACCAAACAATGACAGCTTAAAACGGGACAGAGCGACAGTATGTCGTCCGGTCACTGCGTTTCCTATTCAAGCCAGCGTGATGGTGACGTGTACAGCGGATGGGACCACTGTATAGGAGTACGCGGGTACAGCGGTCCGGTCTACGCCCAATGAACTGGACAACTGCACGTGCAACGTACTGGCTCCTTCAGGACAGCCACGAGATTGGGAAGAGCACATCCCAACCGCACAGAATGGAGTTTGGAAGGTTTCCTGCGACAGCCACCCTTACCCAGGTGGGCTGTCTTCTCGACAAACACGTGCGCAGCCAGCCAGAGCAGGGTCTCGGATAGGCCCACCAGCAGTTGGGCGGGCAGCAGGCCCCAGGCGGACGGCGCGCAAACGTAGCAGAGACATCTGGCGGACAGCGCCGAAAACGCCAGTACCTGCAAGCGACGACAGAGTCGGTTGGTTACGAGGTTATTTATCGACGCTCTTGAATGTCACGGTCATTTCTCGTCGGAACCTCTCACGCCGGTTGTCGTGGGGGACGGCGACATGTAGCTAAGTCCCAGACACAAACTGGGGGCTTTCGATCACGAGGCGAGCACGATAATCACTACACCGCGCTGTGCCTGGCGACAGAGAATGAGCGTCTGAACCAAGGGATGTGGTCACGGACTGGTCAAGGTTTTCTCTGGGCTGCCACCTCGAAGTAACACCGGTCCCAGGTCATGCAACTCACAAATCACTGTTTTGCAAAAATCCACCGGAACGGCCCACCAAGGTTATGTTTTCAATTCCTTTCAATGGCCATGACGCAACAAGCGAAGGCCTGGAAGCCGAAGTTGGGGGAGGAACACAATTATGCTTTAGTGAAATTATTCCCATGCAGCGCAGTAGATATCATGCTGAGATAACGAAGCACTGGTGATGTCGTTGCTTCCACGTTCCCAATGTACCGCAATCTATGCCGCAAAAAGACCTACCGTATTTCCTGTAATTTACAGCTAAACGCAGACCTTCAATCACCCGAAACCTGGGTGCCTTTACAGCCCGCTGTCGTCTGAATTAAAACTCCTATTGCAACAGCACGGTCCAGCCAGACTCTCTCGCATATGATTTCTCTCCCTTTTCACAGCCCAGGGCGAGCTCTTACCACCGTACCCACATCCCCCCAGTATCCAGTTCGCCCCATTATCAACACCACGGAGTCACCCCTGCCCCCCCCTCTTCCGCGCCTCACCACAGTGCCGACGAAGCCCAGCCTGGTCATGAGCGGCCGGTGCAGGGCGCGCACGGGCAGCCGCGACGCCAGCGCCACGGCGGCCGCCAGCACAAACACGAACGCCGGCTGCGTCCGCCAGGCGGCGGCCAGTGGCAGCACGAAGTTGAACTCGGCCGACGTCAGCAGACCCAGGCTGAAGACGGCGCTGCTGAACAGCATGGAGGACCGCGACGAGCTGGAAAGCATCGGAGAGCGGCCGAGTCAGGTAGCGCCGGCTGGCGGACAAGTCGGGAAACGAGGCGCGGCCAGGTGACCAGCTGACGAAGGTCGGACCACCAGCTGACCTCTCAGGTAGCGACACGACGTCGCACGACGGCAGTGCCCACTCTCGCACTCTGACGTATCTCCAACCTTATAACGTACTTTGAGCAACGGCGTCCTGGAATTCATTTTCTCTAAAGTGGAGAGTATCAGGCAAAGATGTTAAAACCCATGAACAGGCAATGAAATCCTCCTCCTTGTAATCAAGCACGACATGTTCATAATTTTTTGTAAAACTCCTGTTTCCCCTACAATGCATAGTACAATCCAGGCCAAATAACATGCATTAAATGAAAATAAGCACGAAAAATTAAAACTCAGGCTGGTGACAGTTTAGTCAACCATGTGCACCGATAACTATGCTGCCAGCTGGTCGCAGCATGCTTTCACAGTTTTTTTCTGCATCCACCATTTTATGAAAATGCATCGCTTGGCATCTTTGCAGAGGAAAAAATGTCACGGTAAGTCAAAACTCTGTTCCCACTTCCAGGGAGGTCAAAATGTGTTGCCATTATGTGTTAGCTTCCACTTAAATTTTGAAAGTTCAGGACAATGTTGAGCAGTGTATCATACTTCGAGACAGGTAGGCACGCACCAGGCAGTAAAATCGGCCAAAATTATCCTCCTCGTAATCAAGCATTGCGTTTTCCATCGTTTATAGTAAAACTCCTGTTTCACTCGCAATCCATAACAACCTTCATTTTACAGCAAATAACTAGGTTTGAAGAACGCAGACCATGCAACTCTAACACACAAGTCGTGGAGACTGAGACGCGTGATATGTCAGTGCCACATATGTTGCGTTCTCATCAGCTACAGACCCTTGGGAGCCTCTTCACCCAGCGACTCGGTGGCAGTTTCACATAATGACCTAACACAGCTTCGACTCGCGCACAGAGGTCACGCTCCACCAAAGCCAAACTCCCTATCAGTAGCCAAACCCCACCAAACTCAAACTCCTTCCCCTGAAGAGGCCCAGTTCAAAACAGTTATTGGTCAGTCACTTTGGGGCTCGTCCCTGCACACAATGACCCAACTCCACCACAGCTTCACCCTTCAGACGGTGCCAGTTACCCAGGTTCACCAAGGCAGCACCCTCCACGTGGCGACACAGCTCCATTCTGCACAAGCCGATCCAGCCACACCGCAGCAGCACCCACACAGAGCAGCCCAGCAGACCGTCCAGCCAGCCGACCCCAGACCACCACGCAGCCCCGGCTGGACTAACCTCAGCGTTCCTGACGGCAGCTCTGAGCCGCGGCGGCGGCGCCTTGCCGCCGGCCAGCGGCAGCCAGGGCAGCAGCGCCGCCGCCAGCAGCGCCAGCGCCGCGCCCAGCAGCGGCAGCCCGGCCAGCGTCGGACGGCCGGCGGCGCAGGCCGGCAGCAGGGCTGCGGCGGCGGCGGCGGCCGCCAGCAGCGCGGAGCCGGCCGTCTCGGCCGCCGGCCGCGGCCGCCCGGCACGCTCCAAGTGCTCGGCCTCGTCCAGCGTCTGGCGCCAGCAGCGCGCCACCAGGCGGCGGTGCGGCGCGCCGGCCGCGCCCCACACGGCCACCAGGCCGAGCGCCTACCAGCGACAGCAGGCCGGCGTCCAGCGGCGGCGGCGGCGGCGGCGGCGACTGATCGGGCGCGCCGGCCGAGCGCACCGGAGGAGATACTCTGCAGGGATGCGCGGCCGCCGGCGGGCGCGGCGGCGAGCTCGGCGTGACGGTGGAGATCTGCGGCAGCTGCTCCGCGCGGCTGACGACGACCCAGTCCGGTGACGTTTGTCCGGTGATTCACCAGCTCGTGGGCGGCGAGCGAGTGACTGCCGGGGAAAGCGGCAGGAGATCCGACGTGGCGCGCATCTCCGGCACTACCGCCGCGGACGGGGATTCCCCTCTCGTTGACCGCCGAGCCATGCAGATGTGACCCCTGGTACCCGGGGAAAACGCTCCGTTTCGGCCTCCGTCTGTTTCTCCGGAGGCCGGGGAAGGTGGCGTCTCCCGCAGTCGGCGGTGTCGTCGCGACCGACGAGGGGCGCTACGTCGCCGATCGTCGCCGCCTCCTCTCGGCGACAGAAGGCGGCCCAGCCGCGGGGACAGGTCCTCCAGACGCCGGAGCGCCCCAGAAAGGCCCCAGCCGCCGGCGGGAACCGACGGCGCATGGGACGCCGCGGCGTCGGCGAATGTGCTGTCATCTTCCGGGAGTAATTTGAATTTGTGGCTCACGGAATCCCCGCCAGACGACACGTCAGCGCCGATGTGGCCTGCCCGTGGTCTTGTTGATCGTCCGCTGCTGATCCAGTCAGCAGGTGGCATTTTGTTGCGGTCCAAAACGATGGCGTCCAGGTCCTCTCCCTCAGTCGCAGGACTGAGGTTGCCCGAACCGAGCTCCAAACGCGGCGACCAGCCGCTCGGATCCACGGTCCGGAACCGGCCACGTGCCCGGGCGGCGGCGGTGCGGCCAGGACCACGTGACCGGGGCGGGGCGGCCGCGCCGGTCGGCGGCTCCGGTCTGCGCTCCGCCGAGCGGCCTCCCCCGGCTCCCTGCCGGATGGCGCCGCTCTCAGCGGGGCGAGCACGCCGCGCCGCCGGCCGGGCGGGTCCACTCGGCCGCCGCGGGGGAGACCGGCGCGGCGCCGGCGGGCGCGCGGCCGGGCCGGGCCGCCGCCGCCGCGGCGGTCGCGGCGGCGGGACAGAGCCGGTCCCGGTCGCCGCTGTCGGCTCGCAAATCCGGACCCCGTCCGGAAACTTGCGCGGGTCCCAGGGGACCTCCAGCTGGGCGAGTTCCAGGCAGGGGGCGCCGTCCGCCGCCGCCGCCGCCGCCTCCTGCTGCCACCGGTCCTCTGGCGTGGGGCTGGGAGGACGGCCAGGAGGACGGCCGGGAGTCCCGGTGATGGGCCGACCTGGCGGCCCATCATCCGATGGGCCGCCAGGTCGGCCCATCGGGTGATCCTCCTCAACGTGCGAATGGCTAAAGCCAGGGCGACGATGGCTGTCTTTCCTGCCGTGATGACCGGACGTCTGATGAAGGCGGGGATGGGTAGCGGTGACTATTAGTTCGTCATCATCATCCTCGGGTTCTTCGCTTCCCGGACGGACAAGCAGATCGTCGTCAACGTCATCGTCATCAGACGTGTCCGTCGTCAGTTCGTAGGAGGCGCTCTGATGGTGACCAGACCCAACCTCCTCCACCCCATCCTCGCCGTGATGATGGTGGTGGTGCTGCCGCCCGCCCATGACGTCACTCTCTTCAGCTTCCTCAGTGAAGCCGGCGTCCTCCGGGTCGAAGTGCGGCGGCGAGACAGGGCGCCGCCGTCCGCCGCCACCGGCCGACGGCGGCAGCAGTTCAGGTCGATCGCTCTCGTCATCCGGCTCCTGCCCCGCAACATCAGCCCCGCCGGCGCTGGAGCTGCCGGAGAGCCAGCTGGACGGCCAGCCGGCGTCCTCCACCGCGTCGCTGGAGACGTCAGAGCCGTCGGCGGCGACGTGGTGGCCAGAGTCAGCCTCCGCTGATGACGCAGGGAGGGGAGAGCGCGTGCTACGAGACATTTCCGGCAGGGCATCGTCTACCAGCTCTGGCGTCAAGACTGCCGCACCGGTTTGGGGGCTGCTGGGTACATGTTGGACCAGTCCGCCGCCATGAGCGATGTCGCTGTTTTGAGAGCCGCTGGTAGGGAGAGCCTGCGTGGACGGAAGACTGGCCGAGCCTGCTACCTGAGGATGGTCTTTGGATGACGTCTGCACTCCACCAACAACAACGGCGCCGGGAGTTTGAAGGCCAACGACATCTGAATGACCGGGACCTTCTACGGTGCCGACGGGGCCCACGGGGGCGGAGGTTTGAGGGCCACTGACGGCAGGAGGCGGAGCAGAGCCTTCCGCTGCTCCCTGAGGCTCGGTCCCTTCCCCTGGACCTGGGGCAGGCTTCTGCGCCGAAGCTTCCTGACCGGGCGCGGGCTTCCACGGACTCCCTCCGGCAGGACTCTGGGAGTCCCCAACGGCGGAGGAGGCGCTCCCGCCGCCGCCGTGGGTCCCGGACGGCGCGGGCCCCGGCACGGGACCCGGCCGCGGGCTAGGCGGCTGCGCTGGCGGCGGGCCCAAGCCACCGCCGCCGTCGCCGCCGCCCGGGTCGCCTCGGCCGGTCGCCACCGCCGGGCCGGGCGGCGGCGCTCGGTTCGCCGCTGTCGCTGTTCGCTCGAGAGTCGTCGTTTGCTTCGCCGCTCGCTGGCGGAGGGCGGTGGTCGGCTTCGCCGCTCGCTGGCCGCGGGAGGTCGCCGTCGCTGGTCTCGGGTCGCTCGTGGAGGCCGCGGCTGCCGGCGGTCGCAGGAGGCCCGGCCCCGCCGCTCGTCTGGTCGTGAATCGACGCCGGCCGGCCGGCGCCAGCCGCGGCCCACGCCGTCGCCTGCTGGCCGGCCGGCGGCTGACCCTGCGTCCGCCTGACATCACTCGCCGCGGGCTGTCCGGACGGTGGCGAGCCCACGGCGGCGGGCGCCGCCAGCCCGCCGCCGCAGCCGGCCAGCGGCGGCAGCACCGCCAGGCCGCACAGCGCAGCCGCCGAGACGAGCGCGCCGGCGGCGGCCGCCAGGCGGCGCCGCGCCGGCCGCCGCTCGGCCCGCAGCGCGCGCCACCAGAGGGCGCCGCCGACGGCGCGCAGCAGCAGCAGGCAGGCGGCGGCCAGGCCGGCCGCCAGCGGCCCCACGCCCAGCTGCGTCAGGTGCAGGCAGAGGAACGGCACCACGCAGCTCTCGGCGGCGCCGCTCAGGCAAAGGAACGCCGTCACCAGGCGTTCGGCGCGGCGGAAATGCATGGCGTGCAGGGCGTGACTGTGGTGGGTCCTGCCGGCAAAGGCAGTTTGTTAGCTATTCCGATGTTTGTCTTGTGGTCAAAAGCTCAGAACTGGGGACGTTGCGGTTCAGCAGCATCTGAACCTTATCAATGATCAGATCAATCACGATTAGCAGATCAGAGAGCACTGAGAGGTGACCAGGGAATAGAGGTGGTCATTCCTGGTACTGAACTATTCCACCAAAGATGACCTTCTATACTAAGAGTCATATTATGGAGGAACTGCACATTTCTAATCACAGTCAAAACCATTTTCATCCGCTACCTTTCAATGCTTTGGCAGGAGTGCCATTCCATGTCCATGTGACCCAGTTACATTAAATATCAAACTTGAGCATTCATTCCAAGCTGAATCATATTGGATCACTCAATCACATTTTTTCATTTAAGCATTTTATAGTAGGCATTTTACATATCTTTGTTATGCTACCATGTTGCTAAATGCAATGCATTATTCATATTTACTGCATTGTGTTCATTACAAAATGCTATTAATGTATCATGTGTACCAATGACTTTCATATTACAACAGGTTTAATTAGGGATGCACTGGATCGGGGTTTTTGTGATCCGGCCGGATACCGGATATGCCGGATCGGGGGGCCGGATCTCCGGCCGGATATCCGGCCGGATACCGGATATCATGCTTACGTGTTTTTATTTACTATTTCTATTGAAAGAATGGAGCCGAAAAGACTGAACAAAGAAAAGAAAACGTGGGAAACTGAAAAAATAGTGAAAAATGTCAACAGTTTGTGAGTCATCCCATAAACTCACTGTGAGGTTTCCTTAGGTTTCCTTGTAATCAATAAATAGATGAGCAAAGAACACAACAATAATAGCGGAGCTCACCATCTCCCACTGCAGGCAAAGGTATTGGTGTAGCCACGATTCAGAAATGGGGGGGGGGACAAGCTGGCTGCAGTCCACCAAGAACATATAGGGCGAGGGGGAGAAATAACTTTTTGGCGTTGCATGACAACTTAAGGTTGAATGTCCTTTTGTTGAATTTCAAAGTGCGAGAAATAGTGCCTCCAGTGGGAATTTCCTATTTGATACCTTAAAATTAGGGGGACAAATCGCCACTTCTAAAAAACCGCAGGGGGACATGGGCACCCATAGGCAAAGGCTTCAGAATACGCAGAATACAATTACAGGGCCTTCGTAGAACTAGAATACCTGACCTGACAAGCCTTCTTCACGATTACGAAAGTATGCCTCTCGAAGTAACGGGTGGGTACTAAGAAATGAAGAAATGAAAACTTTTTAACTACAGATATTTCTTAAACATTACAGGTTTTATCACTGGCATTTGGCTCATGCATGCTGACCACTGTTGGCCTTAAAATCGTGCAAAAATATGCGAGGAATTTCAATTTTTGCAGTCAGGAGGCAATATCAAAGCAAGGTGACAGAGAGATTGTCGCGAGACTTGCCCGTGAGAACCCGGAACGGCCCAAATCATTTATCTGGAGGCACTATGAACCCTTTGGGACCCACGAGCGACTGTTACCAGAACGCTGGCAACCCTCTAGAGTCGTGGTAATGTTTCCACATGTTGGCAATCACCACCAAACAACCAGATTGAGCATTAACCCGCGCAGTGGAAGGGGGATTCGCACTAACGCGCACTGGAAGGGGGGTCTTAAAGTGCCCCGTCCGATCTCGGCAACAGAAAGAGCTAGAAACATGAAATCCTATGGACAGGGTGGGGCTACAACGATTTACATAGTGCGCAATTTTCATGGCTCAAGGTCGATATCTTCATGGTCAAATAGGGTAAAAAAGGCCAACTTTGGACATTTTCTCGGCACGTACAGTTCATTCCGTACAACTTTTCGAACGGAACGGGGTGTTTGTTGGGCCTTTAAAACGTAGAATACAACTTCCATTTATTTGGCGTCTTGACCGGGGATACTGGGTCGAGGTCATGCCAGGTCATTGACCTATGGCGTCATTTTTTCATCTTTTCCAGATCAGATTTCGACTCTGGTATGCGTATCCACGTGCGCATACGTGTCTTTATTAGGGTCTTTGAACGCATATTTCATACAAATCGACATGTCGCAGAACAAATCTGGGACAGGTTACAAGACATTTGGCCTTGACCTTTAACGACCTTGACCTTCACTGACCTTGGTACATGTAAGCGTATCAGTGTGCGCACACGTGTTTTTATTAGGGTCTTTAAATACATATTTCATACAAACTGACATGTTGAAAAACAAATCTGAATCAGGTGACAAGCTGTTTGAGCTTGTCACCGGTACAGGTAAGTGATTCTTGTATTTGCAAGAATGCTTCATTAAGATCCACCATGTCAACATTATTTTGACCAACATCGTCTGACGTAATATAAAGCCATCTCTCCAAGGGGTGTGACAAGTCCGGTTATAATGCAAGCACGGGTAATGTTGATGGCAACGTGTACCGTGAGAAGTGCGTAGGAGATGTGCTCATTCCATATTTGGATGAGGACTGTTTCGACAGGGACATGTTGACCTGGCCAAACTTGGCCAGCGCTCATTATGCGAAGAAAACGCTCAAGTTGCTGGAAGAGGCCAGAGTGCCGATGGAGTGCGTGACAGCAGTCCCCCTATGTGCCCCATGTGTGTCCTACTGAGGACATCTGGGGCATCATTAAAGCGGAGGATGTTTCAGGGAAATTGGTACGCAGCACCCAAAGTTGCCCTAAAGCGCTGGATAAACCAGGTTATCACTGTTCTGGACCCACAGGTACCGCCTAAAATGCTGGTGCGCTTGCCCAGGTGCTTGCGTGTTGCCGACATATGAGAGGAGATGGAGATGACCCATTAGGCAAGAACTGACCGCAACGTCTCTGACTACATTTCTGCAAAGTTTAATGTTCATACAGCAATAAATGTGCTTACGGTATGACTTTAAATACTGTCTCATTTCCCTGTGCCCACACGTTATATTTTCTCTTAATGCATTGTGTCAGATAATTTGAGAAAGATGAGAAATATTTGGAAAAAGGAAGATATAAATCATAAGATGGGATGCTGACCGCATGCTGCCTATTGTTTCACAACTCTGAACTTAAGTCCCATTCTTGCAAAATATGTCTGAACCCTCCCGGACCAGTACAGAAAAGTATTGGTCCCAAGGTCTCCAGATCGATCTGGAACTGCCAATTACATCGACAATCTCATACAACAAGCCACGTTTCTCCTGAAATGGTTTTGGACGCAAACATTTGAGCAACGACTTGATCGTACACCGGGAGGTTAAGTATCCGGCGATATCCGGCCGGACCACAAAAATATCCGGCCGGATGCCGGATAATCCCTAATATCCGGCCGGATATCCGGCCGGACCGGATATCCAGTGCATCCCTAGGTTTAATGCATACTATATGGTGAGGAATAACCAATACAAATGAGCATAGCAGTCTTTTACTCTACAGGATCTTTTAAGAATTATGTAAGGACAGACTGGGGGTTTGTACTTGAAATTATGCACAAGAGCCTTAGGGCTCCAACCCTCAACGATACGCTGGCCAAACGCGCCGTCGGCGAAGCGTCCCAATCGACAGACACAACAAGGCTATGCATTGCCTGCCACACGGTTGTTACATGCAACCTGGTTGGCTGATTAATCGTTCACCATAGAGTAGCCTCGGCACCCACGAAGGAAGGAAATATCACATTCGCAGGATGTTTATTAAATGCAATAACTGACTTCTTAGAAAACGGCAATGCACGAATCCAAAGAGGTTACGATACGAACGTAATTCGACGTTATCCTGAGTTAGGCGGTAACACTGTATCAGGCAGTTTCCCACCTGCTAAGTGCTGTTACCCTCTTTAGCCCTATGCCTAAGGACCTACCCCAGAGATGCCACAGTGCAGAAACGTCCCAATGGCCGGGTTACAGCCGAGGATGCCGCCTGGCGACACAGCCCCTGCCGCCGCCTGGTGGCCGCACCAGCCACAGCTCTTACCGCCCCCTAGCGGCAGCGCCCCCAAGTTGCGCTCTGGAGGTCCGGGCAGGACGGATCCACTCATGGCACAGTGACCTAAATGTCTTCAAACCAACACTAATAGTTAGGGCATTAGCATCATGTTGAAGTTAATGTTACAAGGCAATATATCAAATATTCACCTTTTCACAGGCCATTTTGCTACATATAAGATGCAGAAGGGCACATCAAATTCCCTATGAAAGAACAAAATGGTGACACTACCAGTATTGTTCCCAAGAGAAATGGAGTTGTATTTCACTACAACAAATGCGACTGGAACTGGCAGCACTGTCTTTTATACAATGCCTTTTCTCCAAGGGTCCCCTATGTATTGTGTAACATTTGATGATATCATCAGTAAATGACACTGGAGGCCACAGGCCAATACAAGCATAATGCTGAGCCAAAGATGCACAGTATAGGATGCTGCAGACCACAGGCTGATAAAGGCTGTGGTCAGACTTGGCTCTGTTTAACAGAGGTTAGGTAGCATTTCTAAATAGGTTAGGTTAGTTTGGGTTGGGTTGGGTTGGGCTGGGTTAGGTTAGGCTAGATTAGGTTAGGTTAGGTTAGGTTAGGTGGCAAGGTAAGGTTAGGTTAAGTAAGGTTAGGCTAGGTTGATTTAAATTAGGTATTTTGTTGATCCTGTTAATTATTCATTAAGTTAGGTTATGATGATGGCATCATAAGGCCCCATCACCTCAACCTTAGAAATTGCCCTTTTTGAATTTGTTACAGGAAACTCCCAGCAGAAACCAGAAATGTGGAATTGCAGTCAGCAACAAATGGAGTGACTATACTATTTTGTATTTTTCACTTTCTTCATCTTGGAATGGTATTATGCAGAGCCAGATCACAAGTATTTGCCTTCACACTGGCTGTTGTATGATCTTAATGCCATTTGTGCTATTTTTTGCCCAAAAAATAAGCACTCAGCAAAAATGTGTTGCATGGTTTGTTACAAGGGATGGGTTATACAAATGAAAAAACTAGACATCCAATTTACAGGGAATTCCTATTTATACATTAGTCTCCTATAGATGTGCATAGCAGTTGTGTAACTATTATGCACACATGCACACAACAAAAAATGGTCACTGTATTTTGTACCACCATGAAAAGCAAGAAAAAAGGGAAACAGGCACCACTGTTCTTTCAGGCAGTACCTATTTTCATGAGAATTACTCAAAGGTACAGCAGGTCTTTGATGTTTCCTCATTTGTAAAGAAATAGGAGAAACCATGAATAACTCAAACATATTCTCATTGAATACAGCATCCCAGTCACACATACAGTCATACAGAAACTCATACGAACCTTGAGATTAGCTTAAATTAATACGGAGATCGTAAATGTGAACCTTCCGGTCGACAGCCAGGTTCCAGGCAACCCGGTCCAAACGTCGCGCCCATTCCAGGCCCAGCACGTGAACAGCGTAGTATTCCAGCTATTGCTGGAGCCGAGGACGTTTCCTGCGCACCTGTGCGCCAGCTGTGTTGTTTACATTAAATCAGCTGGTAAATCTATCGGTGGCTTCAAACCACAGATATGCCACTCATTATCTTTTTTTTTACATTTTGATGAATAGCACAGGCTGCAGTCTGTTAGCACTTGCTTATGGGAACATGTTGTCCATGGAGTCTTTGCACCATGCACATGGCAATTCTGACAAATATAGGTCTTGTTTTCCTCCAGTCGCATGAGTAGAGTTCTTGAAAAATGTTAGATGGTGCTATTTCCAGACTTTCATTCCCCCAAACAAATAAAAAAAAAACTCACAGGATTTTGGTCACTACAATAACCAGTACCAGAGAGTTGATTTTCATGCAATATACGAAACGTCGCAGTTTACAGTGGATACAATGTGGCCTATTTATGGAACACCAGCGCACAAAGACGTGCCTCCGCCCCACTGGTGTGCGGTTTTTTCCAGGATTGCAAGAGAACGAACAAACGCAGCGCCACGAAATTTCGTGCACCTTTTGCATAATCATTTTTTGACCTGGTGTCAAAGCTTTGAACTGAGGTCAAGTCAGGTGTCTGACCTAGGTCAGGTCAAGCAGACCTATGTCCAAAAAAGTTTAGCGTCCTGTAACTTTTTTCGGAAAACATGATACTACAATAATACTTTCAGGAATTAAAGATCTTGATAGATGCAGCAAATCTCCTATCTCTGATTTTTTTTTAATTTCTCGTGTCATTGACCTACGGTGAAGCCCATTTTTAAGAAATGTCCTCGTTTTTCGGAAACTGACGGAATTTTTCGTAATATTTTTAGTGCGAGGTGATCCAGACATCTAGTTGCCCTCGGTGGGCAAAGCATCAGTGACTTTCAGCCATTGACCTCAGGTCAGGTCACAAGTAAATCTAATGAGCTATAACGTAATACCGTCAAAATCAGCGATGATTTTTCAGAACGGGTAGAAAATGGCAGAACTGACTCGCACAGCTGCAGGTAATACCTGGAAATTAAAAAAGTTTAAAAAATTGCACATTTTCAAATAAACAGGCTATCGTGATTAAACCCCGTGAGTTTTGTAGATTGATGACTGCCATTTTTCTCCAAAATTTTAACATGAGAAGCCATCACAAGAACTACTAAGTTCAATAAGTGTTACATTACTTGGCTGATGTCGCAAAAACAAAGAAAAGCTAAAATTGGCCCCCGTTAATTTCATACCGGGTCTGGCTACGGCGCTCGCGTCAGTCGGTGCGAAAATTGCCGTTTCTTTAACTTAACGTTTCGGCGAAGATATTGAAGAAATCAGAGAAATCAAACGTGTGTAGGCATCTGTTGACCTTTACCTGTTCGTTGGTGCCTTTACCTAGACGTTATTACCAACAGCCTTTGAGATTCAGGCCGTTTCTCGGTCTCATGCAGTCGACTATGAGAAAACATATATAGGGCGTAAATGGCTTATATGTTATAAAAAAAAAATTGAAATGAGACCGGCTGTGAGCCCTAGTTGTCACGGGCTTTTCAACGGTGTGCTTATTTTTATCGTGCGACCAACCGTTCGTGAGTTAGAGGAGAGGGTGGCCAACGTCCCCCCCCCCGTCGAGCGTGATCGACGCTGACCGCCAACTGGGCGCGGGTTAAAGTCCTTTAATATTGGGAGGGGTGGACTCCCCCATCCCACGGGGTCGCCAGCACTGTCTATGATGATGGGCGCTGGCTCAAATCGATTGCTGACAGTTAAAATTGATACACGCTCTTTCTGGGCCATAGCAATGGTTTTGGAGACGGTCTGACCGTGGTCTTGAACGCGGTGTTCCGGCAGATTACTCCAACAGTTCAACATATACTTCCAGGCCACAGGCACTAATGTCCCTCAGGGACTCCAATTTGTAACTGCTCCATAGGGCCATAGATCACCAAACCAGGAAAGATTCAGCGACTGGGCCACTGGGAATCATGAGCGACTCACAGTAGCCAGGCAGCACCGGTAGGCACAGGAAGGGGAGCTAGATCTGGATCAGGCGGCACTAGCAGCCACAGGATCAGTGCCGAGGTCTGGATCAGACGGCTCTGGCAGTCACAAAAGTGATGCCGAGATCTAGATCAGGAGGTCACAGGCAGTCACAGGAGCGAGGAGAGGTCCAGACCAGGCAGTACCGGTAGCCACAGGAACGCTGCCGAGGTCTGGACCAGGCAGCAGTCACGGGGAACAGCACAGCCGCTTCAATGAGGCGGCAACAACCACAAGGACGGCACATGTCACGAGGAGTAGGGCCCACTCGAGGTTTCATTCCCATGTCCAACCGCACTGAACAATACCGAGCACCCTCGCTGCGGAGTCACTCCAGCAAACTGCCGGGTGGTGGGGGGGGGGGGGCCCTATCGAGGGCCCGGGCTTCTTTGTCGTAGGCAGTGCACATGGCGATGCGACTGAGACGCGACTGGATCATGGCTGGTCTGAGACGTGGAATTTTCCTCCTCTTCTCTCTGAAACTGAAATTGAAGCTGAAATTCTCCGGTGTGCATGTTGTAGCCGGGATGGCGCACGGAAGGCGAAGAAAGTTTACACGCATTCCGTCAGTACTGGCCGCAGACTCCCGCTCCTTCAAATTTGTGGTAACATCGTGGAGCGTTTTGAAGGCATCCGGTCCACCGCAATGATCCACAGCATCAGCACGGGGGGCTTCAGCCGGTCCGAGTCCACACTGAAGCGGGCAGCGGTGCGTTCGGTTGCGTCAAGGTCGCCTGTAGTCAGTGCCAGCTCGTCCTCAGCCAGGACCTTGTCACCGAAAAAATACCTTTCATCCAGGACGCTTTCCAGTCGTTCTGCGTTTTTGGCGCCGAATGAGCCCTTATCGATAGGGTTAAACTGTTGCCGTTCAGGGTGTCTGTTCTTCGCCCAGGCCTCGGTCGGTGGGAGCCCACTGAACTGCGCAAATACCTCACAGAGGTCCCAGTCTTGGAGAATTTCCGGGACCTGTGCGGACCGAGGAACCAGTTATCCCACGGCGAGGCCCAGTCCCGAGCCAACTTTTTGAGCGGCGTCAATGGGAAAATGAAGCGTTATGGGCTTTGATGAATTTCACATGAACAGCCAAGAATGAAGCGAATTTCACACAAGCAGCCCGGTCTGGGGCCGGCCGGGCCCAAGGGCGTAGCCAGGATTCCGCCCGGGGCGGAAGTCAAATCGGATCAAGGGAGCCCCAATCTCGTAGCCAATGGGGGCCCCGCCAGGGACGGGCCCAGAATTTCGCCAAGGAAGGTGGGGGAGGGGAGGAAGGGTGGAGGTGAATGGTTAGGACGGTCACCACCCCTTTTTTGCTCTTCAGATATAAAAATGCCAGGCTGTCGTCGCCCGCGTCGCTGTTAGGTTTCTCCACCGGCGGCTCCTGCTCGACAGGCGGCGGCGCAGTGACGAGCCGCAGATCGCGCACATGACGAGGCATGCCGTCGACCTCGACATTTTGTGCAGAGACGACCCCGGTCACCATGCCCATGGAACTCGGAACGTCGCAGCGTCGACTGGGGTGCCGAATCCACACGCGATCACCGACGCCGAAGCGGTGTTGCGCGTCAGCCGGTTGCTCACGCTCTTCCACGCCGTCGATGCTGAGTAGCCTGACCTCGTATCTGAACACCTGGTTGGCAGGGGCGGAGGTAGGGTCGTCACTTCGCGGCATCACGTTGTAGCGGTAGACGGCTTCTGCGATGGAACAACGCTTTCGCGCAGCTATCGTCTTCACCGACCGATGACATCGCTCCGAAATCCCGTTACCGGATGGGACGTTCGCACTGCGATACCGAACACTCATCCCCCAGCGATTGGCGAATTCAAGGAACATCGAACTGCGGAAGCTGGTGGCACTGTCAAACAGCTCCTTCGGCGCACCACGTTCGAAAAACACCGACTCCAGCCTCTGGATGACACTGGCCGCGTCCTGGCGTCTGAGCTGCCTCCAGATTGCGTACCGCGACGGTCCGCAGTCGATGAGCGTCAGGTAGTGTTGACCTCCGACGTGGCAGTTGTCCATGCTGACTCTGCTCCAGCACTCATTGACTCCCAGTGACCCTCTCTGCCAACTCGCTGGCGCCGGATCAATTGACTGGCAAGCCTGGCACTCGCTCACAACTTTCTGCACGTGCTGCCGCGTGACCGACGGACACAGCCGTCGGCAGAAGTACAGTGTGCGCTTGACGCCAGGATGTCCGCTGGTCGCGTGGACTGCAGCGATGTTTAGTTCGGGAACAGAAGTGACGACTCCACACAGTGGCTGGATGCTGGCGGAAGTCAGCCGCTTCTTCGGCACCCTCGTCAGCGCGTCAGCCCTGTTCTCCGCCGAGGAGACGAGCTTGACCTCGAGCTGCAAGTGGTACTCGTTGACGATCAACTTAATCGTTTCCAGGCGCCTACGGATCAGCATCTCGCTGGCAGCCTTCGTCTTCAGACGCGACCTTCCTGATAGCGCGTCTGCCATCCAATGGTAGACGGTCTTCGAGTCTGTCATCAGCGCCAGCTTCTTCATCTTCCAGAAGACAGCTAGATTCACTCCGCGCACCACAGCATCCAGTTCAGGGAGGTTGACATGTGTACACTCGCTCTGTCGCAACCAGGTGACGTCGTCGATGATCTCGCCGTCCACCCCCAGCGCGGCTCCCAGCGCGAGGGAGCTGGCGTCCACCCAAACGACGGCCTCATCTCCATCCACATCCCACTGACCACGAGCGGGATCAGAGCGCTTCACGCGCTGCAGCATTTCAACAACCATTGCACGCAGCTCAGGGTCGGTCACCTCGTCATCCCACTCATTGGTGGCTGCGGTGACTCGCCTCTTCAGGTACGACGCTGCTACGCGTACCCATCCACAGACAGGAAGATGACTCGTCAGGCGCCCACACAACGAGAAGACAGCTCGTCTGGTCAGCCTCTGCGGCATATGGTCGATGTCGTTGTCGCGCTTCCAGAGCAGGCTGCGCCGCTCCCCCCAGACTCGGATGCCAAACACTCGAGCTCCCTCTGACACACGCTCAGCTGGCTTACAAACCAGACCGTGACGGTTGAGATGGCTCTCCACCTCCGCTGCAGACGCCATACTCTCGTCCACCAGGATGTCGTCCAGATAAGGCGAGGTGGCGCGGTTGATCCTCTCGTTCCAGCTCAACGCAGTGCCCAAGACTTTCTTCGTTATCAGAGGCGCGATGTTGAGCCCGAATCCCAGCCGCGTCAGACAGTACCGCCGTCCGTGGAACACGACCGTCTGGTACGCCCACAGCGACTGGTGCACATGGACCTGCAGATACGCCTTGCGCAGATCGATGAGAGCGACTCTCTGCCCACGGCGATGCCACTCTCGGATCTTCTCGCCGCAGGCGTCTGCGTCGGCCGTGTGCGGACTGAGATGGGCGTTCAGCTCGCGGAAGTCCATTACCGGACGCACTTTTTCCTTGTTCCGCTGCAACACGGCCATCAACGGAATCGTCCCCTTCACTGCCCCATGGAGCCTCTCGTCATGCGGCACCAGCCAGCCGTCTGTGACCCACTGCAATAGCTCACGCTCGTACTCCTGGCGGAGCCTCCGGCGGGATCCGGTACTCCGAGGCGGTGTTCAACAACTGCGGCGGCTCAGTCCCGTTGCCCCATTTCCAGGAAATCGTCCACTTCTTAGCCGACGCCTCATAAGTCGCCATGAAGTCCTTGTCGTCGATCGTGTGATCCGCTGTCGCTGTTGCTGCCGCCGCCGCCGCACAAGGCCGAAGCTCCTCGATGCCGAAACGCACGTCGTCCGGCGCTCGCACCGTCACCCCGCGAAGAGCACTCACACCGTTCATACCGAGAATGAAGCCGAAATTCAGCGGCCCCGAGGACGCCACCAGCACCTCCAAGGACACCATGGCTCCCGTCGGCACACGGACGCACACCACGCCCGTCCCCTCGCACGGGTGCCGCTCGCCGCTCACTGTCGTTACACTGACATTCTGCTTCCTCCAGCGGGAGCACATGGACACGTGAGCGATGCTCTTCGTGCAGCCGGTGTCCACCAGAGCATCACAGCTCACTCCATCCACGGCCAGACGAACCACCGGCAGAGCGCTTCTCACTGACGGGCTGGAGAGGAGGCTGGCGCTGGATCCACCTCTCCTGAGCCGTTTTCCGGGCAAGAAGAAACCATGTGCCCCCGACGGCCACAGCGGAAGCAGCGCACGTTGCCGCGTGGGCCTCGGCGACCGCCGCGTTCAGCCAAGCAGTCACGCGCGAAATGATTCGGCTGACCGCACGTGCGGCAAGTCACACCAGTTGTCGCCGGAGCCGCTGCCTGGAACTGCTGGTCGGTGTGCTCAAGGTGTGACGAGGAAACTCGCGCGGCCGCAGCGCCGACATCCTCTTCCACCAGCACAGCACGGGCGCGGCTCCGCAACTGGCTGATGTTTATCGCCTCCATGCGCGAGCCAGCTCGCAGAGCGCGGCGGGCGGCCTCCGGCAGGCCGGCGACAAAAGCGCAACTCAGCCCGCCGAACAGCGCTGTCTTTGAAAAACAAATAATAATTTTGCGATATGTTCTGTTGTGGCACACGATAGATTGAAATACAGCGAAAGATCTGCATATGGCTTGAAACTGCAAGTTCGCAGAGTGGAAGCATTTTGTTCCACGGCCTCCAAAACTGCCCGCAATCGGCACGGGTCGGAAGCAGGGAGCAAAGGGAACAGAGTGCTGAACACGGCCCAGGTGTCCGGTGTCACTTATTGATGTTGTCAGTTCTCAGTTTTCAGTTACTGTCATCAGTCTTGCAAGTGATGATAAAAAACTGTCATGCTGCGAACACCGTTGACGAACCTTTTACGTGACGTCACGTAGAAAAGAATATTCTTCGTGCTGCGAACACACCCCCTCATCTCACTCAACCGCAGTCCTCCTTATGGCCCAGTACACCGGCGCAGCCAAAGACGGAGCCCGGAGTCACCGTCTCCCCCTAAGACCTGCATTTTTTAGAAAACCATTGCACATCGTCTTTCCAGCAGGTGGTTTTCCTATGGTTTCAGTCCGCGCTAAGCCCCTCCCCCCTCCTCCCCCCTTAAGAAAATCCTGACACAGTCGGTCCGGCAGTTGACCCAACAGAGCCTCACCAGCCGGCGCTGCATCAGCTGCTGGTACTTCCCGGTCTGGATGCGTCACTGCCAAGGCACGATCTGCCCGGGCGCCGTTCCACCGCAGCAGAATACATTGCCGTCTCGGCAACGACCGTGAGAGCGCGGCGGCGCCAGTGGTGCGGCACGGCTGAGGGACGGACGTACGGCAGTGATCTGGTGCAACTAAGAGACGTGGGACAGTGGTCTGGTACAACTCAGGGACGCACGACAAAGGTCCAGCTCAACTGAGGGACGTACGGCAGTGGTCCAGCACAACTGAGGGACGTACGGCAGTGGTCCGGCACTACTGAGGGACATACGGAAGTGGCCTGGCATTACTGAGGGATGAGTGGTCCAACACAACTGAGGAACGTACGACAGTGGCCCAGCACAATTGAGGGACGTACGGCAGTGGTCTAGCACAACTGAGGGACGTACGACAGTGGTCCGGTATTACTGTGACAGGCACGGCAGTGGTTGAGCGGTAGCAGTACCTCGTCGAACATGTCTGGCGTTTCCCGCACCGTGCTGCTTCTGGTTCGTCTGTTTTTGGTTCTGTTGACCTTTATAACGATTGTGTTCTTGATTCTGTCGTTTCGTGGACATTACCCTATCACCGTTGGGCTAATATGCATTCCTGTCATTGCTGCGACAAATATCTTTTCATTTGCGTTACGCGCTTGTGTCTATTATTCGGACGACGACAGCACTGGCGGGACAGCGCAGCCCGCAGGCGGACTGCTGGAGGAGCAAAACGTCGAGGCCATCGCCGTCGACCCGATCGAACCGCCTCCGTTTCGCGGAGAGACTGTCTCAGACAACGGGGCTGTGACCACCGTGCAGCAACATCAGCCCAGACCACGGCCAGAGGAGCCGCGGCCAAACCCCGACCTCTCCACCCACGCCCAGCCGGTGGAGGCTGAAGATTAGAGGCTGATGACGACCCGATGACTCCCAGTCGCGACTGTCGGCGAAATCATGGTACTGGACGACTTCACTCACTCAGCTCGACATGCTCATCGCCTCTGTGGCCTGCATCGTCTCTCGACAAGTGCTCTTTCAGCCGGGTTTCGATGTGGACAGGCGTCTCGGACATAACACGGCCACCTCCAAAGACGCGTAGAGCGGAAGAGGCGAGATTTTGGATGCCGCTGAAGACAATGTGGCGCGAAAGGCTATGCGCGGAGTGCGACCTGTTTTGTGGTTGGGTGGTTTTATGCTTAGTTAGGTTTGTACTGATTCTCAAAAGCGTTGTATTCCACGTAGTAGGCATTGTCGTCCTGTCCACATGAAAATAAAAGCATCGAATGGGTACGGTACGATTCGTGCACGAAATACGGACGTTTGGAAAACTGGTTATGCAAATATGTACTCAGTTCACAACAGCATCAAACTCTGCATACGATAGTCCTGCAGAAGGCCGCATCTACTTATCGCGGCCGAAACGCTGACCAAGTCACTGGCATCAGGCGCCGGGCTGCAGCGTCGGCGCCAAGGTCACGTGACCGCAGCAGGTTTGTCCAACTGGAATGACCGGCGGGCATTGCAAGGTTGTCACCAATAGCCTAGCCAAGATTTTCGCAAGGGGTTCAAGGCAAAAAGAAAAAGAATTATGATACCACTCCTACCACTGTATTACAAACATCGGGAACATGGGCAAACTGACCTTATCAAATAGCACACCCGGGAAAACAATAGCGTCTTACTTGTCGGCTCTTATATCATTTAAATAAATCATATGAGCCAATTTTCGGAAAACTCTGGCCATAAACGAGGGGGGGGGGGGTTGACTGGCCCCTCTGAACCCCTTTGGCTACCGTTCACGTGACGTCACTTCCGCGGAGCCGGCGGAGCGGGCCAGTTTGAGCGCAGGTTTACTGAGCCGTGGCCCCTGCTACAGACATCGCCTAAGTCATGACCTGGTATACTGGCGGATCTTGGGGGGTGGGGGGCCATGGCTCCCCTTTCGTCGGGAAGGGGTGGTCAACGTACCTCTTGGCCTACCGCTCTCGGGCGTAAGGATGTTTTTCTTTTCGAGACATCAAAAACTACAAGCTAATTTCCAAACATGACCAAACAAAGTGACCGAAGTCAGGGAAATGGTCAACGATTGGAATTAGGTTCGGATGCAGGAATGGAAATTTGCCCCTTCCCCCTCCCTCCAGCACATGGTCTGAATCCATCCCTGACATGGTGAAAAGCACGTAACCAGGTGTTGGTCAAGGAGAGGCGGCTGGCAGAAGTCCCCCAAAAGGGGCCTCCTATATTATCAAGGGTCTTTCTTTATAGCCTCGAGGGGCTTCCTATAAACTTGTAAGAACATGGAGGGTCCACTACGGCCTCGAATGCCATATCTGAGAGGCCTGTAAGCTCTCAGAGAGGTCAAAGGGGTCCTGAAGTAATTTCCCCGAGGTTCCCCGACTGCCCCCTTCACCCCCCTCCCCGGCTTCGTCCCCGCCTGCTGATGGCAGGGTCGTCGGCTGGCATCCCCGCCGGTCAATCGCGGATGGAGACGCGGCCACCTGCTTCGGGGGGGGGGGGGCTGCCGAGACCGCTTCAAGTTCCAGACGGATGTCCCAAACGCACCCGCCGACGCCGGGCGTGTCACCATCTGTCCAGCAGTGCAGCCAGGGGGAGGGGGCGAGATGTTGCACGATCCCAACTCCTCACAGCCAGAGGTTTCCAAAACCTGGCTGTATTATCGCGAATGATTTGTTAAAAAGACCAAAATGTCCAGGCGTGCTATCTGATATGCTTAATTTCCCCATGCTTGTAACAAAATGGTAAGAGTGCGAAAATCCCGTCTACGTTACTGGTCGCCACGCTGCGCGTCGGCAAAAACACCGCTCGGTGATCGTCCACTGCAGAGATGATCAGCTATCCATGTCTCCGGAGACGAACGGGACATTTCCCGGAGTGGATGATCGAATGGTCGGAAAAGCGTCGCGTGTTCAGCGGCAGGGCCAGACGCTTCGATTACGGTCGTTTCATCTTGGCTGCCTGCCATGCAATGGACGCTCCTCATGAAATGAACTCCCGGCTATTGTGTGCCTCATGCCCTGGATGTTCTAGTTTTTTTTTCTCTGTCGAAAACTTCAGTAATAGTGGCTACATGTGGATGAAACTCAACACATCGCCGTTCCAGTTAGTGCCGATTCCTGGAAAAGGTTCCGTCGAAAATGCGCAGAGATAAGGACATTTCGCAGACGCTCAATGCTTAAAAAAGCTTATGGTAACCAACACCCAGGGCTGGAACGCAGAACGTCATCCGTTCAGCACTAGGCTCTGCAGACTGCTGGAGAAGGACTGACCGCAAGCCGGGTCAATCTAGCCAGTGATGCCAACCGGAGAGGATGACGCAGAATAACATGTCCAGGGCACCGCGGTACAGAACGTGAGACCAGATAACAGGCTTGCTGTCGAGTACTTGAGTGACAACAATCATTGTGAAAACATGACGAAGGATGTAGCATAGAAGACAATCAAGACGACGTAGACGGAAACTCAGGCTTCTTGTAACGATGGTCGAGAACCGTAACGCTGCAAATCCGTCTCAGTAATTTGATGCTCTGTCTTGTGCTAACAATGCAAGGTCCTGAGCAGGCCTCAGGCCTGCTCAGGACCTTGCATTGTTAGCAGGCCTGCATCAGCCTCTTCAGATGTGTTGTTATGTACAATGAACACAGTCTTTCACAAGCAGTGTCGTACAAAAAATTCCAATACGAATCAGACTGCCGCTGAAACTTTCGATCAGCGACACGTATGGCGACTAACACTCACCGTACAGAACATTCTCAGGACTAACCAACCACTCGACCTGAAGATGGCTAGAGACATCATGCTGGCTGAAAAGCAGAGTAGATAACAACACATCTGACGAGGAACATAGTGATGTTAACACTGGATACTAATCTCAGGAGCGTTCATCTGCACGTTAGTCATGTGGCCTCCCGAGCGCGTAAGAACCATGGTTATATGGCACCCAAGCGCAACCTCTTCGAAAACAAATAGCTTCCAGCAAATGTGAACGACAGCCTCGTTGGACACCACGTCTTTAATAAACTTGGAATCTGCAGACTAGCCCGGGGTCTCCCGTCGTCAACAGACACAAAAATGTAGTTTCCTATGATTTCATATGTAACAATGTATTGGACTTACAAAACAATGCCATTTTCCTCCTTTTTCGTGAGCCAGGTGAATGAGATGCATTCGCGAATGTCCCCAAAAGCAATGGTGACCGCACGCTGCAACTGGCGTTACCCGAACAGCTGCAGGCTCCCAACTCTCTCCAGGCATCACAAAAGGTCCGCACAGGTCACATCATGTCATCAATGACCTCAGGTCACAAGAGACACCATTTCTGATCCCACAAATCTGGTCTGAACGAATCTCGCATTCCAAAAAGTCACAAAGGTCTCATTTGTTGAGCGCGCAGAACAAACATGTTCCTCGTACGTTCGAAGCCAATTCGCATTCCGGATGCGACAGTTAGTCCACCCTTTCTCTGCTGTCAGGCTCAATTTCACCAACAGCCAGTTGGCTAGCCTGAGGCCTTCATCTGCGTCATGATGACGCAGCCCAGGTCCATGATCTGCAGGTATTCATCGGCGCCATCTTGGAGGCGCGAATCACATAGCTGTGGAACACACAGATGAATCGGGTTATACAGTTGCGGAACGAAGGAATCATTATATAAAGCTGTGTGAAGCGCAAAGCGCAACTGCAGCAAAAACGTCCTGAGAGCGCGAGAAAAGGATTACAGTACAGGATCGGAGCATAACAATATGTGGCATACATACCGGATCAGGTTACTCAGCTGTGCCACACGAGAGGATACGGAACTCTAGTCGGCAGGCAGTGGCGGGGGAGGGGGGGGGGAGGGAGACACCCCAGCGACTGGAAGAAATGCCACGGCTCCGACTGAGGAGCCTTGTCACAATGATGTGGGAAGCACATAGTGGAATCAGATCACAAAATAACGACGTATCCGTCCTGCTGGGCACAAAAACGACCACGTCAAAGGACACGGGCCATGAGGCAACTGAGACGAAAAAGAGAGCCGAATTTGCTGCATGTGAAAAAAACACCAAGGTTGATAATTCTGGTGTGACTCACATCAATCAGTGGCCTATGTCTTATAAAAGCACAAAAGGTTTTGTAACACAGTCAATATTATCGCCATATAAAACAACCACATACAAAGATGTACCGTCCTTTGTTAGTTTCTGCGGCACCATGGAAGAAACCACTTTTCCAACATCTTTCCCAAAGGAAAACATACACACAAAGCCACGACTCCGAGCCCTAAAATGCAACCGAGCGTGGAACAATGACGTCATCCGAAGAGCGATTACAATCAATGCCACACTCTGAACGGAGTGCTCGTGACAAATCCATCCTCATCGTATTTTAGCGATCTGAACATCAACCGAATAACATTTACACTCACCGCGAGTCTCTCGAGGATGACGGCCTTAGGAAGGTCCTCGACGTCCGGCAGCTTGATCAACTTGTCCAGGAGCTGCGTCAGGACCTGTCGGCATCGGCAAACTCGTCTGAAGGCTTCCAGACACCGGCTAGCCCGAGTCGCACACTTCTGCGAGAGGTCTCGCCACTTGAGCGACTCCAAACAGCAGATGTGTAGCTTAAAGTGCAAAGGTCTTTAACTAGTTGCCTGACTGACTACTAGGCACCCGCCCCACCCTTCATTCTGGATGCTCTGGTTGGATGAGTCCAGCAGCTTCTCACTGAGATAGACTGATAACGCGTACCCTTCCTTCCGTAGCCCCAGATCGGATCATGTTCATCTGGTGACGACAGCCTGATCTTGGAGGTGGCATATCCCTCGAGGAGCCTATCATGTAGTGACCAACTGACCTGGAATACGACATACCCCTCCAAGATCAGGTCCTGCGGTTGCCTACAAATCTGAGAGGCAGCATATCCGTCCACGATCAGACCCTGTTGTGGCCAGCCAACCTGGGGGGCGAAATACCCATCCAGGACCGGGTCCCGTGACGACCGACTGACCTGGGAGGCGGCATACCCCTCCAGTATCAGGTCCTGCACGCACGGCTCCAGCTTCTCGTAGGAGCCCGAGCGACAGACGTCCAGCAGCTGGTCCAGCACCGGCTCCGGGATCACCTGGACAAGCGGCAGGCGTCAGCGCCCGGCCACTGCTGGCCGCGGACTGTCGTCTCCCGTCCCGCCGTCCCAGCCGCCGGCGCGGTACCGGCAATGCCTCCGATTTGGCTCGCCAACCACCACATTTCCCTCGGTTCTCTCATGCTCGACTGCTGTCCCTGTGGCTGTTGCTTTGAGGGTTCAGTTCGCGTTCCTTAGGCCATGTTTGTACGCCCGATCAATGATTCGCAACAGACTGTTGCATGCAGGGCTGGGAAGTTCGTTTTCATTCTTGGCATCATTGTCAAGTGTCATTAAGAACACATTTTTTTCAGCACAAGTCTGTGAGACATAAAAACATGTGGACGTCCACTGTCGCAATCAGTGAACACATCGTAACTAGTCGTTTCTGGATGGAGACAGTACCATTTGCTTGCACAATTACGAAATACACACAATGCAGCCTTTTGATGAATGTTCAAGAGCAAACCCTTTGGAGTAAAAAATGCTTTTCGAACACAATGTCCTGGTCCCCTTCACTTCCAAAAATCACATTTTCTGCAACCATGATTGCATGCATCAAGAAAGGTTGGGTGACTCATCACTTTCAATTCCTCTCACCCAGAACTTAAGTGTCACTTTATCTACATCATATGCAAAAAATCTCACTACATCGCACACGCAAATATCGTGAGACATAACCATCGGAATTCCCAGCCCAACAAATAAACTGACAACCCAAGTGACCAACCCAACCCACAACCCAACTGATGTAGATTCAGACGGTCTCCATCGAATGCATGCATCTGGAATCTCTCAAATTAAGCCTTCCACTGCTCTTCTAACCCCTCAATGACCACCGGCCCAGCGCTCACACCACTTCAGCCCAGCGTTCACCATGTGCGCTCGAATTCACGAAAGGCCATTTCATGTGTGGACGGGTTCGAGGCAAATACAGACACAGATACCTCACCACTCGAACTTGAACTTACGAAAGGCCATTTCATGTGTGGACGGGTTCGAGGCAAATATAGACACATACACCTCACCACTCGAACTCGAACTTACGAAAGGCCATTTCATGTGTGGACGGGCTCGAGACAAATACAGACTCAGACACCACTGCAGTGACCCAGAGCTCACCGGGGGAGCGGCCCAGCGCCGACCCCGAAACTGCGCGCTCACCCCCATAATCTCCCTGACGTCTGCAGCCGTCAGTCCGCCAGCCGGCCGCAGCCGCGCCGCCGACTGCAGCGACGTGATGGCCTTGCGCAGGTCGCCGTCAGATGTCTCCACCAGCGCGTCGAGCGTGGCCGCGTCGCAAAGCACCTCCTCGGCGGCGCAGATGTCGCTCAGCCGCCGCACCAGGATGTCGCGCGCTGTCCGAGGCCACGCCCCGTCCCGTCACGTGACAAATAATGGGTGGTCTTATAACATACAGACGGTGCAAATAAAACCGCGGCGAAGGCGGGGAGTGCGCAGGTGCGGCAGACGTGGTAAATATCCAGCGAGCATCAGGAATAGGTACGGAACTCGTTTGGAAACATTATGCAAGCCATGACTGATTTGCGGTTGCACCAAATACAACTGAAATAAACAAAGACCATAAAGTATAAAGTTGCGTTCTACATGACATACAACAAGGACCATCATTTCATGAAAGAATAATTGCTAGAGAACGATGCTGGATTCATATATCTGGATGGAATTTCCACGTAAGTTATCTCGCTAACCATTGGCTCATCTAGGAAGAGATCACGACAATGGTTACACCAAAGAAAACATGAAACCATCCTTATCTTGACGTTGTTCCAACACATCTCGTTGCGGCCTGAGTTGGTAAATGGGCCAAGGTACTGGGCCATTAACCAGCCCAGGCTATAGCAAAATGTGTCACAACAATGACATCCAGCAATGACAAAAAGACACAACAGCAGTAATAATAACAACACTGGCATAAAAATAGCAATAAAATTACAAGTAACCACAACATTCATAACAAAACAGCGTGCAGCAGTTAAATAGTTTCCTCTTTTTAACTGTTCAGGCAGCTCAATAAATAACGCCTAGCTGAAAAGCAAATCGGCAATCAATACATCCCCGGCTTGCCAGCGCAAACGCTACTCGTGCATCAAACGTCACCGTTCAGTACAAACTTTACACTGTCAACGGGCGGTCCATCGCTGAAGACAACAGCCCACCGCCAGCCACAAAGCAACCACCAGGCCCGACACCACCTGCCCCCTGAACCGACAGGCAGCTTACAGAGCGGCTTGAAGCGGAACTTGGCGCAGCGGGACGTCAGTGGGTCGATGATGCGCGAGACGTAGTTGCAGATGAGGCAGAAGCGGGTGCTGCGTGTCTCGCGCTCCATGGTCCGGCGCAGCGCCGCCTGTGCCGCCGACGTCATCGAGTCGGCCTCGTCCAGAATCACCATCTGATGATGTCACATGGGGTCAATAAGATGGGGTCAAAACACCGTGCCGCCCTCGTCCAGTCATCTCAAGCGACATCATAAATGGTCGATACGCATCAGTGATCGTTGCCATCGCATCGTTGCCAAAGTCGCCACCATCTTGACTGACCTTGTAGGGCGGGCAGAGTCCATCTGTGCGACCTTGACTGACCTTGTCGGGCGGAGAGGCCGGCCCTCTGCGTGACCATGAGTGACCTTACACACAAGAGCTGTCGCATAACACTGCACATAACTAACACTGCACGGTGGGCAGGCCGGCCCTCTGTGTGACCTTGACTGACTTCATACACTGGACAAAGCAGTTATCTAAGTGGCCTTGACTGACCTTGTAGGGCGGGCACGGCCGGCCGTCAGAGCGACAGGAGGGCACTGCCTGCTGAGAGAACCCCTTCACCTTCTCTCGGATTACGGCTATGCCTCGCTCGTCGGACGCGTTCAGCTCCAAAACTCTGGCAACACGGGGATGATCAGGGGGAGGGCAGGGGGAGGGGGATGCGGTGCCGATTTGTCCGCCCAACCAAACACGTCACTGCCGCCTGACATCAGACGTCGACAGCCGGCAGTGAGCCACACTGCCCGGCAGGAAACTGGCCAATGCACTGACGTGGCAAGTTTGCTGAGGAGATGCTCAACCAATCCAAGTCTAATCACACGCCTAAAAGTATGCCATAACATCACTGTGACATACCACCACATCTCCCTGACAGAAAAAAACACCACATACTGAGCACTGCACATTTGGTAAAGCAGTATGCATCTGGGACTGACCATAAAAAAGACAATGTCCCTTGACAAAGGCAATGTCTGAAATGACACCTTGCAATGCCTGCCTGGAGCACTCCTTCCAGTTACCTTTGTTTCATGTCTGACCCAAACAGCTCTCGACATGCTGCAAGAATTGTAGAAGTTTTGCCAGTACCTGGAGGTCCATAAAATAGGAGATTTGGCAGCTGAAAAATGGTACTTAGTGTAAGCATATAATAATGGTGTGCAATACATTAGCATGTTATGTCCCCAGCATCATTTCCTTAATATTTTCCAAATCTCAGTTGACATTTTCACACTTCTGGACCCTGGACCATCCATTTCTTTACCTCCATTGCTCTAAAACGACTCCCCAAATCTCAGCTGGCATCTTTGGCATTTCTGGACCAATAACTGTTATCTTGATCCTGACTATGCATTAGAAAAATGCAGAAGCATGCACCAAAGTGTTCCATCTCTGTGGCACATGAACATAGGCTGTGTGAAAAAAGCAAGTTGATGTTTCCTGGTATGCCACAGGAGCATGCTGCAGTTATTTGGGAGTCAACCTTTCACCAGAAGGTATCTACTGTCTGAAAAACAGCCAAGAATGATTCAATAAACCTGATGCTGGCACACATTTTGCTAACTGTAATGGTAGAGGGTTGTGAAGTTTCTGACACTGTATTTATCTACAATGCAAACACAGAAAAGCCCAAAATCTTCACATAAATCATTTGCAAGACACCCACATCACATTTGTGAATCAATTTATGGCTCACTCCAGCCACCTTTTATGTACTCCTTTGGGTATATAAGTTAAAAAGGGTAGCCTTTTTGAGCCAAAATAGTCTGCCTGACTCTGCACCATGACTTTCCTCTCAGTCATACCAAGGACAGACTTGGGCTCCTTAAAACTTACATCTGCACCCTTCATGCATTTTTTCAGCATTTCAACCACCTCCTCTTGAAAGGCAACATCATCAACTGTCTTTGGGCGACTGGAAATACAAACAAGTTGTCACTACTAGCTAGTTAGTAGAAGACGAACATCCCTGAAACATACCTACAGACACATGAGCTAGCTTTATTGGTTAGTTATTGAATTATTTAATGGCACTATCCACTGCCAGTGGCATTTTGCATCGCAATGTCTCACACAGGTTGTCATGGGGGTTGCTAGCTTAATTCAACATAGAACTGAAATGAAAGTAAGCAAAAACAGCACACCTCATACTGTCATCATGCACAAATATGAACATACTTAGCACAGCTTGTCTGATGCCTCAACACCACCACCATCCTGTTAATTATCTCCACACAGATGTATTCTTAAGGCTTGGCAAAAGTGATTGCTGTGATTATGATGCTAAAGTATTTTGAAAGGAGAGGGGAAAATGTAAAATTTTGTCACTTTCATACAACACAACCATGACTGTCAATGGAATAGCAAGACAGGTAATCTAAGACTTACAGTGAGACAAAACTTACTATTTCTCCACCCATGGTTGCTGCACTCTCTTCTTCTTCTCTTTACTTGATGTGCTTGGCCTAGCTGTTGGTTCACCCTGCCCAAGCTTCCCAGTTTTCAAAAATGCTTCCATTAGACAAATGGCTATGAAAATAAACACAATATCAGAAACTGTTACAAAAGAAAATGACCACAGTTTAAATATTATCAACAAGGGCAAAGCAAAACACAATCCTTGGGCTCAACATCCAAAAACAACAAAATGTATTGTATTCATGTCCTTGGCCTTATCTTCATGCAACTAATGTTTATGCAGCATAACCCTTTTTCCATTGTGAGAAGTGAAACAAAGTACATACATAGGAATAAATATACTAAACTGATTTTCAAAGCCTGTGCAGGGACTTATGAAAATGCTGTGATGTCATGTTATCACAGCTAGAAAAATGATCTAATTATTCACTCCACAGAACATTTAACAAATAAACAAGCCAGCACACACATTTTAATTAGTACAGGAAAAAATGGTAGCATATATACACGGCCTCTGAGATGTTACTTACACCTACATAGATACCTATCCCTGAAACAATGCAAAATGTTCATAACACTGCAGCATATATCCTAGGACTTGACTTAAGGGATTTGGGAGAAGTAGGCCACAAGAACAGCCTATACACTCCTGCTTTTTAACTTGTTTTTATTCCCTTGCATGCAGATCTTGTTTCTGAAGTCCCTTCAGTACCTGCTGAGTCTGTCCTAGAACTAGTTCACTGACTGGAGAATGGAGCATTGACAACATACTCAGGGAGGCCATTCCAGTTGTTGTTGATGCAAACTGGGAAACTTTGCTGCCTGACCAGCTTATTCACAGGAGGCTTTAATGGTTCTGACCCATGACCACATGACTACCAGGGATATGACCACAAGAATAACAAATCCCTGGAATGCAATACTATACTTTTCACCTTTTCACACAGCACTTTTGCTATACACACAGTACAGAAGAGCTGATAAACTTTCCTGTGAAAGCAAGAAATGGTGACACTTCTGGTACAGTTTTCAGATGAAATGGAATTATATTTTGAAGTAAGGAAACATGACTGGAATGCACAGCGCCATCTTGTTTACATTGCCTTTGCTCCAAGGATGCCTTATGCACTGTGTACAGTTTGATGATGTCACCAGTAAATGATACTAGAGGCTGCAGTCCCATAAGCAGATGTTCAAAGAGCATAATGCTGCACCAAAGGCGCAACCCTGCGCCAGAGGGCGATACAGGATACTAGGGGCCATATGCCGATAAAGGGTGCAATCAGACTTGGCTCTGTCCAACAGAGGTTAGGTCATGCAACTAAACAGGTAATGTTAGGTTAGGTTAGGTTAGGTTAAGTTAGGGAAGGTTAGGGCTAGGTTAGGTTACAATGAGTTAGTCATTTGTAAGGTTATACCAATGATGTCATTAAGCCCTACATACCTTCACCTTGGGAATTACTCTTTTTGACTTTGCTACCATGGGATTGCAGCACATGTCAAACAGACAAATGGTGCATTGGTCACTGACAAATGAAGTGGCAGTATTTTTGGTAATTTTTTCACTTTCTTCATCTTGAAATGTTATTATGTAGCAACCAAATCAAAAGTATTTATCTCAGAACCATTTGTTGTATGGTTTTCAAGCCATTTATGCTGTTTTTCACCGCCTGGTGAAAACTTCATGTATGGCCCCATGGGATTGTTCGGAGAAACACCACAGCACAGAAAAACCAGGTTCAAAATTTGAAGTGTTACCAAACGGGAAAAATAAAGCACATAAGTATACTCAGCAAGCAATATGAGACATTCGGATCGTTTAGTCTCGTCACCTGTAGTTCTAGTTATATCACAGAATCACGGCAGAGAGCCTTACACTTTTAACTGTGGAACTGCGACACGGAACTATTAATTAAGCTGTACTTGTTTATTGCCTTACGACTGAACTTTCGGGAGAATGCGACAGATGCGTCATATGTGAAACAAGTCGCAATGGAATTTCGCGCCATTTTCATCGCTCTCAGTAATAGCATGAGCATTGGTCACCCTCATCTTCGCTTGGTGATAGGACAAGCGCGATTAAAGAGTCGTGCTTCTAGATTCTTTGAAGCCATGTCCAATGATTTTTTGATAATTTTGTTTTTTGATGATGCTTGATGGTCTCAATGATGTTAAGAAATTAGTCCATGCAAGTTTTTAGGCAGCTGTCTCAAAGCCATGAACTGTTTGAGGCGTATCAAGAATTTTTGACGGTATTTCATAGCTGCTGTTTCTCTATCTCAGCGCTTTCCTTTTTCCGGTGGCAGGAGAGGTTTCGAGGTTCGTGGAGTATGATAAGGTTGTGCAATGTGCGCTTAGACTTTGTGCTCACAGGCAGATTTGTGGAAAATTCCTGAAAAATCATCGAAGTTGTAGCCTAGTTCTTAAAATACCCAGCGAGTTTATAAGGTAACGTGGTAAGTCTGTCCCATATGTCAGGCTGACTGGGTAGGCTTATAACGCGTTTTGTACGCAACAGGAAAGGCCTGTAACTTGCAGCCATGGTAACCACCTCACTGACATGGTTTAACATTCCCTGTCTAGTGAGCCTGAAAAAAGAAGAGTGGATAAGGAGTGGAAGTTGCATTTTGATGGCGATCTGTCCCATCTCAGTTCTCATCTCTCTCCCTATCCCATTCAGGCCCTCCATATCTGTACCATCCCAGTTTTCCTTCTCTGTCCCTCTTCTTTCCTAGGCACTTATGCCTGTCCTTGCTTGGTCCTAGTCCACTTCCCAGTTCTGTTCCGGTGCCATCACCAACTTTTTTCAAATTTTGACTGCTGCATTTTAATGGGTCCTTCATTGACACCATATTTTACAATAGCTTTGTGAACCTTTGACCCTAACAAGGTGGCATAGGTATGTCTTGCTAAGATGCTCTGTGCTTCAAATTCATGCTAATTGTTGAGGTAGTGGGTGGCTGGAGTACTTCAGGAATTGTTTGAGGGAAGTGGTGGTGCTCAAAAGGCACAAAATGCCTTTGATTTGGCCAATTTTTTATTGCACATCTTTTGGTACCAATGTCTTGCAGCTACATGGATGTCTGGAGTTATGAGGTGAAAGACTTGCACCTATGATACCAAAGTTTGTATTGCCAACATCATGACCCAGTCATCTAAACATGAACCCATTCATGGATTGCATGACCCAGCTTAACATCAGGACAGGAACATTGGTCATTGATACCATCCCTGATCCCCAGTTCCTCAAAGCATTACTTAACACATCTCCTGTAAGTGCATGGTAATTTACACAGAACGAGGGTAACCTAACAACCTAACTTAACTTGATTCAATCTAACCTTTCCCAGGATAACCAACAGATTCCCAAATCATGTTCCTGTGCCTACATACAGGATGTTTCCTGTCATACAGCTAAATTATATTTGCATTGCCTTCCTTAAGTTTTACTGTGGGGCTGCTGGCTGGTGTTGGAGGACTACACATCTGGGCTGAAAATCACATAAATTTCCCGTGGGAAATGATCAGTGCATGGCAAATGATCATACTACAGGACAGCTCCTAGGCCAAGACCAAAGAAAGCTTGCATGAAAAAAATGTTCCATAACCACACCACAACACCTGACAGTCTTGAGTGGATGCTTGCACATTTCAGCCCCAGTTGTACTACATTTTCAGTGGATTGTGTTTGAAATAGTTCTTCAGCCGTGTAAAAAGCCTGATAACATTTAGTAATAATATGTAGCAAATGGTATATAATCATATTACTAATACACAGCAAGAATAGTACATTGTCCCTGTTGAGGTAAAATGCATTAGGGATCATAAATTTTTCTGCAAGAGTCATGATGTGGACACAGCATCATGACAGGACTGGCCTGGTATTCCAGTCTCTGGGATGGGAAGAGCAGTTGGTAGAGGTGCAGGACATCATAAAGGTGTACAAGGCATTCAGTTATGAACTTAGGCCCCCTGCAGCATGCAACATGTTTGTTGCTAGGGCTGAGGTGTGCCGCACCACGTGCAATTCGGAAGTCAAGCAGTTGGAGCTTTCGAGATGTCAGCTAGCCTGCGCATGAAGGGGTTCGGCTGCCACACAGCTATAGCATAATGTCATCTCCCCATCACCATCACTGAGTGTCCATCATTGCCACCATTGAGGAGTGCTGTTAGGACCTATGTGCTTAAAATGAGTAGTAGCATCTCCATTGTTTATACATGCTGTTTTTAACCTCATATTTTTTTGATTGACATATAGGTAGCTTTCAGATCACTGCAGGCTTATTGTATTGTATTATTTTAAATATGATATATGTATATATAATATATTTTATATATGTCAAATATATTTCATTTTTATGCATTTTGAATGTATAATATATTTTAGATATGTATTTGCATATTATATATATATATATATATATATATATATATATATATATATATATACTATTGATATAGCTTATTATATTATTGGTGTCTTATTTGTCTTATTTCTATTGATGTCTTATTGCTCAGTGTCTTATCAGCAATTTGTATGTTGATGGAAATCAGTAACAGCCTTTGAATGGATGAATTTTAGATGCAATACATTTGTGCTTAAATACATACCTAATGCATTTAAGTTCTGTTCTAATACCCTGTATCTTGCCTTTGGCATGGGTTGTGCCTTCAATGCAACATTTCTGTCTTTTATCTCCAGGTACGTAGCTGAGTACTGCCATACCCCCTAGTATGGGGGAACCTCTACCCCCACCCACTACCAGTGGCATATGAGAGGCTTCCTTTGACTTTGGCACTCCATCTTGTAATCATGGTTTTGTCTGACAGTACAGGAGTCTGGTATAAGCTGCTGGATATAAGTTGCTCATCCCATGGTAGTACTTTCAAGCTAAACAAAATTGCTCTTGTGAGGTGCAATTCTCTAGTGTTGCCAACTGCTGCCCTGTCATGCTCCATGTGGATTGTGTACATTGCAGGAAATCTCCTGGTTCTTGTCACTGGAAACCTAAGCTTAATGTTTCTTTTTCTGATGTTGGATGCACCTTCCCAGCCCACGAACATACCCTGTTGGGCTCAGAATCAGCCTGGATCTGGCTCTGGCTAACCAGTCACTGGCTTTGGTATATGTCCACACCAACCAGCTGGCCCTACAAGAACGTGCCATTCGAAACTTGCCTTTTATGGATGCCACCTGTTGGCAGTTATGTTTGGAAGTTCTAGGACCTGTACCCTCTGTTGTGCAGTATTTAACGAACTTCAGGCTCCTGTGGCAGCAGATGACTTAATTCATGGGTGGGTGAAGAGCCTGGTAAAACTGATATTCCCCAGTACCAGGGCATTGTGACAGTGATTGTCAGGGGATAACACTCTGTTGCCTCAGCATAGTAACAACATTGTAAATGCTTGTGGTGGTTGTTTTCTGATTGTGAATGCAGTTTTGCTGACCAATGTTGCAGCATTGTAGTCACTATGTATGACATCCAGCAATCAGTGGCATGCACATGCATGATTGTGCATTCATTGCAGTCAACATTGTCATTATATGAAATTCAATACCACTGGCAATGAAAATGCAGTCACGTATGTGGTAAATTGACCACTGATTGAATATAGCATCTATAGTATAATATAGTATGATAATCATATAATCAAATTCCTTGTCAATGTGGCGTGCCAGGGGCGCGTAGACTGTGGAGCCAGATGGGGCAGGGAACCTGAGCCCCATCCTTGGCAAATTTTAACATCAGTTGGGCGCCGAATGACCCTGCAGTCGGTGCGTCCCTAAACCCCAATAACCAACCAACCGACATCAGTCCTAGGGGTATGGGACGTATTTCAGGTGCAGGGTTGTGGACGTTTTGAAGTTATTCCTTTTCAAACAGCATCATTGAGTCTGATGTTGAGATTCGCCAGAGTTGGCGGCGGTGACCTGTGGTCGGGCCCACCTCACAGTCGGCCGGCGGCGTCCCTTGTCCTCGGCCGGGCGCGTCCGACCGGTCCGTGTCTCGGTCCTCTGTCCAAGTCCGTGGTCCTTGGTCCCCTGTGCCCTTTCCTGCTCCCTTGTCTTCGTCCGTGATCCCGTCCCCGGCCCCCATTCCCCGTCCCGATTCCCAGTCGGGGTCCCTAGTCTGCCGTCCCAGTCCATATCCGGCCTCTCCAAGTCCTCTGTTTCCCTCCATAATCCCCTGCTTAAAAAGCGGGCTTGATATTCACATTCCTCCATTAAATGCTGTCCCTTTATCAGCCCTGGTGGCGCATGTGGTAGCGATACGGTATCCGGGTCTGGAGATGGTGGTTCGAATCTTGGGTTTCTAATGTTTTCATGAAAATCTGGACATTGCCATAACATTATGTTCCCATTATTGCCAGAATGTTGTATCGATGTCGTCACCTTGATGTCTTGACGACATAATCTCGATGCTGCTCTAACGTTGAATGACGTTGCTTCAGTTGCATTCCATATTAACACTTGATTATTGATGCAATATACAGTCTTGTATTGAGACAATGTTGTTGCAGTGTAAAATTCCACCCAGGATAGTTTGTGAGTTGAAGGATGTAAACGATCATCCGTCGACAGGTTGGACGCAAATGGCAGCTCCCGATTTTGGTTTAATGTCAATAAAATTTATATCACTGCATATGCAGATTGTTAGAATGTCCGTATATCCAGTGTAATGTCCGTTTCACCAGCAAAATACTTGGCTAAGATATTGGCGTTGTGAGGTGCTGAATTATCAGCTGCAGTGTCATAAGGTTTTGGGGCCTATCTGGAAACTCAAATTCCTTGAGTTTTGGCTTTTGAACACCTTAGGAGGTGAAGAGGGGAGTACTTAAGAACCACAGGTTCACATGGCTGAAGCCACTACGTCCATGACAGGATAGTGAGCTACATGAATGATCCAAGGCAGATGCAGACCATGCACTAAGGGGATGGTTGGGGGCATAAATATTTATCCTGGTAGCCTAACTACCCCCACATGGTCAGTTTTGCTTGAGTTTTAGCCATTTCTTTGGCTGTGTTTGAAAATTGACATGCATGCGACCTTTGTTGTAAAAAATGCACAATTTCTGCTAAAAGAAGTGGAAGGGGGTCAAAAGGCTTGTTGATCTTAGGTTTTCCAACAGCGGGGGCTATAACCTTGGTGCCCCCCCCCCCGTCCTCAGTTTGAATGATCGGTGATATGCTGCACTGTGAGGCCAAGATTTCAACAATATTTACCCTCAGCTGGTGTGATCCCAGTGCCTTTCAGGGAAGTTGCAGAAAGAAGCTACTCTTTGGTGTGAGAAAGCCACACGATATGGAATACGATTTGCGCGACCCGAACGATGACTTAATCTGTCCGTTGGTGGTGATGACGTCAGATGTCGATAGTTGGGACGATCTGGTGGTGAAAGGGAGGCGATTGCGTCACTCTGTGAAGTGTAGCTGGGCCGGAGCGGTGTGCAGTTGCGACAGATGGCGTGCTGGACTCCGACCGCGGTTAGCGGCAGACGTAGACGAATCTCATTTGTAGACTTGGCTGCAGCTGTGTGGTTTTCTACATTGACTGTCATTGCGGAAGTGCCTCATACCATCAGACACTGGCTGATACATTTTTTTCTTCAGATACCTTGCTCGGTACGCCAGCCGTAATTTTGCGGCTTTGCTTATTTTGTTATCTCGTTATGTACGGCCTTGGTTTTGCCGAACGCTTTGCACTGCGACGAACTTGGTTGACGTCTGTTTGCAGTGGTTTCCAATGATTTGAGAACAGATGCAACATCTAAGAACTATCGCGGTTACTGAAATTGTGGGGCGTACATTTTTTCGTCCGAAATGCTCAGGATTTGGGACGTCCAAAGTACATCCAAGTTCCGCGTGCGCCGCACGGTCAATGTGCAGGACCCCCGTGGCGTCACGAGCGCCATGTGATGACGTTACTGACGGCCGTCGGTGTGCCGGCAGAGCCCCGCGAGAGCGCGTCTCCCGCGCGCCGCCCCCGACGCCCACGCTGCCGCCTGCCTCGGCCCGTCGCCCCGGTGTCTGCCACAGACACGCGCTATGGGTAAGCCGAAGAAGGGGAAGAAGAAGGGTGCGGAGTCGGACGAGGACACCGCTCCTGCCGTCCTGACGCCCGCCGCCGACGACGCCGAGCTGGACGAGCCGACCAAAAAGCCGAAGAAGAAGGACAAGAAGAAGAAGGCGAAGGCGGCCGCCGTCGAGTCGGACGACGACCCGATGGAGGAGGACGTCGACGACGACGACGACGCGCCGGCGCGTCCCAAGCCGAAGATGTCTGGGTTCGCGGCGCTCATGATGGACGAGTCGGACGAGGACGAGCCGCCGCCGCGCGCGCAGAAGCCGGGCTTTGCCTCGCTGATGGCAGACAGCGGCGACGACGTGCCGGAGTCCGAGGAAGAGGAGGTGGTGGTCAAGAAGAAGGAGAAGAAGAAGGAGAAAAAGGGCAAGGAGAAGAAGAAGAAGAAGAAGGGCGAAGGTCTGGACGACGACCTGGAGAAGATGTTGTCAGAGCTGCAGATGGAGTATACAGGGGATCAGCCGATGGAGACCTCCGCGGCGCTGCCGGAGAAAGAGCCCTCAGTGGAGAAGGAGCCGTCCGTGGAGAAGCCGGCCGCGGAAGACGACGGTGAGGACAAGGAAAGGGTGACCGAGAGCATGGAAAAGGATGACGAGGGTGAAGAAGAGGGCGAGGGTGGCACGGTCAAGACGAAGGCACAGAAGCGCAAGGAGAAGAAGGAGAGAGAGCGGCTAAAAAAGATCGAACAGAACAAGAAAGCCGGAAAGAAGCAGGCGGAGGCCCCGGAGGAGAAGACTGAAGAAAAGGACGAAAAGCCGGTGGACGAAAAAATGGAGGATGTGAATGGTGAGCAACCATCAAAACCAAAAGAAGGGAAGGAAGAAGGCGAAGAGAAGGAGGGAGCTGCTAAGAAGAAGAAAAAGAAGAAGGCGGCCGAGAAGCCACCAGAACCGGAGGTAGAAGAGTCTGCGAAGAAGAAGAAGGGTCCTGGCAAGAAAATCGTTGCCGCGATGCAGGAGGCGCTGCGTCTGCAGCAGGAGGCGGAGGAGAAGGCCAAACGGGAAGAAGAGGAACGAATTAAGCGAGAGGAGGAGGAGGAACGACGGAAAGAGGAACAGGAACGTATTGAGAAAGAGCAGAAGGAACTGAAGAAGAAGCAAGCGAAGGAGCGCAAGGAGCAGCTGAAGGCGGAGGGCAAGCTGCTGACGCCCAAGCAGCGCCAGAACATGGCGCGGGCGCAGGCGCTGCTGGACGCCATGAAGCAGCAGGCGCAGGTAAACGCGAACGCCGAAAAGAAGCCCCGTCCCAGCCTGAAGGACCGTCGCCAGAAGAAGGGCAAGCAGACGTCGCCGGAGGCGGAGACGAAGCCAGTGGAGGAGCCGACGCCGGCGACCACGCCGTCCGAGCCGGCCAAGGAGGTGGCTCCAGCTGAGCCCACGGACACACTGAAGGACAGCTGGGAGGACGAGGACGACGTGAAGGAGTCTTGGGACCAGGCGAGCGCCGATGAAGACGAGGCGCCGGCGCCGCCGGCCGCGGCGCCGGCCGCGCCGCAGCAAGCGCCCGCCGAGCCGGAGAAGCCCGAGTCCGAGGGCGAGGAGGAGGAGGAGGAGGAGTCGGCCGAGGAGGAGAGCGGCAGCGAGGAGGACTCGGACAGCGAGGAGGAGAGCGACGACGAGCGCACGGAGGCGGAGAAGCGGCGCGACCGCGCGCTGAAGCGCATCCAGCAGCGACGCGACGAGGCGCGCGCGCGCATGTCGCCCGACAACCTGCGCGCGCCCGTCATCTGCGTGCTCGGCCACGTCGACACGGGCAAGACGAAGATCCTGGACAAGCTGCGCCGCACCAACGTGCAGGAGGGCGAGGCGGGCGGCATCACGCAGCAGATCGGCGCCACAAACGTACCGCTGAAGGCGATCGAGGAGCAGCAGCGCCACGTTAAGAAGCACAAGGTGTCGGAGCTGAAGATCCCCGGCTTGTTGATCATCGACACGCCCGGCCACGAGTCCTTCAGCAACCTGAGGTCGCGTGGCTCGTCACTCTGCGACCTGGCGATCTTGGTCGTGGATATCATGCACGGTCTGGAGCCGCAGACGATCGAGTCGATCAGCCTGCTCAAGTCGAAACGGACGCCGTTCGTCGTGGCGCTGAACAAGATCGACCGGCTGTACGACTGGGAGACTGGCAAAGGCAAGGACGTGGAGGACGTGGTCAAGTCGCAGGCGCGGAACACGCAGCTCGAGTTCGAGCAGCGCACGCAGGAGACTATCGTTCAGCTGGCCGAGCAGGGCCTCAACGCCAAGCTCTTCTACGAGAACGACAACCCGCGCGAGTACCTGTCGCTGGTGCCGACCAGCGCCATCACCGGCGAGGGCATGGGCAACCTGATGGCGCTGGTGGTGACGATGACGCAGAACATGCTGACCAAGCGGCTCATGTACTCGGACGAGCTGCAGGCGACCGTGCTGGAGGTGAAGCAGATCCCGGGCCTGGGCACCACGATCGACGTGATCCTGGTGAACGGCACGCTGCGCGAGGGCAGCACGGTGGTGGTGGCCGGCACGGACGGCCCGATCGTCACCCAGGTGCGCTCGCTGCTCATGCCGCAGCCGCTGAAGGAGCTGCGCGTCAAGAACGCCTACCAGGAGTTCAAGGAGATCCGCGCCGCGCAGGGCGTCAAGATCGCCGCCAAGGACATGGAGAAGGCGATCGCCGGGTTGAACCTGCTGGTGGCCGAGCATCCGGACGAGGTGGAGATCTGCAAGGCGCTGGTGGCCAAGGAGCTGCGCTCGGCACTCAGCGCCATCAAGCTCAACGACCACGGCGTGTACGTGCAGGCGTCGACGCTGGGCTCGCTGGAGGCGCTGCTGGAGTTCCTGCGCACGTCCAAGATCCCCTACGCGGGCATCCGGATCGGGCCCGTGGTGAAGCGCGACGTGATGAAGGCGTCCGTGATGCTGGACCGCGACCCCGAGTTCGCTGTCATCCTGGCGTTCGACGTCAAGGTGGAGCGCGACGCCCAGGAGATGGCCGACTCGCTGGGCGTCACCATCTTCCAGGCGGACATCATCTACCACCTGTTCGACAAGTTCATGAAGCACCGCGAGGACCTCAAGAACAAGAAGCGCGAGGAGCACAAGCACATCGCCGTGTTCCCGTGCAAGATGCGCGTGCTGCCGCAGTTCGTATTCAACTCGCGCGACCCGATCGTCGTCGGCGTCAGCATCGAGAGCGGCATCGTCAAGACCGGCACCGCCCATCTGTGTGCCGTCCAAGGACTTCCTCTTCATCGGCTACGTGTCCACGATCGAGATCAACCACAAGCAGGTGGAGACGGCGCGGAAGGGCCAGGAGGTGTGCGTCAAGATCGAGCCAGTACCCGGCGAGAGTCCGAAAATGTTCGGCCGCCATTTTGACGAGACGGACATGCTGGTGAGCAGAATCAGCCGCGAGTCAATCGACGCGTGCAAGAACTACTTCCGCGAGGACCTGCAGAAGCCCGACTGGCAGTTGATGATCGAACTCAAGAAGATGTTCCAGATTATATAGTTTTGTTACCGGGTGTGTGGAGGTGCGGGGCGTGCGAGAGCTGAGACGTCACAGTCATATTTATGGAGTGTTTTGCATGTGCGGGCCGCGCCGGCCGGAGCTGTGATCTGACCGAATCAACGCCGTGATATCATCGCCATCATCGTCTGGTACGCAGGTAGCTTTGTTACCGGGCCGCTGTCTTGGGCGGCCCGCAGTGGCGGTTGGACTATGCAAACTGGCAAACCGTTAGCGCCGGCCGGCGGCCGGGAACGCCCCCGGAGGCGTCGGAAACGGGTTTGGACCGACCCCCCCCCCCCCGACCTCGCGTGGAGCCGCCGCTGCGCCCAGGGTCCCGGTGGCGCCACTGCGGCTGGCAGCGGTCCGGCAGCGGCCGGCGACCGCCGCGGACGCCTCCGCGGCGGTGTGTCGCGTCCACGGGGATTCTGCACGGTGGCTGGGAGCTGTCGACGCTGCGTCCAGCGCTCTTCAGGCGGCGGCTGGCGGCTGCTGCTGCTGGCGTCTGCCGACACTCTGGACTCTGCCGCCGCCAGGTGAGGGAAACTGTACTGGCGGCCGCCGGCTGCTCTGTCGATCCGCCCGGAGAGGAACGGAGCTGGGTGGATCTGGCTGTGCCAGGTACGCGCCGCGTGTGCTGAAACGTATTTGGGGGTGTGTAAGGCTCGCTTGCGCTCTCTTTCCGTCACGTGAAACAGCTGTTCACGCCTTTGGTTGGCCGCAGCCTGATGTCGCACTCCACTCAGGCGCTGTGGTTGCTGCTCTTCTAGGGACTCCTTCACGGACGCACGGCTGTGAGGGGATCTTAAGGCTTGTGCTACATTAAGTTCCGTACAGCGTATGGTTGTCAGTTTTCGCGTAAGTTGTAGGGCTGATCCCGTGTCCGATGGTGGACCTCTGTCCCTGCCTGCACGGTGGACCCCTGCGCGTGCCTGTTTGGTGGACCCGTGCCCTTCCCCGTGTGGTGGACCTCTGCCCCTGCCCGTACAGTGGCCTCCGCGCCGGCTAACACCGGCGGGTCGTCGCCTCGTGTCGGCCCGTCCCTCTAGCCGCCGGCTATAGTGACCAGATTCCGGGTCTCGCCCCGCCACCGGACCCGCCCCTCTTGGCGGCGCCCTCGGCGATGGCGGAGCACACGTGCCCACGGGGGGTACACAGCCAACACCTAAGCGGCTGCCGACCAGTGATACTGTGTGATGGTGTCAGGTCGGCCGACCAGTGCTATTGTGTGATGGTGACAGGTCGGATCGTCCTCCTGTGCATGAGATCATCATGCTGCTGCTGGTCCTGCTGAGGATGATATTAATGATGATAGTAACGATAATGCGGATGATGATGATATCAGCTGAAGCTGGGCGACGCTTCTGACAAGCACAAATGCCGCGGAGGTCACCACGTCGCTGCAAATCTGGCTGCGTTTTGGAGTGGGACCAGGCTGTTTTTCTGTTGTCATCGACTCCTGTGCCCGTCTGCCATGTCCGCACGACCTGTATCGGGAGCCGTCAGTAACAGAAGTCCTCTGTTTGCCAGGTGGACCTCTGACGGATGTGACCGGTACTGGGCTGCTTGGCTGACGCTGGCCGAGCCGCGGAGGCCAGGGAGCCGTCAGCTGGGCTCTCACCGGGACCGCCGCCACCCTGCCGACCTAGGTCTGACCCGGGATCAGGGCGCTGATGACCCTGCCCTGCATTGTGGCGCTGATCTGGGACCACTTGTTTTTTTCCCCTTTTTTGTTTCTTTTTTATCTACGTGCCATCTGACATGGAGTGACCAGCTATCCTGTATTAACGGTTACCGCTGGCCGCCACTGACCTACATTTGTCCTGGAGTTCCGCCATTGTGGACGTGACTGCTCCTCTGCCGGCCCATGACTGTCACCCTGTTAACTGAGAGACATCTGGCCTTTGCTGTTCCCTCAACACGTTACCAGAGGCTGTTCAGTCCGCGTGAGGCACTCTACCACGTTGCTGATTGTCTCTTCCGATCACTGTCGTCCGTTCGTGGAGCTCGCCGTTGGTGAACACGTGACCGACTGACGCCGCGGCCTGCCCGGGCCGCCGGGTGTCACGTGACCCGGCGTCCCTGTGGTCGGCGGCCAGAGCAGCCGCGTCGGCGGTCCGGCGGCCAGGGTCGGCTCTGACCCGGCCCCTTCGTCGCCCGACCTCAGATAACCCCGGCGGGACATCAAAGGCGGCGGCGCGGTGGCCGGCCTTTGATGTGCCGCCAGGTGGCGGCGACCGGCACCGGCAGGGGGCACCGCCCGGGGCGACCGCCAGCCCGAGGGGATAGTACCGCGCATGAAAATTGCTGGGGAGCGTTTATCTGCGAAAGAGGTGGACCTGGGTAGATTGGGCTTATCTAACGACCGAGGGTAGTAGTGTTGCGCAGGGAAACTGCCGGGGGTCAGCTGTCTGGGTGGGCAGTGGTTTGGTGTGGACTCGGGTAGGCTGGGGGCGGTACGATTGTACATTGTAGTACATAAAGCACCAATAGGTAGTCAGTCAATTTGTCGGTTGTAGAGGTAGCCTTGCGTGTTGCTTGCAATCCGCCAGGTTCGAGAACAAGGTACATGTGGTCGGTAGGGACAGTGAATTGAATGCGTAGGTTGGGTTTGTGCTGCTGTTCCTGGCGCATTACCGCGCTCCGAACAGCCATGTCAGGTGTGAACGGGGCCGTGACTAGCCAGCTTTGCTTGATCTGACCTGGCCTGATCAGAGGCTTGTCCGGCGCGTCGGCAGGATCTGCGGTTGTCGGCGGTTGCCCGCGCTGCAAGTCCCAGGGCAGTCGGCCAGCCGTCTGGGTCCCGCTGCAGGAGCAGTGGCGAAGGCGGCAGCGGCGACGGCGGTGGTGACGACAAGGGCAACGGCGGTGGCGGTGGCGGTCCCGGACAGTCTGCCAGCCAGGCCGACGGGTCGAATGAGGCGGAGGAGGTGGTCGTGTCAGTGGGTGAAGGCGCGGCTGCCGGCAGAGGTGTTATTCTCAGGCGCCGTGAAATACATCAGGAGCTAACGGACCCGGTCGTTTTTACTGAATGGCGCTGTGAGCGCGTTGTGAGGCTGGACGACTGGAACGCTACGGAACGGCGTCGGCGCGCCAGTTGCCTGCGGCACCGACGATCTGCAGAAAGAACTCTCGGCTAGAGCTGCTCCACCCGGGTCCGTGGGCGCCACCGTTGGGTAGTCGTTCGCCGGTGGACTACAAAATTAAACCGTGGTGTCGCCCGCATGCATGCAGTGTGCCGGGTACCAGACAGCAACGCACGGCTACGGGCTGCAGATCGCTCAAGGGGCCGAGCAGGACTCGGGCCAAGCGAACAAATGGTGAATCGCACCCGATTTATGTGCCTGATTCGCCTTAAGCTTTCGGAAAGGTGTTTAGAATGCCGTTAACGTGCTTCTGGCCTGGTCAACGGTTTTTTACGTACCTACAGATGCTTCATATCAGCAGACCCACGGCGCGTACAGACAGGATATTGTGGAAAATGTTACGGAGAATATTTGGGAACGATATGGAAGCGCTTTCTGGCACGAAATTGGCGCACCAAGTCTATGGTTTTCGTTGCAGATCTTATTGTGTTGTACATACGGGTCGAGAGGTAAAAATTTGCGTGGTTTTCGGTTTGTGAGGATTCCTTGATTTATCTGATAAATACATCCAAAAATCCTGCTGCATAAAAAGCTAGCAGCGTGATGTCCTTTTAAAACGGATAGATTTTTAACAGTTATTACTGGCCTGAAGTCAAGGTGTTTTACCAGATCACAAATGATCATGACTGCTTTTCAGAATAGTGGTCCTTTGGCCCTTTATTGGGCAGTTTGTAGGTTTTTTGGATGGTGTGGTGTGGCACATTGTGCTTCGATGTAGGGTATCATTTATCCTGCATGTGTACTACTGGATTATTTTGTGTGTATCACTGCATTATGTGTAAGGCATTTTAAATCTACACTTGTTTTTTAAACTGCATTTTACTACCATCCCAGTCAAAGTTCAGTTATGAAATACTGCATCACTGCCTATTGTTCAGTTTTAGCATATGCTTTATAAAGCATTTGATTCGCAAAAGGTAAAATCGCATCACATGTCTATTCATCGGTGTAAATAACACTTTATTTTCCGCTAGGAGACAGTGAGCAGCTGTGGTGATTTGCCATGTTGTTCAGCACTGAACACTCCATGGACTTGCATTCTGCACCATGTTATCCCATCTGACATATACCTTAATGGAAGTTATATTCAGAGACTGAGTGTAGAAGTTATACCACTGCTGTGCAGAAAAATGTCAATAGCACAGTGTTTTGTAGTAGATCAGAAGAAGGCTGGTAAAACTGGATCGCAGTTTCACTGTGCAGAGGTCAGGGTACATTTTAGGTGAATAAAGGCCCCTAGATCACTTTGTACCATAATTGTTTTGGATCAATCCTATCTACATGCACATCTATTTCTTTGTCAAATGTATTTGCCTGCATCCCTTAATATTTCTCCCCTCATAGGCCAGTTTAAGTGTCATGTGATAAATCCAGCTGACCAATGACTATAGTTTATTTCTGTCATTGCCATCTCCCAACACAGATTCAGAAAAAAAACTTATTTCATATCCCACCTCCTCTTTATCACTTTTGATCTCTTCTAACTAGGGGCATGAAATAGTATGTAGTTGGTATGGAGGTTTTCATACCAAGGAAAATTACTGGTATAAAATTCTGTACCAATATCATGGCCCATTCATGCATTTTTGTGCAGTAGAAAATGAAGTGCTGTGAATATCTTCTTCATAGTGCATTCTAGAGTTTAAAAAATGTATAACCATTCCAGAGTTTGACCCAGCTCTGCACCATTACTTCTTTCCCAGGGTTAGAGTGTTAGTTTGAAGACCTGAGGCTAATCAAAACAAAATAAAAAGTAAGAATAAAATGGAGATAATGTATACTTTTTTATACTTATTTGTTATGTTGTACACAGGCAGATATTGAGAACAGTGCTTATGGAATGTGTAGTCAGATCTATTTATACAGTTATGGCCTGAATTGAGGTTTGAGAAATGTTACATTGCTTTTCTGGAATGGGTAGTAAATGCATGATAAACCATCCCACTACATGATAAACCATGAGAATCATTAATAAATAGTATTATAATCGGAGAGTTGGATGGGTGTGCAAGGAAAAAGGAAGGATTCTTTTTGTTTACTTGAAAGCGAAAGAATTTGTCTTACCTAGCCAAAGAATCTTGAGAACAAAATGTTGTAGTCTGTAAGCTTTGGAAAATACTCAAAATTTTTGTCTTGTTCTATCCTGACTTCCATGTTCACCAGTGCCAAATATTTTTTGCTTTTGTGTCCTTGATGATGAGCAGTTTTTATGCCATTCTGTCAAAATCATCCTTGCAGCAGTGGGCACTTTGTTGACCCATATGTAAACATCAGATGCTTTCATGATGAATCACATCACTGCATTGAACATACATATTCCTGTCTATCATTGTCATATGCCACAATGCCCTACATACTGTGGTAATCCCATCTTGTTGTCACCAGATGCTGGCACATTTGTCTCCATGACCAGGAGATGGTGATGTCCAAAATGCAAACTTATCTCCCATCCAGATGCTGTGTGCCATTCCCTCTCACAGTTTCTGAGAAGTGGTTTGTGGTCCAGGAATAGTTTCACCACAGATGGTTTGCAAATTTTTTTGTTTGCTTCCCCATCACCAGTAGGTGGTTGGTGTCACCATGTTTTGCATGCTGCTGCACTCTCCATCACCAGCAAGTGGTGGGCATCACCATATTGAGCATACCCACATCATTAACAGGTGGGGGGCACTGCCATGTTCTGTATGTTGACCCTCTGTTTATCACTAGCAGATGTTTGGTGCTGCCATATGCTGTATACACTGGCCTCCATCTGCATCACCAATATGTGTTGGATGTCACCATGTCCTGTATACTGGCCCCCCTGTACATCACCAGCAGGTGGTGGATGCCACCATGTCCTGCATGACAACTCCCTCTCCACCACCAGCAGGTGGTGAGTGCCACCATGTGCTGTGTCCTGACCAAGGGTGGCAGAAGCAGGGGGCTGTGGGGGCAACCATCCCCTATAGTTTGGAAAATTTAGCATTAGGCATATTTATTATTCTTTGTGATGTTACATGGAAAGAAAAGAAACTGGAAAATGGCATTCACCTTCCCCCAAGTTTGAAAACATTCTGTCGTTTATGATTCTGACCTCCTGTCCATCACCAGCAGGTGTTGGGTGCCACCATGTCCAGGGTGCTGGGCCTGCTGCGAGCGGCCGGCCCCTCGGCCGCCGCCGCCGCCGCTGCCGGTCCACTGCGCCGATCGACCGTCACGCTGCCGACGGGCGCGCTGCGCGAGGAGCCGCCGCGCAGCCGGCTGGCCGTGCTGGGCGTCGTCTGCACGGTGGTGCCCGGCCTGCTGATCGGCGCCAGCATCAGCAAAAACATGGCCAGCTTCCTGGAGGAGAACGACCTGTTCGTGCCGTCCGACGACGACGACGACGGCTGAGCCCGCCGCCGCCGCCGCCGCCGCGTAAGTCGGTGGCGGTGTGTTCGCTGCTCTGGGGACTGGGCAGTCCATTGGTATCTGGAAGGCGAGGGCAGAATTCGCGTCCAGGCAGTGCGTGGTGCGATGCTGCAGCGCACAAAGTGCAATAACATGACGTTGACTGAAAAATTAGAAACTGCTGACGGGTACGCAAGGACGTCACTGTACGCTGCTTGTGAGTCGTTCACGTTGTCCTCTCGTTGCGTAACCGAATCATGAAAAATCTGAAATTATGTGCTGTACACCAGACCCCCAGTTATCCGTGATTCTTAGTTTTGGTTATATATCGGTGGGTAAAAATGGCCACGTATAACGAGGCGGGTGCTCCGTTCCAGACAGACTGCGGTGCTGTGCTGGTTCGCGGCTCCTCACCCCCACCAGTCGACCAGATAGCCTTCGTGACGTCATGGAGTGGACTAGTCGGGCGGAATGTGACGTAGATTGTTTTTACAGCGGGACGACGCTGGTGTTTTGAGACGTTCTGTGCAGCCTTTATTGGAGAATGGTCGGCAGTGAGTGTGCTGGATTTGCTGTTTCCGTTGTGCCACCGTAATACATGGTGAAAGACACTGTTTTTTTTTTGCGTTTCGCTCAGACATTCAAGCATGCTCTTAACCCTGTTCCCGGCAGGGGGGGCGGAATCCGCCCCCCCGGGTTTTTCCTTGCCAATTCTAGGCTTTTTAACGCAGCTTCACGAAACGTGGTGACTTTTCCTAGCTATTCTTTCTACGTGCCGTGACAAAGTTTCAAAATTCTGTTTTGCACAGGGGCGGAGCCAGGCAACGTTTTTGGGAGGCACCTCATGCCATTTTTGGCCATGTTAAGGGTAAAAGGAAAATGTCTGCCAAAAAGAGAGTTTTTAAGATAGAACTTAAAACTTTATATGGATGTATAGCTAAATAGTTGGGAAATGTGTAAATACAGTTTTGTTCTCCTGAGGTCATTTACAAGGTCTGTCAGGGTCAAAAGTCAAAATTTGTTTTTTTCGCTATAATATCGGGGCCGTTCTTTCAAATGCCAAACCCGGAATATATATGACGTAGAAGGGTGCCTTCTATTTGTGTACCAAGTTTTAGCTTGATATCAGGTCGGATCACGGAGCTATGACCTAAAATGTCCGTGCGCGTACCCTATATCGCAATAACCATAAAACGAAATTTTTGAAATAGAGTGAATTCAAATGATTGAAAACGTTTAAAGATAATATTAAATGCACAGGAGATCATTCAAAGTGACCCCAAGGTCACTGGAGGTCATTTAAGGTCAAAGGTCACAAGTTGATCTGAGAAACGTGTGACCATGACAGTTCCCCCTTTTTCATGTCCCTGGCACCGCCTATGCTAACATTATACAAACATTGTAACGCAATTTGTACTTCTTTAGTATAACATGACTAGCAGAAGCCAAAAAAAGGTGTTTGCCTCTTTGTTCATCCAGTTGTTAGAAAACTAATCCTATTTTTGAAACCCTGTGAACGCCCATGAATTTTCTCAAAATTTCAGATTTGGGGACCCATGGTAAAAGCCCTATCCATAATCTCTCGATTCATGCCAGTTTCATTGAAATCGGTCTATAAACAATGGAGTTATAAGAAGTCCAAAAGTACCCTCATTTTGACATTTTTGCCCCCCTTGTATCCATAAATTTCAAAATTTTGAAAATTTCTTTTTATAAAAATGTGGTTCACGTGACGACAAATCGATCGCCGTTTGTTGCGATGAGATCGAACAAGTATTTCTCGAGATCTCAGCGGGGGGGGCCGAATCCGCCCCCCCTGCCGGGAATCGGCCATACCGTCTAGCCCTCCGGGAATGGGGTTAAAGTCATGTTTTTTTTTCTTCGCGTGTGATATACATATATGTGACAAACTCTGAGCGTAACAGCTTTCGTGTAGTTTCAGGACGATTATTTTTCTTCTCAATTTCCTTCGATTAAAAACCAACGGCATATTGCCGTGGAGCACTTAAAGCATTTACGTGAATCGGATTACAAAAATTTACTCTTATTACGCTTATAGCTGCTGAACTTTTTGAACTAGTCCCGTCGGAGAGGCTAGGGCGGGCGGAAAAGACCAGCTGCAAAGGCACCGTAACTTTCAAACAGGGTTGCCCATTCACAGCAAACTAGCAGGTTTTTGGCATGTGCGGACATTCAGGACGGCGGCATGGAGCTATCATTCCTTACTATCAAACATGATCCGGAAATTATCGACACGCGGTTTTTTCTTCAAAACAGTATTTTTCTTTGAATAAAGTTTTTCTCTAAAGCTCCAAAACAACACCACCTTTGTTGCCATTTCCTTTTTGTCGGTGATCAGGGACCTTCCCATATGACATCTCAAAACAGCGGTGGGCTTCCGTCCACAAACAACAGTATAAAAAGGGCAACGTGGGAAAACGCTGTAAATCTTCAGAACAATGGGTGCGAAGTATCTTTTGCACTCTGAACCCATTTGTCTGTTGTCTGTACATCATGTAGTTGCTAACCGAAATGCCTTTACGTTCCCTGAAAAAATCAGGGAACATGAATCCGAAATGGATTCATGTTCCTTGAAACTGAAATAAAGTGGGCGACATCCGGAGAGAACCAGAGATTTCGGGTCCATGTTACGTATCAATCGGTCAGTGAGCATCACCATTAAAGAAATTTGTGGCGACACACTTGGGTTTTCCACTCATGAAGCACGACGTTGAACGTGAACACGATTTGAAACAATGCCGATGCGATTTTAGACAAGCCTCGACGGGATCGGGCCGTAAAAAAAATCAGTGGTCTTGATGTGGCGCACACGTGCTCCACACCACGCACGAATATAAACATTTCCGTTCTTACTCTCCAGGGGCGGCGCAACAGGGGGAAGAGGGGCAGTTCCCGCTGACGGCAAGCAGAGGGAACAAGAGTATGTTTTTGCCCCCTCCCCCCGGAAAAAAAGACTGGGAGGCCCCTTTTGACCAGACTGAAAGTTTTGTAGTTATACACATGCTATCAAAACCGAAATCAAGGAGGGCCCCATAACTGAGCTATGTAGTCCTTAATCGGGTTCAGGGGCCCTTTCTGCATCAAGAATCCCATTTTCTGGATCAAGAGGCTCCATTTATGAATAAGGTAGCCCTGATCGGGATCAGGAGGCCCTGTTTTGTGTTCAGAAGGTGAGGCCCTTTTCTGTGACAGGAGGTCCCTCTGGCGTATCAGGAAGCCCCTGCTCCGGACCAGGAGGCCCTGTTTCTGGATAAGCAGGCCCTTTGTTAGATTGGGAAGTCCCCTTTATGAATCAGGATGCCCCTGTTCTGGGTTAAGAGACACCTTCATGCATCAGGCCACTGTTCTGGAACATGAGGCTATATTTTGGGATAAGGAGGCCCTTCGCTGGATTGTGAAGCCTCCCATATGAATCAGGACGCATCCAAGTGAAGAGACCCCATTTTTTTCGGAGGCCCCCTGGAGAAGTTTGCCCCTCTCGAACCCAAACTCCGTGGCGCTGCCCCTGGTGCTCTTGCCTGTCGGAAACAAGCATGGGCGTAGGAACAGGGGGCTGAGGTGCCATGACCCCCACTTTTTGACATAATTTAACATTAGTTCAATGGGGAAAACGTCCCTTTCCCTTTCCCCTCCACCTTCTCGACGTTTTTGCACTCCTAGAAATGTCACGATAGTGTGCATTGTACGTTAATACTATTGAAGGCCAGGACCTCTATAAAATAGTTAATTATGGCTAAGACAAATTAGCCGGTCTTCCATGAAACAGCGATTTCTCCGAAGCGCATTATTGTTGATTATTTAGGAGGCCGTGCAACGATTTGCAGGTTATTAGCACATGTAGATGGCGCGAAAACACTGTTCAGTATTTCATTTGTCTTCGTTATCCGGGAAATATGGCAGCATTTGGAAGTAATAATGAAGATGTTTTGCGGCTTTCCTGGCGCATGTGACGCCGCCTCTTTATGCATTTGTAATGCACCTTGTTTCATGGTTTTGGAAGGGACTTTATCTGAGTTTCGGAAGGACTTGAAGCTCGTGGTGAAATGAACACTCAAAATTTAGGGAAGAGTGTCAGAGCGATCGATAGGGAGTAACTTATTGTTGATAAACTTGACTTCCCTGTCACTACTGCCATCTATCGGTAGTCACAGAATGTAAGCTTAACGGAGGAAGTCTCGCCTCGGCTCGCCCGTTCGCAGGTTAGTGTAATTTATGTCGATGGGGTGGTGTGGTGCGGGAAACGTGCGCGTGTTGCGATGGCGTACAAGTGAAGTGATTTGTGCTTGTTTAATCCGTGCTCACGCTTTGAAGTTATCTTTGCCTTGATTGATAATTTTTGATGAGAAATACCGTCACAATGCGACCATAACCTTGGATGTCTCGGCCCTGACGCGTTCACCCGCCGACTGCTGCGCCGGGAAACGTGGTCAACGCCGTATCGGCGTGCACCGGACTGGGAAGATATCTCGAGCGTCTAGGAACTTCGTAGCGGTTAATTTTCGTCGGACTTGAGCAGGTTTGTTGATCTTGGATTTTCCTTTCGTTTGAATCGTTAAAAGCTTTCTGGCGATTGAGTAGCCTTTCTGCTTCCAATAGGCGTAGTTCGCGTAGAAAATGCACCTCGTTTGTTTACGGTGGGATTACAGTGTGGTTCGTTCTATGCGGGTCCACGTGTTCGGGAATAGCTACAGCGAGGTCGCAAAACGTCTGATTTTGTTTGTTACCGACAAATGGCCTACATACATCAGACGGATTCGCACTTCTCCGTCGATTCCCGGCGGGAATCAGTCAGGAATTATTTCGGTAAACAAGATGAGACGCCGATCTTGCATCATCTGAACCTAAATGCTTAACTCGACTTACTTCGTCCAGGAGATAGCAGTGACATCCATGCATTCTGTATCCTCCCGTGTATGGTGGCAGGTGAAAGCGATTAACGCGTTGAATTATTACGCATGCATTGCGTCACGTGCATTTGTGACGAAATATGTCCGGTTATTCAAGTCGCGTGTAGGGTGTCCAGTGCTGGGTCCGTTCTGTGGAAGCTTTGTCAGATGTAAGTTTGCGTTGGTTTGGACTTCGTCAGCGTTGGGTTCTTTGGTGATGAATGAAACGGAGTGAGGACAGAAATATTCCTTCAAGTGACGGAGATTGCGACCTCGAGTCGCGGGAAGAAATCGCACATCACGACAGATTGGAATGTTAGGAAATAACGCGGAAGACATCAGGATGAATCAAACGTATTTTTTTCTCTGACCGGGATTTAGGACTCTGTGGTTTTCTGAAAGTCAGTTGGTTGTTGTGTGGGTGCAAGGTGCAAGAACAGGAAGTGAACATTAAAGTATGTGGACAGCTGTGTGAGGGGAGTCAGGTCATCCCTTGGTTGCTAAAACTCGAATAATGAGCCATTAATCCTGTTTCCGTATGGGGGACCGTAGGAACCCCCTTCTGTTTCTTTTTGCTTGCTATGTCCAGGGTTTTCAAGCAGTTCCACGAAACGTAGTGACTCGTCCTACGTATTGTGTCTACGTATTATGCCAATTTTTGCAGTCTTGTTTTGTTCGTGGGCGGAACCAGGCCAAGTTTTTGGGAAGCGCCTCAGGCCGTTGTCGGTACTGTTGAAGGCAAAAGAAAATGGATTCCAAAAGTGGAATTTTCAAAGTAGAGCTTAAACATCGGTATTGGCCTAAAGTTAAATTTCTAGATAAAAAGTACAAAAACTAGATAAAAACCGCGAAAAACTACACAGTATTATTTTTGTTAGTTTGAGGTCACTTCACAAGATCAGGTCAAGTTGAAAAGTTAAGGTTTGATTGTATGAAATATTTTTGACACTTATTTCAAAATGCAAAATTCGTAGCATATATGACGTAGAGCAGCGCCTTCAGCTTGTGTTTCAAGTTTCAGTTTCATATCAGGTTTGGTCGCGGAGCTATGACCATTCGCGCAATCCGCAATCCGCAGGCCGTGCGCGATCCGTTTATCACGATCACTACGGCCACAAACAGGACCTTTTGAAATACAGTCAGTTTAAACGGTTGGAACGTCTTCACATACCATGAAATGAACTCGAAGCCATTCCATTTGACTCTGAGGTGATTTGAGGTCATTTAAGGTCAAAGGTCGTATGTTGATGTTATGAACATGCCACCATGGCAGTTCCCCTTTTTTGGTGTCCATTGCGTCTCCTATGCCAGCACTATGCAACCAACATAACGCAGTTTGTACGCCTAAAATATATCATGACTGGTAAACGCTAAGTAATGTTAAAGGTTGTGTTAATTAAGTTTTCAGAGAATTATTCCAAAGTTTTTTGGAAGTCTATGGATTTCCCCAAAATTCCAAACATATGGGCCGGGAGAGAGAACCATCATTTTTTTTCTCGATTCGTGCCAGTTTCATCAAAATGGATCCATAAACAGCAAAGTGATAACAAGGAAACGTGTTCCTTTTCTGACTTTTCGTCCCCTCCCCTTGTATCCAACCCATTCAGGATTTTGACATTTTTGACGTGGAAATGTGGTTTACGTCATGGTGAATCGATTGTCGTTCGTTGCGATGAAATCGTTCTCGTCGGTCGGTTTTGCATCTCTCGGTCGTTCTCGTGGGGGGAATGGACTCTCCCCGTAAGGGAATGCGTCCCAGCGCTGTGAGGACGGGAACAGGTTTAAATACGCGCAGCGCGTTTTTCGTTTTCTGCATCCCTCGTCCCATCCCCTTGCATTGCCTTTTTTCTTAATTCCTGTCAGCTAATGACGTAGCGCGGGTCACGAAGTTCGTGAACGAACATTTCCATGTGTGTTGTGTCCTTTATGGAGAGCCTCATATGCCTTAGACGTTATGTAAAAAAAAACAGCGTAATATTCTTAGAGGCGGCTTTTGTCCTCCCTCGCAAACATTCCGAAAGCACGTCGACATTTTTGGGAATGTACCAGCTGCCCTCCCGTCCCACCAGGCGAAGGTTATCAACGAGCCTATGATCGAGCTGTTAGGGTTGTAGCGTGTCTTTCCGCGCAGCGTACTGGGTTTGTTTATCGTGAGTGAGCGTGAAGGGGCATGACACCCTGAAACCCGTTCCATTGATGGTCATCATCACGGGTGCTCCCGGAATTTTCGGAGTGGTTCTGACGGTCATTGTGATGTTTAGCTTACAGGTTCTTCCTCCTTCGATTTTTCACTTCGCCTCCGTTTTTTTCCACCATGGGATGAGGGACCGCCCCCTTTTAAAGCTGATTTCACAGATGCCATCACGTGTGCCAAAATTGCAAAAAACGCGTTACTGGGCATAGTTTAAAACGGAATTGCAAGCACACCCTTTGTTATGTTTTCAAGAGCTTTAATTCAGCTTGATATAATGTGCAAAACTTAAGAACCCCCTTTAAATCCAGTTGTTAGCAGGCTTAAGGCAGCCATTTCTGTGCGAGGTTGGGTGTTCGTCAACAGCTTGAGGAAGTTCACGAACCGCTGTTCGTTTGTGGTCGTTTGTATTCGTTTCCGACTTTTCCGTCGGCTGACCAGCTGTTCGCGAACATGCCTTATTCGCGAAAGGTTCGTGAACTGTTCGTGAACGCGATCAGCGATTGAACCATTTACACCATGAAACATGTGATGTTGAATGGTGGATTTCATTTTGGGGTTCAGAATGAAGCAAACAGTGATTATTTGGTCATGTCATGGGCAAAATGTACGAAGTTTTGCTTACTTGCCTGGGGGCTAGAACAGGCGTTTGTAACCAGGGGAGTTCTCCCCACGGGGAATACAAGGGTCTTAGGGGAGGAATGGCGAGATGGCCAAATCCTGATCATTTCTCAGTCAACTTTGACGCTCATGTCAGGAGCTTGGATGGCTGCTTGGGCGTCCCGGGCATTGGCGAGTGCGCTCACGGTACGCTCAGCGAAACCAACGCCTTTATACCGGCAGAACCGAGTGAAATGGGAAGTTAGACGGTAAGAAAATGGCAGCAATCGTAAAACGCTGCGAGAGCCCCGTGCGCCAAAGAAAAAAGAACATTTATTGACAATTTACCGCAAGGTTTCCTGTTCGCCAACTGCTCGTGAGCAGCTCGTGTTCGTTTGTGTTCGTTCGCGACTTCGGCCGCCGGCCGGCCAGCTGTTCGTGAACACGTCTTGTTCACGAACAGTTCGTCTGTGTTCGTTTTTAATTGAAATTTACGAACCCTCCAACCTTGGTTTTATGCAGTGCCGCGGAAGGTGGACCCCGTGAAAATGCACTGCGAAATCGAGACGTGTGTCGACCCTGTGCTGGCTTCCGAAGGTGATAAGGGGGTCGGCCTCCAGGTGCAGATTGCCGTGTTTGTTTTCTGTGCGAGCTGTTGGGTGGTTATCAGGGTTGTGCCGGATTCATGAGCAGTTTTGAATCGCTTTGTGAATTGCGCGCCGATGTGAATGATAATTTCAGACGATTCACGTTGCTAATGGGAATCGGACCTAAATCGCCCACTGTTGAATGGGCAAACGCCCATTCAGCAGTGGGTAACGGCTTTAGATGCCGGGGCTTTAGATGCAGGAGCTTGGTAACGGCTAGGGCGATATTGCAGAATGACTTATATGATCCATAGACTGTTAAACAGGCGAGCGGTGGAAACAACGGCATGACGTGTTTTGTATGTTTTGATACCATTCAATATCAAACAACTATAAAAGCCCCTCTAGTTCTCGTCCTCAGTCAGAAGCATCATGCAGTCAGGAATGCATACATATGCATCAAACTGTCGACATTAAGCGTTTAAAGATGTGCTCAGAAGTGTAAAGGTTTGCTACATAGTTGTGGTCATTTCCTTGCGAAGTCTCTGCGTCATCCATGTATGCATTGCAGAGTAACATTTGTTTCGCGTTTTTTTTTTCTTTCGTGTGATGCAGGGAAGGCCTCTTGTATGCAGGGCATTATTTTTCTTGGTTGTATATTTGATTTTGGCCAAATCGTTCCTTGTTGTTTAAGGACGACGAGAACAGAGATGAAAAGACTGACTTCAGTGAAGCACAGTTTGTAGAAAGAATGTCTTGCACAGAAGCACCGCTGTCAGACAAGTTTTCGGCTTATGTCGATCTGCGGGTGCCGCAGAAATGTGAGTTAAAGGAAGGCAGGTCCGAATACCGGCCAGCTATAAAGAAAACGCATTCTTCTCCGTACCTGGCCGTTAATCGGACCTGCCATTCTTCATCTCGCCTTTCTTCGGCGTCTAAAGGGGGACCTAGAGTCGGTGCCTAAACCCTAAGGCCGAATTGGTGTGAGTGCTGTATTTCTCTTGAAGGTATTCTTTGTACAGGCCGTAGGCGCTAGGTGAGCCTTTTCGTCTTTGCTTGTTTTTGTTTCTTTTTTTCCTTTATTACCCTTTCCTTTAATGGGTAGGCAGTAGCGCCCTTTCATGTTCACTTCATCAAGCTATTTTAAACACCAAACTTAGACATATATTTAAAATACATCACGCCGAATCACAACTCCCCGCAGTCTTTGGGGGGGAGGGGTTACAGCCCACCACCAGTGTTAATGTGTTTAACCCAGGATCTCGACAAGGACAGGTGGCGAGCTGGAGACATCCATTGAGATCCTGGATGACTTATTCTAAGGGCTTAAGGGGCTATAACAGTTGTGCCACAACACAAGTGATCAAATAGCTTACAGTGAAACATACAGAGAACAAAAATATGTATTCAAATTGTCAATTTATCAGACTGATATACAGAAGCATTTAACGAACAAAGAGATATCTTTCTCGTTCATCCTTTGATTAAAAATTAATACCAAACCTTCTTTCTTTAAATTCTTCACGAATTCTTCACCAAACCAAATGAAGAGTGGTACGCCTACTCGTTTTTAACAAATGGAATAAAAGCTGGACACACTTTCAACTTTGATGATGAGACTGAACCATTTGAATTGATTCATGCTTTGAAAACGCGTGGGAAATCAGAATCATGATAGATTCCCGACTTTGAAAATTAAATAGCAAATATCTTCTTTTCTCCATGCCAAAATATCAGATCATGGACTAATAGACAACATGAATATCACAGCCAGAATTTCAGTTGAAGGGTGAAAGCTGAAATAAGAAACTTAATACATTTAGTATTGGATTGTAATTATGGTGAAATAAAACCTATCAAACAAGACACCTGCACATTTCGAAAACAAAAATACATTACTTTTGGGTTTCAAAGAGTTCCATGGTTTATACAAACAATTTGAGATTTTAGCCCATTTTTGGAAATCTTTGATCATAGAGCGGGGGGTGGGGGATTTGCTCCCTTTGTAGTGTGGACAGAGTCGTCTTGCAGTGGGTATCAAGATGTAACGAAAATTCAAAAGATGTAAATATTTTAGTGGCAATGACAAAAACAGAGGCTTCCAGCTGCCACAATGTCCAAAAATTAATTTTGGGTTTGGTGCGCAGATGTGAAAATTGTCAAAGGAACTCCAAATGCTATGGAAAGATGCATTATGATTGACCTCGGCACTGTAAAAATGCAACTTTAGCATCTGGGCACATCCAATTTGTTTTCAAAATGATGCTCAGATGTAATTATTTCCACAGTTGGGATGTGTCAGTTCTCTTGGTTAGTTGTCTTTTTGCAGCCATAATTACAAATCTGGTCGCACTGCCTCTCTGACCCCATGGCTACGGCATTGGATGACAAAGATGTAATTTGCCACCCAGCACCCATAGTGCAAGATGAGCAAGCCCAACGATTTTCTACGTTTCAACCGAAAAAAGGCTGAGCGTGAGAATATGGCTTGGATAAAGTATGTTTATAACCTGCAAAAACAGATCTACATTTGCTAATCCAGTTCTCTATTTAGTTCAAAATGAAGTGCTTGTTCGTTTGCACCAGTACCTACATCAGTCGATAGAAAGTATCGTTGATTTGGGCGTCCGTGAAATATGCAGAACTTCGTTTTCTTTGTAAATGCATTGTATGCCACGTAAGATATGTATGTGTACGTTTTATGGCAAATTAAATACCTCTTATGGTTCTTTTTTCGTAGTATGTGCGTAACTTTTATCCTGAGTGCAACAAACTTTACCATCCGAACAGGATTGTTCAGTTCGATGCGACACAGAACATTAGGCTTCACCGAGGTGTGAGGAAAACAACAAAGGAAAAGTAGCGACGTTTTTTGGTCTAAAAACTGTTGACGAAACTAATAAGAAGCATCATTGCAGCAGTAGTCGAATGGCTTTGTTAATCTATAGCTTAAGAAAATCGTTCCCACACACATCAAATCAGACTCAGTAGGTCAAATGCGCTGGAAAAAATAATCACTATGTTGTCGTTTAGACAACGAGGTGGAAATATGTATTCTGGATGCTGCCGTACATTTTATCTGCGTTTTTCCTTGGAAAAATATCATAAATCGTTGTACATGTTTCTCTTTCGAAGTGGGATTTCGTTGTGTGTATGCTGAGCAATAAAGCTGAAGAAAGCATAGTTGATAGGGACACCAAATTAATGAGACTTTGCTATGTTGTTCATGGGGGTGTAGACCTTAGACCGATGTGTCGTGTCCTCCGTTTGCCGCTCAAAACTCGAAGGTTGGGACTATTTATCGTCCTTTAGGCGAGTGTTGAATGCAGCTACTCAGTTTGCCAGTTGTCAACGATCCTGCCTCTGGTGTGATCAAACCACAGAAATTATCGTAGCCTGTTGCAACAGGCTAAATAAATTGTATTTTGACAGGCAGTGAATGATTTCTGTAATATCAGCCATCTTAAGTATCGACCACATCGGAACTTGATAATGAATCATTTGGAAACAAAGCACTAAACAGCAAAGCCTTATGTGCTGGATTTTTGCATCCAGCACAGACGTACATTTAAAACAAGTGTACTGCTTGCAGTCATCTACTGTCAGCCTTGGTTTGCCATTTGCTGTCCGCTTTCAGTCACAAATCAGTTAGATGTGACTGGTTTAAGTAAATGTACCTGGGCAGCTGTACCCATAACCCATGCGGCGGCCGTAGACGTAATGTTAAATTCGCCGAAATTTCGTGTTCACGTCTGTTTCTCGTTGGCGAAGGCCGCATGGATCAATTCTAGATGACCATATAGTGGATGACCTGATTTCAGACCCAGAGTGTTTCTTTCACCTCTGCGTTGAGTATGGAGATGTTCATTGTTTCGTCTGTCCCGTTGCGAAATAGCGCCACGCTGCAGTGACACACGGGGAGAGGTTTGACTATCGTGCATTTTCTTGGGGTTTAGACCTGTTGTATTTTGAACGTTTACATTCGACCACGAGCCAGGATGATACCCTGATTTAGAACAGATCGTTTCGGATAAGCACAGAAGAACGAATCACACGTTTGCATGTCCAAATGCGTTCCGTGTGTGAGCGAGGGGTACGATCGTACCTTCCGTGTGGGTACGTTCGTACCCGGGCGGCGGCGCGGCACGTGCCCCCAGGCGCGCGCCGTCCTCCGCCGGGCGTGACGTCACAGTCAGCTGATCGATGCCGGGTTCGGCCGACAGCTGGCTGCGGGCCTGCCCGGCCAGCGGCACAGAGGGAGGCGAGTGCGCGGCGACCCCCGCCCAACGGACGCCCCGTGTCGGCATCCGTGTCCGTGTCGGTGTCGGCGTCGTGCTGCGGTAGGGAGTGGACAGTGGCCGCTGCGGCGGCGGGTGCGGCGCCGGCGGCCGTGGCCCCGCCGGCGGTGTGTGTCGGCGCCGCGCGTCCGTGTGACGACGGCGGCTCGGCTGCGCGCGCGCGCCTGTTTGTGAGGCGCTGATCCGGCGGCGGCGGCGGCGGCGCTCCCCTCCATCGGCCGACTGCGGGGGAGCGGGGGAGCGGCGGCGCGGCGGCGCGGCGGCGGCGGCCAGGGCGGAGCGGCCGCCCCGACTGGCGACACTCGTGCCGGCCTCCGGTCGGGCTGCTTTCACGCGCCGGCGCGCCTCGTGGCCGGGACCGCCGCGCGGACCGGGAGACGCCGGCGCCGTCTGCGTCGAGCCGCGCCGCCTCGTCTCGTCCCCGCGCCCGCCCGTCTCGTCTCCGGCGGGTCCGGACCACGTGTTGTCGCCGTCCCACGTTGTGCGGCCGGCCGCCCTCGCTGCCTCGGCCGGCCGCTGCCGGCTGGTGCCGTCTCTCGCGGCCTGCGCTGTACAGTGGCCGGTCCTGCTGTCGGCGACGGTACGTCAGGGCAGGGCTCTGGTCGGTTATGCGCTGCATGGGGCTCCGTTGACAGCGCTCACGGAAGACTCACGTTGACTGTGCGCCAAGTGGTACGATTTGTTGCTTTGAACGGGCTGCCCAGTCCCAGGCGGAGCTACCCAGGAGATATAGCCGTGGGAGCCTTTTAAAGTACTACGTGCGATAAAAATAGCACCAATTAGGGTAAATGTTCGGTTTTAAGTATATATCCATGTCAGTAGGACGCCATTACTTATTCCAGATATGTGGCGATTTGTCAGTTGACCGCATTTGAGTAGTTGGAATCATGTTGATTTGTCTATGGCAGAATCACGTATTTCCTCGTCACCTTGACTGTCCTTTGTCATGCCTTCTTCAGCGGTAAAAAAAAAAAAAAACATTGAAAGAAACAGTTATCATTCGCAGTTTAGATGAAATGGATTGACTCCCTTAGGATGTATTGAACCTAACACCCTGAGTGAAAAGCAGGGTGAAACCTGAATAAGCTTGAAAATTAAGCAAAATGCACGATCAGAGAGAGTCGTGAACGTTGTCTGGAAGATGAGATTCTGAAGTCATTAAATTGTGTGGGAAAAGATGCCTCAAAGCTGAAGAGGAAAGCGAATTTTCGGGACGATTGGATTTCCTTCACCTTTTAACTTTACGGGTGCTTTTCGGACTTCCCTGGTGATTTCGGCTGCGCTGCACCAGCGACCAGGACATTCTGAGAGCCACAGACCAGGCGCGGGATAAGCCCGAGTGTAAATGCTGATAAACGGCGCCGGGTTAAGCCGTCTTCGCGACAGTCGGCCGTGTTGGTGTTATCTCGCGATAAGAGGCCAACATTGGCGAGGGGCGAGAACAGTGCACAGCGCCCCTCGGAAGGCCGGGCACCGTGGCCTCACGGAGTGGGCAGCGTGCGGGCTGCCGTGCAGCGCACCGACTTTGACTGCTTGCGGTCCGTGGTTAGGAAGCTGTTGATCCTCCGAACTAACTATGCAATGTGGTCATGTATCGGCCAGGTGTCACTCTGCAAATACCGCTGCCTTTGGATTGGAAATGTATGTATTTCCCATTATCGGCTCGCTTCTGCCTAGTTGGTTCACCGCAAGACTGACAGCGGGCAGAAGTTAATTTCTGCCTCTGGTTTTACCTGGTTAAAACGGCCCAGCTAAAAAAGCGATGGGATGGGGAATAAAATGGAAAAAATGTCCGGAAAATTTTCTACGAGGAATTTCGTAATGGACGTTTTCTTTTCACGTTTTTTAATGACAGTGAATAGCGTCCTTACGTAGCCCTTTCTTTTGTGCCCAGTATCCACTGAAAACATGACTGTGTTCGCCAAAGTTTGGCCGTAATCCATCTGTTCGTAGAGTCTTGCATGCCTTACCGGGAACTTTTCGAAAAGAATTAACCGGCCTCTCTCGCTGTGTGAATATAGCCAGATGAACTGCTTTGTGCATGTATGCTTTACCATGTGGGATCTACAACGTAGAATTGGCCTTGTTTTGTCTTCAAAGTGATCTTGGTTCCGGTAGACCATGTGGGCGTACCAGGGTCAGAGAGACGCAAAATAGGTATTTTCTCGAAGGTAACGGGACAGTCGATCGTACAGCATCATGTATATGCATCAGTAGACAGCACGTGACACGTTCAGGATGTTACGGACTTTTGTAACGTTTTCTTTTTACCCATCGTCAGGCGGATTTCGTATCGTCGAGGACGGAATTGAAAAGGCACCATTGGTATTACATACTATGCATTCAACAGGATACGGCCACACCTAAGAATTTACAACGGAAAAGGAGTCACTTTTATTTCTAAGAAACTGTGATTACACTCAGAAGTCAGAATGACTCGAAATTTGTATAACTGCATACTAAGGTAGTGCAGAGCAGGTGATGTGAACCAGCATGTAGAAAGCTTTTAATCCTCGCCTTCCAAACTAAGCGGCAAGCCCTAACTATTTCTGAGTGTTCAGATGTATTAGATATGAAGATTGCGATCTAATTAAGTAACTGTCAGCAATGTAATGTGGCAAAATGAACGATGGTAAACCGAAAAATGAACACTGAAAAGGAATGTGTCTTTATTCATATGCTTAACACTTCATGTTTCGAGCCTCGTATTGGAAACTAATAAAACAAGCATGAGGGAAATCATATCAAACAGTAGGCGTACATTTTGCCAACGGTGTTTAGTTGTCTTTCGAGTGGTCGATTAGGTATCGATCACTGATAAATTATAACGAAGTGTAAAGGATTTCAAACCATTATCATCGTTACAGTTTTGAAAGGCATAGTGATACTAACTAGCCATGATGTTGGTAATAGGTAGTATGCATTAGCTAGGTATGTGTTAGAGAACGCAGGTCATGATGCCTTTATGAAAAAAGATCTCCACAGTTTATATACGCATTGCATAGGAAACCATGTAGACAGCTGAGTCAGTAAATAGTTATATGCCAGATTATTTAATGTAAGCTAAATGGTACTCCTCATCCAGTAGATATTTGCGTTTTATATTTGGTGTAGCACTGACACCTCGCCATGCAGGACCTGGAAATCTGGAATGTCATTAGTTGAGAGACAACTTGTTAGTTTTTTTTCTGAATGCAGAACACTGATAATTCTGCTGCGGGAAGATGGGTGAATAACTTACTGCACACTGTGGTAAATAGTGCGCAGATGGATTGTCACCAAATGACTGATTTGACGTGAAAATATGGCACGTCTTTCCAGATGTTAGCAGAATACTGAGGAAAGTTAGTAAAAAATGGAATGCAGATTATTTTCAGTTTGCAGATTATTTAAATTGCAGATTATTCGCTGGAAACATAGGTACCTATGCAGTTAATTAACATTACTTCCTGCCATTGTGTGCCATTTTATGCGGATTTTAGTTCTTGCGGCCCTCAAGCGACAAAAAATAATTTTGACATGTGTACCCTGGATCCCGGACTTCATGGCCTGGACATCGTATTTTATGGGTGATGTATCTGTCTGGTGCCTGTGGTGTTTTTCGTCCGTGTCATTTTTTTTTTGTCATTCTGGTACTTGTCTCTGCTTTCATGGCGGACTGCTAGTTTTTTTACGCGGCAGAAACTTCGAAAAATCAGAAAGGTGTGCTATTTCAAACTTTTCTGCCCACCAGCCAGCGTTTTATATTTCCTCTCCAAAATACGGACAGACGTCCCAAGTGTTTGCGAAAACGGGAAGATTTCGTTCGTTCAAGCAACCCGCAGAATCGCACGACTGGACTGGTGCTGGCATCTCCAGTCGCCGGTAGATGTCTGTGATGGTCGGCCGTGACGTGACGTGACATTGCGTCCTGTGGTCAGTGCAGTTGTGTTTTTGCCGGAGGCCAGTCGCTCTGGCGGTGACCTCCTCTCTTCGACCTGTTCATTTCACATAGTTTGAACGCGCGCGGCCAGAGAAGAGGCCACGCACAACCACCCCTTTCGTTCGTGGGGCAAATGGGGATGACCTCATCCCCCCCCACATGCTGGAGATTACGGTACGAACGGGGAGTATCAAAGAAGAAAACAGTACACGTGAAAATAGTAACTGAATAGAGAAAGTGAAAAATGCAAATTCGCACACTTTTGCGACGAGAAAACTGTAGAAATCAAGGAAGACCAGAAGCAATTTACACTGCTTGCACGCGGAATACTTACAAAAAAAATAAAATAAACGGAAAATGAAGTGGAAAACAGTTTTCTGCGCAGGCCCACCCAGATTCATGATCAGCGGTGGAACGTCCCCAAAATTGATGTGGATGAAATTGTCGGTTGGGAATGTATTTCCGTTTAATGCCACGGGCATAATGTTAATCTATTCTCCACGGCTGGCGCATTATGGTTCTATCCATGCCCGTGGTCCCACATCTGGACTTCACGTGTCTGAGGCGGCTGAAGACGGCGTGAACGCGGCCCACGCGAGAGGCGTGGAAAAGAAAGAAGAAAAGTTCCGCGGAGATCGCGATAGGACAAAATGCATTCATGAGTGATGAACACGAGCACGTTTGTCCGCGGCACTGCCGCTGTAAGCTGCCCGTGGTAGCATTTTAAACGGTTGGAGGATGAAGTCCGGTATCCTGGAGAACCGTGATGGCGCCGAAGCGGGGACTGGCCACCGTACGGGGAATTGCAGGGGACCATGTAACTGGTCCCTTTCACTAGTTTGTATGAGCGCCTGGACTGCCGTAACTGGAAAGTCTACCCGCAACATTAAGTAGCGGGGCATAGGATATTTTTCTTCCAAATGGTTAGCTTATTTGCTGGAACCTCCTTTGCACTCAACGGCTGATGGCGGCGTGATACTAGAAATAGAACATCCCCTGAAACGAATAGAAATGTTTATATTATATCAGTAGAGACTGCAAACAGCGGCGTGGCTTGAAATCTGACGCTGCTAATGTGCCGTCAGACTCAGTTAACCCGCATCGCTCGTGATCGCTCGACTCTGCGAATACGTGCGCTGCGGCGTCTTTTCGTTTACGAGGGGTTCCTCTTCACCGGCGCTCCCGCTGCCACCGTGCACCTGTACCAGGACATTGTTCGGCTGCCGTCTAAAGATCTAAAGAGGACCAGTCTCGGCCGCTGATCCTGCGATCTGTCTGTGCTGCTGTCGGGCGGCGCCGTCCTGACCCGCGTTGCTGGCGGAGTCCATGCAGCCGCCGAGCCCGCTGTGTGTCTGTATGACCGCAGGAGAACCCATTACAGGGCTGACCGAGCCTTGTGCAGGAATGGACTCCGCCATGTGTCGGTGTGGCCGACAGGAGGGCCCTGTACAGGGCTGACTGACCCCGCCGTGTGTCTGTGTGGCCGACAGGAGGGCCCTGTGCAGGGCTGACTGACCCCGCTGTGTGTTTGTGTGACCGGCAGGAGGGGCCGGCATAGCGCCTGAGATGGACACAGAGGTGGCGGACGACGGTCGACAGCCGGCCGGGGCAGCAGCCGGAGCCCCCGCCCTGCAGACCACGCCGCCGCCGACTGATTCAGGTACCACGGCCGCTGAAGATCGCCAACTAGTGCGAAAGACAGGCAGCAGATACAGCAGCAGCACTGGCGAGAAGCTGCGTAAGGTTGACAACAGCTGCTTCAGACTGACAGTAGCTGCTGCACTCTGACAAAAGTTGCTCAGGATTGACAACAGCTGCTAAGGACTGACGACAGGTGTTGTCAAGTTCGGCTGGTTTTAGCCATCTAGTGGTTTTAGCCGGTTAAAATCGCGGTATTAACGACCTGGCCAAAAATAGTTTTGGACACCACTTTTTTACGTAGCTAAAACTCTGCCAAAGGAGTATTTGGTCGGTAATTCATTAGCAATACTTCCAGAGAATAGGAGATGCATTTCGTTTATTTTTGCACGTTTTGTTGCCTTCCATAACTTTTATACTGAATATTTTAATAATTATTTTCCTTATTCACTGGTTTTTGGCTGGCCGAAGCTGTCCAAAGCGACTTTAAAAAGTTGCGTCGCCCGTGGTAATGGATCCCCGCTGTTCAGATATTGGCCTAATATTTCAGTCTGCTGCACAACTGACAGTGATGGTTCCAGAACAGTCAATGGTAATTCAGATTTGGAAGAGGCCACACGGGGCACACAACACGAGACATCGTTGTTGTTTGCATTAATCTTTTTTTGTCGATCCATTTCAGTATTTTTCACACGAAGATTTGCTGGTTTAAACATCACCTGCCGCTACGGTTCTGTTCGTCGCCATTGCTGCGCGATTGAACAACGCCATTGGAAAAATGGATGAGGGGCGAAAATATTACTGTCGGAATAGTGTCGCTGAAGAAGGGGCGTGTACTCTACGCACCGTAAATGTAAATGCGTAAAATGCAAAAAATAGCTATCTTGTGTTTAGGGGCCCAGTGGTTACAACGTTATTAGCTCCGAGAAAGGCCCAGCTCCCCGATTTCTGCGACAGTCGTTGCCGAACTGTAGAAGATGAACGCAATCAGTCCTGGTACGCTGGTCATGTGATCATTGCCACCCTTCTGATTGCCGCAAACTGTCAGTGTACAGTAAGGTCAAAAAGAGGTAACGCTGGCATCTGCACAGTTATTTGCGCATTTATGTGGAAGCTCAAGCTGTACTCAGCGGTTTGGATTTTGCTGATATTGACATCAACGCCAAATATTTTGGTTTCGCAGTCTGCATAGTCCTTGCGGTAGCAGTAGGTCTACCGGGTCATCGAAACAAGAAATGATGACGTATGGTAACATTATTTTCTTCCCTTATTTTTTGTAATAGGACTTGGTTAATTAGGAAGGAGAATAATATCTCATATTTTCGTTATATTTATGTATGTGGCTAATTTTTACACATCGTTCGTTTTATGTGAATAAATAAGTATATAATTAACATTCTTATGTTATATATATATATATATATATATATATATATATATATATGTATCAATATAAATAGTTCGAGCCGCAAATTAAGCTCAAGGGACTGATTCACCTTGCTGGACGACAAAGGTCTGCGATTGATTGGGCAATGTGAGCTTTTTGGCTGTTGCATGTAGTGAAAGAGCTAGGCGGTGCCTCGCTGAAGAAAGGACTTGGAACACTTATCTCCCCTGTTGGCTGCGCTTCCTCCCATTTACGTTTTTTGGGCGCCAAATGACCCTGCAGTCGGTGCTCCTCTAAGCCCCAATAACCAACCAACCAACCATTTACGTTTTTCCTGGCAAAAACTTCGAGAATCTCACCTAACTCGCCGCTTCTCCTACATCTTCATCCAGAATTATGGACCAGAAAAGGATTGGAATGAGAGATCGTGCGCGTAGAAAATGCAAAAAATGATGAATAATTTCACGTAAAGTGCGATTTTTCAAATCCAGTGTATTGAGTATTACCAGAATTATACACCGTATTTCGAATTTCCCTATGACTCATGAGGTTCTCTGAAATCGAATGGCAAGTGAAATCAACCATCACATGACCCAAGACTCGATGCCACAGCTAATGGAACGAAATGGAAAGGGTGCCATTCAAATCATTATGAACTGTTAATCAGGTTATCCAGGATTTGCTGATGTGGCCCGGTGGAGGAGCCAGAGAACGAAGTCTAGCGCAGGGCCTCGTATAAGGGATTTTGACTCGGGGGGGGGGGGAGAGACCAGTTAGGAAAAAACAGGTGCCCACAGCGTTTTTAGTGCATTTGGTTACATTTGATTGGAAATTAAAATCGTCATTATTGTAGATTTTGTTGGTATATTATTAAAAGGTGATACATATATTAGCATGCTTTGTAGAAATTTGTTGCTGCGAAGGCAAGTGATTTTTTTCTTCCAGAGTTGAGTCATAGAAAGCCACCTTTGTAATGTGTAGTTTTAGTAATTTCAGTAAACTAGTACCGTCATGTAGTACAATAATTGGTATTGGTTGAACAGGCCTCCCACTTCTCATAATTCTAGAAATCGACGTAGTTGTCTTGCCGTATTGGTACCAAAAGATGCGCAATAAACATATAGCCCAATCGAAATTATTTTCTGCTTTATCAACACCACAATTTCCCAAAAATATCCTCTAGGAATGGTCCAGCCATCCACCGCCTCCGAAACCAGTACGAGGACGAAGCACGGAGCATCCCCGCAAAACAGATCAACGCCAACTGATAAGAGTCGACAGTTCACAAGTGTCGTGAAATATGACGCCACTGAAAGACTTCCACAAATACAGCAGCCTCGAAATTCGGAATAAAAATCAACACTGCAATGAGACATCGAGGTCGTGTGGGACCGGACAAGGACAAGCATGGGTGCCAGGGAGGGAAGAGTGATAGAAGAAGAAAAGTGGAAAAGTACTGGGATATGAAAGGGGATCTGGATAGGATACGGGATGGAAGGGTACTGAGTACTGAGGGTACTGAGACTGAGAGAAGGGTACTGAGACTAACGGAAGGGTACTGAGTCGGGAGACCAAGGTTCATAAGTCAAGGTTTCGTATTGGAAAAGGTTCGCAGCCAAAAGTTCGTGTGCATTAGGTTCGTATGGTAAAAGGTTTCGTATCGGAAACGGTTCGTAATACAAAAAAATCCGTTCTGCGGAGCCGATTGAAAAGGCTCATAAGAAAACGGTTCGTAAGTGAAAAGGTTCGTAATGAAATAGGTTCGTAACCAGAGGCTCGTAAACTTAAAGCTCGTATCGGAAAAAGAATGGACCTGTAACAGTAAGCTAGCCTAACCTAGCGTTACCTAACCTATCCAAGCCAAGCCAAACCAAACCAAACCAAACCAAACCAGACCAAACCTAACATAGCATAATCTTACCTTTAAATAGGACTCCGGAACGAATCTTTTCGTATGAAACCGGAACAGACCTTTTCCGATACGAACCCTATCCGATACGAATCGTTTCCGAAACGAACCTTATGTTTACGAACCTTTGGCTAAGAACCTTTTTGTATGCGAACCTTTCCTTTTACGAACCTTTTCTCTACGAACCTTTTCCATACGAACCGTTGCAGTATTGCCATTTTTGTTTCGAATTCCCATACTGCTACCTTTTTGTGTAAGTTTTTCAGTGACATCATATTTCACGACACTTATGAATTGGTGAACCTTGTTAGTCGGCATTGATCCGTCTCGCTGAGATGCTCCGTGATCTGTACTCATGCCAGTAGTGGTAGTACTTTACGAACAAGCCATTCACAGTGCTCGTGGCTTTTATGGCCCTCAATAAAATGAGGATATGAACGTGCAAGATGAAAACAAACATATACATTATACAGAAAATACAAGTATAAAAGCGAACATGATGCATTCGCTGATAAAAGGGCTTACTGATGATCGCGGGCAGCGCGCAGGTGTGCCTTTAGTTAGTTGTGTGGTTATGTTTGTTTTTTTTCCAGTTGTGGAGGCTTTGGGTGAATGTTTTGTCCATTACCCTAGGTGAATGGATCACTTCTGAGGGTTATTTTGGAAAAGTTGTGGCGCTGATAGAGCGCCAAATACTTCGGATTAGGCTGTTTTTTTTTCGTTGCGCTGCTTTTGGTACCAATACGGCTACGCAGCTACGTGCATTTCTGGAGCTTTGAGAAGTGGAGGCCTGCTCAATCATTGCCCAATAATTAATGCTTGCTGATATGATAAAGACGATAACGCGATGCCATTGCGTGCAAATATCAATCATGATTGATGCACGTTGATTGTCGATGTCCGCTGCCCTCGCTGCCGATGCAGCTAGCGTATCCGAGCGCATCCCTGAGAGCGACCGTTTGGCCGGGATGCTGGCACTCCAACTTACATACCGTGAGGCGGCAAAGATAGTACAGATAGAATGCAGAACTGATGTAGATGGTGCGCCACAGTGATTACCAAAAATGGGCTGCCATATTGTGATACTGTTCCCAGCAGATCATTGTATATCATGGGGGAACCTGAAAAGCAGGGAAACATGCATATCTTCAGTTGACCAACTACAAAAAAGAACCCTGAACGCAAGTAATATATGTAGGTTATAGTTCCTATCCCTCTTGCGGTTTTCAGTCGGACGGGGGCAAAAGCCATTCACTGGGAGGGGGCAGTTTCTATCACTGGGGAAATTATTACCCCCCAGCTAACATGTTATCCGAGGCAGTCGTCCAGTGTGCGGCACGCGGTGCCCGTGAACAGCACATCTCTTTGACCCCAGACCGAAAAGGTCGTCCAGTCACCGGCCGGAGGCATGGTGGAGTTGCACAGCAGGAGAACAATGCTCAAGCGTCATCTTGTCCATTGCTTAGCGCAAAATGCTAGCGTTTTTGGGAACATGTAGACGATGGTTTTGGGAACGCGGTTGCACGTCCGGGCTAAATTTATAGTGAAATGTTATTAACTGTGTTATGATTGTCTCTTCTTACCCGAATGTAAAAAGAAAACGGCTTGGGGAAATGGAACGTAAAAGAAACCTCTTGAAAGCACTGAAGAATAAAAGGAAAAAAATTTAAAAAAGTAAAAAGTAAGAATGCAATATCATTTCACTCGGCAAAGGATGCTTATATAGACCCTGAGGTGTGGTCATCTGTCGTGTAACTCAAACGACATGAAGAGAAACTTGAACATCTAATTTTTCAATCAGTTAAAACCATGGGTTGGAAAGAAGAAGGTAGGGTATGACTGCTGGTTTCTATCTGGTGTCCTATTTGGACCTGTAACGTTAGAAGCCAAGGATCTGCACGAAGCTCAGAAACATGACCAGAAATCTAGCGGCACTTCTCTTGACTTCAAGAAAGTAACATTTGGTAATAGATTTGAACTGGGTATCAAAGGAAACGTGGCAGCTAAGGATATACGGTACGATGCCGCAGAGTACGGAATATGATACTAATGAAGCTAATACAAGTTTTGCGACTTCCGGCTGTGCAACCCCAACCTAACAATATAGTAGCGTTCCTGGCCGCCCTCTACAGGGTATCAGTGGACCTCGCATGATCTTTTTATTAGGCCTTGGAAATGTAGCAATCTGAAATCAGTGAAGTAATGAAAATAATGAAATTTTGTGCACCGAAAAACCGCTGTACCCCTTTCAAAATTGCTTCAAACATATAGGTCAACCATGACGTTTTGAACTACTTTCTTCAACGTATATGCACCAGTTACAGTTACTGGGTCAAACCTAAATTGGAACCATGATCGATTTACGTTAGATCTCTTGGTGTAGTGGCGTTGGGCCAAACGTCCATGCCTCAGCGGCGTCCGACTTCAACCAAAGTGCAATGGATGTGACCTCACTGTTGAATTTTGAGATGAAGCAGAGGAGTTGTTGGACGAGGAGATACCGGCCAACCTGGGTCCACCAGAAGGCCGCCAGTCGCCCTACGCCAAGCCCTCCTCAAAAGACATAATGTAAAGCTTGATGGAAGATGTCCTCTACAAGCAGGTGTTGGATTTGCTTCCGCCAAAATAACAAGTATTGCAGCTGTCACAAGCAGAAATAACGAAATGGGTGATGACTTTGCCAAGAAAGCAAGGTGCTGAAGGAACAGACTTCAAAGGAAAAACGGAAATTTCAGAGGACGGGGAAGCAAATTTAGTTTTAGCGGGTTAAAGCCAGTTTTAGCCGGCTAGAACTGGCCAAAACCAGTTTTGGCCGCCGGTTTTAACCAAAACTAGTTTTGACCGTTTTTTTGCCAGCCCTTTGGCGAAATCCTGCTTAGATGCATAAAGCTGCTGAATCCAAAGCTGCTAAAGATTGACAACAGCTGCTAAACGCGGACAAAAAATGCTTCAGATTGACAACAGCTGCTGAAGAGTGTCAGCTACTACTGAAGATTACCAGCAGCTGCTAAAGATTGACGTCAGGTGCTGAATACAGACGAAAGATGTATTTAGTCTGCCAACTGCCGCGGAAGACTTACGAAAGGTGATGACGGACGAAAGCTGTTAAAGACTGATCATGTGAAGAGCAGTTAGTAGCAGGGTTGGCAAAAGCCGGTCATAGCCATTGTTGGCCAAGCCGGCGGCCAGAACTGGTTTTGGCTAGTTTTAGCCGGCCAAAACAGGTTTTAATCGGCCAAAATTAAGATTGCCTCTCCGATCTCCGAAATCCCGTTTTTTCCTTGTAGTTGCCTCTTCAGTACCTTCCTATTGTCTCAGAAAACCCCTTATTCATTTGATTATTTCTTGCTTGTGATTGCTACAAGGCTTGTTAGTTAGCTGGGAACCAACGAACATCTGCTTGGAGAGGATATCATCACTGGAACTTTACGTCATGTCACTCGAGAAGGGCTTGGTACACGACGATTGGTGCCCTTCTGGTCGACCCATGTTGGCTGGCATCTTGACGTCTAACAACGTGCCTGCTTCGTCCCAAAACTCAACAGAGAGGTGGCGTCCAATTTGCTTTGGGTTGAAGTCGGATGACGCTGGGGTATGGACGTCTGGCCCGTGACTGACTGCACTAGGGATCTGACATAAATGGATCATGGTTTCCTTTTAGATTTGACCCATTAACTAATTGGTGCATACTTGTTTAAGAAGGTAGGCCAAATGACATGCTTGACCTGCAAGTGTTTGAATTAATTTTGCAGGAGGTACAGCGGGTATTCGGTGGATCAGATTTCATTATTTTGACCTTAGGATCACGTGACAGTTGGTCTTGAACTGCTAGATTTCGGAGAACTAGTACATCGATCACGCGAGGTTCACTGTTACCCTGCGGAGGGTGGTCAGAAATACTACTGTATTGTAAGATTCGGGTTGCGCAGCCGGAAGTAGCATTGTGTCTGTTCGTTTATATATACATATTCTTTGCAGTATCGTACTGTATTCCTTAACTGACACTTTTTCTTTGATACCAAATCCAAATCTGTTACCAAAGGTCGTCTTCTTGAGATCGAGAAAAGTGTCGCTGTATTTTGGGTTATATTTCTATTTTCGCACAGGTCCTTGGCATGAAACATCTTTGGTCCAGATGGGACGCCATGTTTTAAGCACACTTACGAAAAAGGCACACCCTATCGACTGGCGATCAAATCATTATGATCCTGCCTTTCGTTGCTGAAATACAAGAGGGTCGATTGAAGTTTATCAGAGGTAGCCAGGTTTGTTAAAAGGCTACAGGTTGTGCCGGATAAGACCATCAGGTTTCCGTGGAACTGATAAATCGTCGTAAGTCAAACCATATCTTTTTCCTTTCATCCCATGGCTTAAAGTGAGTGGAAAATTAAAGTTCAAGTTTCTCTTCTTGTTGTTTGAGTTACACGACAGGTGACCATATCTTAGGGTCCACATAAGCATCCTTTTCGAAGTTAAATGACATTGCATTTTTATTTTCTATTTTTTTACGTTTTGTTCTCCAGTGATTTCCAGAGCTTGAATTAACGTTTTATTTCGTCAAGCCGTTTTCTTTTTACTTTCGGGCCACACGAAACAACTGTGACACATTCAATGAAGGGCAAATGTATTCTTTTATTATAGATTTAGCCGGGACATTGTACAACAGCGTTCCCAAAACCGCCGCCCAAATGCCCCCCAAAATGGAAGCATTTCGTTCTAGGCACTGGAGAAAGTGACGCTTGAGAATTGTTCTCCTCCTTGTAACTCCACCATGCGTCCGGCCCGTGATCGGACGACCTTTTCGGTCTGGGGTCAAACAGATGTGCTGTTCTAGGGCACCGCATACCGCACACTGGACTCCTTTATCTGGCTCCTTATCCACCGGGCCACGTTAGCGAATCCCGGATCACCTGATTAGCACTCCATCCTGATGTGAATGGCGCCCTTTCTTTTTCGCTCCATTAACCGTTGGATGGAGTTTTTGGTCATGTGATTGGTTAATTTCACCTGTCACTAGATTTTACAGAACACCATAAATATACAGAAGTTCGAAACATGGTGTATAACCCCTTTCTTACTGGATACACAGGATCTAAGAAATCGCCACTTTACGTGAAATTTTTCACTACTTATGCATTCACCGAACGATCTGTGAATGATTCCTATGCTTTTCTGGTCGATAATTCTGAATGCAGATGTGGTGGAGGCGGCGAGTTAAGTGAGATAAGGAGTGTTTGCCAGGAAGAACGTAAATGGGTAGAAGCGCAGTCAGCGGGGGCGACGAAGTGTCCCAGTTCTTTCTTCAGTCTAGTACCGCTTAACTCTTTCATTACATGCAACAGTCAAGAAGTTAACACTGCAATCAGCAAGAGACCTTTCTTGTCCTGCAAGCCGAATCAGCCGCATGAGCTAAACTTTAGCTTGAACTAAATATTATATTTTTTCTCTTAATAAATCAAGCACAGTTACAAAAAGCCAGTAAAGAATAGTGTCACCATATCTTTTATCCTTTCTCTTTCATCTGTAATCTTTTCTTTCTTGATGTCCCGGTACACTCGTTACCACCACCCGGACATTACCGAATGGGAAATCGAAATATTTGACGGTAGTATCGGTATAAGCAAAAGCCAAACCACTGAGTAAAGGTTGAGTTTCCACTTACAATGCGCAAACAGTCGCGAAGTTGTTACCACCTATGTTTTTGACCTTACCGTAGATTTACGTTTTTCTGCGATCAGAATGGGTGACAATGATCGCATAACCGGCATGCCAGGATTGATTACGTACGTTTCTATATTTCGGCAAGGACTGTCAAAGAAATCGGAGGGTTGGGCCAGTTCGTGCCATCCGATCTGGTGGCCACCAAAAAACCTGCATTGCTTACGGGGCAGAAACCCAAGTGGATCGTCCTGCTGCTAGTAAAAGAACTCAGACCGAGTGGCTCGGCACGGCCATGACATTTTCTTTAGGTTAATAACGTCATAACTTCTGGGCCCCGAATCATAAGATTTTTTACAAAGTAGCTCATTCTGCATTCGAGGCATTTACGTTTGCGTTGCGTAGTGTGCAAGCTCTTTCTTCTGCAAAACTACTCGGGAGTAATCTTTTCGCTCTTACACCTGTTTTTCCATTAGCGTTTATTAATCACGCAATAATGGCAGCGAACAGTATCGTGGTCGTTCGTGACGTTTAAACCGTTTAAACGTGTAATTCTTCACGTGGAAGATCAGGGTTGGAAAAGCCGCCTAAAATTGAATTTATGCCAGCCAGTGGCTTTTATTAGTTTTAGCCGGTTTAAACTGGCTTAAATTAATAGAAGCCGACCTAGATCAGGCCACAGAAAAAAAAACTGCCTGCAAAAATTCTGACAAGGTATTTATTGGCTGATTGGCTGCTCACAACCTGTGGGGGATCTGAGGGTAGGCGGTTATTTAAGCATAAAACAATTTTAGTAGGTATATTGAGTTCAGCATTGGCCGTATGAACATCCATTTTTGTGGTATTCCAGTGGTATTTTTCCGGGCGCAGTCTTTGTACTGCAAGATGGTAGCAATGTAGCAGCACTAAAACATAAGCAAATATTCCACCCTCGCAAAAACCCAGGCCTCGTGGTATGCAAAACAGTCTGAAACCAAAACTACGCGTTGTGATAGGTGGTGATCGGTGCAGTTCTGCAGAGCTGGGGTAAATAGCCACATAGGCAGGTGCATGAACTAGTGGTAGACAGAAGCGTGGTATCCTGGAAGAGCGGTTATTGTAGCGCACTTTGCCTTTTGGCTGCCTTGCCTAAACTTTTCATATCAGAAAGCCGTAGCTGTCACAGTTCAACCTGTCGGTGTCGCACATTCCACCTACCCACCTAAGCATTCTCGTTTTTAGGTCTTTCTTTTTCTACCAAGCACTCTGTTCTTTTTTGAGGCAGGAAATGAATGTCAGTTCATAGTGATAGCATTTCTGGTCCATTGAGATCTTAAATACTGGATTTCCACCTGCTGGTAGGTACACCTTCCAGCACCCAAAAAGACCAGGAATATCAATGGATTTACTTACCTCCCATCAAGAGTGTTATATGCTGAAGAACTGCATTTCCACATTCCTTTGTCTCACCATTTCTGCTTGACTGTGACTGGGTGCCATGGGTGCTAAGTTGAGATTGTGATCGATGTAGTTTTAGGCCTAAGTTTTGATGATGACGGTTTTTGTCCTTGTTAGCCAGTACCAAAAATAGTGCGACACCTAACCTTAATGGCCCATTTTATTGTTTCGCAGCAAGAGGCCTTAAGTGGTGGGAATTGAATTGTGTTGTAATTCAGGCCAGCCCATTTGAACCGTGGTTTAAACCGGTTTAAACCAGGCACGGACTGAAACTTGTTAACCTTGTGAAAAATGCTGAAACAGATCAGCAAGTATCCTTTTTTGTTTTGAAAATGCGTTAAAGGGAAAAGAAGAATGCAGACAGCAACGAAGTCGCATGTCAAACGTCCCGTGTGGCGTGCTCCTAGTTTGAATTACCATTCCCTGTTCTGGAACTGTCACTGCCAGTTGTACAGTATGTTGTCCTGATTTAAATTATCATTCCCTGTTCTGGAACTATCACTACCAGTTGTGCGGTATGTGAAAATACTTGTACTAAGAAAAAACCTGAACAACATGGATCCATTTCCACGGACAATGCAACGTTTGAACGCCGTTTTGGACAGTTTTGCCTGCTTGAGAATCAATGAACCAGGACAAATAGCTCGTAAAACTTTTATTGTGAAAGTTATGGAAGCACGAAAACAAGCACAAAAAGCACGACGCATCATCCATTCTTTGGAAGTTTTGCTAATGAATCGCGGACCATATCTTCATGTGGCAGCAGGGCCACGTAAACAATAGTTGGCTGAAGCTAGTTTTGGCCATGCCGATTAAAACCGCGGTTTTAGCTGGTTAAAACCACCAGATGGCCAAAACCTCACAACCCTGGTTAGAAGTGCACATCTTTTCACCTGGTTGCATGAAATACCAGTTGTGAATACTGCGTGACGTCATCACGGCTTGCTTCGGTCTGCTGCTCGTCTTGATTCTTGGGCGGTTCGAGAACCTCTTTCATTGCTTGTGAATCCCAGGCGACCTCCAAATACCAGGATGTTCCGCCCCCCATATCTGCGTTCTCCGGCGCCGTCGCTGTTTCACTCTGCAGCATGGACTGTGGGGACCTGTCCCGTACTCATAACCACACCTCTGTTTTCATTCTTCTTGCGGTCTGCTGCATGTGTGGAAGTTTAGGGTATTTGGGGGCCCGGCCCCCTCAATAATTTGGGGTTTTGAACATTACGTCTATGGTGGTGTATGGAAAGAATGTCGTAAAAAACAGAATTGATAGAAGTTAGCAGTTGCTCGCCACCCCAGTCATATTTCTTAAGCTCCGCCCCTGCTCTGTTAATGGCTAATGTCTGTGACTCGCCCGCCAGGTGACTGAGCACGAACAACATGTCCTTTTCAGACGGCGCCGGCGGCGGCACCGCCTCGGCCGCCGTGGCGGCCACGTCAGCTACCGCGGCGGCAGCCCCGGAGCCGGCCGCCCCGGAGCCGGCGCCGGCCGCCGCCGCCGCCGCCGCGGACGCCGCGGCCGCGCCGGTCTCGCCGCCGCCGGCCGCCGCCGCGCTGCCCAACGGCTCGCCGGCGCCGGCTCCGTGCGACTCGCCGTCCAAGAGCCGGCGCAAACAGGAGCTGGTGGCCCGGCTGGCTGCCGACGAGCCGGAGATCGTGATGGACGCGCTGGCGCCGCCGGCCGCCGCTGCCGCGGGGCGCCGCCGCCGCCGCCGCCGCCGAGGACGCCAAGGCGCACCGGCGTAAGCAGCCGAGCCCGAAGCGCAAGCTGACCGACTCGCCGACGCGGCTGATCGCGCGCCACAAGCGGGTCAAGATGGCGGCGCCGGCGGCGGCGCGCGGCCGGCGCCGCCTCAAAGTGGTCACTAAAGGCCCGCTGCCTCTGCCGGCGGCGGCCGCGGCCGGCACGGAAGCCGCGCCGACTGGCTGAGATGGCGGCAGCGGCGGCGGCGGCGGCAGCAGCGGCGGCGGGGGCCTTGGACGGATCGACGTCCGCACCGCCGACGCCGGCGCCGACTCCGGCGGCGGCGGTGGGCGGAGGCGGAGGCGGCCGGCCGGCGCGGGCGCCGTCGCGGTTCGCAGTCTGAGACTGCCGAGTCGGCGGCGGCGGCGGCCGGCGGTTCGGACACGGCGACGGCTGCGGGAGTGACGCCGTCGCCGGGGCAGACGGGATCTCGAGGCAAAGCGCGCGGGTCGGCCGCGGAGGGTGCCCTTTCGTCGTCGTCATCTGCGGCGGCGGTAACGGGGACGGTGGCGGGAAAGCCGCGAGATTCGCCGGCGGCGGCGGGGAGTGCTAGGAAACCGTCCGGCGCCGCGGCCGGAGCCAAGGGCGCGAGGCGGCGCCGCCGCCGCCGGCCGGCCACCGGCTTCGTGTCGCGCCGGTCGCTGGTGAAGCGGCGCCCAGCGGCCGGTGCCAGAACTAGTGGTGTGGTGAACGGCCACGACGCGACGCCGCGGTCGGCGCGCAAGAGACGCGTGGTTGGCGATCTAAGCATCAACATGAAGGAGCCGTTCGCGGTGTCTCCGACCAAGGCTCGAACGAGGCTCAGGTGAGACTTATTCATTGACCGCGTCTGACTGCTTAAATGGTCGTGCGCATCGGAAGGGCGTCCGCGGAAACTGGAGGTTTTGACCGTAGCAGATCACGTTCTTTGCTTTCGTGTGGGGCGTTGCTCTGCTGTGCTTAGGGAGCATTGTCAGATGTGCTTGTCTGTCCTCTGTCTGTCCTCTGAAACCCTTGGACTGTTACATGTCCTCAGGTCGGTGACAGAGGAGCCAGTGTCCTCTTACTGATCCCTGACAGGTCCACGTCAGGTTGGTGATGGAGGAGGAACCGCTGTCCTCTCACTGGCAGACCCATGTCCTCAGGTTAGTGACGAGGGAGCCAGTGTTGTCTCTCTAACAGGCTTATGTCCTCAGATCGGTGACGGAGGAGCAGCCAGTATCCTCTCACTGATCTCTGACAGGTCTATGTCCTCAGGTCGGCGACGGAGGACGAACTGCTGTCCTCTCACGGACAGATCCGTGCCCTCAGGCCAGTGGCGGAGGATCCCGTGTTGTCTCTCTCTCTCTGACAGGTCCATGTCCTCAGATCGGTGACAGAGGAGGAGCCGGTGTCCTCTCCTCGGCGCAGCTCTCGTGAGCGGCCCCTGAACGGTGCCGCCGGTGTCCACTCTGAGTCAATGCCTGCCGCCCCGGACGGGTGAGTAGCCACCTGTCCGACTGGCTGACTCTCCGGCCAACCGCTGTCTGCCGGGAGTGCTTCGGCCTCGTGCTTTGTGAACCGTCTCACGGCCGTGAGGTTCTGGCGTTTGGGAGCGGGCGCGTGTCCGGGCGGTGTGTGTTGCCGGTACGTCAGCGTGGCGGCACGTTGTGTGCGGTTACTTTATGGTGCTTGAGCGGCCCGGTGACGTCTGTGTGTCCGGCAGCGTGTCCGGAGCCGACTGGGAGGCCAAGTGGCGCTGCTGGAACGACGACGGCACCAAGAAAAGCTGGCAGGCGAGCGCCGGGGACGGTGTACCGCCGCCGGCAGCGGCAGTGGCTGCGGCGGCAACGACAGCGACGCCCGCCTCGCCGCTGTCGAGTCCCGAGCCGCCACCGCCGCCGCCGTCTCCGCCGCCGGAATCGGCCTCATCGCCGCAGCCTGCGGCGGCGGCAGCGGCTGCGACCGCGACCCCCGCGGTGACAGCGGAGGTCCCTGCCGCTGGCGCCGCTGCCGCCGGCCCGTCAGCGGCCGCGCCGCGGCGGCGGCGGCGGCCGGCCGCGTCCCGCCGCCGCCGCGGCGCCGGCCGGGCCGGCTCGCCGGCGGCGGCGGCGGCGGCGGCGCCGGTGGCCGGCGGCCGTCGTGACCGGCGCCGTCCGGAGCCGCGCGGCCCCTACCTGCGGGTGTCGGCCGCCGACGGCCGCGCCGAGCGCGTGGTGAACTCGCAGGGCGACCTGGAGGCGCCGGCGGCGCGGCGGCGGCCGCCCATCACCTGCCCTCTCGAGAATCTGGCCGGCCAGCCGCGCGTCGGCTTCTCCAGCGCGTACGCCAAGAACTACGACGCGTTCGCGCCGGACCCGACGTGGGTGTGCGTGTTCTGCCGGCGGCGCTCGCACGCCAGCCGGCTGGGGGATCTGTACGGGCCGTTCTTCGTGGTGCGGCGCGAGGAGGCGCTCGAGGCGGCCGGCGCGCACCCCAAGCAGCGCCGCAGGAGCAAGAAGGAGGCGCCGGTGAGTGTTGGCGGCTCGGCCTGTCGGTCGGTCGGCGCCGGCGTGTGGCGGCCGTGGGAGAGCTGTTGGTGTCGTTGGAGTGTGGTGCGTGCATTGCCCATCGGTCGTCGGTTGCTGTGGGGGTCAAGGCGCTGACGGCGGGGTCTAGGTCGGCCGACCGCAGCTTGTCGGCGGATGTTTCCTGTCGGGTTATTGTCATTCGTTTGTCGTCGCTGTCAGTTTGTCCCGGTTATGTGTGTTTTGGGGCAGCTGTGTATCAGTGAATGTCAGCAGTTTGCCGGTTGCGCGGCAGTCTTGTGACGTCGGCAACTTTTGCTGTCGCAAGGATTGCGATTGTGTGTGGTCTCTGCGAATTGAGTCGAAGTGGTCTGCCAGTCTGCTGTCAGGCAGTTTCGGTTTCGGCCGGCCATTGGGGACATGAGTTTTTAACGTCATGTCGACATACCGGGGCTGAGCTGGCTGTCCGCCAGCCGTCGGCCGACGCTGGCAGCCGTCTCTGGCTGGTGGTTTTCGCTCTTCTGTCGGCTGTCAGGTGGCCGGAGCTCGTTTGGCTTTGTCCGTGGTCATTGGATGGCTGAGAGTGAGGCTGAGAGGCTGAGATCCTTGGATGTCTCCTAATAGTCAAGAATACTGTGGTACTGGATGTCACCTCATGTTGAATCATCGTGCTGATTTCTGAAGTATGTTTATGCTTTACACGCCTTGTGTTACGATTTATCAAATACGCGGTTTTGCTGACGGTTATGCTCGCGAATAATGCCAAGATTTGTTGTTACTTACGATTTTGTCCATTTCATGCCTCTTGGGTACAGCTAGATATTTGAACGGCTGCATGCATCAATATTAACCGGGGGGAGATGAAATATGACCCCGAGGAAGACAAACTATGCTCTGAAACAGGATAGGGACCTGATGTACACTGCTACGAGCCTGTCGTGGCCAACACTGTGTATCCCAGGCAATATGCTGGATAACAGATTGGCTGAGGTCACCGATTTGGCGACGCTGCGAAAGACAACACTGGTGCCATAGGGGATCACCGGTCTTGTCGTGGTCCGTTTGTTATCCACGCCCCAGTTTTATTGGACGCCATGCCACCTAACATGAATGCTAGCCACTTGCCACTACCACACCAATACGATGCATTGTCGGCGTTTGAATTTTTCTGAGCGGCACTGTGTGTTCTTCTGTCAGGAGCCGTGTTGTTCTTTACCAGGAAGCCGTGCTGTTCTGTGTCAGGACGCGTGATGTGTCAGGAGGCCGTGTCCTTGTCAGAAGGCTTTGTGCCGCACCAGGCTTGTTATTCTGTACAAGGACTGTTTGTTATTCTTGTCAGGAGGCCTTGTTGTTCTGTCGGGATGCTGTCGTTCTGTGTCAGGATTCCCTGTGATTCTGTGTCAGGTCGCTGTGTTGTTCTGTATCAGGACGCCGTGGTCAGGACGTGATCTTGTCGTGTCAGAATGCACTAGTATTATGTATCAGGACGTTGTGTTTTTCTGAGTCAGGACGCTGCTTCTGTGTCAGGACGTTGTGTCTTGCTGTATCAGGACGTTCTGTTCGTCTGTACCAGGCCACTGCGTTTTTCCATGTCAGGACACTGTGTTCTTCAGCAAGATGACGTTGTGTTGGTCTGTATCAGGACGCCGTGTCATTCTGTGTCAGAACGCTGTGTTCTGTATCAGGACGTGTTGTGTTGTGTTGGTCTGTATCGGGCCACTGCGTTTTTCCGTGTCGGAACGCTGTGTTGTTCTGCGTCAGGACGTCGCTGAGCCGCCAGCGGCCGCCTCTGGCTCCGCCGCCGCCTCGCCGCACCAGTTCCAGACGGCGCGGCTCGGTGACCGTCTGGAGACGTGGTTCCACGAGGCCTGTCTGGTCTGGAGTCCGCAGGCACACCTGTCGGCCGGCGCCGTGCAGGGCATCGAGGAGGCCGTTGCCGCCAGCCGGGCTGAGGTCAGTCACCGGCGCTGTGCTGACAGGCTCCTCTGCTGCTCAGAGTCAGACCGCAGAGCTCAGAGTCAGCTTAGCCTACGACACAGCGCATTGTAGGCTACGCCGAAGTCCCACTACTGTATTCATGTGGTCTTGACCAGTTACTGTATTTGTAGTGAAAGTGGCGTGCAATATTTGTTGCCCAACGTCTTATTAAATGCGCTGTGATTTTTTTTCTGGAAATGCCACCCGCATTACACGCTATATGTTGCAGATACCATGCACATACCATGCATACCACGACGAGGCTGTGGTTAGCCTCGGTAGCCGCGGCGGCAACGGATCGAATGTATTCGTTTTGTCGATACGTGCCGGGTGTTTCGTGAATGCCGGACACGCCGTCATGACGCACGAATGTGAGAAGTGCTCGGTGGCGATACGAGGTACGCATTTCAGGTATCCCCGATACACATTCACGTGGCTCGTGTTTCAGATCTGCTCGGTGTGCCGGCACGTGGGCGCCACGGTGGGCTGTCTGGGCAAGGGGTGCCGACTAGGGTTTCACGTGCCGTGTGCAGAAGAGGCGGGCTGCCAGCTGGACGAGGAGAACTTCACTTCGTACTGCAGCAAGCACAAGGTGAGCCTCTCAGCGGGCTTGTCTTTGATTCACCGCAGGTGAATCGATTCGATGCGTAATTCATTTGATGACATTGATTCAGATTCGTATTGACATCGGCGTTGAAAATGAAATGAATCAGTTGCTGTCTGATTCGATAATGATTGAATGGCAACAGGTCATTGATTTGATTCTGAATCTGAATCACTGCGGTTTTCGAATGATTCGATGCTTATTCTGGTTCGCGACAAAGGTGTGAAATTGTAGAACCGCTTCAGAATCGATTCAGAGTCAGTTGCAGACCTGTCTCTCAGTATTCTGCCGTACGTAACGCATGGAGAGCGCGCCGTCTCGAGTGACTGTAGCTGTCGTGGACTGCTGGCTGGAGGTGTCCTGGCAGTCGCTTGCCCTGTATCGCGCTCATTATGTAGTGTTTTTCTGTCACTGAAGGTCAGGGCAAACGATGGTTTTGGTTTTGCAGGGATTGCTATTTTCTGATCTCGTCGTCCCCCGTCCTTCAGCCTTATGAGGTCTTCGACGCTAGCGTTCTTGAGCATCTCTGCGTTGCCTGTACTTTGCATTGTACATGGTTTGACGCCATTTGTGTGTTCTGTGCCGGTTAGAATCATGTTGCCGCTGCTGCGTGCTCCAGTTGTGGTGGTCTTAACGTTTTGTGTGAGCTGCCAGTAACTGCCACTGTTCTCGGTGGTCTCTCCTGGTGCGTCAAGTCTGAACTTTCGTAGTGTTTGTTGTTCTGCAGTGTTTGTTTTCATTGGCCGTCACTACGCTCTGTTGGTTGGTTGGTTATTGGGGCTTAGGGGCGCACCGACTGCAGGGTCATTCGGCGCCCACACTACGCTCTGTGGGGGACCGTTTGGCCGCCGTGACGCCGCCGCTGTGCCCGTCACTGTGGCGTTCTGACCCGGTAACGGGCTCCTCTGTCTGTCGTTGGTGACCACTGCCTTTCGGGCAGAGGGACCCCGTGATGTGTTCTTCTGCCTCTGTCACCTCTGTGACGGCAGTCCTCTGTTGCCTGCCGTTTTGCCCCAGTACCTGTGCTGCTGTACGGTGTGCCGTTCTGCCGCTGTGGCGGCGGTCCTCCGTCGTCTGACGTTCTGCCGCTGTGACGGCGGTCCTCTGTCGTCTGCTGTTCTGCTGCTGTGACGGCGGTCCTCTGCTGTCTGCCGTTCTGCCGCTGTGACGGCGGTCCTCTGTTGTCTGCCGTTCTGCCGCTGTGACGGCGGTCCTCTGTCGTCTGCTTTTCTGCTGCTGTGACGGCGGTCCTCTGCTGTCTGCCATTCTGCCGCTGTGACGGCGGTCCTCTGTTGTCTGCCGTTCTGCCGCTGTGACGGCGGTCCTCTGCTGTCTGCCATTCTGCCGCTGTGACGGCGGTCGTCTGCTTTTCTGCTGCTGTGACGGCGGTCCTCTGCTGTCTGCCGTTCTGCCGCTGTGACGGCGGTCCTCTGTTGTCTGCCGTTCTGCCGCTGTGACGGCGGTCCTCTGTCGTCTGCTTTTCTGCCGCTGTGACGGCGGTCCTCTGCTGTCCTGCCATTCTGCCGCTGTGACGGCGGTCCTCTGTTGTCCGCCGTTCTGCCGCTGTGACGGTAGTCCTCCGTCGGCAGAAGCCCGATTAGCGGCCGGCCGTCCGCCTGCCTCCGACCGCGAACACCAGCCGACACCAGGGCACCGCCGACACCAGAGCACCACCAGCTGCGTGCCGCACCGACCGACCGACCCGGACCGGACCGGACCGGACCGGACCGCGTCCGGGGCAGCCCTGACGGAGGCCCGGACTGCAGTGTCGGCCGCCGCGGGGACGTCACGTGACCGGTGCCGCGGGCGGTTCTGCTCTGTGGCGGGGTAGTCCGGCCGTGTGTGGACGCTGCAGGGTCCGGGCCCGAACGGGAGGAGAGGAGGGCGTGGTGTTGGCACCCCCGCCAGTACATGGTCGGCCAGCGGCTCTCCCACCCTCTGTTTTGTATGCGTTATGATGTATTTCCGGTTTCTAATAAAAAATGCCGAAATACCGCAGTTGGATCGGACGGGTGGGCCTCGTGCGGACGCCGAAGGGCCGAGATGATAAGTAGCTGAAGAGACGGTGTGATATCTTGGAGGACGCGCAGTAGGCGATGGCCTCGTGACAGACTCAGGCACAACTCCAGTTTCGAACAAAAGCAGTAGAAACTCCGCAGTCCGCCTGGTCATGGTGATTGTAACGGTCTGATGAATGAAATCCATGAGACGGACTTCGACACCGAAATACAACTGAATTCCCAGCTGCGGGCCGCTGTGTGTGGTGGTGAGTTCCTCACAAGCGGCCCCAGAAAACCAAGGATCCATTCATTGGATGCCGGTGATACCACCGACGAACTTTTGTTGCGAACCCAGCTACCTTGTTTTTTTTTGTTTGCATAAAATTGTACCGTTTGTTGTTCTGGACTGGGATTAACATGGTTCGGAGCCGGGAGAAATTAATCGCATTGCCTGAGACAAAGTTTTTTTTGCCGTGAAACGTCGATACTTACGTGCCGCATCAATGGATAAAGGCGTAGGACGTATATGCAATTTTCTCACGAAAGCGTTTTTTTGCAGTGCCATTCCTTCTTTAGGCCCGTCAAGGGTATCAAAAGACGGCATCATACGCGGTTGTTTGGGGAGAGGCGGAGCCATGCGCAGGCCACAGTTTTACCTACGAGCAGTAAATTGTGGGCTTTTCTGACCTTTTTTGCTCCATATGCTTGGTCGAGGTTACTAGGATACTTCCGTTTTATTGTTAACGTGTTTTCTATTGTCACTGTGATAACTTCTCGGCTAGAAATCTCTGACATGTACTGACACTCCCAATTTTACACCGTTTCCGACGACGCAGTTGTATACATTGTCGACACGCACACCACTGTTTACCTCCACTTCATTGCGAACAAATGCCTCGTCATTTGTTCGCAAAAAAGCGTTTAAAGCGGTGCAGCACGAGGCAGACCCGACGGACCGCCCTTTCATCCCCGGCTCTTTGGTCGGTAAAGGACAGTGCAGGTTTGCCGTGATCCTGTGCAAAGCTTACCACCCAGGCTTGTGTTCGATTCTAAATCGATTCGATCCCATTTGGAATCGATTCTGCGATTTCATTTTTTCCTCGTGAATCAAAATAAGAATTGATTCACTTGACATCTGCAGTGAATCAGAATGAAAATTTGCGGACTGCTTTTCAATCATTACTGAATCAGAATTGAATCGATTCGCTTTTTTAAAACTGTTGTGAATCACAATCAGAATCGACTCCGAATTCAGCGAAGCAGGCTGGTGAATCCCATCTGGTGAATCGATTACTCAAGATGATCAAGCATAAGACGTACCACCCGGCTTAAGGGATATGCCGCATACCTTATGTTAGAAATTATCTTGAAACTCATTTTAGAACGCCCCCTGACCAAGCATTTACCTCATTCACCCGCCTCCGTTGACTGGTGGCGTCCGGCTGTGCAAAAATAAACACAAAATTTCCATCTTTTTTTTTGTTCATTTCCTCCGCATCTCGCGGGAAATAGTTCATACATTTCATAAGGTGTGCCGATTGCCGAGTTTATTAATGCGTACAAGATGTTAGAAAAACATTGTTTAATAACCAAGCATTTAATGAATCCAATGCATTTAATGACTTAATGATACAATATAATTATATAAATGTTTTCATTTCCTTGCAGCCGCCGAGTCATACAGCCCCATTATTCGTGCAGATTCTCAGAGACCACCCGCCGTGTGGCGGCTGCTCCATGCCGTGTCATCATCCCGGAACCAGTGAGTTCATTGGCCAGAGGCTGCCGCACAGGATAGTTTGTATCCCATCTGCACCGGCGCTGAGAATAAGCAGCGGCGTCGAGGCAACTAAAGGTTATGTTAAGCGCTGATAGATGGCGCGACAAACTTTCCCCACTGGGTATTTTCAGCGTCGCAGCCGGGATTTTCGTCAGGATTCGCATGTGTGTGTCTTATGTGTCTTCCGTTTTGCTTAGGAATCCGGAACAGCTCACCACAACAAGGGACCTCGTACAGCTTGCGCCCAAAAGTAACCAGAGATTATGAGCTAAAATTTTTCAGGGGTCTCGCGAAATGGACCCGGCTGGCCTATCCTGACACAGCGGTTCAGATCCTGCTAGGGGGCCGGGCTTCCATCCAATAGAAGGCCTGGTGTCGATTACACTCGGAGGCGGTCCAGCAACCAGGACCTCAATTTGCAGAGGGCCTCGCAATATTCATTCACGGGGTGGCCTGCGCTAAACCGTGGTTTGAACCCAAACCGACAGAGGACCCCGTAGGCATCGTAGACCTCGTAGGCCTCGATTATACTCGGAAGCATATCAGAGCCCGGGAAACAAGGTTTTTCGAGGGAGACCACGTGGCCTTTGCTAAACCAGGGTCGGGTCATCGCGGGGGGAGGGGGCCCAATCTCTGTTCGTAAGAGGATATCATTCCGATTACACTCAAAAGTTACCCAAAGACAAGGGACTTAAAATTTTAAGAGGCCTGGCGAACTAGACACGGCAGAATCTGCCGAGTCTAGTGTGCCATGACAAAGAGTTTGGATCACGCTAGGGGACCCCGGCTTCCATCCGAGAGGAGGGTCTCTTGCCGATAATGGTCAGAAGTGGTCCAGAGACCAGCAACTAACAATTTTAGGAGGCCTCACAGAATGGAGTTGGGTGGCCTGCGCTGAACCAAGGTTCAGGATCTTGGAGGGTGCCCCAGCTCCCATCCGTGAGCGGGCCTCGTACCGACCACACTCAAAAATGACCAAGAGACTGGAGATGTACATATTTTAGAGGGCATCACAGAACAAAACCCGAGTGGCCGGCGCTGGACCGGAGTTAACCCCACCCTGCTACAGGGCCCTGGTTTCCGTCCGTGAGAAAGCCTTACGCCGATTACATCTAAAAACAGGCTGGAGACGGCGAATCTAACATTTTTCAGTGCCTCACAAAATGAAACCGGGTGACCTGGGTCCATTCTGTCACAGAACCGTAGTCCCGACTCTGCTTCCGGACCTCGGCTTCCGAGCGGAAGAGTGCTTGGTTGGTTGTTGGATTAGGTAAAGGCGATTTGCACCAAAAGTGGAGATTTACATTTCCTGCGGGGGCCACAGTACCCCTCTCCCTCCCAGTGGTTTTCAGATTTAGCACACGCCTTTGGGAGGTGTATGGAAAACGTGCTCAGAAAACACAAAATTTTCCGCTTATACTCTCTACTACCAGCGTCATTCGCGCCCCAACCGGGCACGCGAAACGTCAATGTCGCCCGAACACGAACCGGGACCGGAAGTGGATCTCTCACTTATTACACCTAAAGACGATCTAGAGACCGCGGAATCATGACTTTTTTGCCTCTCTTTTTTGGGTACGTCTCTGAACCAACGAGACTGTGCTTTGTCAAGGGAGGGAGCAATGTTACCGGGCTAAACAGACGGCTACAAATGGGTGGTCCCACGGGACCGAGTTCTCCCGAGTCTTCGATCGAAATAACAAGAGCTCGTTTTTGAGCGAAATCCAGTTCAGATACATTTAGCGCATACGTTTCTGGCTGGGTTGCTCTCTTAACCCTATTCCCGGAGGGCTAGACAGTATGGTCGATTCCCGGCAGGGGGGGGGGCGGATTCGGCCCCCCCTGAGATCTTGAGAACTAATCTAGAAAACACATCCGATTTCATCGCAACAAACGGTAATCGGTTTCCCATGACGTGAACTGCATTTTTATAAAAAGAAATTTTCAAAATTTTAAAAGGGATGGATACGGGGGGCAAGAATGTAAAAATTTGCCCTCTAAATGGGGCGTTTTTGGACTTCTTATAACTCGATTGTTTATGGACCGATTTCGATGAAACTGGCATGAATCGAGAGATTATGGACGGAAATTTTACCATTGGTACACACGTCTGAAATTTTAGGGAAATTCATGGGCGTTCACAGGGTTTCAAAAATAGGAGGATTAGTTTTTCAACAACCGAATGAACAAAAACGGCAAAAACGCTTTTTTTGGCTTTTGCTAGTCATGTTATGCTAAAAAACGACAAATCGCATTACAATGCTTGTATAATGTTAGCATGGGCGGTGCCAGGGACATGAAAAAGGGGAAACTGTCATGGTCACACGTTCTTCAGATCAACTTGTGACCTTTTGACCTTAAATGACCTCCAGTGATCTTGGGGTCACTTGGAATGATCTCGTGTGCATTTAATATTATCTGTAAACGTTTTTAATCATTTGAATTCACTTTATTTCAAGTCATTTTACGGCTATTGTGATAAAGGGTACGCGCACTGGCATTTTAGGTTATAGCTCCGTAACCCGACCTGATATCAAGCTGAAACTTGATACACAAGTCGAGGGCACCGTTCTACGTCATATAAAGCCTAGGGTTGGCATTTACCGGCGCCGAAATTATTGCAAAAAAAACAAATTTTGACATTTGACCTTGACCTGACCTTGTAAAGTGACCTCACATGAACAAAATTGTATCTGCACATTGCCCAACTATTTTGCTATACATCCATGTAAGGTTTCAAATTTTATCTTAAAAACGCTGTTTTGGGCAGACATTTTCCTTTTACCCTCAACAGGGCCAAAAATGGCATGAGATGCGTCCCGAAAACGTCGCCTGGCTCCCAGTAGGGTTAAGGCGCTGCCTGTGTGTTCTTCGCATTCGGTGACATGGGATCGGCTTGGACCCCAGCCACAGTTTTAGAGAGCCAAATGAGGCAAAGGCCTGTCAGCCTTTCAGCCCGTGACTAATTGCTTATTAAATCAACTGTCGCTTCCTCCGAAAGTCAGCCATTGGATCTGTCTATGACAAACTTCCTTCTGGTATACATTTGTGATGTAAAGTAACGAAGTACCACTAAATGTCATGCATTGATCTTGAGTACCAGCATCAGGAGCATACTTCATTGATAATTTTTTGTTCACATGCTCAGTTTTCACCATTTCTGGTTCCACTGTTTCGATAATGTACCCTACCATCATATCATTATCTGCTATAGTTGTATCGTTTAAATTGTTTGCTGGGAGTAATGTTTCCATATAATTTTTTCACAAAAGCCGTTACAGTGGTTTTGAATTCGATCTATGTTTTGTGATTTATGGTGATCTGTGCTGGAATGCTCTTCAGACAGAAATGACAGAGTGCAAAAATCTTGGCCGACGAATCTGATCGGGCAGAGGCAGGACAGACAGCGTGACAGCGCACTTCTGTGATCCTTATGGGTGTGTATATGTTTTCAAAGTACATTTCTCAGAAACCAATGATCTAATGGACTAATCGACTAATGTCTAATGTCTAATCCATTTTTAACACTGCGTTATGCGCAGAGTTGATGCCGAAGATATCTTACCTTTTATATCAAGTTCTGTCAGTAGGATAATTATACTTTAGACTCGGATCCCTTGACACCGCGCCAGCTGCCTTGGCTTCCGACCAGCTGTCTGTCTGTGGCCGCCAGGAGTTCACGATGGGACCGAGCTGTGCCGCACCTGCCGAGGCGCGCGCACCGTTGTGCTGGAAAAGTGGAGATGATGTGCACAGCGGCAGCAGACAGTCGAACGGCTCACCGAGCTGCACACGTGACGGCCGAGACATGTCCTTTTGTGCGTAGAGCTGGTCAGCGTGCACTACGCTTTTAAGGCAGCTTTAAATTCTGGAAAGTGCACCGGCGGTAATGGAATTTTGAGACAATATGTCCTCCTTCATCGTTTGAGACAATATGTTATCATGCATCAAACACGCAATAATAAACTATCAATGATGATGGAATCAGCGTAAGCACACTCCGTAGCTCAGGTTATGTAAGTTTAGCGGTTGAGTGTCAGAATTCGCACAACACACGGCTGTGGATCGTCGGCATACCCCGTTCGGTCGACCGTAATACGATTCCCATTAGGTGGCCTCACGACGAAAGTTCTAGAGCACCACGGACTTTTTGGGGATGAGGTGCCCTTCAAAGGAAAGAGGGATTCCCAAGATCAAGGGGCCTCGTAATATCGTTTTGCCTCCCCTCGCATGATCAAATATGATCCGTCACCACTGGCCTGCTGGGAAAGGCCATGGGAAACGGGTTTCACTAAAACGATTCCTATTGATCGCTTGTACGCATTCTCATAAATGGAGTTTGGCAAGACGCCTCGCTCGCTGCGTCTGTGCAGTTAAAAAGACAAAAAAAAACAAAGAAATTCGGGTCAAAGAGGAAGGGGACGGGCCCCCTGGCTGCGCCGCTGAATGTTATGCCGTTGTCTGCATGGTTTCTTGGTCTGCAATGGCCCAGCTAAAAGCGGATACAGCCGTCGATCTTGACAAGATCATTTTCTCCGGGGAGGGGGGGGGGGCTGAAAGTGGTACGACGAATATGATGCGCCATTTCAATAAAGCCTGAGGTATAGCGAATACAAAATATGCCAAATATTGTGGGTCTAAAACCACGTGGTTTAATGATTTCGACTGAAAATGCATTCGACCGGAATCAAAACGTTCTCCGTTCCGATGTAGCTAATACCAATATTATGCTTCTTTTGCAACAAGCAACGTGAGGGACTAGTCAAATGGCAAGCATTCACCAGCTGACTTTAACTGACCTTTCTTGACCTAACTAACTAACAGCCTAACTTTCACCCTGTGTTTTGGGACGATTTCATCATGTTGTCTAACCGGACATCCCAATGTCCCGTTTCCAGGTCCTGCCTGATCAATTTCCTCGGCTGACGTCGACTGACTTGACCTCAGTCACTCATTCTTTGAGATAGGTTTGCAAATTCATCTTGCAGCGTGATTGAGATTGACTGTATGTAAAAGTAAAGAAAAGATCCTTTGTGTTGAGCGTATTAGCTCGGTTGGTCTTGATTGATCTGATCTAGATGACCTGTGCCTAAGAGCACATGCGTTTATTACATACACTAACTCCCTACAAAGTTTCGCCGCTGGCAGGGCGGCAAAACCTGCTGCTCAACACACAATATGACGTGACCGACAACCCGACACGCGGAGATGGAAATGATACCACTCAAAAGCTTGTCAAATCTTATGAATAATGAAAGTTTACCTACTAGACCTCAGCCGGGATTTTAGGGTCAAGGGTTAAGACAAGATGACATCATGGCTTCCAAAACATGTGAGCAATTAAGGCAAATAAGACAGCCCCGTAAACTGCTCTTGTGTACGGACTACTACGCAACCCGAAAAAGATCAGAAATGTTCTTTTGTTCTCAAAAAGTAGTGTTTTACCTCTCAGGTCATGTCAGGTCAGGTCAACACCCACTGGAATACAAAACGGATTTACAACTATTGGAATGCAACACTAATTTGTGTCGGGAATGACTGGAAATAAAATCATTTTAAGAATACGTTTTGGAATCTCCATGACGAATTTTGAGTCAGATATGGCAACTTTTATAAAAAAATGAATGAAGGTCATCTAAAGTCATATCAGGTCAATTAAGGTGAAACTTTACAAAATTCGTATCTCGTGATTGGGTTAAGATACGAATACCAGACAAATGTCATCTGATCGCCCTAATCACGCCTCATGTATTCCTTAAGTCATAAAACTCAAGTAGAGGTCAGATCAGGTTAGGTCGGGGATGACAGCAGGCAAAATGTTTCAGTTTCGGTCAAAAAATCGACTTACGAGCATAAACTGCGATGTACACATAACATACGGTACTAGTTAATGGCCAAAGTTAATGGCCAAAGCCAAAGTACAAGTTAATGGTCATAGCATCTCATATCCATTTTGTCGTGCATTTGATTTATTGGCCTGACCACAGGCCACTGACCCACCACAAATGGCATGTCGCATCATTGAAAATGCGTAAAAGACGGTTTGTATCCCTTTTCCGTATCCAAAAGTGTCCTGTACAGGCTAATTCCAAGGAGAAAGACGAAAACAGCATGTCATCACAGTTGGCATGGGTTCAAGTCAAACGATTTTCCGAAAACTGAGGATATTCATTTTCTAGAGAATGAGTTGCGGATTCTGATAGGGTTTTCCGTTTGTCATTACCGCTTTTCGACAATCACTGACGCACGCCGAAACTTGTTTTGAATAGGGGGTCCTCGAGACGCCCTGGGTGAGCGAAGGATGAACACCCAGACTTAGAAAAAATTGACTCATGCAAGTTCTTTGAGGTAGTTTTCGAAGTCTGATTACGTTTAAATGTCGCTTTTTTTGTTGAAAATTGAGAGAAGTTAGAGCTCAGCCAATACTCGCCACCCTTTCATTGCAAAATGACAGCGGCTCGCGCTTTCCAGAACCTTGTACAAACCACAAACAGAATGATTTCCAGCTGTCATATACATAGGACACTGGCCCACTGGACATTAATAGGGTAAATTGGTTGGTTGGTTATTGGGGCTTAGGGGCGCACCGACTACAGGGTCATTCGGCGCCTATTTAATAGGGTAAAAGCTTTAGGGCATTCATCTTGACATCTGTTTCCGTGTGTGGAACTTTGACATCAGATCAAACCCCGCAAACGAGAATAATGCGTGGGATTAGTCACTGAAAAAAGTAGTTATTTGCGTAAGTAAAATGTTGAAAATGTTTATTAAGGTACGTGGACAGACATTTTGTGTAACCGTGGACGGCTATCATCGGTTCAGTCTGGGTTGGTGCCGTTCCGCACCACGTGCTGACCTGGCGGGCCGTATTGTCGGTAACGACCATACCGTGCTGAAAACGCTAGTCCCCGTCCGATCACTGAAGTTTTGCAGCATCGGGCCCGGTTTGTACCTGGATGGATGACCTGGGAACACCGGGTGCCGTTGTTTCACTTATCGTCCAGCCACACGAGCGATTCTTTGACGTGGAAACCTGGACGTGTGAATACCTGCACCCGTCCAGGCACGTGTCTTGAGAATTTTGATAAAACTCTGCATGGCCAACGGCAGAAAGTAAACGTCAACCGGAATGAAATTCTTAAAACGTGTCTTCATGGTCAGTCTGTAGGAAATGTTTTGTTCGTAACTTATGGCGTACCTTACGTCAACTGTCGCGGAATATGAGCTCGCCATTCAGAAAAGAATTATCCTCATCCTTTGCCTAGAGAGACACAAAACACAGTACAATGGAAACATTACAGCAATCTCGATACAATAGCACAGGTTGATTAAGGCAACTTCAAGATAACAATTGACACTCTGAAAAAGAGAGGACGTGTTTTATGAGCAACACTAACGCCAGCGCGGATAGCGGCACAAATGCACAAGCGAGGAATATACATTGTCATTTTGGCTTTACTCCGTAATGCAAAATACTCCACGCAGCTCTGGGCTGGCAGCATGTAAAAATTATTGGCGGTCTCTCCACAATTTTATGGCGTTTCCTACAAGTCAGCCAAGTCAAAGATTTAATATCAGAATATCTAAAAATTGGAGAGAGTCAGATCCTTCCAGTTCCAGTGCCCCAATATCTCCAGCCATCCAGCAACCACACACAATGCCCAAACATGGATGCATTAAAGGCACTTCAAAATTATCATCACTTTGACCCATCGCCCGCACTTGCTACTTCGCCATCTTAGAACGTATCTGCGAGAGGGCTGCTAGCCCCCAAGCCATTCACCTCCTGATTGAGATAGAGCCTCGCGGAACACGCTGAATCTAACGGTGCCCGATTTGACCTTCTTAGGACAAATCCTGACCTTCCAAGTTATGTGAAACAAAAAATTGTTTTTGCGCTACAAACAGAACTCCTCGCACGTTAGTCCCCATCTAGCAACGTCACTACCGCTTATGGTGTTAAATCAGATGGAGTAGCTTCATTCGTATGATAGGTAGTTTTACTTCCTGAGGTCAGTTGGTTGCATTCCAGCTCAGGTCAGCATATGATGCCTTTTTACGACAGAATCCGCTCCCGATGCTAGTTTGAAGGCGATTTGTACGTATCAATGTCTGTTTGTAAATCTAAACAGTTCGAAGCGATTCATCGAACTAGATTCATGTGCAGAGCAGAAAAATAACAGAAGGTCAGCCGAGGCCATCCGAATTCAGATACCTTATTCCGCCCTGAACAGTACAAATTGGATATTCACTGCAAATCCCTCCCCCCCAAAACAAATGCCAAATGATGTTGGATTGTGTCTTTAGCGTCGAAACAACGTCACGAGCATTTACATGTCGCGTGCCACGGCGGCGGGCTGGTTTTCAAGGTCACGCGTGATTGTGGCGGGCGTAAGATTATCGATCGATCCGATCGGTCATAATGCATCAGAGCAATCAACCTTCATCGCGTCAAAGTCCTGAAGAACTGCTAAAGAAACATCGTGAAGTCAGGTCATGACCTAGCATGGTCTAATAACATGTCATATTAGGCACTGACCTAAAATCAACATGGGTAAAGTAGCACTACGAAAAATAATTCCGAATGGGGTACTTCTGAGAGGGCTTAAAAAAGTCCAGGATGAAAGGAGTATATTGCTGCTTTGTATGCGCAAGTTTGTATATATATAAATATATATATAAATAAATGTATATATATATATATATATATATATATATATATACATATACGCATATGTGTGTGTATGTGTGCGCGTATGTTTGTTTTTTTTTTGTTTGCTTATGTTATGTCATATGCTATGTGTTTGCTATGTATGCTATGTGTTTGACTGTGTGTGGTTGACAGTATCAAATGATGTATTCCAATGTTCCCAAATTCACATCTTCAAATGTCTATGAAATCAACTTCCTGAAAATGCGTTGCATTTTCCACAACATGCAGTATTATTCGTGACCAAATTTGACGGAAGATCTTGGCCTTGACCTTCTGTAGTATCTAAATACATATTTACGACACATACGGGATGCAGCTTGTAAAGCAGTCAGGAAATATGACATCTGTGATCCACTTGACGAGTTGCTCGCACATATCACAGTGCACCGCTCACTGGGGTAGTGCACATGCCCTCGAGAACAAGGTCATATCTAACAAACCTGAAAATAGAGAAATTTGAAACTGTCAGGGACCCTGCAGAAAGGATAAAAAACAGTCACTGAAAAAATCAAACCTCTGTCTATGGTAGGTTGGGCGTGTATCAAAGTTAGACAACAGGTGTGTGTGTGTGTGTGATATCCACCCTATGTGTGGGCGAGGGTTAACAATGCAGTGGTGTCGTTTTGTGCACGTGACTAGTAGAGCGGAGGCGATGGCCAGATAACCAACTCTGCCGATTTTAGCCCATTTTGTTTTGACCGGAGGCAATGTTTTATTTCTTATGGTTTTTCCACTTATCAAATAATACTTACCCTCGCCGAACCTGGGGAGAGCTGTGGGCGTTTCAACCCCCTACCCCAAAGACTTTTAATGGTAGGAAAAAAACAGGGCGCGCAACATGCTGAAATTCTAAGTACCTTTTCCACATCCTTTGCGCATGTCCTGTAGAGTTTTCAACTTCCGCGTCCTGTCAGGTCACTGACCTGGGTTGCGTAAAATATGTCAACCTTCGGATTTTTTAAAGCCTTCTACGAACCACAACGTGCGATCGGTCGACCTAAAACTGTCAGAAATAGAAGCCGAGGTCATTTCTTAGGACTGTTCTGTCTAGTTTCTTATCAAGGTCAAAGTTAGTCACCTGAGGTAAGCTCAGTTTCCACCTTATTTCCTTATTTCTTAGGTTTTGGACCGTTTCTTCAGCTCGTTGGTGCCTGAAATGCATTCCTGGGCCAAGGAAGTCACTAAACACAATTATTAGTGTTGATCCACATTAAGGGTAATGGGGTTAGGTCAGGTCACATTTGGGGTGGACTAGCAAAAGGGAGTCTAAAATCCTGTTTCGATGATCCCTGATGTGATAATAGGTAATGAAGTCGGTTTTACAGGCCTAGGCCCTAGAATGTTTCCTTGCACTAGAATGTTTCCAAGCTGTGAAATGACCTTAGGTCACCTTAAATCATGTGAGATCACGGTGGTAAAACGTCCAGCTTTATCCCTATGGTTTATTTCATGAGACAATGGCATATACATGCATAGGAAGATGAAACCCAAGTAGGCTTTAAATCAGGTCATGAGCCTATGTCGAGTCAGGTCATATGACCGATCCTGTACAGCGCCCTTTACCCGTGGCCTGGTGCGGTGGGCAGCATGTGTAAATGACATGCACCTGAGGCCTGTCTGGCGGTCGAAGCTGGATGTTTCTGTTTTCTTTCACGAAGAACAGTTTTTTGGTTTTCTTTTTTTCGCTTCATTCATTCATTTCCTCATTTTTTCTCTCTTTGTTCATTCAACCATTTTTCATTCATACATTCATTTAAATCAAAACGAATCCGTATTGGTCACGGCCAGGGGCGCAGTCAGGATTTTTTTTGGGGGACGGAGCTCAATGTGAACTGAAATCATACGAAAATCGCCTGCAGGGAAGACAATGTGCAATGGTTTTCGCAAAAACTGTGGCCCTAAGGGGTGGGGGGGCTCGGGCCCTCTGGGCCCCTCTTGGCTGCGCCTGTGGTCACAGTTGTGGAATCCAAGGAGTTACAGTCCTAAGGCACTCATTGCCCTTTTGTTCACATTGTTGCTGATCCTCGACAGAACACGAAATAAAGCAAAGAAAACGCTTGAATACTAGATCAGGCAACAAGGTTAGGTCAAGTCATTTGAGATAATGGACGTTCTAGTCTGCCAGTACTTAAAAATGATGGCACAGATCATTTTTACCGTTTTAGAAGCATTAGTGGACAAAAGCTCGCCAGCGACGATCAAAAACCTCACAGGTATAGCGAATTAAAAATGACATTACATCATGTATGGACGGTTCGTACACACAGCGTCGAATTCTGCGAGACATTGTTCGCCGACAATGTTTTCGTCTCATTGTACGGACATGACACAATTAACCCGGCCTTTCACTGCAGCATTTTCGCTTTCATTATGCCCGCTACTACTTTATTGAAACATAGCTGGCCCGGTGACGTGTTCATATTTTCTGTCGCGATGATCAATGCCGACACCGCAGTGCGCTATATACCACTATCGATGTCCCCTAGAAAAACAAATTACAGTTTTTGGCATATCTTAAAAGCAGTACGGACCAGAAAAGAGCAAACGGGGCGTTCAGCTTCCTTCGTCCTTCGTAGTCATTATTTTTATTCTAAGGATGCCATTCAAACGCATATACTCGACCCATCCAGCAGCAGCTCCCTGTTGCCTCTCTGATGTCGGTTCATGGCTTTTGCCCAACCTTGATTTCTTAATTCCCTTTATCATCTTGACGTTGATACGTGCCATCATATGGTGATAAGTCGCAAAGCGAACGTTACGCGCTTGCACTTTCACCGCACCTGCAAGAGCAAGTAAGTGGCCTCCCCCGGCGACTTTGTCATGGACTCGGCCCAGCGCAGCAGCGCGCGGGCGCCTCCGTCTTGGAGATTCAGTAGTGCTGCGGACTCCGGCATGGGGGGGTGTGTGGCGCACTAAGCGAGCGAACTGAAGTGTGGTGACATTGAAACAGCACCGCTCAGATTAATCGCGCATGTGGTCCATTCGTATGCAGCCATGAAAATGGAGAACGTTCTGTTTACCAGCGGCGGTGCGCTGCTGGTGTTCCTGTTACTGCTGCCTTCAAGGATGTTCGCTCAGGGTATGTCGGACCGTTCCTGCGATCTGCGACCTTGCTGGTCTGTCGCAATTCCGGAAACTGAGCGAATTGTCTTAGCGTACCTGGCTGTTGGGCCCAGGACACCTGCCCTTGGTGGGAGACGAAAACAAAAATCAAGGCAGTCGCGCTGAATACATCGGACGATGAGAGCATTTGCGAAGGCGACATGGTGGTAGGATAAACAAAGGCGTGTAAGACGAAGCCAGCTCGAGATAACTACTTGTGCCTCCTTTAACTATACATCCGTTGATCACGTTGCGTGTCAGGTGAAAACCCATTGAAATTTCCTTGTTTTTTACGTCTGAATTTGTGTCCATTTGACTTCCGCATCGATACAAGGAGTCTGAGCTTCATTACGATTAGATTTCGTGCGTTGAAAGCCCTGACTGTCTGCTAGCAACGTTAGTCCTTTTCTCGAGATTATACCTCTCGGTTGATACGGAATATCGTCGGAAATGCATGGACTGCCAGAACGTGGCCTACGTTCAGTGACACGGGACAGTGTGATGGATGCTCACATTTCATTTATTTTTCGCGTGATGAACGTGGGAACTTTCAGCTTAATTGCAAGCCAGTGTGAGGTAATGGAAAAACTCACCGCCAGGCATGTGTATTATGGTGTCCAAATGAGTATTGTGAGCCGTTTGCTGGACAGTGGTGTCCGGTTTGCGATACACGCGGTGCCACTTTAGGCTTCTGGCCGCGACTTGCCTGGCGTTTGGATCAACAAAATGATTTTATACCGACTCATTCGATAAGCTTTGCGTGCTTATCCACGCACCTTGCACTTGCCATTCTGTGGTGCATATCGTGTGTGGTGCACAAGCTAGATCCAGTCGCATCAGTCGAAGCAATGGAGCCTGAGAAAGGTGTCGTGTGAAACTGTCTGATTAAAACATCGGTGGCTGTAGATGAAACTTTCGATTGTTTGTGTTTGGGCCACTGTCGCAAATGAAACTAACCCCCACACGTATCGTCGTATTATTCACCACAGAGCAGAAGGACTGTCGAAATATTTGCTTACCGGAGTGTTAGATTTGATATTAGACTAGTATGTAAAACGAAAACGATTTGTCCTGAGCTTTTCCCTTTTCCATGCTTTCCAAAAGGAAACAAACTTTCTATGACCGGGAACACTGAAATAACTCAAGAGCGCGAACAAATCTTCGGTAGAAATGTGAACTCCAGTTCTCTGTGTTATCAGTCATATCTGGCCATGTGTGACATATTCTTTGTGATGGTCCCTCGAGCAACATTCGAACTCTTCTGGTGTCTTTGTTGTCTCTGGCCTCCCCACCGAGCTTCAGGTTATTCCAGACCTTTCCATCCCACCACATATCCCTCAAGATGCTTCCTCCTGAACGTGAGCCCCCGTCAAGCCTCTCCACCCGGCCGTAGCGCCCTCCAGAACCTTCCGTCGGACCATGCCTTCCTATAGACCCCCTCACATCGAACCACAGCTCCGTTTGGTCCTCCCCGAGCGAGCGGCAGCTCTGTCCGATACCCCCCGCCGAGCCTCAGTTTCCTCCATCTAACGTGCCGGGTCTCAGCTCCAGTCGGGTCTCGGGTGTCGTCGGCACTGTTCTCAGCCCCGCCGTCGGATCTCCCCGTGCCGGGTCTGAGCTACCTCCATCTCTCCGTCTCCGGGTCTCAGCTCCAGTCGAGTCTCGGGTGTCGTCGGCGCTGTTCTCAGTCCCGCCGTCGGGACCAGGAGCCGGCCCAGCCGTCCTGAGGTGGTCACGCCACCCCGTCATTAGCATGCGGAGCAGGCGCGCCTCGTCGCCGGCCGGCCACGAGGCCGGCGCCTCGGACGGCGGCAGCATCAGCCGCATATCATAGCAGTTGCAGCGTGATCATTGCGACAGCGGCACTGCGACGACGCAGTTGGCACTGCGTAGTTTGTAAAACATTGACGTGGTGTGACATCAGCATAGTTTTGGACAAAATATCGGGCTCAGTTTATCGACAACCATGCTTATGCCGGATAATTTCTGCTACTACTACTGCATTGCTACTTGTTTCACAATGCACTTGCCACGACGCCGCCACCACCACTACGATGTAACGGTTGCAAGAGGGCGGTACAGACTCCACACAGCCACGCGTCTCCAGCACCATCGTTACTGCAGCGACCCGCCCACCCGCCCGCACCCGGTCACTGCAGCCCACTGTGGCGGCAACATAGCCACCATTGCAACATCGATGCTCCTACCACCACTGTAACAACACGGCGTATCCGTGTCATACACGGTGACCCAGCCTGCTTATCCAGCGTTCGAGCTGATAATCGCCTCGTCGATCACGGCCGTCACCGGGCCCTCCTGCGTCGCCGTAAGTAACGGGTGCGGCCGGTGACCCCGGTGACCTGGCGAGGTCGGCGTCCAGCGGGCCCTGTCGGCGTGACGGCCGGCGGCTCTCGACCGCTCTCCCGCCACGGCGGCCGTGGGGCGCGCGCAAACCAAGGTCAGCCGCCGCAGGCCGACCAAGGCCGGCCGTCGGATCGACTCCGGCCGCGGCCGTCACGTAACGTAACGTGACGCGGTGTAACGCAGTGCGTCACGTTCGATTGGTCCGTGATGTCTCCACTGGCGAGACTTGGCCGGTCTTGGCCGGTCCTCAGCCCTTGGCGCAAAGTGCAAAACATGGGACCTCTGGAAGGTGCAGGAGGATCGTGGCAGGCCATGCAAACAATCGCGTTAGACATGGCCACCTCACCAGATACCGCCGACACCACATGGTGTTCCGCAACTAATGCTCCAAGCACAAGTTAAGGTCCTAGGAAGTCCCGACCCCAGGAGTGCCGGGTCCCATCACTGGCCGTGCAAAGCTCCGTCCACACCTGTGCAAAGCCCCGTCCACGGCCGTGTGAAGCCATGTGTGGCCGTACGTGGTGCCATCCGCAGCCCTACCGAGCCTCTTGTCCCCCGCCGTCTGAGTTCCCGCTGGCAATCACGCGCCACTGCCGTGCGAAGCCAGTACACCACGGCCACAAAAACCGCCGTGCTGGCCATACGTGAGGTGGTGGAGGTGGTGGTGCTGGGGGGAGGGGAGCACCTAAGCATGGGTCAGGCCAGAGCGGTACCAGGCAGATTGGACGAAGTCTAAGGCTTTTATATGGATGAGACGTACCGCTGGTCATGGGGTCTGAATGTAGCGGTAGGCGATGGCCGTACGTCTCCGCAAGTTCGAGAAAGACGTGCAGGGAAGGCTAGAATATTGCCTTTGTAAGCAGAAGCTGAAGAAAACAAAATGAAAACATGAAAACAGAACCAGAGTAGTGTGCTAGGTGTGTGGCCAGTGTGGCTGATGCATATGTGACGGTATCGAGAACACTGTTTACAGAGTGCACACTGAAATTTATTCAAACAGTTACAACCTGATCTGATGGGCATATCACATTGCTGTTCCAGAATGGGCAATGAATTGGCAACTTAGATGTGTGATAGACCGATGAGCTTATTGAAAAGTGTCGTTGTATTGGGATAGTGGATGAGTGTGCGCAGCAGGACCCTGGGTTTATTTCAGAACATGCCAACTGATTTCACCCAATAGAAAAATGTTAAGAACGAAATGTCTTGAGATCCGAAAACTTGAAAAATGCCCAAAAGTCTAATCTTGATTGGAGGTCAGGATGCGGATGGCGGACGGAAACGTTGAACGGAGCACGGGAAAGAGAGTTGGTGTGTGCTTAATGACGGGCGTACTTCGCGATGAGCGTTGAACTCCGAACTTTAGACTCTGGACGTTGGACTCTTGGCTTCGGACGCTGGACTCGAGGCTCCGAACTCTGCCTGTGACGGACTCTGAACCTCGCACACTGGGAGTCCGATTCAGTGACGGTCAGGCAGTACAGCAATGCAATGTTACGCCAGTGACGGCTATTGAGTGGCGCACCGGAGACGCTGGCGCTGGGACCGCCAGTTGCAGTCCCAGTCCCAGCTGCAGCCCCATCCCTTGGTGCAGCCCCAGCCCCGGCTAGAGCCGTGCCAGGCGGGGCGTATCTGTCGTTATCAGCTGCCCCGCTCGGCGGCTGGCAGCCGTGCCAGGACGGTCTGGCCGGCGGGCGGGGCGGGGCGGGGCGGGCCCTGTCGTAATGTGGGTCGCCGTTCCACTCGAGGCGATCTCCGGCGAGGTGGGGCGTGTCTCGCCGGGTCTCGGCGCGACGGCGCACGAAACGTCACGGAGCGTTATGGGGTGTGACGAGTGTCGCGGGTCGCGGTGTCAAGGAGTGTTACGGAATGCCGGAGGCTGCACAGGGCGTCACGGGGCGCTGGAAAACATCACGGTGCTGCAGGGCCACGGAAGATCACAGAGTATCAGCGAGTACCAGGATGCGTCACGGGGTATCGCAGATCATCACGAAATACCACCATGTCTCAGAACATCAAAGGATGTTGCGCAGCTTAAAGAGTGCCACAGACGTGACTTTCTTCGGATGTCGCTGAGTGAGGCAGAGTGTCCGACTGACACGGAGCGTCGGAAGGGGGGAGGAGGGTCACACCGCCCCTGTGCCCAGTGAGCCGGGCGCCGGAGTCGGCCTCTTCTGCCGGCCACGCCCGGCACCGGCCGCTCCTCGGCCGGAGTCCCGGCGCAGCGGAGCGGCTGCCGCTCAGCGCACCGCCGCTCAGCGAACTGACAGACGCTCAGAAACTCAGCGAGCCGCGGACACAATGGACGGGAGAGGGGGCACCGCGTGACCGAGGTCGGCACACGCTGCTGAGGACCTGCAGGGGAAGGCCTCTCCAGTGACGAGATGCAGGAGGGCCGGCCACTGAGGGCCTGCAGGGGAGGACCTCTCCAGTGACAGAGACAAAGGAGAGCTGGCCACTGAGGACCTGCAGGGGAGGACCTCTCCAGTGACGAGGGAGGCTGGCAGCAACTTCAGCCCGCTCGGCGCTAAAAAGGATCGGAGATTGATTAGATTCGCCGGGTTGTTTCAGGGCGGCAGTGCATAATGAACCTGTCGGATTTTAATGAGAGAGTGCATGGGGATGATTTAGTGAGCGTGCATCCTATGCCCATTTCCTCCACGGATGGTTACGTAATTAGCTTTAGTAAGGCGTTATAATGAGCTCAGGATAGTCGTTTGTAGGATGTATCAGTCCCGTCAACTACAAAGCGTACGCCTCTTTGGCGTGGCTGATAGGCGGAGGAAAGTTGTTAGAGTTGGAGGGCCTGGGTTGTCTGGCTGGGAACTGTCAATTTGAGACAATGTCTTTCCACACAACGCTGAAGCACTTATATTGCCGCTCTCCAAAAAAGGCTTCCGTACTGTGTGCCATGCGGTCTTCTGCACCCACAATAAAACTGAAAAATTGTTAAGTGTTCATGCACTGAATGCTGAATGAATCGCTTGATTAAGTTGAAAAATATCGGTGTTTAATAAGTGAAGTGAAGCGAACTTTACGCATCTAAGTGAAGCCTGGTTAAATTGTTCTTGACAAGATCTTACTGACTTTCATTCATGCTGTCGGACCATAGTGCAGTAGTCGAAAACCAAACAAGCAGCGTCCTCTGGTCAGCTCACACGCTCGACACCGTGCCAGTCACTAGTCGCACAGTCTCCTGCCCACAGCAGTCGGACGTCGCCCGTTCTGGCCTCCAGGCGGCCGTCTCTGCCGTTAATCGCGCCACCCCGTGTCGCGGCGACGCCGCTAACGAGCTCTGTGACCGGCGGTCGGGCCACGGCCCCGGACAATGCTCTGAGCTCGCGACGGCCAGCGCGCGGACCACACAAAAAAACCGCCGCCACGTTCGGCCGCCGGGACCGGAAGTGGGACCACCCGCGCGCGCGCCGCAGGTGGCGCGCCGAGCACCTGTTGCAGCCGAACAGCCCCTCCCGGCCCCTCGTGAGCCCTGTCCCGGCGCCGGCCGAGGCGTGGCGATGGTGGCGCGGCGGCGGCGGCGGCGGCGCGGCGGCGGCTTGCACGCGAGCGGAAATGCCGCCGGAAAAAGGTCGCGCCGACGACGCGCGTGAGAACGCCGTCGGCTGCGCTGTGCGCCGCGGGCTCCGCTCAGCTCTGGCAGGCTCAGCTGGGCTGCCTGGGCTCTGGCTGACTCTGCTGGGCTTCACGGGAACGGACAGAGTCAGTTCGCTGCCCTGGACAATCAGCTGGACTTCCCTGGGATGGACAGGGTTAGTCAGCTGCTCTAAACAATCAGTTGGACATCCCCAGCAATGGACGGCCTCTGGGAGGTCCGCCGTCTGTGTGCTGGATTACGACTTGCTTTTGTAGGATACGGTACCGGTAGCAGCCGCGGTTGTTCCTGAGGTTGTCCTTGACAGGATGCCGTTGGGGCGTGCGGCGGAAGGCCTGTTTGGCTCAAAGGGGGCGATCTTTATAGTGAAAAGCGCTGTTCCGAGCAAAAGGTCCCGCGTTTCATTTTTGCGAGGCCTTTTCGCACCTTCTGGTCTTCGCCAAACTCTTATGCACTTGTAACTCTTAATGGACGATAGATCAAGAAAGCATTGCGTTACGCACAACGTAACAGCATAAGCCGTCCTTCGTCCGAACCATAGCCGACTGTGCTGTTCATGCCTGGCTGGCTGTCCGACAGCGACCGTTCGGGCGTGACAACTGCCGCCTGCCGCCTGCCGCCTGCCTGCCGACTCCGGCCGGCCGACGCCTGACACCCTGAGGCGCCTGAAGCAGCCCCTGACACCCCTGACCCAGGGGCTGTACTTCTGGTGTTGCTCTGGCAACAACAGTATTCATATGATTAAGCATTTTGCCTGTGGTAATGCATTGGGAGAGTGGGCCTGCGACCGGTGCTGACAGCGCCAAAAATTTTCGGAGGCTCCACTCTTGCCTGCGGCTCCTGAGGACCCTGAGGCACCAGAGGTCTTGAAAGTGACAAGTAAAACCCCGACCAGCTGCCAACGGAAAAGTTGCGGCAGCGAAAATCCTGATCTGGCAACGGGTGAGAATAGTGTTGAAGGCCTGTTATCAGGGTCACAGCACGTACCTCCTGGTGTCCGAACCTTGGAAAGCGTCACGCACCCGGTACGTATCCCGCGAGCTTAACGAATCCACGCCAAATCCGTAAAATTCGAAAGTCAGTACCACTTTTGAGGAGTGTACGGTGGCTACTGCATTATGGATTGAGTCGCGATGGCATTGTCCGCACGATGTCGTAAGACTCCGGCCTTGCGTGGACAGGGTTGGACTATGGGTGGGTCGTGTTGCTCAACGCGCACGTGAGTAAATGGCAGGAGGTCCCCGAGTTTGTGAAGTTCATTGGCTTTCCTGGGTTCTGTTATCCAAGCCCCCTTTCGACTGCAGACTCTGTCGGGAAATCTCTTGAGTGCCGTGACTGGGCTGAATCATATTACTGACACATTTATGGTGATTCCTGGTGCAAAGGGGTCACTATGTTAGATGGCTCATTAGCACGTTCTTTGAGCGCAGTGTTCAGATCTTTTTAAAGGTTACACTGAGAAAGTCACAAAGCTTCACTCTTAAAATGTTATTACTGCTGCCAAATAACCCCATGCCTTTAATGCTTGCGGAAGGGAGAAGGGCAAAGGGGGACGACTGGAAACTCGACTCTCTCAGGACTCCGATGACATTATCGGAGTCACGGGTTCAGATGGTGGGTCTGCGGGAGCTCTCTCTGTTGGCGAGTTTTTCACGGCGTTTCCCGGCGCCGGGGTTTCTACCGGCGAACTGGTCCCGGGGCCACAGCCACGCTCTCCGGGAACCCGTGCGACATCGCTCGGGAAATCGAACCTAATGGACAGGTCGTTCGACGCAGCAGCAGGGCCATTAAACTGGCATTTCCGACGGCCTAAATGGCGCAGAGTGCGTGTCACTACTTGTTATTTTCATTTTTATCGGCGAGGCGAGGCGAGGCGAGGCGAGGTTCCATCGGTGAGAAAACAACGGAGATCTCCATGCCTGGACAGTCACAACGGAAATTGAGAACCATGGGCTGTTGTTCGTTAAGTCCATTTTCACTCTGAATATAATGAGCTTCGCAAGACCGCGTTGCACGCAAAACCACGTACGCCGGATCTGATCCGGACTCCGGACGACAGGTCTGTGATGGAACGGAAACAGAGTTCACGCGAGATGTCAAGGGATGACCACATTTGATGAGCTCATTTCAGATGAGCTTTGACCTCGTGTCGCCAGACGTGGTCATTGAAGCCCTGGTTTATTGCTAAACCGTAAAGAGAAGTGTAACAGCGCCGTCAGCCGGATATGAGGTGCCCGCCGGAGATAGTGTCCTGTTTGAAGCCGGGCTAAACTATCTTTTGAATGACCGTCCACGTGTACAGCAATGCGTTTCGTTTTATTTTATTGTGTCGAAAGTTAACGAAACCCAGAGGATGATAAAAGAGAAACTTTGGAGCTAGTTCGTCTTAAGTTGTCTGGTTAACTGAAAATCAGCACGCTCTCGGGTGGAATTTTGAAATTGACGTGAACGATAAGCATGCACGTGCAATCTGTCCGGCACAATCCATGACATATTTCTGTTATCTTGATGTACCGAAACTTGCGTTTTGTAAAGCCAACGTTGTATCCCCCCGTTTCGTGCAAGGATAACGAAAGCTTGCAGCCGTCGTATTTCACCATTTTTGCAATGACATGGTTTCGACATGGCGCTACATCCGTTTCCTGTGACAGCCTCTAAAAGCTCGCTACACATCCGTGTATTCGCCGCACGGCCGGTGCGCGGAATTCGGGCGGCGTCCCCCGGGCCCATGTGCAGGGAACCACTCGCGACGCCACAGCTCATCTTGGCGGCGGCGGCGGCGGCGGCGCGGCGCGTGACGCGACGATTAGCGGCGCAGCTGCGGCGTGACCAGCCGGCGGCCGGGCCAGTTCGCGCGCCCTCCCCCTCCCCCGCCGGTGTTTGTCGGTTTACTGGCCGCGGGCTATGTTGGTCGACCCTCCCGATGGCGTCACCTGCAGGGGTGGCAGTCTGCCACCTGTCTGCCCGGGGCGTGTCAGGCGGGCAGACGGCCACCACTGACGGAGGTGGCAGAATCTGCCACCTGGCTGTCTGTTGGGTGTCAGATGGGCAGAAGGCCACCGCCGAAGGAGGTGGAGGAATCAGCCACCTCTGTGCCCAGGGAATGACAGACAGGCAGAGGACCACCGGTCGCGGAGGCAGCACGAACACGTAGTGACGTCAAAGCTCTCCAATCGAGTAGGATTTGTCTTAACGCAACACCAGGGAACCCTTTCAACCTGTCAAAGCCCAGGCTCTGCACAACCGCTCGACAACCTTGACCCACCCCTGCCCAGCCCAGACCCAGCCGTCTGTCCAGCGTGTGCTCAGCCTCTGCCCAGCCCGCTGCACAGCGTCAGTCCTTCCCTGGCCCAGCGTCGACTGAGGCCCTCTGCAGTCCGGACATGCTCGGCACTGTTCTGCCGTCACGGGCCGCTACCGTCTGGCGGTGCGTCGCCTCTGACTGACGCCCGGCGCGGGGGCAGGCGACCGGACGGGGTCCGGACGGCCGCTCAGCGGCGGAGACCGCGGCGGAGATCGCGGCCGGAGATCGCGACGGAGATCGCGGCGGAGACTGCGGCGTAGTTCGCGGCGGAGATCGCGGCAGAAACAACCTGTGGAATCACGGCGGAAATCGCGAACTGAGACCGCGGGCGGAGACCGCGGAGGAGATCGCGGAGGAGATCGCGGAAAAGGGTTCGAGGGGCAACCGCGAGCAGGTATCGCAAATGAAGACCGGGAGAAGACTGGGAGCGGAGACTGGAAGCAGGACCAGGGGTTGAGATTTCGAGCGGAGACTGCGGACAGACCGGCGGACGAAGGCTGACAGCGGAACGATGGGTGGACTGGCGGACCGCCATCAGGAGGCAGGCATGCCTGAATCACCTCCGGACACTGGCTGTCGGCCGGCGGCGGCCGCTGCGATCGCGTCGGAGTTTTGCTACGGCGGAGATTTCCCACAGATCGGCCGCCGCCTCGTGACGGTAACCGACTCACGGCTGTCCGTACGGACTGATTCGGAGCAGCGATGTGGCGATACGCCGGGGAGATAAGAGAGCGGTCGCCTGAGCCGTCGGTCAGGCTGACCGCTCTTTGGCGCTATAAAACGACGAAACTTCACGGGCAAGAGCAAGGGCGGATCAAGACCTTGTGTTGTTGGGAGGGCAAATCACCGTGTAATCTGACCTAACCCCAAATGCTGATTTACCCTCGGTTTTCGTCACCTTAACCGTTTTGGAAAATTAATGCGTATTTTTTAAAACATTTCTTGCGGAAATAAAATGTTTGCATCTTTTCTTCCAAAAAGGGGCGGAGACAAAAGACGTTTTGCCACACCTTTTTTGGCGAAAGGGGGTATGGCCCCGATGGCCCCCCTGGATCCGCCAGTGGGTAGATACCGCGGTACGATGGCTTATCTGACCATGCCGATACTACTTCCTCGACTGATGACGACCTGATACCACAGAGTAACGGAACGGTACGGTTTTCTTAGCAGAATGGTCGCCGCTACGACTGACTTCCTTCCTCGGCGTCGCGTCGGTAAGACACCCATCGGGATGTGGAAATCGGCCCAGCGGCGTTGCATCACGCGGCAAACGAAAAGGAAAGCATTTACCCGGTCATTAGCGAAGGGGGCGCTCCTGTCCTCTGCCGCACGGCCGCCGGCGACTCCTGATTGTCTCGGGTCCGCGGCGACGCGCTAATTACCAGTTGTGAAACGGCCTCTGCGGCTGGTCGGCCGCCGCTCCGACCGACCGGCCGGACAAAGACGACCGTCGACCGGCCGGCGACACGCGGCGTCTGCTCAGAATGCGAGGCGGGCCGGCGCCGTGCCATCGCTCGCCGCGCCGGCGGCTGCGGCCCGCGCGACACTCACGCCAAGATGCCTGTGCCATGCCGGCAGGTATTCCAGAGCTTCGAGATTCTTGGGAATGCCTGGAAACAAGTTTGTGCTATAATCTAGTTGTTATTGAGATCTTGTATTAGACATATACCAGAAATAGATCAAGATCTGGAATGTATGCTAAAATACGGATGGTTGCAAACGCCACGTTGGCTTGGCGTTGCCAAGGTACCGCTCGTTGCTCTTGCGATGCCAGTTGCGTGGCCATGACGATCCAGCGCCCGAGTACTGCCAATAAGCCTTGGACCCCTACCAAGGCTCAGGCTGCCGACCGCGAGAAATGGCCGCGCCGCCGGCGAAAAATGCGCGTCGGTTTCGGCTGTGGGAACGTGAACCCGCGGGGTCAGATCCTCTGCCGGCGGCGGCGGGTATGCGGAAAACCGGGCGCCGCGCCCGAATCGGATATGGGCAGGTCTGCAGGACAGGCCGACGGCTGCAGGGCTATTCATCTGCCGCCATTGTTTGCGGAGTGGAAGCGGGTGGCGTTGGGCATGAGCTCTTCGTGCAGGAGGACGTGGTTGTCGGGTCGCCCAGCAGCGTAAAAAAAGATTACGCTGATGTTAATCCGTGTATGTTCAGCAGTCATGAAGAAGTCCTCTTCATGCAAGTTAGCGTTTCTTGACCAAATTTTGGGAAAGGCGGTACCACATAAGGCCCGAAAGATATCTTGTCCTCTTTCATGGTTTGTTGATTGTGGATGTAGCGCAGAAAATGAAACATGCACACGACACATGAATCATATGGCGCGTAGTGTTCTTTCTAAGTTTCAGGACACACGCGCTGTGCTTGCCTTTAGTACACTCACCGAACGAATTCCAATGTGGGACCTTCTTCACTTTCATTGATGGGAAAATAATTTGTGGGAAACGTCGTCGCGTTACACAATGCCGGTCTGTCAAACGAGGTCCCAGGATCAGCCAGGGTAGGACCTCCACGTCTGTGAAGCCTATTTTAGCAACCAGAGATGACAGCCTGGCATGGATGTAGTTCGTTATTCTTTTGTGGATGCTTCAGCACCCCCAGTGTTGATTGAAAACCCCAAATATGTGTGAATTTGGCGCTGGACGCTGAGAAGTGAGCATCCACATTGATTGGGATCATCCACATTGACCAAGATCATGGATGCATAGGCACCGTCAATCCATTTCAAGTTTATATTCCTACAGCTTTATCATATCTTTACAGTTTGGTCGCCGTTACTAAGTCGTTGAGCTTCGTTGCAATGGGCAAACGGTGACGCAAACGCAAAATAACGCGGTTCATTAGCTTCCATGAGTCTTTTCGAGGATGACAAATGCAGAAATACTGAATCGTGAGCAAAACCATTTCCCGAAGAAAATCGCAGAGCGCGGCAAATGACAGTGTTTCCAGTGAAAGTGCCGGGAGTTTCACGCGAAGCCGCGCCGTCTTCGGACCCACAACGGTGCCGTCTGTGATTTGCATCTGCAGCGGCCGGCGGCTGTCCGCGGAAGCGTGCACCTCACCTGATTTATATCTGGGAAAAGCTCGGACGCCGCCGCGTCGCTGCGCCTGCGCCACGGCGCGCTTTCTACAGCTGCCTCGCGGACGGCGCGGGTTAGCCGACCTCGTGCGCTCGCCAGATACCGTCTTGTGCGGCACTGCAGTCATGCTCGCTTCTTGTCGTTCGTTGCAGTCTCGGCCTCCATCAACTTCACGGAAAACGCTAGTATACCGGCGGCGGCCGCCGCCGACCGGTTATTTGCATGTGAGGAGGCGGTTCCCGTCTCCGCCGGTGGTGTCTCCATGCCGGCGCGTGGCGTAACCAGGAAGCCTCGCTTCCGCGTCCGCCAGCCCGATCAGCTCCGAATATGCACCCTCCGCTGACCGCGGTGGACCAAAGATAGTGCCCGGTTCACTTTCTTCAGCAGGCGTGTTTATATCCTAGGACGTGGCGGTGCGACTTCCTCACGGCGCGCAACGTTTCCGCGCTGCACCGCCCGAGCATTGTAGGAGATTCTATGTGTCGATTCGTTGTTGCTGTGGGCGATGAGGTGTACGCATGTCTTGTGTTTGTATGTATGCGGATGAGTCTATCGTGTTGCGTTCGCCTAGGTCACTAACGCACCCAGCAGTTAAGCTGGTAACGGTTTGCACAACTGACTTCTTATCTGATTCGCAGAATGATCCTTTGGTCTGTGCTTCCGTTGGTTAGAAAGGCGAATAGAACTACACGCATAATCTCCGCGTAATCTTACCTGGCGTATTTATCATACTGATGATAATGTCGAAAGGGAAGCATGATAACTTCATCGAAATGATTTGCCGTTCATCCTGCACAAGACGTATGTCTTCATTACGTGCGCTGTCTCGACGCATTTCTTTAATTGTTCCTGCGTTTTAATCTTCTTGACAAAGCGGTCAATTTCATTTCGAAGAGCACTGAGCAGACTTCGGTTTTCAACAAGCTTGATCTGAACCTGGGTCTGGTAAGATTATATTAACGATAGCCAATACTAACTGACGTGAATATAGACTGGATATTTTATGTACGATTGGTTATCATCTCGTCGACCAAGGTATTCTCGTCGCTAATGAAATGTAAAAATGGGTGATTGGTGGATGGAGGAAACAGGAAATCGATCAACGCCTTTCTTCCTTTCTGTTCTATTCCAGGTAAATATCTTTGTGATTTTGAGCAACTTTTTCTTTTGGGTGTATGTATTCGTGGCACGTATCTATTTCTTCTATTTCATTATGCGCCATTTTATTCTTTTCTGGTTGTCGTGTTTTTTGGAACGTTCTCTGGACGGGGTGCCGATTTCTGCGACTGGGAGGTCGGCCAACACGAGTTCTGTCTCCCCGTCCCCAGCGTGTGTGTCGTGCGGACATTTTCTCACGGAGCACCGTTTGTAATTGCTCCCATTTCGTCTAAAAGTGCGGCAGCCACGACGGCCAAATCGCTGCGGCAGCAATTATTTCAGTTTCGCTTCCTCGTCCGTCGGAAAGCGAAAAGTGAGGTATTTGGAAACCATCATCGCACTCTTGGATCAAACGCATGGGACCAGTTAAATGACACGGCGTCTGCACCTTAACTGTGGAAAGTTCTTTGCTGATGGATAACAAACTATTTCCTATGAAGCTGATGCCATGGCAGTCCGTAATTTTGCGGATGGTCCGCCCGAGTGTTCTTGAACATGCCTCCCACACTTTCTGTGTACCGAACGGCTTTTGAGGTGACGACTACAGTGAAAACGTTTAATTATGATCGTTACGAAATGACCACCGTATCACTCTCACAACGCCGAAACTGCGTGTCCCCGTCGTCAAATGTTAATGTATGTGGGAAGAATGTAGTCCGAGGCATTCTCAGCCACGCTTAGCGGTCTGTAACTGTGCCCCCCCATGCATGCATATGGGGACATTCTTTCTTTTTCTGTCAGTATACTTTCGTTCCTGAGCACGGTTGGCATGCTTCATTATTGCTGTGCCTGAAATGTCACTTTGTCACCTGTCAGTTTACTGACGCTAAATATTCGAAAGTTGTGCATCAGAATTTTGCGCTGAGGGTGAAAGATATGGAAAATGCTGCGACATTTATGACTCCATTTTTACACAAGCGTGGGTATGTCTAAACAGCCGACCGGAGAACAGCACCCTTAGACCAACTTTATCGTCATTCATGCCCATAATCCAGACCGTTCACTGTCCGATCGTCTCCTCTTATGCTATGGACACAGTGCCTTCCATTTACATAAAGTCGACTCTGCTTTGTTGACCAAGCGACGAACGTTGTTTGAACAGCGCAAATCAGTGATCGGCAGCCGAGGTTCGGACTGATTCAGCAGTTCAGAAACGTCTAGTTCAAACACGCGCGCTAAAACCTCCGCGTTTTTTTGCGTATCATCTGTGCCGAATGACGCTCGCTAAGTCGTCCGGACGCATTTTCGCCTCAGTTGCTCATTATTTTCCACTCAGAGGGTCATCAAAAATTAATGTGGACTGCACTGTTGCAGGTGACACAGCGGTCGGCTGCATTTGTGGTCGTGGATAGGGCTGCATTGCCGCATGTTTGCGCTGGTATTCCGTTACCCGACGCGCAACAGTTAACGCGCGCGGCGACTCAACGGACGGCGGCCCGAATGGCACAGGAAGAATTTCCGCCAAAGGCTCTATTAACGCGTGACGAATGTGCGCAGACGCCCTCGGGCGTTGTGGGCTGGTGAATGCCCTGAGCGTTCTCCAAACGCCCGGAGAGATTCGGACGCTCGAAAACTGGGAGGTAGAACACATCCGTCGAGCTTGAAACGCATGAAAACTGGGAAGTAAAGACGACTAAATAGATTTTGGCATAAGGCCTCATCTGGTAATATTTCGACAACGAGGTAGACAAGTGTTCAGGAATCATCTGATGGGCCGGAGAGGTTCAAGTTTGCTTCTGTTACAGCCTAACCGGTTATGATGAGTACATTATTGCTTTCACTCGCGCTTGGCTGTTGCGTGATGCTTGGTGAAGATGATACTGGCATTGTTCCGACGATGCTTTGCATCCACGTACCACTCCGGGCAGGGGCCAAGGTCGCCACCGGCTGTCAAAAGTTGAGGGAGAACGGAGCTTTAGAGCGCATTTCACCGCACAATCCCCAGAGGAAGAATGTAAGTTAAAAAAAGCTGGAGAGACGCATTTTCGGTCACCCCTGTTTCGGAGACTATGACCTTTGTTGCCAAACGTCTGAGGTTTTTTCGGATTAAATTGGTTACCAGAACGGAAAGAGGTCGAGCTTTAGTGCGATGTGCACGAAACGCGTCGCATGCGTGTCTCCACATCGACATGTATGTGTCTGTGCATGGGTACATTATTCGATTAACCGAAATCGGTTCAAAGCGTCAACCAGCTCAGCTGCTGTTTTGTGTATCAGCGATCAGCGCTGTCTGATCGGCTACATTTAGACAGAACGACCATGGAACAATGGCTAGAGAAGAGCTCCGCATCCCGCAGTCATAGTGTAACGGACAGGCTCTTGATTGCGGTAGAACTTCAGTGTTTGTGGTAGTAGGTGGCGTCAGAAATCAGTTGAACGACACGTAATTTATGTGAAGGAACTTTGACGGTGTGTGAGCATGACGCGTTCCCTAAGTTGTAATTTTTCCAATGTTTAATTCTTATTTTTTATTTTTTTTTATAATAATCTGTTAACTTTCCCCGTATATTAATCTAGTTCATGCAAGCTAGGAATACTGTAAACGTGTTCATTTCATAGGACCCGGAACTGTTGTTGAAGAGAGCTTAATAGGTTTGGAAGATGATGATGTGAGAATATTCAGATAACGTGAAGCTGATTTTTACTTTCAGTCACGCTGAAGTAGGTTACGGTGGCCCGGCATTTCAGCCCGGAATTCGCCTTTCGTGGTGGCCCTGGCCCTGCCACAAACCCAGAACTTTGTTACGTGAAAACTTGGGTTTTTTTCCTCTTTCCGAAGGTGTGGAGTAAGCTGCAGCATTCATGACTGCGAACCTTGGAAATTAATGCTGCACGCCCGTTTATGGTGGACACGGTCTGCATTGGAACGCAGGAAAATTCATTGGATACCAAGACATAATCCAGAACTGAGAATGAGTGCGTTAATGTTTTACGCGGTGTCCAACGTTTGCATGATATTAATGGCTGATATACTTTCACCGGCTTTTTCCAGTATAGCCTTAACGATCAGCTTGGTGTCGATGCCGAAAATCGGTTGGAACCAGTTGATTAAATGAACACAAGTACTCGCAAAAACTCACGACAATGGCATAGCAACGTTTGTTTCGGTTGTCGTCAACATTTGTCATCAAATTGACAGTCATCAAGCCGTCTTTACAATGATGAAGCAGTTCCATTGTTATCGTCAACTGTGATGCGAAACAGGACAGAAAAGACTATGAGTCACCATCACTTGTTTCTGAGTGCTTTTCGTCGCACGGGAGTCGTTCTCATGCAACAGATGTGTACAGCAAGAAGCAAGCAACTCAGCAACGGCGCTGCGTTACATGGGCCTCCACAGAGCAGATGTGCTGCCGACGCCGGCGGTCTACACCCGATCTCGAAAAATCGAGTCGGGGAAGAGGGGTGTCGCCCGATTTCGCGCACTAAAACGCAGACCCCTAGCAAATTGGTGCGTCAAAGGCCGAAAAAGTGGTAAATTGGCCATAATCCGGCCGTATCGTTCAGGCGGTTGGGCAAAAAGCGGCCAATTCATTACCGGCCCCCTCGGGAGGCGTGCCGATTGAGTCGATTGGCAGAGCCATAAACCGGCCAGGGGGTTACCGGCCAGAGCCCAGCGGCTGCCGCCGGACGACCACGATCGGACAGGAGTCTCGCGGAGACTGCAAACGGTCTCTGATACGCTGGCGACGAGTGGCCTGGTGTGAGGGCCTGGATATGTTCCTTACGTGCTATTCTGACCAAGAGTCTGAATATGACAGCTACGTGCCTGTCTGAACGTATGAATGAATATGCTCGCTGAGTGTCTGGTTTATGGTGGTTGTGGTATATGTCAGATCGGGCGCTGGCTTTTTTGGGAGAGGACATTTTTCTCGACATGCATATCGCATAGTCCTGTCGAAATGCGCCTTGATTTGGAGTCGCTGCGCGGTATTTGGCTTCCACCTGGATCTGGTGCACTTTGTGGCTCGTTTTGACACGGAAAGAAAGTGGTCCTGGATGAGACATTGGCCAATGTAGTCCCTATACGTCAGGGTTTCGTGCAACAGTCGCGCTTTTGTAATACGAACTCGCCCGGTAAGGCAGCATCTCTTGAAAAAGCCGGTCGGTCTCCTAGAAAAACTTGACCAATCGCATGCGGAGAGACATGTTCTGCAGCTTTGTGCAGCGCTCAGCGGACATGTTCATCACTGCGCCGTCTGGCGGTAGTCGAAATGAAGCACGTCGCGTGCCACGAATGACGTCATCGCTTTCCAGCCGGTCATTTTTCGGTAGGGCGGCCAGCCACGTCACGTGACGCGCCTGCAAGGCCTCCTCCACGGGACGTGGTGGCCTGCCGTGGTAAATATCACGTCACCTCAGACTGCAGGCCCGGCGAGGCGGCTCCGCCTGGTGCAACGTCACGTCACCGAATGGCAAGGACTCGCAGCGTGCGTCGGGCCTGGGATCTACCCATCCGCGCGCGAGGCTGTTCGGGTGTGGTCCGGTCGAGGGCGACTGGTCGACTTGCGCTGTCCAGCGTGGTGCATCGCCGGCTGCTGCTGGTCTGGGCGCAGCTGATCCGGACTGCTGATCTGAACTGCTGGTCTGGGCGCCACTGTGCCCTGTTGCTCTGCTGTGCTGGTGCGGGTTCTGGTGTTCTGCACCGCTGGTGCAGGCCTCTGCTGGTCTGAGCCGCTGGCCTGTGCCACTGTTTCGGCTGCCGCCGCTGCGCCCGCCGCTGATCCGACCAGCGCCGCCGGCGGGCCGGGGGGGAGGGGGGGGGGGCAGCGCGGCCTTGCAGCATGTAGGCCGGCCAGTTTTTGTGGCGGCTCCCCGCTCCGGCGGCCGGCGCGTCGCGTCACGGTCCGATAAGGCGCGAAGGCCCGCCTCGACCGGAGCCGCCGCGGGCCCCGGCCCGGAGGTCGGCCCGCCGGCTACCCCGCTCGTTAGTCGTCTAATTGGAGCCGGACGGCGGGCCGTCTGGGCGGGCGGCGGCCCGGCCGGCCGCCGCCTGTCCGGTGATGGAATCGGGATCGGATCGATCGGTCTCGATCGGGCCGAACCGGCGGGCGTCGGTGGATCGCCGGCCGCTGATCCTGCCGAGTTTTGCCGAGTACCGGCGCCGCTGCACGCTGCTGCTGCTGCGGCTGCTGACGGTGCGGTGCGGGAGGTGGTCAGGCGTGGATCGAGCCGAGCATCTTGGGGATCTCCCAGTGGCATCGGGGGCACATTGGGAAACAGGCATCATCTGCATGTAATGTTACTAAAATATGCAGAATGTTGGGGGAGAGGGTCGTGGTCCCACAACCCATCGAACACTTCCTGGGGTCTGTTGCGAGTTCCGGGATCGCTGTCGTCAGCTGTTGATCCGGACAGTGGGTTCCGCCGCAGGCGTGTGAACACTGTGCTCCCATCCGAAACGCCTCCCCGAGACCGGCCCATATCGACAACCCATCAGTCCCGCATCGGGGCTGGTTATAAGATCAGATCCAGACGCAGGATCTTGAACTGAATCTGGATCTGGTGCGCACGGATCTGACACTCCTCTGTCGGAGGGTGGTGCAGAGCAAGAGATCAAGTCAGATCATCTGAGCGCGAGGAGGCAGAATTCGGTGGCCGACAAAATGGCTGATGTGCTGTGTCGCTTGTGTAACGCCAAGCCGCAGAAGCTTTGCGAACTGCAAATGACGGCTGAAAATGTTTCGACAATGCCCGTCTTGTATTTTGTAAGGCTTAGGCACCATTAAGACGTCGTTTGTACTTCAGAGCTGCATCATTTCTTGACCCAGGTTCTGCTACTGTTACGAATACAATAGGGCCAGGGATAAATGAAGTCTACAGATTCCATATTCACGGCGGCTTGCCGCAAGTTCATTTTGTATCAAGGAACCCTGCTGCCAGCAGCGGTGAAACCTCCGCGGAGATGGCGGGGCAAACGTGATTTTGACCTTGTTTCTGTCCACGCACCGGCATGGTGGTAATGCCAAATGTTGCAAAATTTAAGGGGGGGGCAGCTGCTCCATCTCCCCCCCACCCGATTCCATTGCCCCTGTCTGCTGCTACTGTTTTACCATGGAGTGCAGCGCGGGAAAGCCTTTAGGCTCCAGGGCCACACAGCACTCCGTTCCTTCACTCCCGGTCGTCCGGCCTCGCTGCTTGCTCTTCACTCGGTCGCCGGCTCGGCCGCCGTCCACTTTCCTCGGCGACGCGGCGCGTCCTGCCGCGTTTTCCCGGATCCGGCAGCGCCGAGTCGCCGGTCGGAGCGTAATTCCGCGCGCCGCCGCCGCCGCCGGGCCCGTCTAATGGCCCGCTCATTTCCGGGAGGCACGGGATGCCTTCATAATCGGCGGCGGTCGCGGCGCGGAATCGGCGGCGGCCGCCGCGCGGAATCGGCGCCGTCTTCTCTGCCGCGCGCGGAAGCAGGCGGGAGGACGTTGCCAAGGCGCCTCGTGTCAGCCTGCTGCCATCAGGCTGACCAATAGGTCACTGCCTAGAGGCGGAAGTTTCTTTAGTTCGTTGCCGTTTAAAAAAACAAGTTGCCATAAGACCGGCTTATGGAAGTCTGGTTTGCAAAAGGGAAGGACGTGCCAGACAGATGCCAAACAAGGCTAGCCGCTGGGCAGTCCGGAATTTGAAAATGTTAGGGGTCACAGGCCGTGTAGACGTCACTAATTGCCCCGGTCAGGAGGTGGGCGCATGCGCCTTGCGTTCGGACCCGGCCGCCTCCCTGGGCAGTTACGGTCGGCGCCACGCGTGCCGGCGCGCGTCTGTTTGTCCGCGCCCACCGGCGTGAAATGACACAACGGCTCGGCCGGGACGCTGCGGCCCGCTTGTCACCCGGGAAAAAGCCGACGCCACGCTCAGCCGTGCCCGGCCGACCTCCGGTTATGGAGTGACGGCTCGCTCTTCGAGTGGCGCGTTTTTCGGCGTCACGGAGCGCCGTTACGTGCCGCTGTGACTTGACGCTGCTATGCCAGAGAGAGAGAGAGAGAGAGAGAGAGAGAGAGAGAGAGAGAGAGAGAGAGAGAGGGAGAGAGATAAAGGGGCAGGGAGCAAGAGGGCAGGGGAGGGGGAGGAAAAGACAAGTTGATCGGTTTCTGTTAGCCACTGACATCACACAAAGTGTGATAGGGGGAAGGGGTTTTCCCCGAGTCTCGTCGGATCTTGCGGCCCTCCCATTGGCCCATTTCGACAGTAAGTAGATCAGGACAACTCCAGGCAGATCCGGTCACAAGCGCTCGTCCCGGCCGGAAAACGCCAGAAACGCCGCTTCCGGTGTGCGTCTTCCGGTGGCGGCGGCGGCGGCGGCGAGGTCAGGGGTCGGTGACCCTGGTCGACCTGGTGGCCGGCGGTGAGTGCCGCTCAGTGGTCTACTTACGCTGGCAGCGGCTGCGGCGGCGGTAGCAGTAGTAGACGGCGACGTGGTTTGGAGTGGACGTCTTGCCGTGAAGACGAGACCAGACATGAGGTTTCCTCGAGGCCAGGTAAACATGCGGCATCTTTTTTCGCTTCACGCAAGTGCAGCTATTTACTTAATGTTAGCAGGAGTGTTTCAGCTACCGTAGGCAGTTTTATGGTGCCAAACTGCGTAGAGACAGTTTTGTATGCACAACATTCCCGCACACTAGGTTTGCGTCACCTGTGTTTACATTGCGCTGTTGTATTTCCTTGTGATGTCCTTGTACTTTCGGGTTCCCCGTGGAAATGTTTCTTTTGTGTTCCACGTGAAATATAACAAAGCAGCATCCTGACCATTAGAACGTCTGAAAACAGCTCAAATTATCGACACCGACGTGGTTGAATTCTGTCCCACTCCCAGTACTGAGTCGTCAGGGCAGAGCATAATTGGAAACTCACGCACTGTATTCAGACCACTCAAGCGGATAACTCACCGGCGCACACCTTTCTTTCCGTCGCGCCAGCGGGAGATGGTGACCTCACGAGGCAATTACAAGCAGGAATGCCCGCCGCCGCCCCATTGAGGTCCCGACAAAGGGTCACCCCGCTCATCGCATTATGTCCTGAACCCTACCCACCGCTCCCCATAAATTCTGGGCCGGCGTGCAAAACCCTGAAAGGGTCCTCCATTCCGCAGTTCGAGACTCATCTTTATGAGCGTCCCGGTGACCACTTTTTCCGCCCGGTCCTAATAACCCGAACTAAAAACGGGCCGGCGCCCTTAGATCTGCACGGTAAGGAAAGGTCGTGAGCGCCGACCAGACAAACTGCCTGCCCTGCCACCAGCGCCGCCGCCGCCGCCGCCGCTTCCTCGACAGGACAAGGACAACGGTCGTCTTGGTGCCTATGGGTGCGGACGGGCCGAGGAGGGGACTTGGATGGGAAAGGCGCCGAAGTCCGGGTTGATGTGGAAGACGAGGAATGGTAGGAACTCTGGGTTTGGCGTGAGATGGCAAGGTGTTGTGGCTCTGACCAATTCCTCCGATGCGGAGAGGCCGTGGCAATGATGAAGGAATCGCGCCGCGGGGGGAAGTCGACTGCCGTTACAGCCCAGAGCTGATGTCGTGCAGGGCGCTGACGTAAGGCAGATGGGACGAAAATAAATCTGTTGGATGTCAGACTCATTAAGAATGCCTCTGACTGAACAAACTCCCGATCATGAGAGGAAATTTGTTTTGATTGGTGCATGGAAAGTCTTCTTCATTTAACGAACTACAAGCAAAATGGACTCCATGGCCTCTGCGGTATACCCTTTGCACTGCCCTTACCCTGAATTCAAGCCTCAGGTTAGACCTCACACCTTTGTTCCTCTCAACCTTCACTAGCTTTTAATGCCGTGAACTTGGGACGCCACGCTTGGACCACATCCGCACGGCCTACTTCGCCAGGCAGCACTGATTTCATTGTCGCGCCCGAGAGAGGCGGGCGGGGGGAGGGGAATGCCCCCGCCGGATTCGCTGCAGCCTCGGCGGAATCCGTTCGGTCGGTGCGTATGCGTGAGCGGGCCCGCGCCGCTCGTGTGGCGTTGCGGAGGCGTGGCCGGGCCGGGCGCCGGTTCTCACGCTGGGCGGCGGGCCCGGCAGCGCCGTGTCGCTGCAGCGGGCCGCGCTGTCCGGGCGGAGCTGGCCGCCGCCGCCGCGGATTACGCCGGATCACAGACGCCGTGCTGATTGCGTTCCGGTTCAGCGGAACTGTCAGTGCTCTCGCGGTTCGGTTTTGAGTATTAGCTGCGCTGAACGCGTGGGAAAAAAGGGTGCGCGTTTCAGGTGGACAAGTCACTTGAAACATCACCCAAAGGAAGCATTTCTGTTACATCGTGAAGTCGAGATTTTTGCTGTAGTAGAACTGTGTCTTTTATAGCCAAAAAATGATCCTGTTGTCCTGAACACATCTCCTTGTCTTTCTATGATTGTTTCGTCTTTCCACTCGGTAAACACGGTGACAAAGATTGTAGCTTGGTAACTTCTTAGAGACGACGAGGTTACGTGAGAACTCTTGGTGTTCTAACACTGAGCGCAGTAAAGACACGAAGACGTATTTTGCAAGACCAAATTGCTTTTTGTATTCCTCTTTTCGTTGCTGCAACATAATGGAATTTTCAGAGACTTTTACAATCCTGAATGGGCGTCAATGCAAAAGCCATTTTCTCGCCAAGTCAATTATTTTTGCACAAAGAAATCAAGTGACATTTTTCCGTTTTGCGAACCCGTTTCAAACTAGTTCCCGCCGACCGCTGGAAAGCAGTTATCAGCAAAACGTTTCCGGTATTCTAACTCTGTTGCATGATGCGATACAAAGATGGAGCTCGGTTTCAAAGGCCCATTCGTGGAGGGGACTGCCCTGTCATTACACTGACAGACCCGTTCGGGACAATCGATCTGTGTAATTATTATTCCCGCAAACGGCAGGCATCGATCACAATTCGTTACCGTGGCAACCCGACAGGAGGAAGCGATTCGGCGACGTCTGAAGCCTCCTCCGAGACGCTTCTCCTTGAGTCTGAGCGATGGTCCAGCGACACAGACCGCCATGTCCGTCTTAGCTGTGCGCCGCGCGTTGCTCGCCAGTGGAGAATCTGTGAACACAGCCGCATGTTTTCGCCGGGTTTTCCGTCAGATCTGCGCCGGTGTTTTCGGCCGTGAAACGCCGGGGCGACGGATTGGCGGCAACCATGGCTACCTCCTGCGCGGGGCTGCGCAGTTCGCCGTCGGCGACGACATGGTCAAGGTCACCGGTGTCAGCCGTGATCCTCGGGGTCGCGGCTGACAAGATTGCCAACGGCGAGGCTCGGGGTGGTCGCCTCAGCTCGGCTGTGCTGCATGGACGGAGGAGACTGAGGGGTGAGGAAGGGCATCACTTAACCGTGAGGGGGGGGGGACCGTTAGAGGGTGGCCAGTGATTGGTTCTGCCTGTGCTCACCGTGTTATTACAGATGAGCGATCACTGGCTCTGGATGCAGCGGAGCGTGGCAGCAGGGGAGGGGTGTGCACTCTACTTCAACGGTCATGCTGATTTAAATTAGTACGGGAAACTCACCAACCCATGAAAGGACCCGCCTGCAGTTCACATCCCAACCACCATCGCGAAAAGGGATAAGGCGTGCTCCCATGGTCCTTGGTAAAGATTGTAAGGATAGCATCTGAATCATTCGCGCTACAGTTCGACATTGTCGTTATCGAGTGTTCGCCAAATTGTTGCCAATAAGTTACCTCTAAGCGTCTCTTCCCTGCTGCTGGCAGAATGTGCTTTCAATTGTGCTCCTTGCCTAGACATTGCAATATTTCCAAAGATATTACAAACTCCTGGCAAAAATTATGAAATAATTACATAGTTAATATAAAGTAATGTGCTCGCGTGAGGACACAGCAAACCACCATCACGACTGTCCATAAAAGAAATCGACTGCTACGTGCTCTTAGGCTGTGCGAACAGCAGCCGTTGCTGAAAACTTGGGCCGTCCTTTCACACGGCCATCTTGCTGCAAGGTGAAGGCGGGCCGCTACCCCATGCTCCTCGCTCCGCTGGGTTAAGTGTCATTTATCTCACGTTCCTGGGCGGCTGCAATCCTCCCACGAGATGCCAGCAGTGAAAGTGAACCGCCGTCGTCGTTGGAAGCATGTGCACTATCGAGAATCGATCCTCATGTGTGAAGGTGGTCTGCTGCACATATCAAGGCGGTCCATCGTCGCCTGAGGCGCTCCTGGAGGCGTGCTGGGCAGTAAATATCTGCAGCGTCGAGCATGGTAAGGGTGGGGCTGTGATTTACTTCGTTCCCTGGGGCCAGGACAGATCTTGTCTGACCTTCGGAGGGACGAAAGGCAAATAGTTCAGCAGGAGTACATCGTTTGCTCGGTGAAAAGGGAAGCTTCTCTCAGACGTACAGGTCACCCCTACAGCTGCGAAGCAGTAAGAAAGAATCAGATTCTGACCCCGTCTCCAAAAGCCATTTGCACCGTGGTAAGGTCGGGGGCGAACACAGAAGTACACCTGTTTTCCAGGCTATACTTTCCAAAGTTTGCTTTCGAAGTTGGCTTTTGTGTAACAACGTTTTGGCAAGGGCCGTCAGTCGGGAATGGCCGTTAAAAACCGATTCCGAAGTATTGGCTTCATCCCGGCTGACTGCAGTCAGCTGCCTCGTCTGCCCAGCACTAGTGTCCGGGCCGTTTGCCATCTCTGTGAGGCCGGGCGGTCCGCCGCCGTTGCCCGGTCATCCTGGCCGGCTCCACCTGCGGCGGCCCGGGGAGGCGTGGCCGACGCAGGGTCAACGCACGCTCCAGAACTGGCCTCCGATTGTTCGGCCGTGTGATAACGGGCGCCGCCTCCGCCGTGCAGCCGAGCCACACGGCCATCGTGCAACACGGCCTGGCAATGAGAGGCTCTGGAGGCGGCCACGGCCGGCCGCCACGCACGGCAGCCGGACTCCCGGCCGCTTCACGCGCAATTACGTCTCCCGGCCGGCGGAGCTGGCCTTGTTTATGCGTGGCAAGTCTCTGCGGTAATGGACGCTCGGGGAGCAGCCGCCCGCGGAATGCAGAGCAGTGCAGCGGCCGGTTACCGTTACGCCGACTGTGCGGCTCTGAGGCGGAACGGCGTCTCGCCCGGCCGTGAGAGCGCTGCGCGAGCTCGGGCCGGGCGGCCTCATCAGCTGATTGCCAGTCGAGGTCGCCGTCGGGTCTCGTCTAGTTGCATCATCTGTCCGAGCTCGTTATGGATTTGCGGGTTCATTGCCGTCATGTGACCTGCCTAATGCCCGGTTTGAGTATTCCACTCCAGCCTGTATTAGGCGCGCTTTGTGATTAGACATGCAGTAACTTCTGCTCATTAAGGCTTAATGGGACTGGCCAGCTGCGCCAGGTTTCGTACACGATGATTCGTAGGCGATCATTACCCGCCTGCTGCCTTGGGAAGGCCAGACGTGCCATGGACGTAAACTTTGCTACGTCTTTTTTCGCCTTCCCTTTTTCGTACATGTTTGGTTGTAAAAACGGCAAACTTGCTTTCTACAAGAACATTGCATTTGTAGACACCAACCAAGGACATCCATATCTGGAAGGTAGCTGGCGCAAGCGGAATCGGGCCGTGCATGGACATTTCCTTGCTACTGGAGCAGAAACTCAGCCCGGTAAACAAAGAAATGGGGGCGTTCTGCCAGGATAGCTGGACTGTATCCGGTATGTGGATAATCGGAGGCATCCGAAACGTCTGTTTGTGACAGCTGGGGTGCATGGTTTGCACCCAGGAGCCCCAGCCTGGGAAGTATAGGGAACGGGCAGTAAAGACGCGCTGAAGGAGGAATAATCAACCAGCTCATATATGACAAACAAGCAATTCCGTTGGCGAGGATATCATCGATGTGTGCATACGTTCGCGGCAGGGTATATTTAAGGAATCGTCTCGAGTTTAGTTCCGCCGTGCCCAGTGAGGAAAATGCACCTGCTTTTGATGGACAGCTTACAGTTCGCTCATTCATGCAGACACTCGTCGCCGACTATATCAGGCTGTTTGTCAGGCGCATCGTGTGTAAGAAGCCTTATGTTCGGCTATCTAGCTCTCGAGTAATGTTCCGACCTTTGACGTGAGTACCGGGCTGCTGAGTTCTTAAACAAAAACACGACCTGATGTCTGTTTTAAATCCAATACAGATGCGGCCTTTCGAGGTCAGGCTCTCGTGAAATGTGAGCGGGCAGGGGAGGGAGGAGCGCAGCAGTTATCTCCGTCTCTGGCCGCCGACTGAAGGCACGGAAGGCTCGTGACGACGGGCCCCGCTCTTTTCTGCGCCTTTTCTGCCGCGAACGGCCGCAGCGTTCATTTGCGACCGCTGCCTGGTCTAATGCAGCACGCCTGCATGAAGTCGGGGAGGTAAACACCTCATTGCGGGGCGCGGCCGAGCGGAAACAGCGCGTGCCACCGGCAGGGGGCCGCTCGTAATGACTCCGCCAATTGTCCGCTGGAGCGGGCAGGCCTTGAACCGACCGGCTGGCTAGGCAGTGAGCTCGCTGGTCCAGTAAACCGACGCCACATTGCAGTGTTGCACTGGTCCCAGTGGCTGGTGGCAGAGGCGGACACGAGAAACCTCTTTTGTCCGCTTCTCTCCTCCACATTTCCAGTTGAAACAGGGCGATGTATGGGGGATGGTTCTGCGCGCAGCTGGTCGTGTTCAGCACGTGTTTCGCGTGGGTGCAACATGAGTCTGTCGTGGACGTAACGTGCTAGCCGTGTCTCATCCGTATCCGCCTCACTGTCCGTGTCCGCGGCACTGTCTGTGTCCGCCGCACGGTCCGTGTCCGGCAAGCAGTGACTGTGTCGGCGGCAGTGAGCGTCTGTTCTGGTCGGCTCTGCTGGCACCGTTAGCGGGCACAGTAGCGGCTGCTTTTTCTACGGCCGCCGATTGCCATCGCTCATTGTGGCGGCCGGGCGCCGGGTTCGCCGCACCGTCCGCACTCCGATCAGATGCGCCGCAACTGTCGACCGTTCGTCGGGCGCGCCGGCCGGCCGGTGATCGGTCATCGGGTGCGGCGCGCAGACGTCAGTTCTGCGGCGTCAGTCATCAGTCGTCGGTCCACATAGGCAGCGCGCCGTCGTCAGTCATCAGTCAATAGTCGGCAGAAGCGACGCTGGGCCATCAGTCATCTGGCGGCGTCGAGGAGTCGCCAGTCAGTCTGATTCGTCGGACTTGAATCAGACTGGACTGGTGGACTGCCCGAAATAGCTGTTCCTCGGCTGTGCGCTGTTAAACGAATTGAGTTGCTGACCACAGTGTGGTGGTTGGCCCTCTTTGGCACTTTCGCAGCGTTGGGTAATGCTTGACCGAACTACTGAAACTAAAACGACACTACAGATCTATTACAGAACATTCGAAATACTCATTGCGGGCAAAAGAATCAGCCGTAAGTGACAAGTTAGGTGTTTAATCTAACTTAATCTGTCTAATGACTAATGAGGCACCGGTTAACTAACCCATCAACAGTAATCAGACGGCACTTATGAGCAGTCAGATGACAAATAACGACCTGTGGCTTGTTCGAGATCTGACTTTTTGACTTCTCAGGTTACCCGATATAAGTTACTCTATTTTCCAAAATGACGCACGACAACCAGCTTGGGACGTCATTCGCCTGCCCGTCCAGCATTCAGCCAAAACGCCACGAATCCTTTGCCCAAGACTTGGTGAACGAATGAGTTTGGCAAGCAAGTCAAATAGACTGGTTATCGACCAAGGTCCACTGATTTTCCATCCGACGCTAATAACAAAGCACACCTATTGACAGTGAAACCGACGGCTTTCTCAGGGAAACTGCATCCGAATGCTAGACTCGAGCGGATCATTTGCGCACCTGTCAACCATCTTCCATGCGAAATGATACAGCAAGGATAGCCTTCTTTCTTCGAGGGGCCAGTCCCTTATCTATCGCTTTTCTGAAATCCCCGCTCTGTTAATGACACGTTTGCGCGTTTTTGAACTGTGAGTTGATCAGTTACTCCAGGTTTAATTATCTGATCCTTTTGCGACCAGGTAACAGGAGAGATAGGCAGATACTGCTACTGGTTTCCAGACAGTCAGCTGTCGGCAAAACGATGTCTTGTGGTTTTTCCGTAATCCATTATAAATCATTTGCATTTTCAGGTGCTCAGCGGTCCACGGTCATGACAGATTATGCCTTGTCGTTTTTGATGTGTATGGAATGCAGGAATTTATCATTAGGGTTTCTTTGACGTTAATGATGAAAAACCAAGGCGGTTCTAGCATTCAAAAGAAAAACAAACTTAGTGAAGTGCTCCCTGGCCAAGAAATTCCTGAAAAACGTGTAAATAATTGCATGACCTCTTAGATGCCTTATCTCGATGGCAAGACAGGAATCATGCAGGAAATATACGACCAACCATTCCTGGTTCATTGCGCAAGAGAGCAAACATACACGACGACCAATTACTTCATAATTTTGAAGCGTCCTGCCGCTGTACTGTCGGCCCATCTCGATCATCCCGATCGCCGGCAGCACTCCACGGCCGGCGGCGGTGCGCGTCTGCGCAGAATCGCCGCCGGCCACCGGGCGCAGAGACCAGTGGCGGCGGCAGCGGTGCGCGTCTGAGCAGAATCGCCGCCGGCTACCGGGCGCGGAGCCCGGCGGAGCGTCGGCCGCTGACCCGGCGGCCACATGACGTGCGTCGCCGTTGACTGGCGCGCGTGCAACGCGCCGGCCGCACCGGACATCTGGCGAGACTGGACGGAGCGGCGGCCGCTGCGCTCAGCCGGCCGTTGACCCCCGTCCGCGGCGGCCGGCATAGGATTTGGCCGCCGACTCTGCCGGGTATTGTCTGGCGTTGCCAACTGGAGACGACTGAGGCCGGTCTGGGGCGGGTCTGGGCCTGAGCGAGGAACGTTGGCGGGTCTGTCGACTGGGGGATAGTCCGTCACCTGCGAAATTGTCTTCTGGCTGGTCTGGAGACTGGCCCAGGGTCTGTTACGCGCCAGTTAGCTCGGCTGAGGCTGGCGCGGGATGGTCTGTATGGTGGTCGGCCCAGCTGGCAGCTGTGTCGGTGGGTAACGTCCTCTGGTCTCCACTGGAGGCTAGCCTGCCTGCCGATCTAGGGTAGGTTCAGCCTCAGCGCTGGTCCATTTGATGGTCCATCTGTCTTGGGAACTGGAGCCCAAACATCTGCCGCCGACTCTGTCTGTCCGGGATGGAGCCCAAACAGCGAGCGGGTGGGAGTCTTGCCTTCTGGTCCCTCGACTGGAGTTTGATCTGTCCGTGTGTCTGCCGGTCCGCCTGGCCGGCCGCCGGCCTGCCTGCCGGGGGCCGGTCTCCGGTCTGGTCGGCGTGCGCTCTGTAGGCTGCGATGTGTGCTGGTCTCGACCTCACATGTGGGTCGGGCTGGACAATGGCGTGTTGGCACCAGACGCGGCGCGGCGGCCGCTGGCCCAGCCCAGCACTGGCGGCCATTGTGGGGCCCTGCTGCGACAGGCAGCGGCCTGCTGGCGATGCGTGGTCACGACGGACAAACGGCTTCAAAGGCGCCTCGCGTTCTCGCCACTTTCGAAAGATTGTGAGGTTTCTGATCTGTCCCATTTCACAACTGCAGATAAAGGTTGTTCATGGTGTCTTGAGAGCGTGGTGACTATTCAAACAGCCCTTCGTTGATCTGGGAGATCGGTGCGGGGAAAATATTAAAGACCGCCCGGCTAGGCAGGACCATAAAGGAACTACCGCCAGGAATCTGCCATAGATCGGCGACTTGAATCTCGTCCGGTAGCAGTGGAATCCGTGGAGTGCATATCTGAACAGCCGTTCCACAGGTCTTGCCGACTCTCTCACGCCGTAACGAGCCGGGACGGGTTCGCAGGCCGTCGCTGAGGATCCACCCATTCCTCGGTGGGTGGCCGTGCCAGGTCGGGGCATGAAAAACGCAGTAAACCGAACGACAGTGGCGTAAAAACAGGACGGCGTGTCTGCATCGTGACATCTGTGAGTCGAACGGGTGTGGTCGGGAGAGCGACTCAGTCCGCGTTTAGTCTCGTTCGACAGAGCGCTGCCCATTGGCCCAAAGACCAGGCCAGTGAACCGTGAACCGCGTAGACTGAAACCAGTTTGTTTACTTTTGTCGCACTCGTTATCGGCGTTGGAAAAAATGCAGCGGTACAAACGACCGTTGCAATGGGTGGCGCGGTTGTTGACGGGCTTTTTATTTCACGACCTGACCCCATCTGACGGTCACGGTTATGGTCGTTTATTTTATGCCCTGAGCATTCCTCCAAACGAACAATGCATGACCGTGGCTTGGGTGACATGCACGCAATCGATATTCCAAGCGCCACTGTAGGTTCAGGGAGAAGTTTCTATTCTCATGAACTGAATGCCAATGTGATCCGAGAATAACTCTAACCTTTTGAGCAGTCAGTCTGGTCCTTCCAGAGGTGAATCGCAGCTGCGTTTAATCTATACTGACTTAGGTATTTGGTGATGCACATCTGTTATGCCGCTAACGAAAGGACAGCTACAAAATGATCAGCTGTAAAAGTTCGTTTTTCCTGGGGAAATGGGGTATCATTATCATTACAATCAATTCATCTTCACGCTTCACATTATTTTAGTTACACGGCTGTCTGGCGTGGTCAGGCAGGTCGTCAGCAGAGCAGGACAGGCCCGGGACCTGACACACAAACCTCCCTCTCCCTCTCCACGGCTGTCTTTTGATCTGTCACGTGACCTCGACATTGGTCGTCCTCCCCTGCCCGCCCCCCCCCCCCCCCCTCCCCCCTCCGCCTGCTCCTTTCACTCGGCGGCGGCGGCCGGCACGGCGACAGAGCACGTACCGATAGCGCGCAGCACTCTCCCGCGACGTTTTTGCTGCGCTCACGAGAAGGGTCTTTGTAATGAAAAGGAAATGAAGACGTTTTTGTGCGCGGGATTATTCCGCACCATAATGGCGTAGTCCGTGATTCGATGCGACGGCAGTTATATCTCAATCCGCGCGGGAAAAATCTAACGCCTGAAAAGGAGGATTCGTTATCAAAGGGGCTCGTAAACGTAATCATTAACAACATGTTTTGTGGGAAGTTCTTATGCTGGTAGTGCAAGGAACACTATGTGAGGGAGGGCGATGTCCGTCTGGCATTTTTTCCCACGATACCTTCCGTCTTTAGGCGTGGAGTGCTGTATCAATTTATTGCTGATCTTACTGCTATGAGTTCCAAGGTTCTCATTCCTTTGTGAGGTAGTCGCTCAGGCAAGATTCCAGGCAGCACTGTTGGACCACACGGGTGCACTGCAAGTGCTTTTATGTTCGCTGCTGCAATGATGTGCCCAGAAACATAGCCCTGTCATGTGGTAGGTTACTAGCCAAAACAGATGTCGTTTCGTTTGAACGTTTCGAGAACGAACATACTGCATTGACAAATACAAACTCGCGTTTTTTATTTTTGGGTTGAGCCACCGTTCAGTTGCCTTGCCCCAGTTCCACATGTCATGAACAAACTGCTGTGTACCTACACCTACACAACAGGTATAGGTACATCCTCAGTTTTGCGAATCCAGTGCTACGGCTGTAGCGTTGCACGAATGGAATGATTTTTAATGTGGCATCGCCATAATTTTGGTATTTCCCTTCCATGGTTTCCAAGCAATGCGGATTTTAGGGGAAGTCGTGTTGGTAGATCAGTGCTTGCTTCATTTGCTCCTGACTTAGTTTTACGGCTTTCATCAGTTTAGTACAGATACGACGAGGTTACAAAAACGTTTGATTTTAAATCTTCTACCCGTTGGTGCCAACTGCCACTGATGCAAGGGAATCGTTGAACGTCTAGTCATTTTTTTTGTTGTTGATGGAATTTGGCAATAGGTCCATAGATGCAGCATTGAAGGAAAACTGTAGAGCCCCGACTCATCTGACTTTTACACCTCGGCGCTTTTTGCTCTCTTTAAATCTGGCACAATCTTACTTGGGTGATGGTTTTCGACCGTCATTGGTTTTCGGGTCGTAGTCGAAACGCAGGAAAGTTGGCCATCGCTCGTCACGAGCAAGTTAAAAAACAGCTACATTTGTTTGGTGATCAAGTCAGCTCATCTGCCGAGCGACCGCCTTGGGTCACGGCTGCCCGACTCCCAATAGCGGAGGTCCCGACCTCTCCGCCTGCCGCACGTGTCCACGCAGCACGTGCGGCACCGCACGACGTGCATATTCCGGTGGCGATGGGGGCGGCACGTGGCGCAGCTGGGCCGTGGAGAACATGTCGGCCACGTGAGGGCCGCGTCACGGCCGCGGGAAGGGCACTCAGCTGTTCTCAGGCGGCGCGCACGACCGTCCCCACCGGCCGACAACAGCTGATCGTCAGCTGACTACGAAATGTCGTCACGGCGGAGCACGCGTTTGGCCATTGCCGTCCGCGTTAATGGTCTCGCCGTGTGTGGCCTATGGACGACTGGCGAATTGGTAGCCGCGTTGGCGTGAGATAGTGTGGGAGCCTTAGCACGAAGGCGACAGCCTGCATCGTCTTAATGGGTGGCCATTTTTTGTGTGACGCCAGACGGAAAATTCCTATTCAGCGTAGCGCTAAACTGTTAGCAGGTTGAACCGTGAGATGATTAAATTAGTCTTGAACTGTAGTGACGTTCAGATCTAACTTTGAGGTGTTCCATTTTTTCCGGCAGTGGTGCGGTCCGAGTAGAGAGTTCGATGTCGAACTGCAGGGACGACGAGGCTGACAGGTCATCGAAGTCGTCACAGCGAACCCTCCAGCCGTCCGTGCCGCCCGAAATGACCAAACGTAGTCAGAGACTTTCGGCGTACTCTCGCCATTAGTTTAGCTTCATTGGCTGTTGGGTGGCGGTAAAGCGCAGTTAAGCCTGAAGACGCAGGAGACAAGCTCGAGTTTGCCCTGAACGACTGCGGGGCGATCATCTCCGTACAGGGGCGCGCCGCTTCTCTGCTTGCCCGCGTCGGCGACGCTGCCGTCACGACGTGATCGCCCCCTCCCCCCTCCTGCGCTTCGGTCGGCCGTGACGCCGCGTCACGGTCCGTCACCCGGCCCCGGACGGCGTCACGCAGACCCGGCCGGCGGGCAGCCGTCACCGACCAGACTCCGTCCGGGCTAACGTCAGTGGGGTGACGGCCAGTTGAAAAACCGCCACCAGTGGGACTGCGTTGGCGTCGGACTGACGTCATTGGTCTGATGACCGGCTGGGAGGCCATCACCAATCAGACCGTCGTGACCAGTGGACACCATTACACTGACCAGGAGCGGTGGAACTTCTTTGTAGACGGGGTCGGGAGCAAACGTGATTCTTACCTCGTTTCATTCCATGCAACACCATAGGGTTAAATCTTGCCCAAAGTTGAGGGGGGCAGCCGCCCCCTGCCCCGCGGTGGCAACGCCCCTGACATCGCCCCTGACTGAAGAACTGATGTCTATGAGCTAATGTGCCCAAGTGCACGGACATCACTGGTCGAACTGATGTCACGGAACCTACGTCAGGACTGGCGCCCCTGGATATGTTCCGAACAGACGTCAGTGGACTGCCGTCATCGATCTGACGTGTGCAGAGTGGCCTCTCCTTCGACTGATGTCAGTGGGTGGGTGCCATTTGCCTGGTGTAAGCACGCTGATCTCATCGTGCCCATCCCATCGGTCTGAGTTTAACGTAACGGCATTGCTGCCCTGGCACTGCCGGAATTCTGCTGCCAAAATGACGTCAGATCGTGGCATCATCCGCTTCCCGAATGGCGGTTGATGTCCGGGTCGAGCCACGCGCCCAGAAGTAGACAGGTTTAAAACAGCCGCGGATACAGAGTTCATGAGGTCACCTGTGTCGTCTGTAAGTGATGGGTGTCGTCACTGGGTCACAGACGCCCGCTCACGGCGCTTTGACGCCGTCTCGATGTGACGAATGCCATTCACAAACGGTCGGCTCAGTTCGTAACGCACGAAAATATCACAATGGTCACGATTTTATGCCAGCGTGTACCACCCAAAGAACACGACATGCCACTGTGTAAATATTCAACGCCTCTGAGCGGTTGTTTGTACGCAGGGAAGTGTTACCGTCCGGGTCACCCTCCGTTGAGCCCTGCGGTGTGATCGGGTCACGTCTACCGCGCCTGAGACAACTGCTGTGTTAACACTTGCCGAGCAGCCCCGCCTTCAGACACGGGCGTAGTCAGGCGGAGGGAAGGGGCATGGCCACCCTTGGGATTGAAACTGTAACGTCTCTTTACGCACCAAATAATTCAAAATTAGTGGTAATTTTCGGAACCCGAAAAGAAGGTGAACGAAATCCGAGAGTTTTCAATTTTGAGGGGGTTAGGTTTCTCGTGGCTCCCACTTTGACGAATTCCTGATCACCGCCCTGTCGTCAAAGTCCGGGTATCAGCCGCCTCACAGGCGGCCCGCCCTCTCACTCGTCCACGCACGGCGCCTCGCGAGGGCTTCTTGTCGGTGTTGTGCAAATCGCGCAATGGCCGCGGCCGCGCCGCATAGCTTACGTCACCGCCGTGTCGAGTCACTGCCCAGGCCGGTAACGGGCCGTCAGCGGCGGCGGCCCGCCGGGCAGCCGGTCTGCCGGCCGGACGGTTTTCGTTGTGCTGCGTGAATCGCCCGACGGCGGGAGCGGCGCGCGGTGTCGGCGGTCGGCGGGCGGCGCGTCCCCGGACGAGGACTGGACTCGCACCTCCGCGCTGAGGGGCCGGCTCGCCTGCTGTCGGCGTCGGTACAAAGAGAGGCCGACGCACGGGAGACGGTGTCCCTTGTAATACTGGATTTCAAGCTGCAGGGGCAGGGGCAGTAACAGGTGCTTGAGTGTGACCTAGCTGGATGTTAAGACCTTCATGTACTTAATACATTTCATGTATTTACGTAATTCACGTCGTTGTGCACTCCGAAACACGAAATCTCAACATTGCTCTTATTTTTTATTCATTGGGTTTAAAAGGAGACTGTGGACTGCGTGGAGAACTTCCTACGTACGTGCTTCGAGACACGTACGTAGGAAGAATGCGTTAAAACACTGCGGCATCATTTGGTCATTCCGTCTCCTAGCAACCGTTCAGCGAAGGAGCTCCGGTCGCTGACGTGGTCGATAGGTAGCCCGGTTTATGCCCCTCCCTGTACCAGGGGCAACTACCGGAACTGGAGCCGGCCTGCAGAAGCAGTCAGTACACCCCTGCGTACCGCGCCCCGCCTGAAAAGCGGCCGGCACTGGAGCCGGCGGCACTCCAGTGTCCCGCGCCCGACACTGACACTGGAGTCTGACGGCCAGAGCCGGAGCCGGAGCCGGAGCCGGCAGCCGCGGCCGGCACGCGCGGCACGCGACGGCCGCGGCCTCCGCCGGCCGGGCTCTGTCCTTCGGGCCGGCGCGTCGTTCTCAGCCGCGGCCGCTCTCGGTCGCCCGGCGGCCGTCCGCCGACCGCAGGGGCGTGGGAACCGATCCCGGCCGTCTTCCGGCTCCGGCCGACTCCGACCGACTCCCGGCGTGCCCCCGGCGGTCACCCCCCCCCCGAGCTCCGGTCATGGACTCGCCTCTGGCCGGCGACCGTCGACTGCCGCGGCGGGTGCGGCGTACGGGATCCGTCCCGTGCCGGAGCTGTGCAGTTTACGGGGATTGGCTCGCTCGGTGACCAAACGCCCCCCCCCCCCGGCTCCACCGGCTGGGAGAGTGAAAGGCGTCACGTGGGGGGGAAGGGATGTGAAGGCTGGGCTGGGTTTCATCGGATAAGCTTCAGCTGTCGTACAGCATAGAAGATACGACCAACAGCTGCCGAGCAGAAACCGGATACAATTCGTGATGTACATGAGACAGTATACACCTGACAACATTCAAAAGCCATACTCCGTCAAATCAGAATGGCACCCTCTTAACAGTTCCGTGGTAGCAGCTCCGAGGCGTACTTGGTATACACCTTTTTTGTCATTCCGTGGTACACCGAAGACGCTGCTGCGTCGGATGACGTTGGCGTGTTATGTTATGTTATATTATGTTATGTTGGCAGCACACTAATGCGGTCTCCGTGAACGGCGCCGCCTCGTGAGCTCCGCTGGCGTGACGCGCGCCGTTTGTCACGGTCCGGGCCGGCGGCGGTCTGGCACCGCACCGCAGAGCAGCCCTGCAACCGGCGCCGCGTCCTGTCCGGGTGAATCAGGTCCCGTGGCGGTATCGGAGATCGCTCCCCGGACCTGACCTTGCGGGACGGCGGGAGGGGACGCCGGGTGCGGTTTGTGGCCAGCCTTGGCAGCGGCCTGGCCCGTTTGTCGTGAGGCGGTGTCGTTAGCGTTGCAGCGTGTTGGTGCGGTCGTCCTGGTGAACGGGGAAAATCCGCCGGGGTGTACGTGCTGCTGACGTTCGACGCCTCTGGAGCGATCGCTCAGTCCGCCCGGTTCTCCCGCTGGGGCTCGGTAGAGGCCAGAGGAAAGGTAGAAACAAAACCGGAGGTCGCAGAAATTTAAGTAGAGACAGGTACAGAGACAGAGTCATAGGAGGTACATGGAGACAGAGACAAAGACAGGGATTAAATTAAAAACGAAGCCAGACACGGAAACCGATATCTAAACCGATATCTAATTTGTACGACGCCAACAACCATATCTAAACCGATATCTTGTCTGCATTGACAATGAAGAAGGAGGAAAAGGAAACATTCCGTCGTCTTGTTTTTCGCTGTTCGGCAAAAAGAAACACGAACTGCAGCGGGCGGGAGGCGTACGAGGAAAAATAAATAATCGGACGTGCAGGCAGAAGCAGAGACAGAGGCAGGGGCCGACGACGAGATCGCCACTGAGACAGGAACAGAGACCGGAGCCTCTTAGACCGGGCAGACCCATCAGAGCGTCCGCCGCATCGGTGCCCCATTTGTCATCGGGCACCGACCGTGGCCAGCCGCCTCGTCAGCTCGAAGGGATGCATATTCATGCACGGGCTCAGCCCAGCGGTACGGAGGCGGCGGCGGCGGCGGCGGCGGAGGCGGGGGCTTGGTCGAATGAGCCAGGCGTCCCTGCACGCGGGCTGTACGCCGAGCGCGTGAGCAGACTCCTTTTAGGGTCAGCGGGATTTACACTGTCATATGGAGATTCAGCGGAGACCGTGTCAAGGGCACGGTAGTTTACGGCGATCACCACGCTGCAGTGATAAGGAGCTTTTCGACGCTTCTCTTGTGCCAGTGAAAAGGACGTGTTACCAAGCTTGTTGCGCCCATCACTTGATGCTCGCTTTCACTTGACGTTGATTCATCCTCGTATTCATACATAGCACGTGGTATTTATCAGTCTATCACTGTGCACGAAAGCTGTCTCATGGCCCGATTTCGGTTTGCGTCAATCGAACTCCGGACAGAGGCCTGAGTTAACACACGTTTTACGTCAGTGTGGGTGTGAGCTGGTTGTAACGTTCAGTCCAGTCTCACTCTGACTTGTCCTCCTGCGCTTCCGCACCTCCTGAAGTAGGACGTTCTGGTCGAAGTTTCTCCGGTATATCTAATCTCAGATGGAGACCTCCTTGTATACGTTCTTGCGGAGGCTCCTCCGGAAGAACGTTAGTTTCTTGCAGTTTCTTGTAGTAGTTTCGCTAGTCTAGCTTTCGCCGTCTTGCAAACCTACAGTGAACCAAATGCCAAATGTCTGCAGAAGGCGCGCTTGATCGACGCTTTTGCTAATCTCCTTGCCGTGCCCTACTGAGGAACACAAAATTCTTAAACAACGTTCACTGTCTGCGACCAGCCACAAACCGCACGGAAAGCGAACGGAAAAATTTGAAGAATCCAGGTGTTTGTGCTTGGAGGGAGGTTTCCCATCAGCTACCGCGAGATTTTGTTTTATATCCAAGCTCAGTCACGGAAACCGTGTCCGCTGCATTCCCACGGCGACACGGGCGGATCGGACGTGCCGTCGCCGGTGTTCCGGGCTGCACCGAGGACGGGGAGACGCGAGACGCCGCTCCGCGGTCCCCGAGAGCGGCGGCGAGAACCTGCGAATCGCCGAGCGACGCCGTCTCGCCCGACCGCCGCCGCCTGCGAACGCGGCCGCGGCCACCGCCGGCGACGCGCGCCGTCACCGCCCTCCGATCCGTCACCGGCGTCACGCGTCACGCGGTCGCGCGTGGCGTCCCAGATGTGACCGGCCGCCGGGCGCGCCCGAGGGTCGCCCTGGACGCGTCCTCACCTGTTGTCCCGGGTGCGCTCGGGTGAACGGCGCTATATATGTTGTAGCCGCGGTTTCACGTTAGCCAGCGCCTGGTTTCTGCGGACGGCGTGAGCTGTTGGAGATCTGCTCGTCTGCATTGCTTATGTGTTTTTGTGTCGGTCTGTGCGCTCCTGTTGTGGAACATCGTCTTTCCTTTCTCGCACGCGGTTTTTTCTTGTTTCTCTCCGCAGCCATACATTACCTGACTGTTCTGAACTCCCCCCCCCCGTGTCGTGATGGAGTATCTCTCAGCTGGGATGCTGTTTTCTCTGATCTTAATGCAGTACCTCCAGTTCCGTTCCGTTGTCTGCCTTCCCCGGTGCAGTCCCTCCTTGTTCCAATTCAGTACCTCGCTGCCTGACGCAGTACCTCCCTGCCCTGATGTCGTAAATTCCTGTTGTGACGTGCGTCTCCTTCCCAGCCCTGATGCCGTACCTCCCTGTTCCGACGTCTTACGTCCCTGCTCTGACGTAGCGCCTCCGTCCTCTGACGCGGCGCCTCCCCTCTCTGAAGCGGTGCCTGATGTCCTGAGACGGTGCCCCGCAGCTGACGTGACCGTCGCTCCGCAGAAGCTGTGACGGGCTGCAGCCAGCCGGACTGTCTCACCTGCGGCGAGCGGGACCAGTGCACCGGCTGCGCGCGCGCCATCGTGCACGGCACGCGCCAGTGTGTCGCCACCTGCCCGGGCAACTACCGGCTGGTGCACAGCGACGTGGACGACTATCACGGCCTCCTCTGCAGAGGTGGGTACATGGGGTGGTCGGTGCAGGTGGGCACAGGAGGTTGCCGATGTATGTGGATACCGTGCGTGCTAGGTAAGAAGCGGGAAATGAGGATTTGTCGAGGCGGACACTGAGAGTGCTATGTAAAGATGGGGGTCTATGGGTGTTCTGCAAATGTGAACACATGAGCGCTAAATAGATTCTGCAGTCGGTGCACCCTAACACACTGATAAACAACAAAAAAATGAGACCGATAGAGGCGGACCAGTGCCTGGTGGATAAAGATGGACAGGTTTGGATGGTCTGTGGAGGTGGGTATGTACGGTGGCGTGGGTGGTCTGTAGACACGGATGCAGTGCTGTGGGCCTTCTGTAGAGGGGTGCACAGAGCGGTGTTGGTGTTTGGTAGTGTGTCCAGCGCAGCCGAGGTTTAGCACGGCCGGTGGTGTGAAGATCGGAGCCGATGCTGGTCGGTTGTCTTTCTTTGACGACGCGTACGGTAGCTGTGATTATTTAACGGTGTTGTTCCCGATATTGGTCAACATGTTGGGATACTTGTGGATTTCCTAATTAGTGACGATGAAATCTGAATTCCGAGGTATCCACCTCTTCACCTGCCTCACCCAAGCAATTCGCGCTTAATGAAGAGAGTTTGGCAATATTGCGCAGTACAGGGTTCTTAGTTGTGGTTTTCGACTGGACCTCCTTCGAAGAGATCGTAGTATATCGTACCTCAGGTAATCCATTCCACGTCAAGATTACTCGTTGTAAACTTGCTAATGACCGTAAAGGCTTATCCATCGCTCCGTTTTTGGAGTGCAGTCTGCAGCCGAGGCCTCATTGACATTGAAAACCGCAGGAGATTTGCTCTCGACGTGTACGTGATGGGCATAAACCGCGCGTGTCTGCCTCCTTTTCGGGTGAGAGGCTGCCCGATTTGGCATACGCTGCCGGGACAGGCACATCTTCGTGACTATCCAGAACCACTCTTATTTTTAACCGAGCGTAACAGCTGACGGCCGAATATGGATCACGATCGCCGGCAATGAAAAACGCCCTAGTAAGCACGACCTGGCACGGGGCGGCCATTAGACCCGGCGGGGGGTCAGCTCGTGAGTTCGGCTCCAGTTAGCGGCGCTCAAACGCGTCTGAACGCCGCCCAGCGTGCGGCTGCCGGGGCGGCGGCGGGGGCCGGGCTGTCGTGGGCCGCGTCGGCCGACCTTGAACGGAGCGCCTCGGGCCGGAGATAGCGGTCTGCCCTGACCTCTGCTCCGGCCGCCGCGGCAGAGCAGACGGCAGCCGCCGAGGTCCGGCCGCGCAGGGGCGCACCCAGAACGCTCCGTGAGGGGAGCCCGGCCTCACGAGGGTCTCAAGTCACCTAGTTCGTTGAAAAAGGGGCATGTCAAGTTGTAGTTGATACTTTTAGTTTCGGAGCAAATGTTCATCTATTTTGTAAAGTGTGCGCAGAAATGTACTTTCATCATTTCGGCCGGCAATGTAAGGATGGGTCCGGGCCCGGGCCTCAGCCCCGGGGAGCACCCGTGTCGTCGTCTGGTAGGCCCAGCCGCCCGGGCTGCGCCTCGATGGTCCTCTGGTCGACCCGGGCTAGGCTGAGTCTGAGACGTAATGAGCGTTGCGTCAGCTGTTTCACAACGATTAGCAGGGTAACGACGGGCGACTTAAATCCAAACAGCATTAATTAGTCGGGGATTACGAGCAGCGTGCATTAGACGGTCGCGATTCGCCAGAACACTTCGGGATTTTTCGTCGGACGACCAGGCACCAAACAGGACCAGGCAAGACTGTGCACCAAACCGCGGAGCGATGCTGGAATGTCCACAGTCGGGACAGCACCGAGGGCATGACCAACGGGAATGTGATTGGGGCTCGGATGGTTTGTTCCTCTCCATCGTCAAAGAGGCCCTGTGGCTTGTTATCAGGCCAGCTGCAAAACCTGAACACCTTTAGTCCATTTCGTCGTGACAGGGGACGCGATAAAATATCACGGGCCAAATGACCTAATGCATTGCATCGGTCGCATTGCTGAACCCGTTACGAAGCCACAGCTGCCCGCAGTAACTGACCATGCCGGTTACGGGAAATGCCTCCAAAATGGCCGCGCTCGTTGTGGGAACAGCTGATGCGGCCACTTGTGGTTGTGCTGGAGCATGCGAGACCGCATTCCTGAAAGCTGTCGGCGTCTTTAGCCGCCGCTTGGCGCTGGGTTCACACCTGCTGGCTTGGAGCGGCCAGACGCGGATCTCGGGGGGGGGGACCTTGGCCCCTTCGTTGGATAACTGAGCGCCAACGTACCTTTCGGCCCGCCTTTCGAAGGGAGACTGCAGATCGCTTGTTTTCGAAACAAGAAGTTGTTTAAATGTATGCAAATGTTCGGAGATGGCGAGTTACATGGATGGAGATTTGCCCCCCCCCCCCAGCACATGGTCTGGATCCGCCAGCGGACGCGGCTCTGTGCTGGTAGCATCGTTCTCTGCCTTCGCGGCGGAGAGCGGGAGAAATTGGCGTCTTGACGCCCTGGCCGTGTGACGAGCACGGCTCAGGTCGCGCGTTTCTTTTAGTACGTTGTCACTGGCTGCACAGGTAGCCTGTGACGAGTGCGGCAGCACGCTCGTCCACGGTTGCGTCTGACGTCGCTTCGGATCTGATCATTGCAAACTCTGTATCTTGTAACCAGGTTTCCTTCTTGAAAAATGCGTCCTTGGGAGCCGGCTGTGCTGGCTGCTGATATTGTGCTGTGTAAGGAGCGGGAGGCGAGAAGCCTTTGAAGGATAATTAACACATTTTGTCGACCCTTGCCCTGTTTATGCGAGATCATCTGGTGGCTGGGGATCCCTGGAGGACTTGACGCATGGACTGAGGTGCGCTTTGTCCTATTTGCCCCTGACCCGATAACTGCGGGCCCACAGAGATGATTATCAGGAACCATTGTCACGTAAAGGACATCATCTCACGGCGGGAGCAGATATCCACTGGGAACAAATACCTGAGCTAGTACGTAGTACTACTTAATAAATCAGGTGAATTATAAAAACCCACTTTGTGCTTCTTCCAGCTTTGCCTTATCGGCCAGCCGGATCGCCTTTCAACAGCGTAGCGACCCGACATGCATGCTAAAAATGGCAAAAATCGATGCCGCGAACGGCGGGAAAAATTCGGATCAGTCAAGGTGACCGTCCTATTTGTAGCGAGAACTTGTCCACTCCACCTTGCCGAATGGCACAACAGGTTGGCTGGCACTCGAGGCGACGTGCAGCCGCTAACGTGCAAACGTACTCTGCAAACGGAAAATCGGGCATTTTTGAAGGCGCCCTACAGCGCCTGCAATCGGGGCGCGATTCGAAGAGCGCCGTGCGCGCGCCTCTGCCGCATTCTCGGCCCTAGCAACCGCGGATCGGTGGGGGGGAGGGTCAGAGGTGAACTCCAGGGGTCACCGCCGGGTCAATGACGACTGGACTGCTGATACGGGACGGTACGGGAGGGGGAGGGGAAACGCAAGGCTATCGAGCAGAATCGGCATCTTTATCGTCGCCGACATCGCCGGCACGACGTGGCTTTGCTATCAGAGCCGACGGCGGCTCGGTGGGTCCGCACTCACGAGGCCGGCACTTCCGGTCACTTCCGGTGGGCCGACCACCGTGGGAACCCGCTCAGGGCGGATCTAAAAACTGGTCGGCACGACATGAACTGCCGATGGCTTGCACGCTCAGCTACCCAGACGGGATCTCTGTTTTTTCTTCAGTGCGTTATGCCGTGTCGTGCATTTATAGCGATTTGAAGGCCGTGACCTTTTTAATTGGACATACAGAACTTTCTCTGATGTTGAAGGCTGTAATTTTGCTTTCACGACCTGAGGCTGATGAGAATAAAATGGAAGAATGAGATTGGAACCAAAGCAGCGCGTACCTTTGAGTTATGCACATAGTAGGCCAGTACTAAGAACCGCCAATGTTTACAGGATGGACATTGAGGTTTATTTGTACAGTTACAACCTGGCGAGCCCACAACCAACCTGTGAACTGGCGCTTTAGAAACATTACATGTCCGTTTCGGAGTGGGCAATGGATTAATAATTTTGATGTGTGATAAACCATGAAATATGAATAATCATTATTTGCATGGTGCAATTGTATGAATGTGTAAGGCAGGATGACTCTTTCTGATTATTTGAGAACAAAAGGAACCATTTTACCCAGTCCAGCAGTTTGAAAACAAAATGTTTTAACCCTAATCCCAGCAGGTGGGGGGTGCTGAATCGGTCCCCCTCCCGGTTTTTTCCTTGTCAAGCGGAGGTTTTTTGGCGCAGGTTCGCGAAACTTGGTTACTTTTCTTAACTATTTTTTCTACGTCTAGTGCCAAGATGACATAGTTTCAGTTAACTCAGAAGTGGAGCCAGGTCACGTTTTTTGGAGGCACTTCAGGTCATTTGTGGCCCTGTTGAAGGTAAAAGAAAAGTGGCTTCCAAAAACAGGATTTTTAAGAGAGGAATTAAACCTTGCACGGGGGTATAGGTAAATAAATAGGCAAGCATACAAAAACAATGTAGTTAATCTCAGGTCAGTTGATAAGGTTAGGTTAAGGGCGAAAGTCAAAATGTAATTTGACGATAATTTTTGCGTTTTTTCCAAACGCAAAGACCGGAATTTACGTTTTAGAAGAGTGTCCGCTACTTGTGTACCAAGTTTCGGGTTGATATCTGGTAGGGTCACGGAGCTATGACCTGAAATGTAGGTGCGCGTAGCCGGTGTCACGACAGCCTTAAACTGAAAGTTTAGAAACAGTCAATTCAAGTGGTTGGAAACTTTTTAAAACAATATGAAACGCACTCAGGGTCATTCCATATGACTGAGGTCATTGGAGGGCATTTAAAGTCAAAGGTCGTAAGTTGACCTGACGAACATGTGCCCTCCCCTTTTTGCATGTCCCTGGCGCCGCCTATACTATTATTATTCAAACATTGTCATGCGATTTGGACTTTCTGAGTACAACATGACTAGAAAAAAACGAAAAAACAAGTTTTTTTGTTATTTCGGTTTTGAAAAGTCTCCTCCCGTTTTTGAAACCCTGTGAACGCCTATGAATATTTTCAGTATGGGTCAGAGGTAAAAGCCCTATCCATGAGCTCTCGATCCGGGCCAATTCCGTCAACATCGGTCCATTAACAGGGGAGTTAAAACAAGTCCAAAAATATCCCTCGTTTTGACTTTTTGTCCCTGTATTCATCCCTTTCAAGATTTTGGAAACATCTTTTGAGGAAGAATAGTTAAAGTCATGGAAAATCCATTGCGTCTGTTGGATGAAATCAGATCAGCAGTTCTCGAGGCCTTAGTGGGAGGGGGATTAATCCACACCTCTTCACTAGGAATCAAGTCATACCGTTTAGCCCTCCGGGAATAGCGTTAAAGTATGGGAGCTTTGAAAAGTGACCAAAATTCTGACCTTGCCTGTGTGTAAAGCACAGACATCACCAATAATCCGAAAGAAACATTCTGTCACCGTCGAAAGCAATTTATCGTGTCGTATCGTCTCGTGTATTCGTAAAACTGTTCATTAAGTTGTTCCTCCAGTTTTTGTAATACCAAGAAGGGCCTATCGGCAAGTGTACAAGCGTCACGCAGGCGTCACTTTACATGACACTTTGAGCGTGTTCTCACGGATCTGTGGAGTGCGGAGGTGCACTGGACATTGCAAGTGACGTTCTTAAAACTATTTACAGCAGCTTTGACTTCTCGTCCCACCAATGAGAGTTCGTTCCAGTTCGAGCAGTTCGCAGTTCGAGCCAGTGGCAACCGGGGACACCAATGGTAAATCAATGGAAGCGCCTGTTTTCAGTGCTCTTAGACGGACCGCACTGCCACGAGTTCCAGGTGCAAATCAGAGATTTTAGAAAAAGGATGGGATAGTGTTAGGGGTAGTCAGCCACCTGCGGAACCTAACTCTGCTGCACAGGGCGGCGAAGTGGAGTGGTTACCGTGCTGGCCCTGTGGCCGGAAGGTCCCCGGTTCGAGTCCGGCTAATAGCGATATTTCGCCGTCCCTCGCGACAGCCGGCGTGTGAGGATGCGACGCGAAAGCATGCGTTCAAGTTAAAAGTCCCCGTCTGCCTTGAAAGCAATGTTCATGATTCGTGCGCACGTCTGTCTGCGCCAAACGCGAGCCGCCGCTGCCGTTGCGGATGCCCTGCGCTTGCCACTCGTAAGGCTGACTAGCAGGTAGCGGCTTTTCCCCTACAGAGCCGCTGTAGCTTGGAACCGGCGAAACGGGCGTAATGCGGCGCCTATGTATTGTGACTTTTACTCCTGGACCATCATGTTTTTATTCCTCACGCCCCGATTTTTAATTTCTTTGACTAACTGACCTTGTTTTGTGCACGGGGTGTTCTGCATTTGTATACCGGGTGTTGGCGTAAAACCCACTTTGTGAACGCCTCCTAATAGACGAGTGCCGAATGCCGAATACCGACAGGAAGAGGTCAACAGTTTGCTCCGCCCTTGATTCGCCCCGGAGCGGTACCGTGCGGTACCGTGCGGTGCGGCGCGGTACGCCGCCAGTGACGTCCTGTCTCTCTCTCGCCCGCAGCCGCCCGGTTCCTGGACACGGCGGACATGACGACCGAGGAGCTGGTGGTGCTGGTGGCGGCGCTGGTCGGCGCGGCCGTCTGCATCGGCGTCCTGGTGGGCGCCTTCCTCTTCCTGCGCGTCCGGCGCAAAATGGACCCGCTGGCCGAGCGGCTGGAGGCACCGGGCTCTGGTGAGTGACGTCATATGGCTCTGAGGGGCAAAGGGACCCTCTGACAGACACTGTAGGCCTCATCTGGCCCTGCCAGGACCTGGTAGTGATGACGGGGGGAGGCTGGGGGTTGCATATGCCATTTCAGAGATCACCAACAGGCGGCTGCAGTTACTAGGCGGTACCGTTTTTTTTGTCTTCAGTACCTCAAAAAGCCCTCATTGGAGATGCCGTCATATGATTTGGTTGTTGATGTTCATCCGACGTACCTTGACAGCTTATCTATAGTTGTTCACGTGGGCTGGTCATCTCAAGGCTTTACGTTTAGCGTGTTGTCAAATGAGTTTCAATACTGGTAAGGTTTTCATGGCAGATTCGAAGGGAAGTGCAGCAAGTAGAAACTGTCGTTTGAAGTATTGGACCAATCTAGCGTTCGGCTGTTGAAGGTATTTCACAAAATGGTGACGTTCCGTGCTCTCGTATCACGGTTGCTGTCTTTCTCTCAGACGGCGATATGGTCAGTGGCCTGGAACGAATCCAGTTCCTGACTCGACTGCAGGCGCTGCGGCCCGAAACGCAGAACTTCCTGGAGATGCTGAACGACACCCGGAAAAAGTTCCACAGCAAAGGCTCGAAGGCAGGCGACGGAAGCGAGGACAACAAAAACAGGGCTTACAGGTGAGAAAACAAATGAACATGATTTTGAACTAAGTGCGATATGCTTTGGCAATGGTTTGGTTTGCTGCGAATCGGCGTTTCAGAATGCGGTTTATGATTATGTTTGGAACCAGACTGCTGATATGTGATAAATTCGATGACCAAACGGGGTATAGTATGCTACGGTTGGCTCAACTGACTGTTCCCGAAACTGAGTAGATAGTGTTGATAATGACAGTCGAAGACTTATGATAGTCTCATTCGTAACGTACAGCAAAAGTTGCCCTAAATTCATAAGCATCAATCTGCAGCAGAGTGCTCTTTGGGTGTTGAAACAGTTGGTACACGTCTGTCGGCAGGCTCATTATGTTCAGGGTGAAAGCAAATGACACTTTCGTGCCGATAATGCTAAATATTTTCTCACGCAGAACTTTCTGTTTGCAGTGTTTGTTTGCCGTGCATTGTTGAGCACAGGGAAACAGTGGATGGAAAAACGGTTCACCGAGTGTCTCGAGGGCAATGCAGTGTGAAACGCCGTGCTACCTGTGATTGCGCAGAACTTTTGCAGATAATGCGCCCATTTTCCCTTTTGTGTTCTCACCAGTGTACATGACGTTGGCCAAGCCCGCTGGGTACCCGTAGGCATCAGTGACTTGGACGGCGTTTGTAACATGAGCCGTGACGTCAGCAGCTCGGAACTCACGTCAGTGGCGTTAATGAATGTAAAGTCAACATCTATGACCGTTACCACTTGCACAGCCAATCCTAAGCCAAAATGAGTAGCAGCGTCAATGACATCACAAGCTCTGACGTCAGCTGGCGGGAGCCAGGATCGGCGGTTCGGCGGCCCTGACGTGGGTCTGTTTCCGGCGGCAGGTCCGTGCTGCGGGACCTGTCCCGGATCCTGACGCTGCTGAACAGGAAGGAGGAGCAGATCAAGACGGTGCCGGCCGACTGGCAGCGCCTGCTGGGCTGGGCCGAGCGACTCCTCAAACGATACAAACGACAGAAGGTCTCCAGGGTACGGACTTCGGGCGCTGATTGCCGTTGGTGTGAGGAATCTGGGAGCTCATGTGGACCGTCTTACGGTCCACATGGCACCGCTAGGCGCTTCTAAGCTTAGCGTCACGTGGGTGACCTTAAATGTATGATATTCATTATAGGCCATTTTGTGAGACGGAGTGATGGGGTCGAAAACGGTCGTTGACTGTGTCGGTGAACAGTTGTCTCGGTTGCCATGTGGTTGCCCATTTTCCCACGATAATCCATCGGGACCGGAACTCTGGCTCAAGTTGAGCTGACAAAGGCGCAGAACATTTTTGCAAGCCCAGCTCGTAAGGCGACGATAACATTCCGAATGTTTTCCAGGAATTCGGTTCGGCGCCCCACATCGAATACCTGGCCGGCCCGACTGCGCATGCGCCACCGAGTCGGCCGCGCTCGGCTGCCGGCCGCATCCACACCAATGGCGGCCTGCCGATGGGTTCGCACTTCAGCATCAGTCAGGCCATCATCGAGGAGGACGACGAGCTGGACGCCATCCAGAGCCTGCCCCCTATCGGCGGCGGAGACAAGCACAGCCGCACGGCGCCGCCGCGCGGCGGCGCCAAGTACCGCAAGCACGAGCCGGGCGGAGGCCGGCGGCGGCGGCGGCGGCGGCGGCGGAGGCGGCGGCGGTGGCGGCGGCGGCGGCGGCGGCGGCCGGCTGGCGCGCCAGGCGGCCGGGCGCTCGCACAACGTCAGCGTGCCGACCGGGCTGCACCTGCTGCCGGAGGAGCGCGCCGCCGCCAAGCCGGTGTTCGTGCACCAGGTGAACGGCGGCCACGGCGACCTGTTCGTGGATGGCAGCTGGCCGCGGCCGGCGGTCAGCCTGCGGCCAGCTTCCAGCGCGCACAGCCTGGCGGTCGGCGGCTGGCCGGCGCCGCCGCGTTCGCTGCCTCCGGGCGGCGGGGAAGCACACCCGCAGCGCGGCCCGCGGCCCACCTACAAGGACTGGCCGCTGGAGAAGCTCAAGCACGTGCGGCGCGCGGTGGCCGAGCGCGAGCGCACCTCCGACCTGACCGACACCACCACGGACGGGCAGAGCGGACACTCGGGAGGCAGCAGCAGCGCCGGCCTGCCGCAGCCGCCGCCGCCCGTCTACTCCGGCGAGCGCACCAAGCTCCAGCTGGACAGCAGCTTCAACGAGCACAGCGACTATATCGAACGCGACATCGACAGCTTCAGCGGGCGCTACTTCCACGAGCAGGAGCTCAGCACGGTGCTGTAGGGAGTGCGGGCTGGCGGAGTCGGTGTGGCGCCGAGTGCACGGGACACCGTTCTGACCGCGCGGGACACCATTTTGGCCCCGCGGGACGCCATTTTGACCGCGCGGTACGCCATTTTGAGCGAGAGCCGGCCGGAGTGTTTGCGGGGCTCGAAAGGCAGCGCCGAGCGTGACTCGCGAGACTCGGGGGGGTCCACGAGCCGCGAGTTGTGTGGAATGACTCGCGGAGGCTTGGGCGCGAATCGGCCCGAGTCGTGGCAGACCGCGCGAGACGGGTACGGCGGATAGACCGAGGCGATTCCGTGCGACCAGGAGCGGCCAGTTGTGGAAGCGACGAGAGACGGGAGTTGCGGCCCACCGGTGCCCAGCCGGAGAAAGGAGCGGGCTACGGTGCTGCCCTCTACTCCTGTGTACGGTGCTGCCATCTTGTGGTGGCCTCCCGAGTGTGACTGTGCCGTTGGAGTAAGGTGCGCCTGTGCAGCAGATGCTCCTCTTTCTTGTCTCGTCGCTTCGCCCTGATTGCAAGTTTGCTGGTGTGATTGCAGACCCATGTTTTGTGGAACGTTGAAGAGTTCGGCTTGGTTGCATACTTCGTGCGGCGTGCGGCGTGCAGTGTTGCAGACTGCGGCAATAGATGAGCGTTGAATGACTGAACGTGTTTCAACTGAATGGTGTCTATTCAATAGAGCCTGTCACGTCGACCATTCGTCTATGAATGGCTTTGTTAGGGGCATACAGTTCAACGGATTTGGCACATGCTCAATGGTGTGCTAGCGCGATAGCAGCATTGTTCTCAATGATGCGATACTGCGATGGCAGCAGTAAATTTGCATTCATTTAACCATTGCATTAGTAGGCGCCCAGAGTCCTGAACATTGAAGGAGGGCCCTAGAACCTTCCTACGCATTTTTTCTCAGTCGCAATGAAGTTATACTTACCACATGGAACAAATGCTGGCTAAACTGAGCAGGATACAAATTTGACGGGTAACGTCTCGGATTTATTTCAGTTATCCAGATTTAATTTTGCCGACGATGCGCTACCGGCTTACGACGTCGGCCGCTGGCACCCGCTCGTGCTTGAGAACACTGCGAGTGCAACATGAATTCACGAAGAAAGGGTTTTTGTATTACTGGTTTTGGTTGTGCTGTCATGAGACTCGCACCGGAAACTCGCATAGAAACGGTGAATGTTTATGCAAGCAGGCCAGTACCTGAATCAGGATCCTGTGGAATGCAAGTCATTTTTTGTCACCGAGGCATTCGCTGTCCCGGGCGTGTCATTGCATCATGTCAGAAGCCGTCAGGTCCCGACAAAAGCGGGCCCGCATTTCATGGGACCCACGAACATGTATGCATGCAAAAGCCGGTATGTATGCCACCCCGGATAAATCGCTGCGATGTAGATAATCTCCCTCACCGTGGGCATTCTCACATTCTAGACTTTTACCGACGCCGCCTGTTGCTAGCCGTACGACGTTTTTTGTGAGTTAGGCCGTAAGCCTCTTGTGTTCAGACTTCCAATCCTGTTTGTGTGTTTGCTGTGAGTTACGACGCACAGACTCTTGGGCCCAAGAGTCCGTGTCTTGAGTCAAGTCTTGTGGCTTGCCAGGCGTCAGTTAACTGTCTGCCCAGCCGTACCGGCTTGACCGGACCACAATCTGCACCGACCTCGACCAAAACACGCCGGAGGCGGGAAGTGCAAGATTAAAGGTGAGCCGCCAGACCGCAGGTGGGACGCAGCAACGTGGTCTGGACTGGGTCGGATGTCGTTTCTTCATTCATTTATTTTACGTCTGGGTCCATCCCCGATGCATGGCCAAGGCTAATAGGGCTATTCTTGGGCCCGAAGTCAAACAACTGGAACATGCACAATGGATAAAACACGCACACACGCACACACATAGTTCATGCGGAGCCTAGGAACAGGCGGAGTCAGCAAGAAAAGTGTTACCCAATGAAAAAAGTAGTCACAGCCGTCACAGCCAGTGGCAGAGGAAGTGCTTCATGCCAATGTCGATGACAAGCGTCGCTTCAGGACGCGCCTGAACTGCGACACTGACAGCGGCAAATTCAGGCGGTAAACCGAAGAAGAAATACAAACAGTGCAGATCATGCACCACAACGCGCTGACAACTTCTACCATTTACCCCGGGATCACCAAGGCAAACCCTGTGGTACCGCGCAGGACGTGGGGAGGGGGAGGGTTGAAGTGCCCAGGGGGTAACGGGAAATTAGCCGGATAGCAGCCAGTCTGAGTTCTGGGACAAAAAGGCACGGGTCCGAGTCCGGAGTCCGGACTCATGACTAAAAATGTCGATCCGAGCCCGAGTCCGTCACGAGGATGGCAGAGTCTGAGTCCGAGTTTTGCTGAAAAGTGGTTTGAATGGCGCAAAAGTTCCGCCGAAAGTGTGAAACACAGTCTGAAGTTTTGGCACTATAGAATTTTGCCTTTCCTTTTAAGCAAACACATTTAGATATTCCAGACATGTTGTCATGCAGAGGTAAAGACATACACAAAAACATCAGGAAACGAAAACGACGCAGCGGTTTTAAATTGCAAAGGTGAGTTCACTGGTTTCTGTGCGAAGCGATTTAAAACACCTTAAGGGCGAGCACCCAGCAATTGCCACAGGCAGCCCGTTTCATGATGCCGCTACTCTGTAAAGCAAGGCTAGCTTGGCCGACACGAGTTTGACACGAGGCAGGTGTATTTTTGTTCCGCTACAGAGGCGCGAGCCCAGCGGATTGAGCTCTCTCAGCGCCACATAAAGATCAGTGGAAGAGCTCTGAGGGCCTGTTCGTTTTGGAAGAGCCTTGAAGATTCCCAGGCCTCTTTGCAATCAAACGCCAGTGGAGAAAAACGACGGGATAATTCGTTTCGTCGTTCCTGCGCAGGGTGAGGCCGAACGGTGGCAGCCCGGTCGGCCACACCCTGCGGAGGCGCTGTGGCTGCCTGTTGGAGCAGCGCACGACCAACTGGTGACAGCAGGTAACGACGACGACGTACGGGAAACGAAGTCACACGACTTTGTGTTCAGCAAATGTGGCTGAACTGCAGGAACTGGATCCTGTGGGATATGGGAGAGTGAGAGACCTGGCCAGAGACGAATGAGACTGGTAAAAATGCGTTTCTCCTATGGTACAGAGTGATCATATGCAGTGATATTTACACATCAGGGATTGGTTCTGTTTTGGCTTACAGCAACACACACACACACACACACATACATACTAGCATATCTTATCCCATATTTTGGAAAACCGCGACACGCGTTCCACCATTAATTAGCCGGCAGTTTTGCCCATTCCAAATCACCGGCAGGATCCGTGCGTGCCGAATTCTGCCCCTCCGGGGTCGTTATGCCCTCTCCTTCTGCAGAGCTGCTCGAGGTCAGGCGTCTGTTCCTGCCAGCGTTCAAAATGCGTCCACGCAATGTTCCGCGCTCAGGATAACTTGCCATCACATCGGACATGAAATTCAAAATGGCGGCAGCAGCCCCGAGAGTCAGCTTTTATTTTTAGACGTGGTTCGGTCATCATCGGGATCATCAGATCAAAGAGACACTAAATGGGACTCAGACTCGGACTGTAGGCGTACGGACTCAGGTTCGCAATTCGTCCGCCATTTTGAACTCAAACTAGGCGGTGTTTCGTTGTGTACTTTTTGCATCGTTTTGCTTGCTGTGGGCGAGGGAACCTCCCGACGACTGGAATGGTCGGAATGAAAAGCGAACCCACCAGCGACTCATCTTTGCTACCTTGCCGCATCCGACACCCACAGTAACCGGGCCACAGACAGAGGATCGCTAGGGTCTCATGTTGCGACTCCGTAAAAGAAAATACGTACGACGTACTTAAATACGCCTTCTCAATTACAGAACGTCCGAAAACATTCGCCAGTTTCACAAACTTCTCAGAAATGTTAGCACTGTATCATGCTTCACCCATCTTGGTGAGATTCTACCGAGGCCTGAAGATCGCGCCGGCCAGTTACCGTGCGGTAACCCACTGCGCAGGATGCTCCTCCCAGAGGTTGGTTACCCGTCGGTCCAGGCTCCGATCACCAGGTTACTCCCATTCGTCACAAAAAGCCACGACGTTCATAAACTTCTACTCCACGGCCAATCAACCAGGGAGTCTTTCAGGGATCGTCCTTTGGACCCTCTGCACTTCACCATCGTCGCCAGCGACCTCGGCCTTCATTACGTCGGCGTTTTTGTTGTACAATACGCCAGCGACACCCAGGCTCTCGTCTCTGGCCAAAAATTCCGATCTTCCGGCGCTGGTCGATGACATGAGACCAGCCTAGTGTCACTGGAAGAGTGCTTTCGCTCTAACGGCCTGAAGGTGAACGAGACGACCGACATTTGAGCTCCTCCCTCTAGGCATGAGACAAAACATGCATAGCTTACGCTTGTTCGCAGTAAAATTGCGCGACAAAATACCGGTCACCTTCGCCGAAGCCAAAAATCTGGCCATTACGTCTCACCGTTACCTCTCCTGGGATTCGCACGTTGCTCAGCTTTCTCGGTAGTGTGTCGGGGTCCTGTCTGCTATATCCTATCTCCGCCATTACCTGGCCCTTTGCTCCATGCCCACTATTGTGACCGCCCTGGTGTTCCCTCATGTCCGTTATTGTCTCTCAGTGTGCGGCAACGGTTCTGCCACGAACATGGCTGCCGTTCAAAGAATTTTGAACTTTTCCGCTAGAATTGTCTGTGGGAAGCGCAAATTCGATCACATTTCTGGAGTGCGTAAAAGCCTGGGTTGGCTGTGATATATATATATATATATATATATATATATATATATATATATATATATATATGGTCCATCGACGTTTTTAATTGACAGTTATTTTTACTGGTTTGAATGTTGAATTCATTTCCGCCTTATTACAGTACTAAAGCCACGAAATCACGGCTGAAGATTTCCAGACATTTTTTTGGAATGTTTGGAGGAAGGAGAAGAAACGAGGTTTTTCTGCGATAGGCCCTTATGATAAATTCCATGAGCATTAGGGGTTCTAGGTCCTCCTATCCCTCGAGCATCACCAACCATGTATAAAAGTGTAGCTCGAAAACGGCGGCTGACAGCAGTGTGGCCCTGGTTTTCACTGAAGCGCACTTCTGTGAATCGCACGGTCGTTAAATACACGACATTATTAACTACTGGTCGTAGAGCGTATGCAGTGAAATTGAGGACCGATTTGTTATCAATAAGAGCTCATTAATTAAGCTCAGTATCTAAGCAGCTTGAAAAGTGGCATATCAATACTACACATAAAGCTCGGTTGCTCTTCCATTTGGTTTCATCGTTTCCCATGACCAAGAAGACACTCTCTACATCTTAGATACATTTTTATGCGATGCGTTTTTATACAGCATACCATATTACAGCTCACCGCCAAATCACAGGAGGAATTTTGTGAGTTGCTCAAGCGTTTGGATCTGCTTTGTTGATCTGCATTTTATATTTCTGTGTTTTGCTGACTCATTTTGGGGCGTTAGCCACGTCTGTCGCCGACATCCGCGACGTGACACAGACAAAACAAATGTCACGCAGCAGAGTGACACCCTACGACACGCGGTATATCGCAGCTGTCTCAACTGGCACGGTCCCTCACTGATTCTAAACTCACTTGGCGTCATTCAGCTTTTCAGCACTCTGCAGCGGCATACGATTCAAACTGACGGATGCGTCAAGCTGTTGTCGCGATGTTGACGAAACTTTTGGCGCGCAGCGATGAAGGGACGTTTCTAAACACGTTCAAAATTCACAGCCATCGTAGCGATTACGGTGCGTATCGCGTCCCGTCTGTGTCGCGGTCGTGTCAGCTTTATGGTTCGCCTGCTGGCCTCAGCGTGCCGCCGGGATGACATCGGCGTCAGTCCGCAGTGACGTCGACGTCAGTCGGCCGTGGCGCTGCTCTTTATTGCCGGAAAATTCCGCCAATGACTGACATAAGCGGCAAGCTGAATTCTGCCAGTGTTCAATATGAAACAAACAGAAGGTTTGTTTTCAGCCTGGTGAATCGTCAAAATCCGAACAAGCAGAAGGCGAACCATAAAGATTCGGTGCGTGTCGACTTTTCAGTCGGAGCCGAGACAGACGGCGGGCTGCGGCGCCTAGACTCTTTGCTCCAGACGGAGATGGGCCGCAGGTCGGCGTTCTGACACTCTGCCGCGGGCGGCGTCAGGCTCCAGCTCGTTGTTCCGTCCTCTGCCGCGTCTGCCGCTGCAGACCGCGCGGTCGGCGGGATCGGCTCAGAGCTTCTTCTTCATCCTGGTGCAGAGCACCAGGCCGGTGTCGACCAGAGCCAGGAAGCCGAGCGGACAGTCGTCCTGGCAGAAGGTGGAGTTGCGCACGGTGATGGGCTCCTCCCCCTGCTCGCACTCGCCACGAGCGGCCACGCACTGGAACGGCGCCGTCGAGTTCTTGCAGAAACCGACCGTCTGCAGGAGCGGGGCGACATTAAGCAGTGCTGGCATCAGACCGGGGGTGCTGGACAATGCGAGAGGGAGACATAATGTGGTGCTGGCGCCGTGCCGGTGGATGCTGGGCAATGCAGGAGGATGCTGTGAGCAGGGGTCGATCCAGCAATTCAGTCGACCATCCTGGGCAAGAACTGGACTGCCAAGTGGGGGGTCGGCGTGGCCGCCAAAATCCGACAACCGGACCATTTGCAGGCTGGACAACGAATTAACAAATCGACAACCAGGCAGATCCAACCCGAAACCAGCCATCGAATTTGTCAACCGACCATCCAAAGACAAAGCAAACCACCGGCCTCGACCGGCCGGCGAGGCAGCAGCGGACGTGAGATGATCTCTCAGCTGTCCACTCTCTTGCCCTCGCAAAGTCCGGACCTGTGCCCCCGTTTACCCTGCCTTTTCGGCAGCAAAACGTGATGCTTAAACCCATCTCCTTAAACTTATAACCTGCCACCGACTGGAATGGTTGAAGGGGCTTCATTGAAATTAATATACAAATCGTCTAAGAGTGCAGCGCTGTGTATCTAAATATGTTTGCCCTTTTACTGTGTAGACATATATAGTTGTCTTAATCACCCCCTTTCCTTGCGTCACGAGATGCCCGGTATTTACTATGTACTGCATGGATGGGTTAAATCGACCAGCAAATGAACAAATAAACAAACAAACAAACGAACAAACAAACAGACTGGCGGTGGAATCACTCCACCGCCTGCCAGCCCCCCCCCTTCCCACACCTACACTCACGTCAATCAACTGCTGGCGGGCGTCGTCCACCACCTCGCCGACGATGACGCGCAGGTCCGGACCCGACTCTGCCGACACCGCAGTAGCCGCCGCCAGCAGCAGCAGCAATCGCAGCGGCCCACCGCCGGCAGCCATGGTGCGGAGCTGAGGCCGCGGCCGCCCGCCCGGCCGACTTTATACCGCGCCGGCGCGCCGTGTTCGGCCGCGGCTGGCGCGGCGAGCGGCAGCACAGTTTGACCAATGACGACATGGTTTCGTGCTATGACATGGAGCAACTGCCATGCTTGTCGTGCTTTGAGGGATTGGTTTCCTTAGCCGCGGTTGATAGTCCTTGACGAAATTTCGATCCTGTGATATTGGCTTTCTCAAAGACTCTAATGCATATTTAAAACATCGTGAAATTAGTAAGGAAGTGACATATTTAATGAGAACATTTCACCTAGCGCTGTCTTCATAAGTCAGTTAAGTTCACCCCAAAATCTTTCTCTTTCACTGTAAGAAAATCCTGCAACCATAAACGTGAAAAAGAATATTTCGGATTTTTTCGCGGAGGGGAACGCAAACGACGCATTCCACAATCCTAAAAACAACAAGAAGAGCGTAATTTGTTGGAAAATCACCCAAATATTAAAGCAAATGTGATCGTTTTGTGGAGCCTTCTCCTTCAGCCAATCTGAATCACTGACTATGACTGTGCTGATGTTTGCTTGCTTGCACTAACTGACACTGTGTTCACGTTCGCCATGTCCAAACTGTCATGCCTATGCTCAAAATCATCATCCATTATCATTTAATAGCAGAATCAGTTTTCTCCCAAGGATCTATTACTTGGATAATGTCATGGTCAAATCCACATGGTAACAGTGACACATCCCCATATTCAAATCATTAACCCGCTTTTTGGCCAGACTAAAAACCATCTGCGCAGAAAGCTAATAATTTCAGTTTCGTCTACGTGCTCTGCCCTGTAAAGAACGTTGCAATATTTTACACCAAACTGCGAGGTAAGTTTGTCACGTCATCTTTGAAGCGTGCATGTGTCATTGCCAAAACGGCTTTCCTTCGCGTAAAGAAACGCTAAAAGTTTTATAAGAAGAATCTTATACGCCGTCGCAGCACTTTAGGTAACGGTGGATGGGTTCCATCAATCTCATCAGGAACTTTAACGCACTTGGTAATTTTTTTGGCGATTAATTATAAGTTATTCATAGTATATTATGCCATTGGTCACCGTTAGTATGATTAATAAAGCTTACAGTACTTCGTCACCACGAAACAAGCAAGCGAACGCAGTTATCTAGCAATGACATTATCCAACGTATTTTGGTCTCGATTCGCGACCGTTCGATGGCGCAATGGGCCGTTTGTCAAGCCGTCTCACGTTGGATGCGCTGCAACGTCTTACTGAGTTAGTTTTAGTTTTCGTTTGCCACGGCTTCTGCTGCGGGTATATTTCCCTCAGTCACTATCTTTGAAGTGCAAAGGAAGCCAAAACATGGACCAGAAACATTATGCGGTAAAGCACACACACACGCAACACGCGTCCGGCGACAGTAAAAACACGCAGTATTCACGCACGAAATAGCGCTGGCAGATAAACGAAAACGCGGACATGGAAACCATTCAGCGATTATTTAGAGAACATCTCCTGTCACTCCGGACGCATTTTTATCATATATGGCTGCTATCAGTGCATCCCATCTGAACAGAAGCTAACGTGGGAAAACCGAATATCTCTATTACGAATACAAAGTCAAATTCATTGAAACTGAAGGTGAAACATTCGGTGCATACAAGTTAAACTCTTGAAAAAATGGAAGCAGGCGCTCCAAACTAGCCGGTTTTTTATTTCTCGGTTCAATTCTGTAGCCTTGCAGCACACTTCCCCAATTTCCAAGTCCAGTATTAGTTTTCCCCTCTTTAGTTTATACTTAACATCAGGAAATTCTGTATCATTGATTTTACTAGTACAGTCACATGACCAATGACTTGAGGAACCCCGTGATAATTTTTGTAAGCTTAGATCGAACTGAATGTTACTTTACGTAAGATATGCTTCAACATTACTCCAGAACCACTGAACATCATGGCAAGTAAATAATTTGTGCTCGACCGTCTTTACGTGTACGCTACAGCTTGCGCACAGAGGGCTTTATCTTTTTACATGATTCTGCGTAGGGAAGAGTTTGTCGCGCATATACGTTTTGATGTTTTGTAATCCAGGGACTTGCCATCATTTGGTAATAAATCATTCCATTAACTTTCGGACAGACTGGGCGTGAGTGCATTACTACTATGAATAAAGCTGCATATTTGAGCTGCCCATTTTCATTTGATAGGGCAAAATGTATAACTGAATGAACAAAATAATATGTCATTTTTGTCTGGTCAATGCTCCTTTCATGTCCTATTTAAGAGAGTGCAGTAATTTGTTTAGATTCATTTGTATGAGCCTTATGCCGTATGTTCTGTTTTTTAACTGTTGGTGAGTGTAAACGAATTCTTGCTCAGAAAATATGTCTTTATCATATGAAATATCACATTTTGGTATTGTTTTATTTCTTTGTTTGCCATTGCCATTGCCAATGTCATTGTTTTACGTTCATTTTACGTTACATTTTATCATTTTACATTACGTTCATTCACAGTTCAGTCTTAGAACTTCGCTATTTAATCCCATTCCCGGGGGGAAAGGGATTACTGAATTTGCCTAACTCCGGTTTTTCATCTATGATATTCAACGCAGCTTTACCAAATTTCCTGTATTTTCCTAGCTATCCTTTATACGTGTTGCAAACAATTTTTTATGATTTTGTCTTGCACAGCGGCGGAAGCAAGCTGCGTTTTGGGAGGCACATCACGCCTTTTTGGTGCTCTTGGTAAGTAGTTTAAAATAGCTCTCAAAGCTAAAGCTTTTATCGTAATGCTTAGTTACTGCAGGTTTAGAAAGATATTATGTTGTGCTAACAATCATCCACTGAAGTTGAGCTTGGTTATTTTCTTCAGGGTCATTCCCCCAGAAAAAATAAGCAGTGCATTTTTTTCCAAAAATTTGGAAATATATATTTTTTTGTATGCAAAACCCGGAATATACCTTGCTAACAACATCCCCTTCTTCACGTGTTCAAAATGTCATGCAGGTACTAGCTCGGGTCACGGAGTTATGACCTGATATGCCTCATGCGTACGCAGCTCACATTGGACATAATGGCATATAGGAATACACCTATCTCTACTGCGCAACACCTTTTCATGCAGTAATGATGAAATTTGGGTCTATCTGTGGTCACAGGTCATAATTTGACCTAAAGTCAGGTCAGACCCGGTGAAGTAAAGTAATAAATGCCGTTGTGGCAAACGATGGTTTTGATGTATTTCGTGCGCATACTTTTCGATCGTCATATTAGTTTAGCAATATATCTGTGGCAGAATGGAAATATGTATCAATGCACAACAATGCAGCCGGCACCTATCTGAGGAACACAAAGATAGCCTCTATTATTCTGTTCCTATATAGACGGTTGTGCTAGCGACACTTTGGAGGAGCTACGTCTTTGATATTTGCCTCCTTGCGTGAGTCTCGGTTTTCATGCTAAGGGCTCACCGAGTCAGTAAATGAACAAAGTCCCGTTAGCCGAAAGGTGACGGCAATTGGCAGAGGCGCAATCAGGGAATCACATGGAGGAGGCACAGACTGGAAAGGCAAGCGAAAAATTATTGGCCCCTTGGCACCGTTTCTGGTATTACTGTACCAGCAGCCTGCACTTCCTTGAAGTAATGGTGTGAAGCATCACTAGCAAAATCACCCATTTTGCTAATACCCTATGTTCACGGAACTTCTTATAAACTCCGCACCCTCCTCTCCCCTCATTTTTCATTGCCTGGAAACGCCTCTTCTGTTCATGACACAGACATGTTGGTCTAAAAAGCATTTTTTGTAGTTTCTCCCCATGTCCTTCTTGCCGTAATTTCCATAGCAAATTATCACGAAAGGACATCGAGTAACATAGCCTCCCACAGTTATGCCCCTACCATCGCCTCTGTCCGGTGTTTATGCGCAGACGAAATTGAAAAGTAGGTACTAATTATTCATGAAACTGTCACCACAGCCCCATACGTTGGGCCTAAGGACATGTCACAAAATATTTTTTTTCTATCAGGAAGGCACCTCTGATATTCCGCTTACTTCCTAAAAACGGCTATGGATTTTGCGAAATTTTCAAAGTTGGATATGAAAATGGAAGCCCTGTTCATTAGCTCACAGTTCGAGGAAACTACATCAAAATCGGTCCATAAACATCGGAGCTAAAGAAATTACTGCAAGCCTACTTTTTAATCCCCTATTTCCCCCATCACCTTTTCAATTTTTTTACTGAAATTTAAGTTTACGCAAGGACAAATTGAATGCCGTTTGTTGCAACAAAATCGGAAGAGTTCGGCAGTTCCTGAGATTCGGAGGGAAGACGACACATCCTCCATGCGGGGAATCGGCTATATCGTTTAGCCCTCGGAGAATACGGTTGACGGTGTGTGTGATTCATTGACACTCGCCGACGATATATATATATATATATATATATATATATATATATATAATATGTATATAGATATATACATACAAATATATGCAACAATAACAATATATATATAATAACAATATATATATATAATATGTATATATACATAACTATATATATATATATACATATATATATATATATATATATATATATATATATATATATATATATATATATATATATATATATATATATACAATTCAGAATTTATTGGCCATTGACTGAGAGATTTGAGAAATTCATGCTGCGCTATGTTCCGATAAATGTTTATCTTTAGATACATTATGGTTGAAGAGGTCTCTCCATGGGTGTCTGGATGTCAGATGCCATCTTACCCAAGTGGTCTTTGACGGACGTTATTTATAATTTACAAATTCTTTCTATAATGCTGCCCAATATCAATCTGTGTACCTACCTTCTGAGAGTTTTGAAACAACCTGGACGTGGTTTTGATAGGGCCCTAAAACAGTAGATGTAAATTGGAAGAAGAAACGGTTTCATGACCGTTGTTGTTCCATTGGTGGTAGACTTTCTTTGTTTCCAACTGGCTATAATGGTCCTAAATTTTTCTAACAATGATCTGTGCTTCAATGCCGGAATTGTGTTTGGATTTGCCTTATATATGATGTTCAGAATTTGTATTCTAGCAACCCATCTGAAGCGTAAAGAATAGTCGAAGTTATTAACTCACCGCCTTAGTTAGCGGTTTTCTAATATATGCGCTTAAGCTGGCCGTCCACTTGCACTATTCGGCACGTAGCCGAATGACCGAATGGCGGAATTTAACATTGGGCCAAGGGAAATGTTCGTCAGCTGACGCCGAACGCCCGAATACGCCAGTCGGCGCGTTCAACTTTTCGGCACCGAACCGAAAAGTAGAAAAAGCTCAACTTTTCGGCCGTTCGGCGGCAAACAGCTGTTGAGACGCAAGCGTGTTTGATGGAAGTCGACTCACAGAGGACAATGAAGTAAGTACTTCCGTCCAAATTTTCGTGATATTGAAGGATATATTAGAACTTGTTGTGGCAGTACTAAATTAAAGGATGCTGTAGTCAACTGGACAACGTTTTGTCGCAGGTATGATCGTTGGAATTACTTAACTGTGATATAAGAACAGTCCAGATATGCATATGAATGTGGCAAAATTGATTTTCATTGTGATTATTATTAATGCATTACTAATCCATTAAAAGAAAAGAAGTGTTTGTTTTGCTGTTTTGCATTATGAAAGTCATGGGAAATTCTTTCGGCGAGTCAAAAGCACCAGTGGACGGCGTCCCAGAATTCGGTGCGTAATTTCCGCCATTCGGTCATTCGGTTACGCGCCGAATAGTGCAAGTGGACGGCCAGCCTTACTGTTACTAACGCGGAAATTACTAATGCCGTTCGTAACTTACTGCGTTATTGAACGGTTTGTTCATGTATGCAGCGCAGAGCTGGAACAACTTCAGATGTTTCACTGAATTTATCCAAGAGACAGGAACTGTGCGACAGAGAGAAAAAAGCATGAGGGGGGCCTGGCGAGGCGAACTATGTGCACTGTTCAGTGGCAGAGATTTAACATGTGAGGGTGCTTGGCTGTAAGTCGTAATGTAATGGGCTTTATGTGATACGTGATCATGTCTGTGGCAAACAAACCGGAAGTTTTTTTTTCGTTGAAAGATTTATCACCCATTAAATCCGGGGTGGACGAGCAAAGCTGCCCAGCAAATCTCCCGTCAGGCCCCCGCCGCTGCAACGGAGCCCCACTGTCTGTCACCCGACATGGCCCCATCGGCGACCGAGACCGACAAAAGACGCTTCCGGTCAGGTGCCGGCAATTCCGACGCGAGCTCTCACGTGCCGCGCCCACCTGAATTGGAGAGAGTGAGAGAGGGGAGGGGGATCGGGAGCGTGGCTGTCACGCTTTGACCGAGAGGTCGGATTGGAATTTTTGCCACGTGGAGGTATGCTTTGTGGACAGGGTTATGTCAATGAGCACAATCCTACAATTAGAGAACATTCGTCTACTCGGCATTGTCCACAGAAATTCAGTATTTCTGTGCCAAGCGCAATGGGTTTTCAGTTCTGAAAAAGCAAGCGTAATTCGGAAAAAGGTTTTCACATAACAACACCGTCATTATAACACAGTGAAATGAATGTACTACAGTCGACATGATTGGTGTAATTGCTGTGGACGTTACTGCTAATGGTAAAATGATTCAGCAAGGGTACGGGGGAGAGGCATGAAGAATACTTTGGCACTGATATTCGAATGTTCTCCATTACGCAATGGTCCAAGTTCAATGCATACCTAGAAGGCTTTCAAAGACGCTTTTCAGCAGTGTAACTGTTTATTTCTTTGCCTGCGTTTGTTTTCAGGCCTTCTGCTTAACACGTTAAGGTAACCTTTTTCTTCGTAGTCTCATCATTCCCAACAGAATAAACAGCCGAGCTGAAAATTCGGATTTGGGTGATTCGAATATTCGGCTAAATATTCGGATTCGGCTCATCTTCGAATCTTTATTTCAGGATTCGAATATTTGGTGAATATTCGGTCGACCATTTTTCATTCGAACATTTGACGAATATTCCAGTGTCAACCAATAATCCAAATACTTCGATGCATTTCACTGCAGAATCTTAAGACATATGCGAGCCAAATCATACGTGACCAGGCGAAAATGCCAATTTGAACATTGTCTAGCGTTTTGCCGGCTTCTATCCATTGTGTCACATGATGTACATGAATATGGCTAAGAGCAGTGCTGAGGATGACACTGAAATATGTCCCGCCCCTTTACCACTGTGAACTAATCTGTCCATCATATTTCGTAGGGCGATAAGGAGCCTCGAGAGTCGTCTCACATTTGCTCCGTGTCTGGCAGCGGTGGGCGGAGACCGCTGTTATTTTTGTCTGTTGAGGCGAGGGCAGAAAAATAGCCGAACCCTCAGTACATTACCTGACATTGTGCGTACCAGGAACTTTTCCGTATATGCTGATTTTCTATGCAAAATGCTCCATCACATTCTAGTCCGAAATCGAAGCGAAAAGCTGCGGCGCTGAAAGTCCCTCACAAGGACTTGCGACTTCAGTTCAAATTCTCGGCCCGAAAATGTGGCTGTTTTTGTTAGCACATTGTTATTAGCACGACCTTTGCCAGGTTTTGTTTCTCCCTTTCAACACAAGCAAAAAAGCCTGCGTAGACCTTTCACAAGAACTGCGTTTTGCTGCTGACACTGCAAACGCATGTTACCGAGTGGCTACAAGCGAAAACCGAAGGCTGAGAGGAACCTAAACCTTATTGAAATATCAATATAATCTGCGGACATGGTGGCGAGGAATAAGTAAAATGGATGCCCCCACATGTTTGACCCTTTTTCTCGAACTACTCATTCCGGAGCTCCGTTATCGTGTGGGCCTTGACGGTTGGGGTTTCTGATTACACAACAGTAGGATTTTCAATCAGTGCGCTCTCTGCCGCTGACGTCATGCCCCTCTCCTGCCTCGGCATCGCCGGCCGCTGTCCGCTCGGTGCTCGGCGCCGGCCGTAGCTCTGAATTTTTGTAACTTGTTCATCAGTTCTGATCGTGCTTGTTCGAACCAAATGGCACGAATTTCAAAAGATTCGAACATTCGACCCGAATGTCCATATGTACCCATCCGGATATTTGGATGCAAACTCTTTCCGAGTTCTCAGTTTTAATAATATCAGGCCGGGCTTTCGATGAGTGCTGCTGGCTCGCAAGCTATCCTTCAGTCGGCGTCAGACCCCTCTTATCCCCTCTTATCCAAAGGCGCACTAAGTTTGGTGGCGCTACATTTGTTTGTTCCTCTTGGAATCTCAGAAAAAAACATCGGGGGGGGGGGCGCTCAACCACCCTCTCAGAGTTATGTGACACGGATGGGACACAGAGGACATGGGAACGCCCTTGCGGTGGTGCATGGGCGGCCTGGCGTTGAAAAGGCGCCCCTGTGACGCAAAGGAGACGTATCTGTGATGGCGCAGGACACGTCATTATGCGTTGATGGTCTTTTCGTTTGCGTGACGCCCGTGTAACACATAGGCGTCATTTCGATGTCATAGCATCCAAAAAGCGTCCCTTCGATGGCATAGCATTCAGTAGGCTCTCTTTCGATGGCATGCCATTCAAAAGGCACCCCTGTGATGAAAAGGCGCCCTTTTATTATTGTAGCTGATGTGCCCCCGCCGTCAATAAGCGTCCCCGTGAAACCTAGAGTGCGCCCTGCGACAGAGCATGGGCGCCCGGTTATTTAAAATGCGTCCCTGTGACACTAAGGGGACAGGTCTGGAATGGTGTATGGGAGCCCCGTCGCTTGAAAGGCGTCCCTTGACGCAAAGCATGCACCCTTGAGATGTGACATGGGCGCTTCGCCGTTTAAAAAGGCGCCCCTGTGACGCCAAGGATGAGTCCATGTGATGGCGTATGGGCTCGCTGTTGTCCCATACGTCCAAACGATATCAAGCGGGCGCCCCTGTGATGCTTTATGGTCAACATGTCGGTCAAAGGCGCTTCTCCGATACCAAGAAGCTACCCCTGCGAGAGAGTATGGTTATGTTTTCATTCAAAAGACGTCCCAGTGACACAAAAGAGTTGCCTCTTTTACGGAGTATAGTCGTCCTGTCGTTCAAAAGATGCTCCTTGCCACCAAGCAGACGTCTATGTGACGGGGTACGGGTGTCTCGCTTTTCAAAAGGCTTCCCTGTTTTAAAGTACGAGCTTCTTGTCCTCCCAGAGGTCCACGTGGCACCAAGAACGCGCCACTGTGATGGTTTATGGTCAACCTGTCGATAACAAGACGCACCGGCGACACTGAGGACCCACCCCTCCGACAGAATATGGTTACGCTGTCATTCAAAAGACGCCCCTGTGACACCGGGATTGGGCCTCTGTGGTGAAGTATGGGCGCCCTGTCGTCCAAAACGCCTGATTTGACACCAAGCAGGCGCCAATGTATTGAAATATGGGTGGTTTGTCGTTCAGATGGTGCTATTGCGGTACCAAGAAGGCAGCTCTGTGATGACGTATGCGACCATACTATTCAAAATGCGCCCATAAGGCACAAAGGAACGGAGATGAAGGACCAGCACGCCCTATTGTCCAAAATAACGTCCTGGTATCGTCGAAGACTAAGAATTATTTTCATAATAGGCGCCATTTTGTTAAGAATGGCTCCCATGTGACTAGACTTGTGCTTGATTCTGATTGGATCTGATCCGGATCAAGAACCGCATGTTTCTGGGTTAATCGCGTTTGATCCGGAACAGTTTTGAAAATGCAGCCTTGAATCACATTTAAAACGGTCAGATTAAAAAAAAAAACAGCCGTGATTCAAATGTTGGTCCGGATCCAAGTATTCTGATCATGATTCTCATTCGGATCAGCTACAACGTCGATCTTCAACTCGCTCGATTCAACGCAACAACGCAACGTAATAAAATAACAGGACAACATGCTCATGAAGAATACTACCGGGGCTATCAAATCCACCAAGCCAGACTACATCAAAGAGGATGCTAAATGAGCCAGATAACCAGCTCTCACAGCCCCACAAGGTGCTGTAGCTAAAGTTGCTCTGTGCGAATACCCCAAGCTATGTCTGTCGTGGTTATGTACTAATTTTAAGTACATGTATTGCATTCTTGCATTCCTGCCTATTATCTCAGTGAAACACAAAGTAAAAGAGTCTCTTAACTGTATGCAATATTCCATACAGTGCATTTATATACATGTACATCATATGTATGTGTCCATACACACACGCACATATATATATATATATATACATATGCATGTATATATACATACATTTATATATAATTTGCATAATAAATGTGACTTTGCTGATTTATTACTGGTTTAGGTTAAACTGGGTCAAACGAAGTCAAAAATGGCAGTGTTTATGTGTGTTTTCGCCGTTAACTCATATAATACGGATACGCTCACTAAAAAATTGGCAACCGAAGGTGCTGAATCGCATTCTGATGAGTAATGCTACCTATCATTGACCCAAAGAAGCCAACAAGATGAAACATATAACGTAGGACGGACTGCGTACAAAAGAGCTGAACTGTGTAAAATATGCTTAGTCGGTGTTTTTCCTGTTTGGGGTTATCGTCTGAATTAAATGTAATTGCGAATTTGGTATTCCTTGAACATAACGAGATCATGTAAGGTCACACAAGGTCAGATTTAGTTATTGTCAACAAAGGAACAATCTTCTTTTTTGAAGACGAATTAATTCACTGACTCCGCTTGTTACACGTAAAGTGGAAACGAACTAGTAAGTCCCTAGGTGTGGCCGTCGAAGATCATATGAGGTCAAACAAGGTGACAAGCATCCCATTCGAGTGCAACGAATGTCATACACTCCCACAGAATACGTACACCAAGTATTTATCTGCTAAACTATCACAGAACACATAGATGCATCTGCTGACACGTTTAGAGTATCATCTTCAAGAGCTACTTTTTTGTGTTTCTTTTTTGTGTTTGCTGACACAGAACCAACTTCAAGAACAATAGGCGCATGACTTTGGTATTTCGCATTGCAAGTTCAAATAAACACGAACAGGTGCTTGTTTTTCTAAACCCTGAAGATCTGTGTCATGTGTGACATGGCTGTCAGGTCTCTCTTTTCTTTCGGCTAACAGGTAGAACACACAGGTACACGTATTCAAACGGAACGGCATCATTTGGAGCACCAAAGTTGTTTTTTTGCGTTTTTTCCAGTGGTTCAATGTTCACCTCGAATACGAGTAGGTGCGTGACATTGCTACTTTGCGTTGCAAACTCGAATAAACATAAACGAGTGTTTTGCTGAAAAATCTCCAATATTCCGCGCGATCGCTCGTAAAACGCGATACGGAGGGAATCTTCAGTCAGATGCAGAAGAAGGGGGTTCTGTGTCAGCGGTTGTACAATCCTTACTCATCTTCCTCAGGCTGACTGCAGTAGTGTTGACTATCGGAATCCAAATTCCAGTTTCTGCAAGGTTTTCGAATTTTGGAATCAAAAATAGGTCGGACATAACCATTATTTCTCGGAACAACATTGGACAGCTAACTGCCGGCCTACTACCAAAAAAATTGGCAAAACCAAATGCTGCTTAAGATTCAAGTCATCAGCTCAACTCCACGTATGACACAAAACTATCATTTTGATGCAATCACTCAACACCATGGGTGACTAAGCTTCTACACTTTGTACAACCAATTCATTTCCACAACTTTAATTAATCAAACCTACATTGCATACATTTGAAGCGGAACGAGATTATCGCTGGTCAGACCATTCATTATGGGTTTCTAACTGAGGGCTGGAATGCATTATATTTCCTTCAGTTTTGATGTCTTTATTACATCGAAACAGAACATAAGATAATAAATCACCATTTGCCAGAACAAACCAACAGACAAGACTAAAAAATCTTCAGTATTACATGATTTGCAGGTTACCTACAATTGTAGTTCTATGAAATTATTCAGTGTTCAGCCAGCTTTTAGGTCCAGTTTCTCTCGCATTGCCCATATAAACAATGTTCAGTGTTGAGATTACTGGGTACCCATGCTACTACCCATGCATCCCAGAAATATACAGCGCTACCCCTTTAAAAGGTCTAGGGCTATTGCGCAGGGGTAACGTTATATATATGCGCAAAAATATGGTGTAACTGCTCAAAAATCAAAGGACGGAAGTTACTACAGGGCACGCAATAATGTCTGCTACTGATACAGTCTTGGACGCTTACATGGCTTCTTCCTCGAAACTCGGTCGTAAATTGGTTCGAGTTTTTCCGAAAATAAAAACACTAGAGCGTCCACGCGCAACACCTCACTATGCCTGTTACACGCCTACTGCTGGGAAACGGCAAATGGTGGGTTTTCGTGGTACAGATTGGGCTCGGCTCATTTTTGTTCCGCCCTGTGAGAGGTGAACACACACAGGTGGCGCCGCCCTGTGGTCACCTGCTGCCCGGACGAAGGGCCGGGCACACCAGCCTGAATGGTGCGGACCACGTCAGGCAGCAGTGGCTCTATCTGGCTGGGGTGATCCACGGCTCTCCTTTCAACGTGTCGCCGGATGAGTTGCTGTCCAAGCTGAAGAACGGACTGACGGCGGCCGCCTGGGCGCACGTCAGCGAGTGGTGACTCCGGTTTCCTCAGGATGTGGACCTGGCAGCTTTTTATCACAGCTGCAGAGATAAGAGCACTGCAGCTGGCCACCGGCGGACAGCCAGCTGACCCGAGTGGACGTCGGCCATCTGGTCAGACACCCACCCCTCCCTTGGCAATGGCAGCGAAAGCGAGGGGGGGAGACAGCGGGGCAAAGTGCCCCCCATCCAAAGACATGGAGGGCAAACGTATCTTTTCGCCCCCGCAAAAATGGTCGCGTGCCACGTACACATTTTGGCAGTCGAATCTTCAGATGGGAACTGGTAATGGCATTACCCGCTTTCAAACTTCGTTGCTTGTACCGCTGCTCCACTGAGTTCTTTGATCAAGTCTGTACATGCCTGTAAAAATTATTGACTGTGTCCCTGTGAGGTTTATTCAAATAAAACTGCATGAAAAGCTCACATGTCGCTTTCTGCGTGTTTTTGCTGATCGCGATCCAAACCAACTCATTTCATTTGTAGATGGAAGTGAAATCGTTCGCCAGTGCTGGGTTTAAAGTACCTTCCGATTTCAAAAGATAGACTCTGGACCAGAACAGCAGCAGAGAAAAATGGTTTCCTTAGTGAATGTAAGTACTTGTATGCCTCCCCGTACACAGGTACTCCCAACTGAATCAACAGCGTAGCCAAGATGTTCGTAGGAGTCCCAGGACCACATAAATTATTGTGGCGCATGAAAGGGCCCCTGACATGTGCCTACACGGGCTTCCCTGTCCGGGAAAGGTAAACCCATTCTTTCGCAAAGGGTACCCAGTCCCCAGATAAAAAAAACCCTACGGCAGGTAACGGGGTGCCACCCCCCCCAGTATGAAATGAAAGACCTGCCATGTGATCGTGTCGAAGTGTAGGGTAGGGAGCCTAATGACGTGACCTAGGCCAAGGGCCCTAATGGTCTCATCATCCTAACTTCAAAAATTCCCAATTCTCAACCAACCAAATTCTCAAACAATAATACAATTGCGTTAAAAGATATTTTGAACATTCCTAGAGACAGGTATGGGTATGAATGCGTGCAAGGAGAATTTTTTGACGAGACGAGGGTCTGACTTGTGTCTGACTGAAGTCGCACCAACACGACAAGTCCTCGAAACTTGAACAGGGTAACAGTACGCCTGCCGCACTCCCCAGCTACTTGACGTGGAACGACACAACCGTGTGACGCTATGAATGTCACCGTAATGCCGGTACGCTGCGCCGCCAACGTGTCCTGCAACTCCACTAGATTTCATCATGGCGCGGAGAGTCAGCAGCTACGCCGACACTTCGCACCACAAACCGGGCGTGGGCGTGGGTAGGTCCGGCCTGGGAATATGAGTGAGAAGGAGGGCATTATTTTCAAGGTGATCATAACTTTTTTACATTGTGAAAAACGGGATCAAATCGATGTGCCGTCGAAATCTGGTCAATCAAGCATAACGGAATTTCTCCTGGTCATTATTTATGCCCAGTTTTTACCTTGACATAATTATTCACAGTTACCAACCGATGACAGCTGTTATGTGCTCTTGAAACATATTTACCTGTGGGTCAGGCCCAGGGACAGTGCATATACTGTCCTAGGCAAATCCCCGGACAACATAATCAAATTCGGCTGTAGCGCCGTAAAGCACAAGTAATTTGAATAGTCCTGAAAGCATAATTTACGTCTGCAGTTTTCAAAGTCTTCGAGATGCGGGATGTACCAATAGATAAAACAGGAGGCGGCTCGAAACCTGGCTCAGCGCGGACCAGAAGTCATACAGTGAAATTCTCATACGTTTTAGTGCTGTCGGTGTCGGGCACACTCTCCTCAATGACACTGAAAAATAAGTACCACGTACCCCTAGCATTCTAGCCATGTAGGTCCCGTAGTTTCCAAGGGGTCCCCTCACTCTCTGGGAACTCCCCCAAAAAATCCACGTTACCCCACTGACTTGAGCCGTCTTGACTGATGTTTAATATACCTTTTTGGAGTATTGTTTTTGTGTTAAAGTATTTGAGCTGTGTCCTGTATGCATGAGGGCCGATGAAGTCATTTTGAATTTTGGCTTGCAGATTGCAGTCCCAGACCTTCCAGTATATTAAACTAGGAGAGGAGTTCGCATGACGACAAGAAATTGGGTAAAAAACGGTAATAGCATTATTGTTTGGGCGGTACGTTTCGTGCCTTCGGCGCGCCAGACCAAACCACCTCTTTCAAATGAAGCGATGTGTTTTTGCGTGCTTCTGGATTATGTGCAAGGATGGGCGCGAAATAAATTTATAACACTTCATTACAAACTAAAAATACCGCACCGGAGGACGGTATTTTTAGTTTGTAAGACAATGTGGAGTCGGATGATTCTTTGACCATTATCACCGTAATTTTATCATATTTATTTCCTGTCATGCCTTGTCTGGACCCAAAACAAAGTAGCCCAAATGCGCGGAAAGACCAGAATTCATGGGTTCTTTAGGTTTCGCCGAATGGGGTGGCTGGATCCGCGAACAGTTTGCACCCCCCTCCCCTCCATCTCGAAATAGCTTCCGCCATCCCTGTCCCTTGGTGGAGTTGTAGTACGTTACTACCTCAGGCTTTTCGGTGACCTCGTCGACTACAGACTCTTTATGCTGTGTCGAAGCCAGCACGGTGACCTCTCGTGGCCACAGGCAATACGACAAAGCATGACACCATTCCGGGAGCAAAATTTTGTTTCTGTTGCGTTCCAGATTTCCTTCCACACGCCCTTGTTTCTAACGTTCATCGAACCAACAGCCGACAGCCAGAAGCTGTCGCGCTACTCTTCGAGGAGTGGGATGCTGGTAAGGTACCTGTCCATCGTGACACACCGTCCGAGCCGTGGAAGGCCTGGACCAGGAACTATCTGTTGTGGGCATCAGCGACGCTTCTGAAGAGGATCCCATGTTTGCCGAGTTTGCTGGATATGTACATTTTGAATCTGCTCCTGCTTTTGAATCACATCAACATCTCATCAATGGATATGCAGTTACTGGGCTTTTAGTGCTTAGACTTTGTGCTTAGACCTTAGACCTTAGACCACCATCCCTTAGCTGGTGGTCAAACCTGTTGAACAGGCAGCGTAAGGGGCAGAAGTTATCCGATTTTCGTCTATCTTTGCTGGTTTCCTTTGTCGAATCTCAGGCCTCACAGCGGTTCCTGAAACCTGCCTGAGTACATGGCAGCCCGGAAGTGAACATTGGCGTCTTTATTCCGAACATTTCCAGCGCAGGAAGGCCAGGATGCACTCCTGGGAGGACGGCTATGACAAAGAAGGCCAACAGTTCCGTTTTGTCGACTGAAACGAATGTTGACTTCTTATTATACGTAGCCCTTTGACAGGACATGCTGGGACTTCTCCTGTTCCTCTGCCAGTTTTTCATTCACATGTTTCAGGATGTCTTCCGGAATGTCCTCGGGAAAGAACAGAAGGAAGGCATCCTCTTCTGTCTCCACCTGCCGCGAGGACCGGCTTACTCGTATGTTTGCTGGGTTCTTTGCGGCGCATACTGCTGAAAGCCTTGGGATCTTGTCTCCGATTTCGCATACACTCCATCATTGCGATTTGGACACTTCTTATGCCTCAGCATGCTGTTTGACACACTTGCGTGAAGAGGAAAAAAGTTTTTTTCCGAGACCAACGTTTTGTCCCGATACGCTTGTTTTACCATCTGACTTGAACTACCTGGGCCTCCTTCAACACTGAACACAACACTTGTGCTGGTTTCACGCTCCTCAGGATCAGTGGGCTGATCCTTCCTCTCCTCTTCGGGAGAAGAGCTCATCGTCTTCATCACTCTGGTCTTTGTAAGACGAGGCAAATTCCTCCTCACTGTCTGACAGTAAAGCCAGCAGTTCTGCTGCCTAAACAGCATTCAGCCGCTGGATCCGTTCTGACATCGAGCCGCCGACACCAAGAGTAGACCGGAACACAGTGAAGAACGCAGGTCTCCCAGGACCGTCCGCCTTCCTTAGAACCGACCCGACTGCTCACTGCGCGGCGGCCGTTCTGAGTCTGAACGTCTGCTCACACCCAACAGAGAATCTGACACCTCGGAAAGTCGTCGCCGATATCGTCAGGCAGATGGCACCGCTGGTCCGGACAGCCAAAGACGCATGCATGCTGACTGCCATAAACCCATTATGGACGGACCAGTAAATGTGATGGCGCTGTGAGCCATTTCTGACGTTCAGCACCTTGGCCAACGTCTTTTCTGCAAGGTTTGACTGGATGTATGCACCGTTTGGGAAGGGACGTGGTCTCGCAATGAAATTTGTGCAGGGATGCAGGTGTGTAATCGCAACCACGCACGCACGCACCCAAGTAAACACGCTCACATGCTCACCCCGCTCCCCCGTACACACACCTACTCTCGGTTCTTTCACTGACAACGCTGTTTTTAGTGAGAGAACACGCACGCACCCAAGCAAACAAGCTCACATGCTCACCCCCCTCCCCCGTACACACACCGACCCTCGGTTCGCTCACTGACAACGCTGTCCGTCCGCCTGGTCCGCGGGCCGCTCCGCCGTCCGGCCGCTGGCAGCCGGAGGTCAACTCACGTCATAGCCATGTCAAACTTCGATCGCCATCCAATGCGCAGTTTAATTTCAAACAGCCTAAGTCAACACGACAAAACGTTCGGAAATGACCACAAAAAAACCTTTGGTGTGGTGTCTGTTCCCCACCCCCACCCAACAACCACCTTCCCACTGCGCGGGCAAAAAAGCGTCCCTGTAACATAGAGAAACCGGATATAATGTAGTGCATGTACGGATATAATATGCCCATTTATATATAATATCGGCATTTTGCTTTGAAGTGCGCACGACTCAAAATGTCCTGGCAAATCATTTTTACAACGCCTGTCACATACCTGGAGTTTTCGTTCCAAGTAATTTAAGCGTTATTACGATTGAGTTCGGCGCCCTTCTGGCGCGATTTTGGCGCCCTGTCGATGCGACTGCGGCGGCCCAGCATATTGTTTTGGCCCCCCAAAAGAAATCGCCCCCCCGCGTGGCAAACTGGTCCTGGTCTCAGCTGACGCAATGACGACTTTGTTGCTGATTATGTTTAGGAGTTAGTGTTGCCATTTTCGGAAGAAATCAAACCGACTTCCCAACAAGTTCTGAGTTGGAAGCCACGTCAGTGTCTGAGGTTGTCCAAGACCACAAGTCTGTCAAAGAAAATTCGGACATGTCTTTCAATGGCGTAGTAGTAGCAGACATGACCACGGGTGCTGACGTAAATTCTGCCTTCATTCCTTAGTCTAGTCTGTTGCTTTGTTCTGGAAAATGATGCCATGATATCTTGTGTTCTTTTTGGGTGTAACAATGACGTTAAAAATGAAGCAGATGTGGTGCATTCCAGTTTCCACTTAGATGTTCCTAGGAATTGGATTGACTAGTAACAGCTTTGTTTCACTTCAGATGCATGCAATGAAGATTTGGGCTTTTAAAGATGTGGAATTAAACTGGGTATGCAAAGTGCAGAAGCGTAGCCAATCATTGTGTTCAATGACTGCATCAAAAAGGTAGTTTTGTGCCATGTTCGGAGTTGAGTTTGTTACAGGAATACTGAGAAACATATGGTTTCTTAACATTTATTTTTGGAAGAGGGATGGGGGTAGTTGGATTGCAGTAAGCTGTCAAATTTTATTCCGGGAAATGAGTGTCATGTCCAACCGACTTCTAATTTGGAAATGGGAAAGTCTAGAAGAGGCAGGAATTCGGATTACGATAATCACCACTAGTTGCGGCCAAAGCTGAAAGGACTCTCACTTTTTCCGTCACCTGAAATCAGTGTTTTCGTGTTGGCTTCATTGGTTGCGGGACATCTGACAACATTTCACGTGGAGCAAAGCCGGAATCGAGACCACGACAAACCGCCCGTTATCTGTCAGCGCAGCAATCTGGCCCAGACCGGGCCTATGATCTCAAGTGCTGCCATCTCTCCCGGCGTTGTGAACTACTGGTTCAGCACAAGGCGACGGTGTGGCGTTACGTTGCTCTCATGAAATCGAGACAGCAAAGGCAATGTTCATCCCGAGGCTTAGTTGGCATTTGCAGTCCACATTGTCTCCTGATATCTCCTGTATTCAGCCTTTTTACCGATTCAGATTTGTATCTCAAGTGTTTGTAATCAAGTTTCTGACGTGCCGCTTTCCACCTAGCTGCTTTCACTGCGTTAGTCCTCAGAGGCGTAACTTTGTGTGCCTTAGGTATGGAGCTTTCCATACCAAACGAAATTATTGGTATGGAATTCCACACCGGTATCTTGGCCTATTGGGGCGTTTTCCTGTTCCATTAAATAAAGTTTTGTAGATACGTTATCGGTGTCACATTGCAGGCTTCGATGAATTTATTTTTCAATACCAAAGTTTGTCTCAATCCCGCACCCATGATCAGTCCTTACTTCAGCTACCTTACGTTACCTATGACTGTCGGGGATTTTAATGACCATCAGACCAGTTGAACGTCAGCTGCCGCCACGTCGGCCAGCAGAGAATTCCAGTCGTTCATGACCTTGAGCTTGAAGTCCTCCGACGGGTGTGAGTCAATGCTCGTGGCTTGCGTATTTTCCACCGGCGACCCCTGGTGACATCAGATACACCAGAAGAGAGGACGCCTTCAAAATTAACGGACACACCACCATGGAAGACCCGGAAGACAGCGACCATGTCGCCTTTTCGGTGTCTATACTATAAGGAGGGCAGCTTGAGCGTCAGCAGCTTCTCCGGATACCGCACATGCCTCAGTTCCTCCACCGTCCGCGCAGCCCGCCTCTGCACTTTGATCCAGGCGTTTCTGATCCATCTTGCCAAATGGACCCCAGACCAGGTTTCCATTTTCCAGAAACGGCCTGACCAAGAACTTTGGGCGCAAAATGACTTCCGTAGTCGGCGCGCCCGAAAACACCAATAAACAACAACCTGACCAAGGATTTGTGCAGCGATAAGAGAGTAAAGAGGTCGATATTTGCGAACGATCGGTGGACCACCACCAGCATCTGGGACGCCTTGGCCACTACTGCTACCGTCTGGTCGGTGAACCCTAGTCCGCCGTCCTTCATAATTCCTAGACCTTTTTCGATCCCAGCGGCATGGACCTCCTTGCCATTCAGGAAGTGGACTTTCTGAGGGTTTCTCACACCAAGGTGCATTATCTTGCATTTAAGCACGCTTAAAGGATAGAAGCCAGAGCTCGAACCGCCGTGCCAGGGCATCGAGATCTTTCTGCATTGTGGATTCGCTCCGAACATGGCCATATAACTCAGTGTCATCGGCGAAGGGCTTCACAAAACCCTGTGCAGATTGGGGGATGTCATTAGCGAGGGCAGTGAAAAGCCGGTCACAAGAACAGGTCCCTGGGGGATGCCACTGGCCACTTCAGTGCAATCCGACGTGCAACCCCGTATGGCCGCTCTCTGCCGTTCGCCAGTCAAAATGGCTCATTTCCACCGGAGCATACAACAATTGTCCCGTTTACAATAAGCTTGGAGCCTGTGAAGAAGACGCTGGCGCAGCACGAAATAGAAGGCCTCGCTGTAGTTAAGGCAGGCGACGTTCAGTGGCTTCCCGTTGTCCATCGCTGCACTGCATTCCTCCATGACATCAACAGCTACGTGGAACATTAACGCTTTGGCATAAATCCATGCTGAACCTTGCTGAGCTGATCTGCTGCCACCATGTCTTCCATCCCCGACCATGGACTCGAACATCTTGGATAGGATTACTGTAAGACTTACGGGACGGTAGCTGGATTCGTTCCGTTAGTCGCCTTTTTTGGACATTGGAGCAACATTATCAAGTTTCCAGTCAAAAGGGAGTACACCGCTATGTACAGACTTCCGAAAGACTTGCGCTTGTCTGAGTAATGGTCTGAGTAGTGTAGACTGAGAAGTGTAGACTGAGTAGTAGTAGTGTGGTCTGAGTAGACTTGTCTGAGTAGTGGTCTCCCACAAATGGAAGCAAAACTGCCCCCATTCACTTGTTTCGGTATGTTTCACCGTCGATATTATTCTTGCTGGGCATGATCACTGTGCGGGGGACCCCACATGGGATGATACCCAGCCACACCAACAGTTTGCGAGGGAATTTGCTTTCCACCCTAAATTTCACTTCTGAAGGGACATCTTCTAGATTATTTACGTAGTACCCTTCGTTACCGCACATTTTGGCGCCTCTGTAGGTGATGTAGGATTCATCATCCATTATCACGTCCGTGCATTGGCTGCTGGAGAGTGGTCCCCGGGATAAACTGCGAATCTTTGTTTTCTGATAGCTTGCCTGGGTTTCCGTGACCTGAGGTGTCTTGACACCCTTTTTATATTTCATCGGCCCTTCTCCTGGAGTATTCTCTTCACATACGACTGGGACATGCCAAATCGCCGTGCCATGAAGCGTTGGGATAGACCCAGCTTGCCATTAGCAGCTCTGATCAGCTGACCCTTGCGATCATTTGGCATTTTTACCGTCTGGCGGCCTTTCCCAGCATGCTGATCATGTCCCATAACACCCACATTCCTCAGGATATTATACACAATTGATCACGACACTCCAAGGCCTTTAAAGTGCCTCGCTGTGGAAGCTTTGAACTGCTGGGATTATTCTCCGCCTAATTCGAGACCATGTCGCGCACTACGTGACGTTTGAGAGACGCCATTCTCCTGACAGAATGACCCTACAGGCCTGATTTTTACACAAATTGTTTGGGACAATCACCCCTTTTTCGCGTACCAAAAATCGTGACATTTCGTTATGAACAACCTCCAAACATATGAACAAACTCCATACATTGTCCAAAAACGTAGTACTCACCCGTTCAGGGACGTAGTCGGGGGGGGGCATGGGGGCCATGGCCCCCCTGAGCCAAGCGGTCTACACTAGATACATGGCGATTTCGCATGAATACGTAATAGTGATCAGATATATGTTGCAAAAACGAACATTATATTTTTTACTGCGCATTAAATGTAAGATAAATTGCCAAAAACTACTGCCTTTTCTTGTAAATTTCGTCATGTGCCACAGGCATAAGGTGAAATTATTATATTCCAATAATTATCATGTAAATATTTGGTATGACGAATATCTTCAAACATTAGTTATTCAGATCGTCCGAATTCGAACTCACAGCTCTAAACTGGGACCTCGGTAGTTACGGCAAAGTACCGACGCTCTGGTCCAGGTCCCCTCAAAAGACGGCAACAGAATGTCCTTGCGTACTTTGTAGAAATCACTGTGTATGAAGCGTAGCAATTAATGTGCGGGTCATTCCATGCCATCTCAAGAGGTGAAATGTACAGCTAGTCACACCATCAACGTACACAGCATCATTCAGATTTTGATGAAATGATGTGATAGGAGTAGTCTCATGCCCTGATCACGATTCTGATGTTTATAGGTTTGTCCGATCAGCTATTTGCTGTTGACAGTGACGTCAAAATATGACGTCACGACATGCGGTGCATCTCAAAATGCACTGTATCTCAGGAGCCATCACGAATTTTACAGATCTGCAATGCAGTTCTGCTTTGCTTAATCAAAATATACAACTGTGCTTTGTGAAAAATGGTGTCAGTTGGGTTTCTTTGAACCTCGACATTCGCAATCCATGCGCAGTTCTTTCCCTGCGTCATTGATAAACTCAGTGGAACATTGGTAACAACATGGTGTTCTGAAGCTGGCCATGTTGAGTTTTGCGGGCGCTGGCCTACGTCGTCAGCCTCCGCCCTGCGGCCGGGCTGATTACTGGTTACGTCCACCAGATGGTTGTTTTGTGAACAGGGTCAAACAACCATAACGGGAACAGTGACACTTCATTTGTGTTGTATGTATTTAAGAAAATATGTGATTGCACCATATTTCACAGATACAAGCAACTGGTGTGCATTTTGACATCGGTCGTCGCTGGTACATCCGGTTCAGCATGTTTTAAATGTTTTGTATAACGCAGTTGATAACGTCTCATACGCAGCTTTTCTGGTCGAGTCTCTCGGTCTGAATGATGGAAACCCCGTGGTGCTCTTGATGACTGTGGCTGGCGAAAGTCTTTCTTTGACCTTGTTTGCCATATCCGTGATGCCTGCTTGCGTCCTGTAGATAAAGTCAATTCCTGTGCACAGAATGATAGCAAGCAAGATATGACACACATGCATTTATTGGTGAGCAAACTGACCATTTAACTGACATCAAAATAGAGGAACGGAAGCCTATGCCTTTCGGAAACTGAAAAGTTTACTGAAAATATTGAGAATCAAAGGTTGGATATTCTGATAATATATGTACAATGTTTGACTACAAAGCGCAAATCTTGGCGACTGGTAGATACAGTTTTCAGAAAAAAGTATACTGAAGGGGTTTATGAGTGAATTGGAAATTTATCGATACAAGTATTTAAATATCGGAACAGTCATCGGTACATAATCATATTGTATGGTGCCTTTGGAAACAATCGAACATGGCATGAGGAGAGGACTTTTGCTCAGTCTGGTCGTTGGAGGCTGGCACGCGCTGTTTGACGTTTCACGGCTCCACCGATTCCGTCCCAAGGACCTTTCCCGTGGCAAGTGGCAAGAAATTCCAATCACAATTTAGGCCCAAGTCTTCCTTGTGCAGACAAATGTTTCTGATGCTGTATTTGTTCTTGTACTGTGCATCGCAGCCGTCAGTGAAGTAGTGAATTTTCCTGATACCTTTATTTTTGAATTGCAGGCGATTAGCCACCTCTGTCTGGAATGCATGTAAGGATTCGGTATTGGGTCGAGTACTGTCGCTTATCACACAATAACTGCTAGTTTCCACATGCTCACCGGCAGTGGTGGTATATAAAACAAACGGTAAATTATTTCCTGGGCGTTTTTCCGTGATGACCTTGGACTTCGCCCTGCACTACGAATGGGTAATTCTTCGAAAAGCTTCTTATCACCACTGCTTCATTTGTTGAAATATTCGTTTTCTGAGGAAGCTGTTTTGCACCCGGACAATGTATTGGCGGCGACTCAGATTTATTATGGAACTTGTTAGAGTGTCAATGAACTTCTCCACGCTTCGATGCATCAATACTAAGGTTGCCCTGTCAGTACTCCTGTTGTCAGTCAGTGCTCACCCACTGCATGTATTCTACCTCGTCTACTGCAGATCTGAAGAAGATGAAGTAGCATGCATGCAGTGCGTGAGAACATGGAACAGCTGTTCCACATCAAACAAAAGGGCCGGAGTAGATTCGCCGGGGCATCTGTCGCATTTTCCCAGCATGCGGTGTTCGCTGTCTGAAAAGCGCACTGTTTTTCCTATGCAAATAGTTGTTAGATCGGTATTAATTACTCTTATCCTGAGTTTTGGATTTTGGTGATAAATGCACACTAACAGAGTGTGTGCCGCCAACACCAACCAGAATACACCATGAGTGCATGAATATAACCACGGTCGAGAAATTGGGGTCGGGGGGACAAGCTGAGTGAAATCCACCAAAAATAGGTAGGGTGGGGAAAGGCAAAAATCACCTTTTCAGGCGCTGTATGACAAACTGCGGTTAAAATCCCTTTTGTTGGACGCCAAAGTTCAGGAAGTTGTGTCGTCAATGGAGAATACATATTTGATCCTTAAAATTAGGGAGGGGGGGGACAAATCACTACTGGAAAACTGTGGGGGTATTGTTCCCCGCTGCTCTCGCAGAGATTACACCCAAGCATGAAGGCCTCAAACTGGTGAATGTTGGAATCTTACTGGTGCCGTTGTTTCATCTTTAAACCGTTAATGTTCTTTTCTGAGATTACATAGCATCATCTATTTCTGGTGATGTTTTCACCGCCTTGGTTCTGCGCATTCGCATCTCTTTTCCAGCGCAAAGCCTACACTTACATGCTGAGTCTGATATATCAACGACGACCGATGACAAAGTGCGCAGCTGTTGCCTGTAGCTGTGAAGTATGACACAATCCAATATTTTCTCAAATGCACGTCACACAAATGAAGTGAAACTGTTTTCGCTATTGTTGTTTGACCCTGTTCGCAAAACAACCATCTGGTGGACGTAATCAGTAATCAGCCCAGCCGCAGAGCGCGTGTCAACGACACCGGCCAGCGCTCGCATAGCACGACACGGCCGGCTTCAGAGCTATTTAGCACCATGTTGTTAACAATGTTCCACTATATTTATTAGTGGCGCACGGGGAGAACTGCACGTCCATTAGGACTAGCAAAGTTCGAAGAAATTCATTTGATTCGACTTTTCATAAATCGCACTTGTTTACGTGAGTCATGCGCCATAAAGCTGAATTGTTTTTGTTTTTTTCTGCAGAAACCTTAACCAGCGCAGTGGAAGGGGGTTTCGCGCTAACGCGCACTGGTGGGAGGGGGCATAAAAGTGCCCCCATCCGATCTCTGAAATGGAAAGAGGTGGAGGCATGAAATTTTGTGGATAGGTTGGAGCTATGATGGTTTACATTGTGTGCAATTTCCATGACCTTAGGTCAATATCTTCAAGGTCAAATCGGGTCGAAAAAAGTGAACTTTGGACACTTTCGGCCCGTGCAGGCCATTCCGTACGACTTTTCGAACGAAACGGGAAAAGGGTGGTTTTCTGAGAGTTAAAACGTGGAATACGACAATTTCCATTCATCTGTCGCCTTGAATGAGGATTTTGAGTCTAGGTCATGTCATGTCGTTGACCAATGACGTCATTTTTTCATCTTTTGCAGATCAGATTTCGAGTAACACGGGATAGCCTGTGTGTAAATCAGGGCGCTACAAGTATCTTTTGACTTATTTTCCGTGAAGGCAACCAACATCGGTACACTTGATAACTTCCAAAGTTTACATTTATGTATGTATGCATGTGTAGATATGTATCTACATATGACTATCAATGTGCCAAACATGTTTTTATTAGGGTCTTTGAATACATATTTCATGCAAAATGACATATTGCAAAGCAAATCTGGATCAGGTCACAAGCTGCTCGGCCTTGATTTTCGATGACCTTGACACTTATTGACCCTGGGTTTGGTCTTGGTACATCCATCAGCTATGCCCGAATGACGTCGCGTGATTGTGTTCAAAAGGTAATCTTAGGTAGATCGCTAGTCCTTTCACAAAGTTCCCATTTGACATCGACAACCGTTGTTTTCGTTATGTTTGCCTGACTTCAAATGTCTCAAACTCCCAACAATTACCCGCCGATTTTCGATTTTTCTGCGCCAATTGACGAGTTATTCATTTGTCATGAAAGCCGCAAATTGGCAGAAATCAACTTCGATTCGTTCTCGAGATTTTCAAGAAAAACGGGTGAGGGGGGGGGGAGGGAACACAAAAAGAACCTTCCTTGCGGTGTGCGTGTTAAAACAAAACATTTTACTAAATAACATCGCTTTTGGATTTGTAAAATTCGTGCTGGCTCCTGAGATATAGTGCATTTTGAGCTGTGCTGCATGCTGTGACGTCATATTTCGACGTCACTGTAAATGGTGAATGGTTTATTGGAGAAGTCCATTAATATCAGAATTGTGATCAGGACATGAGAAAACCTCTCACACATGATTTCATCGACATCTGAGATGATGCACCGAAAACATTTTCACCTGCCTAGGACGAGTACAACGTTGAGTACAAAGGTTTTGCATATGTTTTACGAAGCAGCCGAAGGTAAATGCAGAGTGTTTCCAGTTACCGCCTGAATTTACTCGACAGCGATGAGAAGAATACCGGCCTCGAGAGTTGTTAACCCTGCTGCGCCGGGTTCGGACCCCACGCATTACGAGTGACGCGTTTAGTTCGCAGAATGAGAATAGATTACCCTCTGGTATGTCCGATTACCATTTATCAGCGGATGAATGACCTGATGTATTTGGGCGGATTTTGACGCGCACAATGCCGCAAGGACGCCATGTTTTTGACTGATGGAACGCGCGTGAGTTGTGAGGTGTTCCCGATTGATTGGTGTTGTGACCGTCCGGTAACCTGTGTAAGTAGAACAGCCTGCTGAGTTGACAGAGCATAAGCTGCTACCAAAACTATTGTTGCGAAAGTGTTGACGTTGCGTTTGACGTTTGTTTAGGTGTGCAAAGCAGTGCTTTCATTGTGTCCATCTTGGGCTCGTTACAAATGCCGCACATTTTCCGATGTGGTTAGTGCTCTTCATATGAGGTTGAATTGTGGCCTGGATTCAGCCATTTTATAAAGCATCCCATGGTTTATTTAGGTGTGTATTCACTTTGTACTCATTCTATTGAAGTATTGCATTGAAATAGTAATGTATTGGTTGTGGCGTGATGTTCACATATCAGCCAGAGTGACGCAAAATATAATAATGAAACGGGACGGGAATAGTTTTGGTAACGACGACCAGTCTTGAATGCATGCACTGGAGTTTTTAGGATGCTGACGTTGGGCGGTGATAACGCAAGCTGGTGGAACGCGGAACTGCTGCATTTGTACAATTGAAACGTGTATGTTACCCATCCACAACGCGTCAGATGGCTTTTAAGTGGTCCCCAAAATACGGGTAAAGGCTTTTGGTTTACTCGATATCACCGGACAGCGTAGCTTACCAGTCCAGCTGTCCAGACTAAGCTGTAGCGTGTGACGACAACGAGTAGCACGGAAATATGGAGTCAGCGAAACGATTAAGACGAGGTTCTGTCGTGAAGGCAGCGGGTGAAGACGCCTACAGCGGGGCGTGAACCCGCCAATGACGGGTGAATAACCCTTATGCGATGGGCACATTTACGACTCCTCTGAGTGTCAAAAACGTTTTCGTGTTGGCCAACCTGTAAATTTTGGGCTTACTCGTTGTCATCAGGTAAAAATGTTTTCCGTGTGGTGTTTACTTAACCGGTTGAGTTGACATACAATGGCCCGTGCCCTAAAAACCGAACTAAAACGGTGTGTAGTGGGATTTCGACTTAGAAAAGTTGAGACTGTTTTCCCCATGCAACATCCTGGCGCTAATACGAAAAGCTTCACAAATCGGATCCCTGCCGCCGCCCGTTATTTTGTTTGCGCATCGTGCAAAATTGCGCAAACTAGTGATTATCTCCATCACTGTGGCTATGTAGCTGTCATGAGAATCCCGGCTTCGGTCTGCTCCAGGACAAAAGAACCGTTGAACCACCGACTGCACTGTTAGGTGGCCCTTAGTGTGATGTATGCACGGCAAAGCAACTGGTCTTACATGACCTAACTGGGCAAGACGGAACATTGACCCTATTCCCGGAGGGCTAGACGTATGGCCGATTCCCGGCAGGGGGGATTCGCCCCCTGAGATCTCGAGAACTACACATCCGACTTCATCGCAACAAACGATAATCGATTTGCCGTGATCTAAGCTACATCTTCACGAAAAAAAGCATCCATACTTTTGAAAGAGGTGATACGGGGGCCAAAAAAGCTAAAACGAAAGGGATTTTTGGGCTTGTTATAACTCTGTTGTTTTTAAACTGGTTATGACGGAATTGACATAAATCGAGAGATTATAGATGGAACTTTTACAATTAGTCCATCCATCTCAAATTTTGAGAAAATTCATAGGCGTTCACAGGGTTTCAAAAATGGGAGGATAAGTTTTCGTCGAAAACCAAAAACCAAAAAATTAAAAAAAACCTTTTTTAGCTTTTGCTTGTCATGCTGTGAAGAAGAAGTACAAATCAAATTACATTGTTTTGTACAATCTTGGCATAGGCAGTGCCAGGGACATGAAAAGGGAAAATATTGTGGTCACATGCTCATCAGGTTAACTTACGACCTTTGCCCTTAAATGACTTCTAATGACTTAAAAGTCATATGGAATAATCTTGGGTGAATTTCATATTGTTTAAAAACGTCCCCAGGCATTTAAATTTACTCTTTTTCTAAAACCCCAGTTTACGTTTGTTGTGATGAAGACTATACACGCACTAGAATTTTAGGTCATACCTCTGTGACTGGACCTGATATCGATCTGAAACTTGATACACAAACAGAAGCCACCCTTCTACATCATATTTATTCTGGGTTTGATGTTTAGAAAAAATAGTACTAAAACCATTTTTATGAAACCAAATTTTGGATTCTGACCCTGGCCTGATCTTGTAAAATGGTCTCAGATCAACAAAATTATATCTGTATGCTTGTACGACTATTTGCGTATAGACCAATATAAAGTCTCAAGTTCCGTCTTAAAAACGCAATTTTTGGCAGACATTTTTCTTTTTCCCTCAACAGGGACAAAAATGGCCTGAGGTGGCTCCCAGGAACGTTGCCCGACTTCGCCCTTGAGCAGCATAGAATTAAGGAACTTTGTAACAGTACGTAGAAATAATTGGAAAAGCGACCAAGTTTCGTAAAGCTGCGTCAAAAAACCCTGAAACTGGCAAGCAAAAAAAAAAAAAACCCCGAGTGGGCGGATTCAGCCCCTCCCCCGCCTGTCGGGAATAGGGTTACAGTTGTTTTGTTAGTCGTTTATTTAGTGAGGATGATCCCAACTTTGCAGTGGGCGTTTGAGTGGTATCAACCCTCGTATATATTTCAGAGCTAATGAGCATTAAATGCTCATCATGAACAATGGGATCATTGAGAAATGATTGTAGAGCAACACTGGGAGCCATGTGGCTTTAAGCTGTCTTGGTATACCCTTCGGCAAATGAGATGTTTTTACCTTGGAAAACATGGCGTGGTAAACATAGTGTGGTAAAACATAATGCAACTTTTTGTAATGTTTGGGTATGAAACGTCCACGATGGAGTGTTGGCATAAAAGTAAGAAAGCGCACATGCCACGCAAGAAAGCTCTTAGCATTATACTAAAAGGTGGGATCAGAAAGGACTCATTCAAGAGTTTTCGTTTCGCATTTCTCCTTAGCTATGTTAATAATCTTCCACCCCAGAGATCCGGATGGTGGTCACAGTTGTCATGCGACTGTCTGTTGTCTGAGTTAAGAACGATACCGCAGTCTTAAGATGATAATTTTCTTATTTTCGGACAAATCCAAACGTGTCAGGCAAGTGCTCTTCAGAACTTTCTTTACGCGTCCTCAGTCGCCTCAACACCAAAGCCAGGTTACCCGTCTCACCCTGGCCCATGGTGGGCACCAGCCGATGATTAATTTGCATCTCGCCATGCGCACCTGCCAGACAACTTTCTACCAGCCGTTTTTTAGCCGGGAGCCGTGTCACGTGACAGCCTGGCGTGAGGGGGAGGGGCGCCTCAGGAGAGGGCCGGGCCACGTCGGGCGTGCCCGAGACCGGCGGCTGGCGCCGCCGTCGGCCGTGCAGAGCGTGCACGTGCACGGCCGACAGTTCTGCACGGGCCTAATTTTGGCAGCGCTGACGGTGCCGGCGACCAGGCGCAGGAATGTTATGTTTTAAGGGAGGTGTGATACATTTCCACTTTCCTTAACGCGTGCCACACGCACCTCCTTAAAGCGCACCCGTAACGGCCACGATAATAATATAAGAGATAATATAAGAGATATTTATATATAAATAAATATAAGAGAATTTTAAGGCTGGTGGGATTGAAACCATCTCGGGAAAATATGTTCTCATTTAGCACCGCAGGACTTATGCTAAAATTTTTCAAAGTTGGACGTTGGTGGGCCGCTGCTCTGCCAGTCCTACAAGTTGCTAATCCCACCGGCACAAGACAGCAGCGTTACGGTGGTTTCTCGAGTGCAAATAATTTAAAAGAATTCCATCGCAGCCAGTGATCTGTGCAGCGCTGTAGGTAAGTTGCACCGTTTCATGCCGGGTACCGAGCCGGCTTTGCCTGTACCTCTAGCCGTTTTTTTCCTTTTTTTAGTCGAACCGACCAGAAGACAGTTAAAATCACCTCGAGCCGGCCTGCGGAGCGTGACAGCCCTAGAAGTGACCTTGTCAAGGACGTCATTGTCTTTTGAATAGCGGCATTTGTAAACAACAGGATGAGTGGTATTCAGCCGCTGTTTTTTGAAAACGTTGTCTCAGCCCCCTTTTAAAGTCGGTAGGCGCGCAAATAAATACGGCGGATTCAAATGTTATTTCAGAAATCTTTCCATCACCACGACATGATTTCAAGGAAACAACCAGCAGCAGGTAGGTGTTCTCAACTTTGTTCCCAACAACAACAACAATTTGTAATTTTCTGACGACGTCAGAGAAAGCGGCGAAACAAAGGCTCATGATATGTTGTGCATGGTCTCTATTTTTCTTTGCCATCTTCAGTAGACCTTATGAATTTGATCACGTTTGTACCAAGTGCTTATACCAAGGGTTTAAAATTGCTTGAAAAGCTATAAGCCAAAAGCCTTGCTTGAAAAAAAAACATACAACAAGCTTGCATGGTTTCATCTCGTTCCTTTTGCCACACATAGACACAAAGTTCACGTGTTGTTCTTCTGTCTATGACAAAAATTCCTAAGTATTTTAACGCTGGTAATTCTGGGTCATTCAATCATTTCGTATCGCTCTTCCCTTGTTTCTGCTATGGTCTTTTTTTACGTGAATTGGGAGCCATAACCACAAAAAAACAGTTTACATTGTGTCTCCAACCATCACCCAAAGAGGACGGTTGTGACACTTCAAATAAACAAGAAACAAAACAATTTAACCCGTGCACGACCGTCGGTCCATTTCGAACATGGGCGACTGGCGGGGGTGGGGGCAGTTGGCCGCCCCCCCCTCTAACTCGCGAACGGTTGGTCGCGCGATAAAAATAAACATACCGTTGGAAAGCTTGTGACGAGTAGAGCTCGAAACTGGTCTCATTTTTAATTTTAGATAATATGTAAGCAATTTACGCCCTATATATGTTTTCTCATAGCCCACTGCATGAGACCGAGAAATGGCCTGAATCTCGAGGGCTGTGGCTAATAACGCATAGGTAAAGGCACCAGCGCACAAGTAAAGGTCCGCGGATGCCGATACACGTCTAATTTCCCAGATTTGTTCAATATATACGCCGAAACGTTGAGTTAAAGACACGGCAATTCACGCGCTAGCTGTAGGCGTGCGCCGCAGTTGTACACGGTACCAGATTGACGGGAACTAATTTGAATGTTCCTTTATTTTCGCGAAAAAAGACGATCTCTGTAAATTTTATTGATCTTTGTGGTCCTTGTTATGGTTTCTGGTACTTAAATTTCGGAAAAATTCATTAGTTACCAATGTACAGAATTGGCGGAGCTTTATTTGCGAGATCCTGTTTATTTGCAAAATATGCTACTTTTTCATACTCTTTGAGGTTCCTGGTATTGCTTATGTCTGTGCAAGCTAGTTCTGTCATTTTCTACCTATTCTGAGTAATTCATCGTCGATTTTGACGGTGGTAGATTTTGGCTCAGTACAGTTATTCGTGGCCTGATCTCACGTCAATGGCTGGCAGTCATTGATACTTTGCGCAATGACGGTAACTAGATGTCTGCTTCATTCCACACTAAAAATGTTATGAAATATTCCGTCAGTTTCGGAAAAAACGGCGATATGTCTTAAAAATGGGCTTGACTTTAGGTCAATGACCCGGAAAATTCCGAAAAATCTGAGATAACAGATTTGTTGCATCTATCACGATCACTAATCCCTGAAAGTATTATTGAGATATCTTGTTTTGCGAAAAAGTTAGAGGGCGCTAAACTTTTTTGACATCGGTCTGTTTGACTTGACTTAGGTCAGGCACCTGACCTGACCTGAGGTCAAAATTTTGACACGAGATGTAAAATTGATGAAGCAAAAGGCACACAAAGTTTCGTGACTCTGTGTTTGTTTGTTCTCTCGCAATCCCAGAAAAACCTCGGGGGGTGGTCAGTCAACTGCCCCCCAGTCGGGGACGGGTTAACCCTCGCCGGACGGGCCGGATTTTCACTTGCACTTACGGCGGCCGGGAGACAGAGGGATGGTAGGCACCCCTTTGCCATTTGGCCCCTAATTGAGCTAGCACTCCGGGACAAAAGACAATTGATAGCTGTACGCCCAACGTACCCAACGGTACCCGGGTCGACTCCGTCATGTCAACCAGTGACCTCCTAGGTCAGGTCAGGCTTCCTACTACAGAACTATAAATCAGTTTTTTCGGAGTTAAAAAGGGGACCTTTGGGGTCACATAGGCTTAAATTCGTATCGTTTATCATATTCAGTGCCAAAAAATAGGTCATTTTAAGTCATTGACAATGTTTGATCTTGAAAAGGTCTTTGGCTTTTTTCAGGTGGCCTGTTCGCTTCTGGACCACCATTATGAACTGATTTCATGTCCGTCTCTGCCTTTTATGCAAACCTATTGCCCTCAAACAATAAAGAAACCGACCTTTGGCGCAAAAATCGCCCTGCAAGCCTTCAGTAATGACGGCATAGTTCGATGACCTGATGTGACCTGAGTCCCCTCTCCATTTCAAAACATGCGCAGTGAATGTATCGTCAGCCATGCCAAATTTGACGGCGCTGTCGTGCGCCGCTGCGGGATGGTCCCGGAAACACTATTTGGGGTGGTGGCATCCACCCCTCCTACGGCGATAGTTAAAACAAAGCAAAAACGGCGGCGTTTTTGGTAGACTGCCGGCGAATAGTCTAAATCGAGGTAAATAGAGGTTGCCTGGGGGAATTAAACTGATGTCATATAAGTAAGAGAAATATGCTTTATGCTTTTTAAATCGTCGCTCTGCCTTGATCAGGAAAGAAATGGAATGGGAGGGGAGGAGGGGGATGGGGAATGGCAGCCATCCCCTCTTCAGGATGGCTGTTCAGGGGTGAAGGTAAAGGCGAACATACATCCGACGAGGGAGGAGATGGCAAGATATCGCCTGAGATCAGGTCAGCTACAAAAACTAAACCGCATTCCTGCAAATGTTTCCTGCTTTGCATTTGGATGTGGCAAATTTATATTGGGGAAACGTTGCCAGCTGCCAGTTGTAGCTGGTACCGCACCCCATTTTTACTCAAATAACGTCGACTGTCGTAATGTCTGGCAACAAGGCTTTACCTGGCCTTTGATAACCAGGCGGCTACCGAAAATGGAAAAAAAACTGAATGGCATTTGTGGACATAAATATAACAAGTTTTATTGGCGGACATTCTACTTCAGCATGTGGCGGCGATTGAATTAATGTGCCATGTTAATATTCCAGTTCATGTCCAAAAACTTAAAAACATATGACGATGTGTTACCAAGCAAAGTTACGGCACCAAATCAGTGATGAAACTGCTCCAGAAATAGCTGTGCTTGCTCTTTCCGTTTTTTTTTCTCTACCCAAGGTGACTTGGCTTAGCAAGGTACTTTTTGAAATCGTCTTCTTAAAACATTTTTTGCGATGTTCTCTTGATAGCGCACAGCCAGGGGCTCCTTCACGTCATTTTGATTGAGGAGCATTGCAAAGGCTGCCCAGAACGCAATCTAGCAGATTAGAAAAGTACACAATTTTGGCCAGAATTCATCGGATTTGTACTCTTACACGCTGCAGGTGGTTTCTTTATGGTATTGCATGGACAAAATGCGTTTACATTTTGATACAGATGCAATTTGATACCCCTTTTGGCTTGAAAATCATGCAATGGGGGCGAGGGCCAGGACTTTTCCGCATATATATATATATATATATATATATATATACGTTTGTGTGTGTGTGTGTGTACAACAAATATGAAGTGATTTTGCACCAGGGCCAAACCAGATGGCACCGGAGGATCTTTGCCGTGCAGTGCAATTCCATGACACGGCCGGCCCGTGCCTGGCTGACCCCTTCGATCTCGGACCAAATGCAGGTGCCCGTTTTGGGTCTCGAACCCAGGTCCTACCATGCACCGGATCTGTTGTCCGGCTTCTCATCCATCGGGCAACCACGGCGCTTGACCCGATCCGACACCAAGGGATAATTGGGTTTGGAGGTGACACCGACAAGTTATGCCATACCCTATTCTATTTCGCAAGTTACGGATTAAACGAGTTTGCTAATGTCATGCATGTATTCGGTTTGCATCATCTGTGCAACGGAAACGACAGAATATCAAACAATCCCATTTAATCACAAAATGTCCAGAACTGTCTGCAGATTTTGAATGTCCGTTTCAAATTGCTGACCCTTTCCACCTAGACCCTTTCCAACTAGGTCTCACCTAAATCTGCCTTGGTTGGAGTCGGGGGAGGCAAACGCTTATTTTCAGCTCATTATTTATTAGGCAATGTCATATAGGATAAATGTTAAAATTCTTGAACTGTTTGGAGACGAGACCGCCGAAGCCAGCATTATGCGAGTTGGCTTCACCTCACAAAAGGAATACGTCGCCTGACGGTGGCGTTACCACCACAACAGCTGAGCAAACTATCACTCGCCAGTCAGATCACGTACAACCTGCGTCTGTTGACAGCTTTTAAATGTATATTCAGACTTAAAAACTACCTGACCGACCTAACCTGTCCTATACCTATTGTTACACCTGTCCTTTTCTCACACTCACATTTTCCGACAGCTAAGCTGTAGTTTTGGAAATGACGGAGGTTTGAGCGCCAAGACAAGTTTACTCTCGTTCTGTGCAACATTGGTTGCACCGTCGCTACTTGTGGTGCCGCAGTGACGGGTAATGATCTCGAATGGTGAGGTGATGCCATCTCGCAGATTACCTGCCCCCTTGGCTCCATCAGAGCCTTTCTGTTCCATCTTTAGCAACGATTTAAAAATAAGAACACAAGTTTCTGTGATTTTCAGCATTTTTATTTATTAGTATTCGATTTCATACAAAATACGAATCTTATTGAAGACATCTCTTACATCCATTCTGATCCTGTGGCCGTTGCGCAAGCGCTAGTATGCAGGCGCCCATTCGTATTCCTGCCTCGGATTGCATAATTTCTGAACGTCAGTATGGTCGCCATTTACTACGAGATTCAACGGAAGGAAGAAAAATCGCCAAATCCAACATATGCCTTTTCTTGCAATATCTAGCAACTGCAGCATAGACTTGTCGGGTATAAATATTGAGACCTACATTCAGCAGTCATCGGGGGGATACGATCCCCCAATCAGATGATTGGAGGGGACACAACCCCGCTTCCCCTTCCCCCTTTTGGCGGAGCTCAAGCGCACGATGGCTTCAAAATCCTAGACATTCAGTGGCAGTTGTTTGAGCGGCAGACAGGACAGACACCAGGTGTTTTTATCCCCCTCGCTGATCGGAGATAGGTGCCCGGTTTTCTCTCATAGCTGCCCTGATAGCAGTCTCTGGTGACGGGAAACCCTGTGGGACCTAGTGCACGTGTCAGCACTCTGGCTAAAGCCGCAACACAGAAAAGTCATCCTCATGTATTGCTTTATTCGTGTTTTTGCCTAAACTTTTCAAAGCAGTATTGCCACAAATGTTCAAGCTTTCGAGCAGTGAGCATGTTCTTTGTGCTCCCGAAGTCTGAAATTTAAAAACCAGTTATTACTGACGATAAAAAATCAGTTAGGTCATTTTTTTCTCACTACCAATGAAGTATTCGATTGTAATACATATGTTGCAGTCGGTCGTGCAGCGCTCCTGCCCGTGGGGCGGCGAAGCCCGGCCGGCCGGTCCGACCGGCCTGCGCCGGCGGTCCGGCACGTCTCGCCAGACCCGGCCGGCAATCTATGTTTGCGCCGCCTTTTGTTCCGCGTGGGGCCGCGACGCCCCGGCCGGCCGGCCGGCCGCCCTGCGCCGGCAGTTTCGCGCGTCTCGCCAGACCCGGCCGGCCACCTCTGTTTGCTTTTACCGTTTGTTCTGTCCCCAAAATACGTTTCCCCTTTATCTCGTGACCTCTACCGCTCGCACTATATAAACATGTCGTAAACACGTCCTCGTTCTCTTCCTGTCTGGCGCTCAAACTCTTCGGACGTCTCTTCAATACAGAAATTCGTTGTCAGTGATGGTGTGCGGCAGTGCAGTGATGTCAAGTGACCTATAACAGCAAAATAATAGTCCGCGAGGCTGGGGAGTTTCCTTTTACACTCTTCTTGGCCTCCTAAATGGGAGGTCTCCATGCTGGCTGAATTGCCACTCTAGAGATTAATTCAATCCTATCCCAGCGCGCCTGAATTGGAGCGTTTCTTGTGCTCTTGAATTGGAGCTCCTGCCTCACCTATACCAGCTTGAATTTACTGGTTCTTCCTTTCATGCTGCTGAATTGTAGCATTCCCAGTTAGGACCCGTATGCCATCTTGAATTGGATGGTTATCCTCTTATGCTGCTGAATTGTAGCATTCTCAGTTAGGACCGTATACCATCTTGAATTGGATGGTTTTCCTTTCATGCTGCTGAACTGTAGCATTCTGCGCCTGCTTCCCTCTGAATTTTCCCACCTATTTCTCCTTACTTTCCTCCTGAGCCGACCGTCGCCCATTTAAGTGTCGCGGACCTCTTGTGTCCATAAAACATACAGTCCACGCCAGAGTCTTTAGACGGACGCTGGGCGGTCGGCGACAACATGAATACGAAAAAAACAAGCACGAGAATAATAAACGCCATGAGGCGCGATTCCAAAAGTCTCTTCACACATTCATAAGCCTACAACAACATGCACATATCCCCACTTTGTTTATTTCACAGGAAAGTCTAGGAGATGAAGTATGCTGTAACCGAAACTATTAACAGTTTCGTTCATTGTCCATCACACTTCGAACTTTTTACCTTTCTATTCTTTTTTGGTAAGGCGTAAGAATGGTTCCCTTTACATTTTTTTCCGTTTTTACATCTTTTGATTTTACTTGTTTCATTTTGCAACATATTTTTTCAACATAAGGTAACGAGCAATAAATACCAGTCTCACACAAGACGAATCAACAAGGTAGTCCTTGAAATGTTTACCGTGACCACTACGATCTGGATGAAATTTGGCGCACATTTTTGGCTACATCTCATATGTTATTCAAGTGTTTTTTTTCGAGATTTCTAGGCCACATGGACCACGAAATAGATTTAACGGAGTTTGCGGGGCCATCTGGTAAGTTGGAACAGAAAATAATTTTTGCTTATGCAGTGGTTTATTGGATCTGATCAAACATGTATGTCTTATCTGCTACATCCCCTAAAAATACAAAACATCACTTCCGATCATTTTTTGACCCCGTGACCTCATGAATCTTTGTTATGGCCATCACTTTTCAAAACTGCCACATTCTGAATTTTTCTTTTTTCAGTAAAATATGTCAAACACATTGCCTAAGTGATAACATAACGTTTTCTCTGTAACTCCGACTCTGTGACGTGCCATAGGGGTCAACAATGAGGTCATGACACGACCTTTAACCCTCACCCAACCAAGGGGTCGTTTCGACGTCCCCCAAAGGGTTTTTGGTGGTAGCCCAAAAAAACAGTGAACGCAGCGCGTGGAAATTTTCGGTACCTTTTTACATGCTTTACATATGTCGTAAAAAATTCTAAAATCTGATAATCTCAGGTTCTTGACCTAAATCACGTTAAAGAGGTCAACCTCAGATTTCTTGAAAGTCTTCTACAAACCGCTCCGTTCGACCAATGGACCTAAAACTTTCATGGATAATAGTCGAGGACATTCTTAAGAATTTCTTTTTCTATTCCATTTCTTTCCTTTTCCATTTCTATTCCATTCTGTTTCATTCCATTTCTATTCCATCTTTTCCTTAAGCCATCTCGAAATCGTTTTCAAGGTCAATGACCTGAGGTCAACTCAATTTCCGCCTTATTTCCCTATTGCGGACGGTTTTGAACCACTTCTTCTGTTTATTGGTACCAGAAATGCATTCCTGGACCAAGGAAGTCACTAAACAGGAAAAATAGTTTTGACCCACATAAATGGTCTTGATATCTGCAAGGTTACATGGGGTGGACTATCAAAAAGGAGTCCAATGCCCCGTGTTCATGATTCCTGGAGTAAAAATAGGTAATGAAGTCGATTTTTTAGGTCCCAAATAGCATCAGGGCACTTTTAAGCTCTGAAATGACCTTAGATCACCTGAGGTCATTCGAGGTCATCGTAGCCAGGGGCCATGGGGGCCATGGCCCCCCTGAGCCAAGCGGTCTACACTGGACATATAGCGATTTCGCATGAGTACGTAATAGTGATCATATATATGTTGCAAAAACAAATATTATATGTCTTCCTGTACATTAAATATAAGATAAATTACCTAAAACTGTTGCATTTCTTGTAAATTTTGTCATATCTCTGTGGTATATGACAAAATTTGACATTTTGTCCCCTCCTGTGGAAAATCCTGGCTACGTGTCTAATCGCGGTAGAAGATGAAATGCATTAAAATGCATTTCATGCAAATGCATGAATTACAACCAGGATCAATGCAATGAAATGCATTGATCCTGGTGTCTGAAATGCATTCCTGGGCCAAGGAAGTCACTAAGTACGACAAGTAGTGTTAATCCACATGAAGGATCATGAGGTCAGGTCAGGTCACTTTGAGCTGAGCTAGCAAAAAGGAGATTTGATCATCGACAAGGTGAAAATGGGCAATGAAGTCAGTTTTCCAGTCCAAAATTGCTTTAAGAAGCTTTCCATGGCGTGAAATGACCTTAGGCCACTTAAAGCCATGCGAAGTCACCATGACAGAAGATAAGTTCATATCCAAGTGTCCAGCGTTATCTCTCTGATTAATTCCATGAGTTAATGGCGAATCTACACATAAAAGGATGGAGCCCAACCTTGCTTCAAATCAGGTCAAGATCCTACGTCAGGTGAGGTCATTTGGTCGACCTTATACATTACAATATTAATCATGGTTGTGGAACCCAAGCAGGGGCGCGGTCAGGATTTTCTTAAGGGGTGGGATGGAGCTCAGTGTTAAGTGAAATCATACGAAAACCGCCTGCTGGGAATATGATGCACAATGGTTTCCACAATAAAAGGCTGGCCTGAGGGAGTGGGGCCCGGGCCCCCTTGGCTGCGTCGGTAAACCCAAGGACTTTCAGTCCAGAGGTACTCATTGCCCTTTTTGTTTGCATTGTTATTGATCCTCGACAGAACACGAAATAAAGCATGGAAAACGGCTGGACGCTAGGTCAGGTCGCAAAATTAGGTCAGGTCACATCGGGTTATTGGCGTTGCAGTTTGTCGGTATTTAAAGCATGTTTTTACCTATCATTTCTACCGTTTGGAAGCAGACATGGACAACAACCCGCCAGCGACGCTCAAAGACTTCACGAATACAGCGAAATGAAAAATTTCATTATATCTTGTCATCTCATGCGATATGTGATTGCATGCATGCTATAAACAAGAACTCACCGTATTCTTCATTCTAGTACCTTTTCATTGATTCGCTCAGTATTGTTCTAGCTTTATTAGGAGCGGAGCTACAACTCTTCTAATAATTCCTGTTTTCTACATAAATAGGCCAAAAATTGTGTCATTTTTCAGAATGTTCGAGGAACTTTGAAAGTTTTGGAACTTACTTATGGCAAACTTGCCGATGACATAAGTCTCATTTTTTCTCCGACCTTTCGTTCGCGAGATATAGGGGGACGTCGAAACGCCATCCCCCCCTCCGGGCTCCAGCTATCCACGTTAGGGTGCCGGTTGGACGCGGGTTACACATCGCTGGAGTGTGTGATGTGCAACATAGTCAATGTGGGCATTATGACAGCTTGTCGCCCACAATCAATACGTTGGTGACGTTTTGGAATATGTGAGAGGTCACACAGGTCAGGTGTCGGTCATTGACCTGACGTTGAGCAGTAACTGTAGGTGAAACGCTGCAGCTGGTCGATATCGGCATCATTTTAAACGTCTTTTTGAGAAGAAAACGGTGAGCGCACGTTAAATAGTGAAAAGGCTGAGGAGAAAGATGCGAAATTGGCTTTCAGCGTCCCGCCACTATTGCCAAAAACAGTGTCGGCGTCTGAAAAGTGAAAACGCTTAGTGTGTACTACATTCATCTGTGCTTTATACCAGGACCCGTCACCAGAGTTTTTGTATAGTGTCTGAGTCATTGGTACACAACAGAGATGCAGTAGCAGCATTTCAGAATGCTTTGATACCTCTGGTTAATTTCATGAGTTAATGGCAAATCTAGAGTCAATCATCAGTCACTATATCCCTGCATATGCATATTAACTATAGTGCAGTTTGTCTGTGGTGTTTGTGGTACTTGCGAAGCTTGCACATGTAATCATACGCCTAACATATGCAAAGTGCAAAACGTGCATCTAGTTTCACACAAGCTGCATTCCCTTACAGACCGGTATTCAGGACAGTACAAGAACAAATTTAACTTCGCAAACATTCATCACTACGAGAAAGATTTTGGAATGCAATGCAAGTGGCATTTCTTTGCCACTTCGCATGACTAAAATACATGTGGCGGCACTGATGGATCTTGCAGGCGATCATTATACGGTGTTAGCCTTCAGCGGCCGACAGAAAAACAAATGCTGAGCCCAGGCGCCTTTTTCGAGCACTGTGAGACAAACCTCGGTGCGAAGAAGTTCTGTGTGTCAGACTAAAAAATATACGAAACGACAGAGAAACTGGCTACACGTTTTCGCAGAGCGCGATCCGTGAGAATAATCAAAAACTTCCACGGCTTTTTACCGGTGGATGACTACAACGTACCGGCATACGAGCTTTCGGCATCTGCGAGTCACTTTGTGCACCGAGTGTGCAACAAGCACCATATGCCTGCATGTGCATTTTAACTACAGTGTGGTGTGTTTGTGGCGTTTGTGATACTCGGGAAATTTCCACATGTAATCATGCGCCTAATATATGCAAAGGTTTTCCGCGTTTCCATAGGTGGGCACTGGTCCGTTACTCCGTTACTCCGTTACTAACGAAGTTACTTTTTTGAGTAACGGAGTAACGGACCCGTTACTTTTATTTTACTGTAACGGACTGAGTAGCGGAAGTTACTTTTGTGGTCCGTTACTCCGTTACTTTTTGGTCCGTTACTCCGTTACTCCGTTACTTTTTAAACTCCTTACAGACACCGCCCGGCTTTATTTGCATCGGCACACCCATTGGCTACTTGAATAGCCAACACCCAATAGCGTGCGGCGATACAAGCGCGGCTGGGCGCGCACTCAGCTGACAATCGCGGAGTAGACTTGTTGACAATATTCGTCAGCTGATAAACGTTGACGGCAAGCTGGCGGCAATGGTTCAGTATAAAGGCCAGTTGACTTTGGTCTCTTTTGGGACAAAAGTATTGAATTATGCGTAAGTTTGATATGACTTAAAATGATAAATTAACCAGTCGTCATTTTTCAGGCTAAAAGATATCAAAGTTATTGTCATTTATACTGGAACAGCCAGCTGACGGCAGTTTTCAATGTTGTCTCAAATTAGTCACGGATTGCTTACCACCGCCACACGGTTCCCCGCCAAGATCACTCAAGGCTGTTGAGCACATGATTACTGCCACCATGGCCTTGGATCTGTGATGTCCATGGGGTGGTGGAGTGGTGATTGATTCTTGACTGGCCTCAAATTTTAATTACCTGACACTAAAATGTCCCATCAAGGCGTCTTTACGCCTGTACGTCTTTACTTCTGTTGAGAACAGAATGTGCACAATAAGTTGTCAGTAGTGAAGCAAAATTATGAAGTTTGTCGACTATTGCTTGGACTATTTGCCTTAACCATATTCTCTGCAGGCAGTGAGATTCACATTACCCTGAGGGGGGGGGGGCAGATCTGCGGTAATCTACCTTTCGGCCGACGCTTACGCGTAATTTTTGGAGACGCGGAAGTGGCAACACAAGTTGTGTGAACAATTTAGCCCATGCAGGTATTTTTCTAAGCACTGGCCCCTACTGGATGTGTAAACTGACTTGGTTAGGTAACTCTTGAATTTTGATTCAGTTGACACATGTTTGCCTTCAGCCGATACGAGCTAACCAAACCAAAAAACAGGCAAATTGAACCTAACAAAAAATTAGTTTTACATACCCATCTAGGGCAATCCCTGCAACCATACAGTAGGTTTTAGGTTAGGTTAGGTTAAATCATTTTTAACTTGGAGGACAGGCTACATTGTCCATGCGGTTCGAGTTACCACTCCTGCGTTCCCGAAAAAAAATATCAACTGGCCGAAACACCTTTCGGCCGACACATTATTTTTGTAGACGCAGAAGTGAGGACCCAAACTCAAACATGATATGAGCCGTTGCCACTTTTGCACCTTCGAAAAATATGCATTGGCCGAAAGGTGAATATTACCAATTCTGCCCCCTCCCCTCCCCGCTCTTCCAGAGATCTCGAGATGCATTCGTCCAATGTTGATGGGATGAATGCCATGTAATATGTTTCAACGAGATCTCCAATTCCGGACCCCAAAAATTCAAAAATTCAGAAAATAGGGCGTGGGGGCAAACAAAGTCCAAAATTTCGGGATTTTTGAAAGGCCACTGCGGCCGTGTTTACCAACCAATTTTCATGGGAATAACACGGTTCAGCTTGGAATGTCCAAGTCTTTTATATGCCGAAAGCTGAAATTTAAAATAGAAAACCATAGGCAGTTCCAGGGAGGGCAAGAAGGGTGATTTTTGAAATAAGAAATTGCCTTTGTTTTTGTTTGTTTTGGGTGATATAAACATCAGATGTGCAACTAGCAAGCCAGTTTAAGTTTATATGTAGCGCAGAGGTGGATCCAGGTAAACAAAATTGGGAGGGCACCATAACCACAATAGTGTGCTCTCCCATTTTTTCAGTACCTGGGTGTACGTTCGCCTGAAAATGTGTGTGCATACGCATTGTTTAGGATGTGTATGACTATTAAATGAGTCAGTGATCTTTATTTCTACTCAGAATGTCACGATAGTGAACCGCACAACTTTTTAGCTTCACGCACAGCACATTACCGCCGAAAACGGGGGCTTGGAACCGCCTCTGCGGGACCGATTTTTTTTTAAATGTTGACAAAACACTTGTGTATCAGTTCCATGAAATGCCAGAAAATCTTGTGGCGCTGCGGCAAACAGTGTGGGAGCGACAAGCAAAAAGACACGGGTAGCAGAATCTGCCCCCCCCACAGGGAATAGGGTTAAATGAAGTGTTTTTAACCCGTCTCCGGCCGGGCTCAGAATGCCCTTTGCCCGGCCGGAGAGGGAGCGCGGATTTCCGCACCTCCCAGGATCTCGGCTCCCATATATCGTACGGAAAAAAGGAAAACACCGGCGGAAAGGTTTTGTCAAACCGAGACGAAACCATTCAAGGGTTTTGACCTCAGGTCAATTTTGAGGCCACCAGACGCCATGAAAGGTCAAAACACGTCCTTGGAATTAGGTAAATAGACACAATACCTTGTCCCTGAAAAGCTGAACTTAAGCGACATAGACTGAACCGTAAGACAATAGCGAGTTCATTGATATCAATTTTGGCCTTTCACAGGGGTCAGGTCAGGTCACGTCATCGTTCCAAAATGTTCCACTTGTGAACGGCTAACATCCTCCGTTGCATCTTGCTTATGACCATGTTTTTATAGCTAATTTATCTTTTCAAGGGTAAACTGAAGAGGTACTAAAGCACCTTTTTTTAGTCTTTTATTTCCCAATAATAAAATCCATATCAGTCATGTTTTTTTGAGTCCTTCGTCGTTTGGTATTAAAAAACGTCAGGGGTATCAGGAATCTTACCTCCACGCACGCGCTCGTACACAAACTAATACACACACATAATTTCAAAACAAAACAAGAAGTTCGCGAGACCGAAACGAGCTCTGAACGGAGACCATTATGTTTAGGGCGGATACTTCGAGAGGCATTGTTGATCAAACCCAGTCGATAGATGTCCGCTGTTTGTCGCATTTTGCATGCGTCCGCTCCAGCGCCGGTTGTTCCCGCTCCGTCGGCGCCGCGGGCAATGAACAGGAATTCGTTGGTTTGAACATTGTGGCTAACACAGTGGTAGAATACCCGCCGCGGCTGTTGTCCCGGCGCCGCCGACTCTACAACGGCTGGTGAGGGCAGTGGGCAGCTAGCGGGGTGTTTTGGGTAAGCGCTTTTTGTTTCTTTCCTTTGTATATGGAATGCGTTTTACAACCACAAAGCAGCATAAAAGACTTAAAACCCGCGTTCGCTTGGTTTTCACTGCATTTCAAAAAGTAACGGAATAACGGAGTAACGGTAACTTCCGTTACTTTTTAAGGCAGAGTAACGGAGTAACGAGTAACGGACTGGCTTTTTTGAGTAACGGAGTAACGAGTAACGAAGTTACATTTTTTAGTAACGATGCCCACCTATGCGCGTTTCTATGTTACCCCTATTCCCGTCGGGGGGGGGGGGCGGAATCCGCCCCCCCTCGGGTTTTCTGCTTGCCAATTCCAGGCTTTTTAACGCAGCTTTACGAAACTTGGTGACTTTTCCTAGCTATTTTTTCTACGTGCTGTGACAACATTTCAAAATTCTATTTTGCTCAGGGGCGGAGCCAGGCAACGTTTTTGGAAGGCACCTCACGCCATTTTTGGCCATGTTGAGGGTAAAATGAAAACGTCTGCCAAAAGCAGAAAGCTAGAACCTAAAACTTTATATGGATGTATAGCTAAATAGTTGGGCAATGTGCAGATATAATTTTGTTTGTCTGCGGTCATTTTACAAGGTCAGGTCAAGGTCAAAAGTCAAAAGTTGATTTTTTTGCTATAATTTCGGCGCCATTTTTCAAATGCCAAACAAGGAATATATATGACGTAGAAGGGTTCTCTCTACTTGTGTACCAAGTTTCAGCTTGATATCAGTTTGGATCACGGAGCTATGACCTAAAATGTCAGTGCGCGTACCCTATATCGCAATAGCAATAAAATGAAATTTTTGAAATAGAGTGAATTCAAATGATTGAAAACGTTTACAGATGATATTAAATGCACACGAGATCATTCCAAGTGACCCCAATGTCACTGGAGGTCATTTAAAGTCAAAGGTGACAAGTTGATCTGAGAAACGTGTAACCGTGACAGTTCCCCCTTTTTCATGTCCCTGGCACCGCCTATGCTAACATTATACAAACATTGTAATGCGATTTGTACTTCTTTAGTATAACATGACTAGCAGAAGCCAAAAAAGAAGTGTTTGCCTCTTTTGTTCATTCAGTTTTTAGAAACCTAATCCTATTTTTGAAACCCTGTGAACGCCCATGAATTTTCTCAAAATGTCAGATTTGCGGACCCATGGTAAAAGCCCTATTCATAATCTCTCGATTCATGCCAGTTTCATCGAAATCGGTCCATAAACAACGGAGTTATAAGAGGTCCAAAAGCACCCCCCATTTTGACATTTTTGCCCCCTGTATCCACAAATTTCAAAATGTTGAAAATTTCTTTTTATAAAGATGTAGTTCACGTCACGGCAAATCGATTGCCGTTTGTTGCGATAAAATCGGACGAGTAGTTCTCGAGATCTCAGGGGGGGGGCCGAATCCGCCCCCCCTGCCGGGAATCGACCATACCGTCTAGCCCTCCGGGAATAGGGTTAAATGTAATGCATGGTATCATGTGTGCCAACTGAGTCCCTATCAGCTGGTTGTTGTTTAGGAACAGATGTGTATGGATCATACCATGGGCACACTTCGTACAGCTGACTACAAAAATACAACACTCATCACTCAGGATGGGCCTACAATCTACATATATCACAAAGCTATCGCACTGCCAGGTTGAATTGGAAGGCAAACAGTTGTGGTTGGTTTATGAACCCCCCGACTGGGGGGGGCTGTTGACAGCCCCCTGAGGTTTTTCTGGAACTGCGAGAGAACGAACAAACACAGAGATACGAAACTTTCTGTACCTTTTGCTTCATCATTTTTACATCGCGTGTCAAAATTTTGATCTCAGGTCAGGTCAGGTGCCTGACCTAGGCCAGGTCAAACGGACCTATGTCCAAAAAAGTTAAGCGCCTTCTAACTTTTTCACAAAACAAAATATCTCAATAATACTTTCAGGGATTAGTGATCTTGATAGATGCAACAAATCTGCTATCTCAGATTTTTTGCAGTTTTCCGGGTCACTGACCTAAGGTCAAACCCATTTTTAACACATGTCGTCGTTATTCGGAAATTGACGGGATATTTTGTAGCATTTTTAGTGTGGAGTGAGGCAGACATCTAGTTACCGTCACTGGGCAAAGTATCAATGACTTCCAGCCATTGACCTGAGGTCAGGTCACAAATAACTGTAGCGAGCCAAAACGTACCACCGTCAAAATCGGCGATGAATTACTCAGAAGGGGTAGAAAATGGCAGAACTACCTTGCACAGAAGTAAGCAATGCCAGGAACCTCAAAAAGTTTGAAAAGTAGCATATTTTGGAAATAAACAGGCTCTCGCGAATAAAGATCCGCCAATTCTGTACATTGGTAACTAATGAATTTTCCCAAGATTTAAGCATGGAAAACCATCACAAGAGTCAGTAAGATCAATAATGCCCGCCAGCGGACGGCGGCGGCGGTATCGGGCCATGCCTGGCGCGGGTGGCCGAAACAATGGCGGCCGCCGCGGCTGAGCTGAACCATTGAGTCGACCGCGGTGCGTTACGCAGCAGGCGCTCAGCAGCCCAGCAGGGCAGCTCAGCACAGGAGCGCTCAGGAAGGGACGCTCAGCAGTTCAGTTGGGCTCACTCAGGAGATAATAATAATAATGTTTATAATAATAACGACAACAACAACAACAACAATAATAATAATAATAATAATAATAACCATCGTCATTATTATATTTACTAGTGGCACCAAAAGGCCAGTAAGTCTTACTTCAGCTGGTAGAAAAAATGAAATTGGGCTGCCCGGCCAAGTCCAGCCCGGCCCGAGCCATGACGCGTTCTGGAGGATTCTGATTTCGCAACCACTGGGCGCCGAGTCATGAAGTTTTCACTAGAAGTCAGCTCAGGTCTTGAGATTTTGTCTATTTGAACTTGAAATGCGTTAGCAAGCAGGTTCCTTCCTCCATATAACTATTCCAGGAGTAGTGTTGTCGCTCTCAGAGCTTTTTCCTCGTATGTTTAGAACAGCTCGGTAATGGCAGTAAACAATGTCATGGGCACGCGTGATGTTTGAAAGTCGAATGCAGCATACTGAAATAGATAGAAAAATATCCTTTTACACGGCGAAATGCTTTACAGGACAGTGATAATGCAGACAACAACACGTCTGTCATGCGCCCCACGTGGCTGCTTACTGGCAGTCATATGAAACTGAATTATAATAAAAAGAAAATAGGACCTAACTGGCATAATTCGGCCGTAAAATAGAACGAGCCGTAAAAAAGAAAGAGGTAAATATTAGGGTGATATTGTAAGAGTACTTCGCAAACAGTTCTTACAGAAGTGCGCATGTTTTTGTTATGATGCACCAACCGCATTAAGTCCCCTCCTCTTATATAGCTTATTGTTTAGAATACAGAATCTGTGCGATTTCGCGTTCTTCTGCGGACGGCACTGCCAATGTCGAACTGGTGTTTTTCGTCTCGGTCTACCTCCCGTTTGATCATACCTCGCCCATGCGAGGAAAGTAGAAAACGAATTACGTTTAACGAGTACATGGAACTGACTTACCACGCGTTCGTGTTCCAGCCATGTTTGATTACAAAAAAAACTACACTGCTTTCAACCTGCATGTGTTTCGGATTTAGTGATCGTGGCCCCGTGGACTGGAACGCGAGGCACTGGGCGAAACGAAAGTGGGCTGCTGGCGGATTAGGGTCGCTGATGCCGGGCGAGGTAAAGCCCTGATTCGGTGCCCCTGGTGCAATCCTGAGTCCACGGAAACGGACCTACAGAGCCGCGTAGACCTGTGAACTTGGCCCATCAACACCGCTCTAAGCGATATGCATAAACTTAGTGTACTTTACGATTTGCACAGTTTATGCACGCACCATGACAATGACACGACATGATTTTGTTTAAAATTGGTGCTCGTGAAATGGATGACAGTTTTTCGGCGTTGTATCCCAGTGGTCGCTACAGGCGGTTGCGTAAACCCGTCATGGGTTTGGCGATATGGCTGCTAAAAATCGTTGGCATGATTACGTCAAACAATGGAGCTCGGCAAAGCAAACGAAACTGAAGGACGTTTTGGTCGGGTCAGTGACGGCAGAACTGGTGCGGTGAAAAGGTGACAGCATTTTTCGTCTCCGTGGATTATCGGTCAGGCAGCAGCGACCTTGCAGATTTGAGAAGCGGTCGTTTTGCTCGCTCGTAGTTGAGTAATGGAGACGGGATGTGAAAGGAACGGAATATGTAAATACCTTGCCAACTGCATCACTTTCGCAAGACTGAAAGCCCCAAGTTTCTTACAGTGACTGCAGCTGCAGTTGCAAACCATAGTGGTAAACAAGTCATGGCGAATGCATAAACTTGTCTCACCGCCTGGTAAGTGACGAGCGAAGCTTCCGCTCACCCGTGACGGCGTGGTTTCAAGAGTCGTGCTATTTGGCACAAAACACATACACCATTTTGCCGCCGTGCTCGGACTATTACACAGTTGTTACTCTTGCTAATTGAGGTGTGGCAGAACTGTTACAGAACCGTTAATAAATGCCGTAAATATGCGCGTATTACAAACAGATTCTTGCATGGTTTGTCGTCATGTCCAATCACAAAGTCACCTATTCGTGCATGAGTCGAAAATTGGAGGTATTCTCACAGCAAAACGAACTTAGGACTTTTGTGACCGATTTTACGTTACTTTAATTTTAGACAGATTTGATGGTATCCAGATGAAATGAAAGCAAATGATGTGCTGAAACAGTAAATACGGAACGACAAAATATTTTGTCCTTGCGTTAAAACTAACTGATGACGTCGTTATGCTCCCACTGAAATTCATGACGCTATGGACAAAGGTTTTCGCTCACTATATACGGCTAGACATGGGTTAAACAAGAACCATGCCACTCGTTGGCATTGCTAACTTTCTGCTACGCATAAATTTCCTTTGGAAAAGCGATGTAACGTGCAATAGTTGTTCCAGGACAAATGTTTGGAAGGCTTGTTCTGTCATTTCTTTTAATTTTGTAATTTGACCACTCCGGCTTCGGACAATATTTCAGATACTATGAAAATGAGCATTGCCGTGTTTGGGTAATACAGCTGTCGACCTTAACCATGTTTACCACAAGAAAGTGATTTATGACAGACTAACACCAGAAGAGACGTAAACCATTATTAGACACATTATTACGGAGTAAATTATGTACAGACAATTAAACAACCTGCGTCATGGCATGGACCGATTAAACAAAAGGTTTTACGTCTCATATTCCCAGTTATGAGTTTAAATAAAATGGGAAGTCCCATGACTCTCCCCTTCCTCCACCAAGAAGTTATATATTGCCTCTATAAAGTTAGTTCATGCCACAAACATTCCTTCCAGGCATGGTTTGTCAATATCGCCAGTTTTGAAGAGTTTAGGAGAAATCGGCCTTGTCTGAATGTAGTGGATTTCAAGCGAAATTCACCGCAGGAAAATATGGCTACTAAATATAGTTGCGGTAACAGGTAATCGCTAACAGTGCAATACCCCGACGATGACCGTTAGTGCAAAACCCGTTGAACTCGATACATATCGCCTCTAAAATAAGTCTCTCAGAGCCTACCCAGGATAATGGCACATCTTAATTGCTTGGCTTCCCTCTTGTGGTGCATCAGAACTCGTGAATAATTAACCCTATTCACGGCAGGGGGGGGGGCTGAATCTGCCCCCTCGGGTTTTTTGCTTGCCATTTCTAGGGTTTTTAACGCAGCTTCGCGAAACTTGGTCACTTTTCCCAACTATTTTTTCTACGTATTGTGACAAAATTTCGAAATTCTGTTTTGCTCAGGGGCAGAGCCAGGCGACGTTTTTGGAGGCACCTCAGGGCAATTTTGGCCCTGTTGAAGGTAGAAGGAAAATGACTGCCAAAACTAGCGTTTTTAAGATACAACTTAAAACCTTTATTGATATATAGATAAGTAATTGGGCAAGGTGCAAATACAATTTTATTGATCTGAGGTCATTTTACAAGGTCAGGTAAAGGCCAAAAGTCAAAATTTGGCTTTATAGTAATAACTTGGGCGGTATTTTCTGAAATGCCACATCCGGAACATATATAATGTAGAATAATGCCCTTGACTTGTGTATCAAGTTTCAGCTTGATATCTGGTCGGGTGACGGAGCTATGACATAAAATGTCAGTGTGCGTGACCTATATCACAATAGCCGTAAAATGAAATTTTTGAAATACAGTGAATTCAAATGATTGAAAACGTTTACAGATAATACTAAATGCACACGACATCATTTCAAGTGGCTCCAAGGGCACTGGGGGTCATTTAAGGTCAAAGGTCACAAGTTGAGCATGTGACCATAACTGTCCCACCTTTTTCGTGTCCCTGGCACCGCCTGTGCTAACATTATGCAAACATTGTAATACAGTTTGTATTTGTTTAGCATGACACGACTAGAAGCCCAAAAAAGTGCTTTCACCTTTTTTCTTTATTCAGTTTTTGGAAAACTAATCCTCCTATTTTTGAAACCCTGTGAACGTTTATTAATTTTCCCAAAATTTCAAATGTGTGTGTCAATGGTAAAAATCCTATCAACAATCTCTCGATTCATGTGAATTTCATTGAAATCGGTCCATAAACAACAGAGTTATAAGGATTCCAAAAGTACCCCTCATTTCGATATTTTCGCCCCCGTGTCCACCCCTTACAAAAGTTTGAAAGTTTCTTTGTTTGAAAGTGTAGTTCACGTCATGAGAAATCGATTGCCGTTTGTTACGATAAAATCGGATGTGTAATTCTCGAGATCTCAGGGGAGGGGGGGGGGGCGAATCGGCCCCCTGCCGGGAATCGGCCATTCCGTCTAGCCCTCCGGGAATAGGGTTAAAGGTCACCGAATGAGGATATGCTGACCAGTAACATTTCACGAGACTGGGCCCAAAAACACGGTTTCGTTGGCAAGTGTTCTACGCGAGCGGATTTGTAGGGGATGAAATGAATGCTACACACGTAGCCATGTGGACAGCCAGTAACGTCTTTCTCACATGTCACACCGCCATTTCAATCCATCATGTTTTAGATAAGCATTTCGCCACCTGCGAACCTGCGGCAATGTGTTTGGGCAACAGAGAACAGATCGCTCAGTTTAAATAGGGTGAAGACAGCGTGCTGTGTTTAGACATCGCACCGCGGTAGGCTAACACGATCATTTACCGTAAGGAGTAATTTTCGCCCAACTTTCACCTCCCTGACAGCAGCTTTCGCCAGTTCAATAACGAGCTTTACGAGAGCCCAGTGTTGAACGGTATGATCCGTCGCCCACCGTCAACCTCATGTGAGATATTGGCGGGAACTGTGTTTTACAGCAGTAACAACGCGCGTGAGGTAGATACGTCAGAACTCTCCCTGTAGAACAACTGCATTGCATTACTGTAGCTGAAATTCAGAATACGGATGATATCGGTTCGTTTTACTCTGGAGCTCGAGCTCATCGGAAACTTTCGGGAACCTCAGCTCTCGGAAAACTCCGGCAAACCCGACCGATGAAAATCCGAGCAAATCGTCTCTTAAAACGCCGCGGCAACCGCCTTGAATCGCGGCCGTATTCCCGAGATCGCGGCTCCGTGCCGACTCCCCGCACGCGAGCTGGCGGCCGCCTCCCGCGCCTGTCCAGAGCCCGCGGGCAGAGCGCCGGAGCGCCGGAGAGAGGCCGGGAGCGGCCGCCCGGCAGAAAGGGAAACCGGCGCCGCTCAGCAAAAGTGGGCCAGCCCCAGCCAGTCAGTCGGCGGCCGGCGGACGGGACGCATCGTCACGTGGCACGCCGCGCTCGGCTCCGACACGCGCGACACGTGGTACCGGCTGATCAGCTGACGGACCGGCTGGCCTGTGGCCGCGGGGGAACGGCTGCACCGGAACGGAACGCAGTGGCGAGCCTGGCTGCTGGACCTCGAGGAGGAAGCGGCGGAGGGCTTAAATCAGCGAACATGGTGAGTACGGGCTCGCAGACTTCTTGCGCCTTCAAGTGCCTTAATGTGGACATCATTTCTGTGACCAGACGCGTTTGATTGGCGTCTCGGCCTTTACAAAAAAAAAAACAAAAAATAATAATATATGCCATACGTGAGGAATTTCCGTTGAACCTTGGTGACTGTGAAAAGTTCAAGATCCAACAACTGCAAGTTCGGATTTGAAGCTCGGGTTGATATTCTCTGCCGTCTGGCAGCACACAGCGGCTTTCGCTCCCACAGAACATCTCGTGACGACAGACTGATGATCAGATCGTCTGTCGTCTGTCCGACAAATGGTGGCAGCTGAGAGTCCGGAGGGCTCCTCCGAGACGGAGTTTTTCTCGCCCTGCTTTCTCATCCCACAGAAACCTGGGTCATGCCAGATGTGGTTTGGACCCCTGGAACTTATACGGATTTGAAAACGACGCACAGAGCTTACTGTGAGCATGCAAGACGATTTTTCTGTTCGACGCCGTGGGTGTTGCAATTTAAAACCTGTTTTTCCCAACAAGCTTTTGACCCGTGGCAGAGCTGTTATACAGCGAGCCAGTGACAGTCCGAATGACGTGCTTTGTAAGACGCAGAAACCCAGGAAAAGCTGTTGCTGTTGAAGTAGTTTTGAGAAAATCCGCTCCATGCAATGGATGATCAGATGTTAACATTCCGGAAAGGCGGAGGGGGCGTGGTTCCATTGCCTCCACAGTTCCAACATACGTGCTTGCGGTCTTGAACACTAGATGAAAGGCATCTGAGGGGACGGGGTTTCGGGCCAACCATGAACGCGTCTACTGAAGCGTGCTTTGAAACAGGGCGTGCCGGGAGAGGTTTTCAGTCTAGCCGGTCTGGGTTTTCAGTTCAGTTCAGTTCAGTTCGGTCAGAGGTTTTCAGTCTGGCGCCCTGGGACCCTGCCTGCGACTGTCTCAGCGCCCTGAGACCTCGACTGCGGCAATCTCAGCGCCCTGGGACCTCGACTGCGGCAATCTCAGTGCCCTGGGACCTCGACTGCGGCAATCTCTGCGCCCTGGGACCTCGACTGCGGCAATCTCAGCGCCCTGAGACCTCGACTGCGGCAATCTCAGCGCCCTGAGACCCCGCCTGCGGCAATCTCAGCGCCCTGAGACCTCGACTGCGGCAATCTCAGTGCCCTGGGACCCCGCCTGCGGCTGTCTCAGCGCTTGTGATCGCGTCTTTACGGTCTCGGCGCTGGTCGGATGGCGAGGTGGGCGGTGCGGTCCGCAAGGTGCAGCGCGCGCGCCGTCCTGCACACTGCCTAGCTAGAGATCGGTCGTGCACACACGTGACTCACCGGAGCCTTGATCCTGTCTGTCTGAGGCGATCACGTCTCAGTGTCTGTCCCCACGTAATCCATCGTTTCATCGAGGAAACGTGATTATAAACTGAAAATCGGGATAGCTTTGCACCACAAATGGGCCCGCAGAAAGAGGAAAAAGGCAAAGAAATGCACTGGTTGGTGGTAGGGGATAACTAGACTTGACACATAGCGGTTTCAGTATTGCCCGCAGCTTATATCCGTTCTTGTCTGCCTGACGCGTCGTCATCTCCCTTCCTGCCGTCTTCCGCGTACGCAACCCAAAACCAGGAAACTTGTCAGCCCTTGCGGACCAGCAGGAGCTCGGCCAGAAAGAGTATCTCGGGGGGGGGGGGTCCAAGAGGCGCCAAACTTGCGCGAAATGGCATAATGACGTTACAACTTTTGACGGTGCATGAGAAAATGTCAGCACCTCCATGTTCCTCAGCTATCGGCGACGAAGTCTTGGCGACCAAGCATCCCTGCAGAGTTCTCCTCTGTCTCAGGCCTCAGCTGACTACAGCCAAACACAAGCTGACGATGATCATGATGACGCTGATGACTGGCCGGCTGACACGGCCACGCCCCCCCTCCCCATCCGCCGCGCCGCTCGGCGTCAATTACCCGCCGACGCGTGACGCCGGATTTCATTGCGCGCCCGGTCAGCGCTCCTTGCCGCCGCTGCCGCGTCACCCGCCGCGCCAGCTCCGGAAGTGGTGCGCTTCCGGTCCCATCACGTGACGCGCCAGCATCCGGCTGGGCCGACCGTGAGAGCCTGGTGCGGCTCTCGGCCGCCGCGACTCGCCTGCTTATCCGATCGCTGAAACCGCGCTGGAGGTCACACAAGGAGAGGGAAAAACGGAGTTGCGACTCGGGTTGAGACAACTGGTAGATCGCCATGATGTTCCAGTCGGAGATAAGTTAGTTTGCATTCTGGGAAACGCACTGGGAACTGTCATGACCATGTAGATCCGTGCAATGAAGATCGTTACGTGGTATAGCTGGTTATGGGTTAGTTATCGGGACTCTTCACCACTGCAATCATTTCGCGTCGCAAAATCAAACATTTGAGACGTTTGAGGGGGGGGGGGGAGGGACAGCAGGGGCTCGCTTCAGCTCGGAATAGAACCCGGAACCTGCTGGTTAGCTTGGCTGGTGAGCAAGAGAAGCACTCTTCCGCGCACCGCCCATTTTATAACACGTCATTAATGAAAAACATTCTCAAAGGTCACGATCGAGACCGGCCCTGTATTACACAGACGTGCCATAGCGGTGCGGGGCTCAAAAGGCCCTAATCACGGGCTGAGCAGCTGCGACTTTGCACGGCTGAGCGCGGGCCCTTTTTAACGCTGCCAGACGCGCGTCGGCACGCGGGAAAACAGCGGCAGCCGGTCCGCTGGTCCCGCTGAGCAGTGCCGACCCCCGCCCCCGCCGCTGGTCCGGTGGGTCCCGCCGCTGGTCCGGTTGGTCCCGCACCGGGTCCAGCGAGTCGGCTCAGCACGGCTGGTCGCTCGCTCCCGCGGCCAGTCCTGTGGGTGCCGGCCGCTCGCTCCAACGACTGGCAACATGGGGAACGACGCTGGACGAGGGCTGACTGGAACCTTGACTTCACATGTCACCATCATTGCGGTCTGTTCGAAGAAACCGTTTATCCACTTCGGCGCTGTCTTTTATCCACAAGTGCATCATACAGTTAGCAAGTATTTGTGAACAGGTCTAGATCGATAACCGCTTGTCGGTCGACGTGATTTGATATTATCCACCTTGACCTCGTGATATGAGATTCGCAGTCCTCATTCACCTTCTTTCTCGGCACGAACCTTCCTCCTTAGTCCCACAGCTATGCAGCCATCAGAAGTGGTCGAAGGGACGCTGACAATCCTGCGCACGAGACGGACCACATGGGCGCCGCCCTCCGACCGACCTGGTTCCGCGGCGTTCTTTCCCAGGCAACCGGACCGTGGCGGCGGGCGGACGGCGGAGCATTGTTTCCTCGTGTTTGTCAGGCGGCAGTGCATGGGCACGCCCAATCGTCGCGCCCAGCGACTCAGCCACGTTTTCATGTCGGCGTCAGCAGTGGAGCGAGACGACGTGGGGAGGGGCAGAGCGTTTCCATTTCATCAACTTGAGCACGTCTTGCGAAATGCTTGTGGCGAGACCGGTTGAATAACTCTACTTAGACACCCGACGACGACTGGAAATCTGACTGACCGAAACTAACAAACTGTGCGACAAGTAGCTCTCCTGACCAGGAAAGCACTCCGAAACTGGAAACACCGTTGCTTTCTTTTTCCCGAGCTGAGGTCGTGAATGCAGCCGGGAGAGGTTAGCAAGCCTCCCTCGACGTCCCAAATCCTGATCCCTCGCTTGGTTACCGCACCCCACCTCGTCATCCTTCGGGCCGGGCGTGGCCGGTTCTTGTCGACAGCACCCGATACCGGCCGGATCCAGTTGGGAGGGGCGTGGTCCCCACCTCGCTCCAGCAGGGCCCGAGGTGGTCGTCACCTTGCGCTGATCAGCCGCGCTCGGTTAAATTCCGCAGCTCTGACGCAACGCGTCGGGCGTGGTCGGCCCCGTTTAAATCCTGCAGGTCTTATTTCTGCTCATGACTGATGCTGGTGACGTGTGTAACTGCAGCGATGGACGAAGCCGAAGGCCGTTCGTTTCGCTACTTTCCTTTGCGGCACAAATGCTGATCGTTATTTGACGCACGCGAGAGTTCCTCTCTCTTTCAAATTTTAAGAGTCGTCTTATTAGAGTTCGTCCTTTAAACGTGACCTAACGTTGTCTGAGGACCACTGGCTGGTCTGAGGGGAGGAGAGGACTGAAGAAGAATGGAAGTTATTTTGTATCATTACCGTCTTGAAGCACCAGCACTCGCTTCTGACAGACACTGAGATGCATTTTGAGCCAGGAAAGCGACACATATGGGTCTCCGTCCATACCACAAATATGACCTTTCCATCAATCCTCAAAATCAAGTGTAATTGTATATAGCTATTTTGCCCGTATAAGCGGGTATGAAAATTCCAAATTTACTTCATGTCTCTGCACAAGGCACAGATATAACCCCTTGAGCAACCTTCAAAATCAAGTGTAATTGAATATAGTTGTTTTGCCTGTACAAGCCGGTATGGAGCTCAAAAGTTTACTTCACGTCTGAGTATCCTCTTCTCAGCACAATTCAGTTGTTCGCATGGGCATAGCAACAGGGGGACAGAGGAGTATGGCCACCACTTTTTGGAAGTTTAACATTAGTCCTGCGGGGAAATTCCCCACTTTTCTGGATGTTGCTGCGTTCCTGCTCGTGCGTTAGCTGCGCCAGATGCAACGAAGCCACGGAGGATTTGGTCGCGGTGGCCTTTGTCAGCGCCCACGTCGCCGTTGGCACTGGACTACACATGTTTCTCCGACACTGAAACACACCACACTATGCGGTGTGTCTCTCCGTTGGCAAAGCGATGAACTTTCCTCCAGAACTGCGGGTCTGTCGGCTGGCGGTGGACGCGGGTAGGAGCGAGAGCTTTTTTAAAGCTGGGGTGTCCAGAACCATTTTGCTGCGATGTCTCTCCATGCAGCAGCATAGTGGTCACGGTAAAATCGTCCGTGGTTGGTGGGTCCACCGCCCCAACTGCGCCATGAGGTCCTACATCCATGGCCTGTTGGGCAATCTCTCATTGCTCCTAACGTCGTTTCAGCTGAGGGGGCAGGGTATTCCGGCTGCAGCTGTGTCACGCAACCCGACGACCTTTAAATATTTACCATGGCTATCCAGCTGTCCACACACCGTCTGTGGGACCTGGGCGCGTCCAGCATGGCACACATGGACTGGGGAACCTGTTCTGGAGAACAACTCCGGCTCTTGCAGTGGTCACTGGAAAGAAGGTATGGTGTGGTCGGGTGCGTACTTGGGAAAAAACGTATCGGGTGGCGAGCAAAACTGTGAGTGACCCTCCTCACTCGCTTTATTTACTTCGTGATAAGATCGACTAACGTCGCTCAGCAGCGAAGGATCCGACCCCATTGCCACACTGTGCAATGCAACGCAATGCCAGTGCAAATCGTTGACATTGTTTCTATGTGCCGGGCGCTGTAGCCAACCGTTGTCCGTTTTAGAAAACTCATTCGTTTCCACATGTACCGTGCAGGGAAATCTTTGCGTTATCTCGTTCCCCTCTCTTTGTACCCGTCTCCAATATCGGTTCCTCCCAGCGTCTTTGTTGCTGTTGATCTATCTCCACTTGCCGCGACTCAGTACGCTAACCTGGCGTTCCGGAGCCCTCACGACCGCCGCTGCCCTTCCCGAGCGCCGCGGGCCGGCCCTACACCTGGGTTCGCCGAACCTCTGTGCAGTGTGCTCCTGGTAGACGGTGGGGCGGTCCAGTCGGAGGGCCTGGAACTCCAGCCGGGCTTCCCGTCCGCGCGCGGGCCGTCCGATTCGAGCAGTGACGTAACGTCAGCTAGGTTTTCCCTGCAGTCTCCTCATCGGCTTGGGTCTCCCGACCGAGCGGGCGGCGGCGACGGGGGGGGGGGGAGCCCGACTGGAACCCTCAATTTAAACGTCCTGGAAATCCACGGACCGCAGCCGTAACTGGTGACGTCATTGTTTAAGCTGCAGGAGTTATCGGGTTGTTTAGGCACTGGAGGTACTGCGGGCGTCAAAAGGCCAGTGCAGCCTTGTCACTGACTGCGTCGTTTAGTTTGCTGGACGGTGTGGGGCGGGGAACGTGGGCTGAAACCCCAGCGGCGGACTGGCAAACATTTTGCTCTACTGCCTTCACGGAATGGGTTTAGGCTTTTACGTAACGGGTTCCCCCGGAGGCGGGATTGTGAAACTTATCTCCAAACTCTGTGTGGCCGGCTACTCCGGGCTGGGCCGTGGTGCCGCAAACAGCACCGTTCAGCCGGCTCTGCCACACCAGCACCGTAGGCTTGCCAGCAGGCGCCATTGCGGCACCAGAAGCTGGCCACCTCGACACCAAAAGCGCTTAGTTGCCGGCTATTTTGCACTCGCTCCGGCGGCGGCCCGGTCACGTTTCCTGCTGCTGGTAGCACGCTGGCTTTTCTGCAGGCGTTCCCGGCGTGCAGAATCAGGCTCCGAACAAGGCGGCTGTGCCGACTGAGGGGAAACATGGCGTTTCCCGGCTTCCGGCTGAAAGAGCCTGGCCGGGGTGGACCTCTTTCTCACGTTGACGGCTCAGCGAGGGGACGCGGGGCACGGTGACATCACTTGTGAGCGTGACGTCGAGTGATCCACGGTCCGGTGCCCTGGGGAAGCAGACCGCGCGGATCGCCGGCGGAGCGGGAGAGCTCCGGCCTGTGGGCACCGCTCAGACGTTCATTGTCTTAACGAAACCGGAACCTGGTTTACGTAAGAATGCAGACACAGACTAATACCGTTCTGAAAAGCGGCGGGATTTTGTCCGTCTGAGAAAACTCATTCCTTTCCGCATGCTTGCGCTGTGCAAGGAAATCTTTGCGTTATCTCGTTCCCTCTCTTTTCACCTGTATCCGTTACACCAGTTCTTTGGTTTTACGCCATCTGATGGGCGCTTCATTGCGTAGGAGATTAGTACGGATGCGAAATGGGAAAATATGACACATACCCAACACTGATTCCGCTTCGTGTTTTAACGCCAGTACTGAGAACGCTTTATCGTGATGTTCTTCGGGCGTTGTGATGACATTTTCCATACCTGAGCTCTGTGCAAACGTGTTGTTTACAAAAGATACGCGTGACGCAAATTGCCAAAGAAAAATGGAACCGTGCATGTCCCCAACTCTAAACAAGGATACCGATATTTTCGTCCTGTACCGAAAACACGTGCTGCAGAAACCCGCCAGATGGACGGGCTTTTCCAGGTTTTCATTTTGTTTTGTGGAACTGTTTGTCGTTTCCAGCTGGACGTAGATGTTTGTTTTTTTTTTGCCCAGGAGCGCGGGAACTCCTTTACAGTTGAGGAGAGGGGGGGGCAAAGAAGCATTTTGAGTCATTTTACCAGTCAACGCCGGTAGCTCATTGTTAAATTTGGAAAAAAGTTGGGGGGGGGGCAGCTGGCCTTGCCCCCCCGCATCCCGCGTCCTTGGTTTTGTTCGTTCTCAGCTATTTGTCACGTCCGTAATCAGTTGTGCAGGCGAAGCTGCAGCGCTCCCCTCCTCCTGCCACTGCAGGTGACGGCGGGAGCGGAGGCGGCTGCTGCTGGGGGGGGGGGTTAGGTTCACCAAATGTCACGTCATCCGGATCGCCGCCGGCGCGACCCCTAACCTCTCGTGTAGCCGCAGGGCAGAGGTGGCGCCCTGCAAACGGTGACTGACGTGAGAGGGGGGGGGGGGGCGACGGCGACGGCGCTCTAAGCGTTCAACCTTCTGCTGTGGCTAGCTGGGAAACAAGCTGTCGGCGGGCTTCGCAGATGGACTTACCATTCTGGGCATTTTTCCAATGACTATTTCGTATTTGTATGCGTGTTGCACGCATTTTTAGAGGAACGTGGTAAAGCAAATTAAGTTCGTATGACCAAAAATAGTTTGTAACATGAAAAACAGGTATACCAACAAGGTCCCTAACCGTTTTGATCTCCTGAGAGGTGGCTTATATTGTCGATCACAGAAATGAACGCAGCTTTAGGGTGTCATTTGCATACAAACGGTCTGGTTTTTTGCTTCGTCCTTTAATCATCCATAGAGCTGGTAGGCCGCTCCCCTTCCTGCCAACGTTATTCACGTCTTCACGAACATTTTCCCAAGCAAACATGTTATTTTGGCTCATCCACCGATAGGCGAACTTTACCTGCCAGGCAACACGCTGTTGCCACGCAGAATTTAAAACCTGTCTACCTTTGCGTTACAAAAGATGGTCTCAGGCGGGCCCCGCCAGCCTTCATCCCGGCCCAGTGTCTCAGCGCAGCATAAAAACTGGCCGCGCCGTCTGCCGGGACTCAGCTGACTGCGGCAGACTGCGCCGCGCCCTCCGCGACGCATGAGAGCCGCGCCGAATAATTGCCCGTTTTTACGGGGCCCAATTGCCCCGAAGGCCGCCGAAGCCGCGTGGCGCGGGCGACGCGATCGCACGGCACCGCCGAAACGAACGGCCCGTTGTGTTCTGTTTTTGTGGCGGTCGAACTCGGTCGGACGTTCCCAGCGACTAATGGCGGCGTTATGAGGCGTTTGTTTGCGCCGTAATGGCCCGAAGAAACGTTGACCCAGACGCACGAGCACGCGTTGGCCGCACTGTGGGGCCTCCGCGCGCTGTGCGCACGACTCGGACAATGGCCGGTGTTGTCCGTGCACTCTGTTGTACTCCGTCGTCCTTGGTGTTTCGAAATCCTTCGTGCTGGCTCGTCGCGTCGTGCCATACTGTGCAGCCCTTTCGCCCTGGAAAATAGAATTTCAAATTTTGTCGGCGCGTGAAGGAATAGCTATGAAAAGTCACAAGTTTCGTGAAGCTGCGTCAAAAACTGAATTGGCAGATGTAGGGTTAAACTCAGATGATGCCTCATAGTTTTGGAGGAGCCGTTCATCTAAATGTTAGGTCTAATTTCAATGCCTGTGGCTGACCACCGTACGCACAAATCCAATGCGACCTCAGTTGGCTGGCGTGTGCGTGAGAAAACGTCCGAGTGGTCTGTAGTTCATTGTCATCTGATCCCGAACAGCATTTCGCTGCATAATATTGTACAAGAGCGGAAATTTCTCCCGTGGTGACTTTCAAGGTTGTGGTATGTCGCAGCCAGGTTTTCCGAGACTAAAACTAGAATGACTTCCGTAAAGGTCGGCAAAAAATTGTCTGATTTTTTGCGGAACAGTGTATCCAACCTTGAGACGGCATTATGATTTGTGGTCATTTAAAGATTCATTTACAGCCAAGTAATGAACTAAGCAATCAGACGTTAGCGTTGGTTGTATTAATTTTTGCTGGGCAATTCCAGACATTTTACCGACGTTGATGTTTTGCGGTTTTTCATCCCATCATAAACTCCATGATTGGCAGCTTCCTTGTTTTATTTTGGCAGCTTCATTTTGCCGGAAGAAAGTCCGGGCACATATTGCTCTCAGGCCGACGGCTTCACATTTTCACCTTGTTGCTGCCGTGTGGCACGCAGGCAAGATCAGTGTCCGCCATTCTCAGGACCGATTCTGACCGAATGATAATGGTCGAACCCCATTCTCCACCCGCCGCAGACACGAAGCCGGTGTCATTTTTCGATGCCGGGGATCGCTGGTACCAAGAAGCTGCCGGTGCTGGGGGCGAAATGTTGCTTCTGCGTATTCGGCGCAGCCAACCGGTCTTGTCACGGAAACGGGCTTTCCCTATGCACGCCAACTCGCCGCTGACACCACCGTGTGCGTTCATGAATGGGCTTTTTGTCTCTGTCGCCCGGTTTCGGCTTTCATGTGGCAGAAACCAGGCTGGCTAGCCGGCTCCGGTTTGCCTGGATTCTTTTTGTCCCTGTCAGCTGTCAGGGCGCCTGTGTAGGGGTGTGGCTGGGATTTTACAGGAATTGGAGGGAGATGGAAAAACCAGGCTTTTCACTAAAAACTGTCTTGATAAGCTGTCCGAAGCACAGAAGCATTGCAGTTGTAGTCCAAGATCCTCATGAAATGGATGTTTTTAACGTGAGACCGGTGAGAAGGGGTGTTGTTAACAGCAATTTTAACGTCAGACCATAGGTGCCGGATCGGAAGGTGCACGGGGGAGGGGGGCACCGTGCCACCCTTAACTGACGGAAATTAACATGAACCCTACGGCGTTGAATGGAAAGAAATGGCTCGAAAATTAGCCGGTATTCCTTCTTGCCGGAAGACGTTCCGCCCCTAGTGCGTGAGACCTGTTTTATTGCATGGGCAGAAATGGTTCAAAATGGCTATGGACGTACCAACTTTTAAACGCTCCTGTAGTCCAGCGCACATCATGCATTGTTCTATGGGTCCTGGGATTGCCAGTACTCTTACGCGTTGTGAAAGGAAATGAGGGTCATCACGCGCTGGTGGCGTTGTCCTTTCGATGTAAACCGTATTCTTCTTTTGGTACGCCTCCGCTTCGACGATTTTTTTTTTGTTGTGCTGAGGTTAGCGGTTTCAGTCCTGAACTGATGACGTCAGGGCCGCGCGCGCAGTGTAGCCGGGCGCACCTCCAGCCCGGAGATAGCGTATGAGTGTCCTCCCGGACGCTGTGAGTCAGCCGCCGAGGCCTGTGCTAGCCAGCGAAGGGTGCCAAGCCAAACGGAGATCCAGCACGGCGGCGGCCGGCGGTAGACCGGTTGTCCAGACAAACCCGCACGGTCGGCTGCGTGTAGCGCACAGAGGCGCGCTCAGGCGTTGGCCGCTGGGGATGGGCAGAACTGAGCTGAGCTGAGCTGTGCTTTGCTGAGCATCACTGCCGCTGCGCGGCGGCGGCTGCCGCAGTACTGTCGTCACCTGCGGTCACAGATCGACCCGCCGCAGCTTCTGACGCTGACTCCGCCCCTGTCACCGAGCCTGTGCCTCTCAGCCGCCGGGCCTAGCTTCAGTTAGGTGTTACCGCCGGACGGACTGCGCGCCGCGGGACTCGACCCACGGCCGGTAACGGCCAGCCACCACTCCGGGTTAGCAGCAGCGACGCACGTACAGACCGCACGCCTCGCTGACTCGGTCTGACGGCTGGATTTGCGCCGCGTCTGGTGCGCTGCGCACGGGGCAGGTGCGCGGCGTCTGCACCTGCAGCTCGGATTCCGAACCCGGCCTAGCTCAACGAAAACCGTAGATCTCGCGTCTGTCGTCTTATTGGGCATCAGCGAACCGCGTGCAGAACGCTCGGACGTTTTCTGTGCTCCGCTGTGCTGGAAAATTTGGTGGTTGCCTCGCGTGATGCAGCGCCAGGTGAAGCCGTCACCGCCTCTCCACACGGTCCCGTAATCAAAGACCCGCATTCGAACGAGACTGCACGCGTGATTGGTGTTGCGAAAACCTCTGCCCCAGAGTGCGTGGGGCGATTTTCCGAGAACGATTGTCTGTCCGTCTCTCTGTCTGTGTATCTTGTCGGTGTGTCGGTGTGTCTGCCCGTTTGTTGGTCTGTCTGTCTGACCTTCTGTCTGTCCGTTTGCTTGCTGTCTGCCTGTCTGTCCGTCTGTCTGTGCGTCCCGCCTGTCTGTCTGTCTGTCTGTCTAACTGTCTGTCTGCCCGTGTGCCTGTGTGTCTATGTGTCTGTCTGTGCATCTGTTTGTTTATCCGTCTGTCTGTCTGCCTGTGTGTCTGTGTGTCTGTCTGACTGCCTGTCTGTCCATCTGTCTGTCGGTATGTCTGGTCGGGCCCTGTTTCCCACACTGTTACCGCCGACAGCCGGCCCACCGGCAGAAGTGCACGGTTTCCGGGCGAGGTGCATACCAGAACTCACAACATTCCACGGGGAACGTGCAGTTCCAGCACGGTCCACGCGGCGGCCCACGTGGCCACGTGGAGCCCGGTCGAAAGGTTGGCTGGCTTGAGGGGAAAGTCGTGGATAATCGGTTGATCACGCGGGCGGCTTTTCGTTGGTCGTGTAGCAAAAGTCAACATGGCTACGGTTCTTGACTTATCCCCAAAGTCGAGGATTTGCTCACCAATTATTTTGGCGAAATCCTTCTCCAAGGTTCCTTGTTCCGCACATTTGTCTCAGTTAACAGTTTTCCATCAACTGCACTTAGGCTGCATTCAAAGAGTAGTTTCACTGACGGACGTCGCGCTTTCATGAGAGTTTTTTTAAGCGGCATTCAAAGAGCAATTTCACTGGTATGAGGTGTATTTCCACGCACTTCATGCCACGCTGCAAGGCTGCACCTTCCCGTTGCAACAGGAAACATTCCTTCCTCTGCGTCCGGTCTAACGGTGTGTAAAACATTCCCTTCAGTTTGACCCTTTTCCTCGAGGTCAACTCCATTATCACATTCTCCCGTAGGCGATGGTCGGAAACGGCACCTCGCTGCTCCCTCATTACGATGCAGTGTTTCGGACCTTATCTGAATAGACCTGGACATTGGACTTTCTAACCGTCACTTCCGACTTGTCGGCCGTTCGGTCGCGGGCCCGTCGTTTTTCGACGGCCAGGCCCAACCGATCAGTCGGTCCTCAGGCCTCCATCTAATGACCCAACACCAGTAGGCCGGTCAAACGGCTGTCTCTTGTTGCGCACCAATAAGCCGGTGCCTAAAACGCTGGACATCGGTTGGCGCTGTCCTCGGTCTAAAATATTCTGAACCGGCATCCGATGTATGACGAATTTGTCGTTAATTTATGCCAGATATCTAACTTGATTCAGCTTCAGTCAGCGTAAATTCCTGAACATGGGACGGGTGTCTGGTGCAAACCGTTTCTTTGGATGACGGAGACCCTGAATTTGCTGTTGAATATGTTCTGTGTTTTATTAGAGTAAATATTCAATAAGTCGCAAAGGAGAATGAAACAATCACATTTTTGCTACAGCCTGTGCTTTTTACTCGAGTAGAAAACATGCCAAGCACTCTCTCCCAGCGCAATGGCGCATTCTTCAAGCCAACGATCGCACTGACACGCATGCTAAAGATCCGCAGCTGACGATGCCACTGCAAGCTGCCTTCTTTCGCAATCTCGCATTGGTACGCCTTCGGTTAAATGCCAGCCTTGGCGTCCTAATTCTACGTGAAACTGGACTCCTTGAACGGGGCATTTTTAAAGCCGGACTAACGAAAGGAATGCCTCATGCGCAATTCTGCAGCCCGCTGCCGGAGCGTTGAACGCTGGACGGAACAGAGCCACGACCGACGGTAGGCGGCCGAATCGCCGCCAAACCCAGCGCCCCTTCCTGCTGACACGAGCTTTCGGTCTTCGGGCGATCCGGCACAGGCGACGGATGCGTCTGCCATTTCACCTGTTCTGCCACCTGTCGGGCACAGGTGCATCCGGTCGCGCCCGCCGGCACCCCAGGCATCTGGAGACAGCCCGCGGGCACCGTGTCACCCGCACAGTCGAAAGCTGGCCCCAGTGGCGGCGAGGTCATGTCGGCGGCGGAATGCCGACAGACGGGTCAGCCGCCGCCAGGGGGAGGGGAGGGAGGCGCCGGGGTTTAGCTGGTAAGAGCTCGGCGTCGCCGGGTCCAGGCTGAGGTAACGGTACATGGCCTCTGGAAGGCGGCGAGGACGAGGCCGAGTGCGAGCGAGCCCCTCTCTTCGGATTTCAAGGACGTCACGGAACGGAACGAGAATATCATTTCATTTGGTCCGAGTCGAAGCATACGTCGGAAGCCATTAGACGTTTTCTGGTATCTGATCCAGGATCAGACTTGGTTGGTGTTTTTATAAATAGATACCTTGGCGATGTATCATACTCAATTAAAGGGACGTGTGTCTAGTTATTTCTTCAGCATGTACCGGAGAGGATTACCTGAGGTGAACAGATCGCTAAATCCTCCTCTCACGCTTTTTAAATACTGACTGGTGAAGTTGCTGTCTAGGAGAAGATGCTGTCTAGGAGGAAAGGATTACTAAGCGAAAAAATCAGTGAACTGATATGACAGAAATGAGGAAGAATATTTTACAGGCCTTTGGAAGGGTTTTTTACGAGTAGAATACTTCAGATGCTTTCACGAGGCCCAGGACAAAGTCTTCACTTGCTTGTTGTCCTAACATTATACGGTATGCCCGTTGATCTTGCCTTTTATCCGCCTTTCAGTCATGCAAATTTAATGAGTTATTGTGCATCGGATTATACCTCCTTGCATTAAGTCGCACTGAAATCAGCGATCAGTCGTTTTAGCTGCATGGCTGCGGTCTTCGTCGGAACAGCACAAAACCTGCGGATCTTTGACTGACCCAGGGAGTAAGCCCCATGCAAATAAAAGTAGAAATGATAGCAAACCATATCTGTCAACTACTCACCAGACATCCCGGTCAATAAAAAGGGATCGCGTGAATGCAGCACACGGACTTAAATCCAGACACCTCCCATGCAAGAAGCTGCAGACATGAACACAAAATCGGTAGTCCTCTGATTATACCAACTGATCTTCAAGAATCGAATTGCTGGCCTGAACAGCACCCGCGATGGCCGGTTTTCCTATCGTCCCTCGCCCGCAGCGTGTTTTCAGATGTCGGCTTCTGTTCTCCGTGTTCGGAAACCGCCGTTTCACTTCAATCAATATCGGCGACGTTCGTCGATCGATCCGAGCCGGTGACGTCACAGCACTCAGCACGTGTCGCCGTGGGCACGTGCGTCGTCGGAGCTGAGGGGCTCAAGACGAGGACCTGTCCGACTATACTGACATCTGTCGGATGTGGCTGGCCGGGGGGGGGAGGGGCGAGTTGAGGATGGGGGAGGTGTGCGGAGGAGTGAGAGGATGGACGTTTCCTGCGGTCTGACCTGGCACCTGACCTGATGAGGGTTGAACTTACTACAACTGCGGCGGGAACTCAAATTTACTTACGTACGGCATATCTCAGCTTGGGTTAGATGGCTGGACCCGTCGTGTCTTCACCGTTCTCGTTTCGTGATCGGCGTTTCGGGGAAGAGCGGGTTTACGCCGGTGCAAAGCCCTGCTGCGAACGCTGCCATAGTTTCCGGCTGGGAACAGCAGAACTGATGGGTTTGATCAGAATCGCAGTGGTTCTGCGAAGCATCGGGCACGCGGCTATCGAGGCTGATTCTGAGCAGACGTTTCGCCATCAGTTCCGCATGTCTTCATTTCTTTTGGCATGGACCTTGTTGCCGGTGAAGGCAAGCACGTTATTTTTTGGCATTCATTTTGCGTGATGTGCATTTTGTGATGTATTTAGTGAAAACAAGAACGAGGGCAAATTGAGGAAGGCGAGGGAGACGGGGAAAAACGAGCAGAAACGGGGTCAAACGACCGACAAGCCGGACGGGCACCACGCCGACGCAGTCGGACAAAGTCAGCGAACAGGAAGCACGAGGCTGCCGTGACCCGGCCCGACCGGCGCTGCCGGAGGGCACGAAAGGTCGCGCCGGTCCCGATGCCAGACGCCGTCACCGGCGGCTCAGCTGTCGGCGCTCGTCGGCGTGAGGTAACGGCCAGGCGAAAGTGGCTGCTGCGTCGTGATCGTGCCACCTTGCATGTGGTGCCGGCCGGACGGCGGCTGGTTCCGGCTGGACCGTGAACGTGACTGGCGAGTACCCTTTCCCTCTGGAGTAATGCCAAATGACCGCAGTTTGCCAAGCCAGGTCATCTTGTTTCGTTTCATGTCATTGGCATCCCCAAGCAGGTACAAAACAGCATGCTTGCTGTGGGACGCTGACAGACTTAAGTTATCTGAACTATACAGTCGGGTTGTATTTCATAAAATTAGTAAGCGTGTATTTTTTGTCCTTCGCTTCTATAAATTCCCAGAAAAGTGCTGAGGCCTTCTGGGATGCCAGCGATGCGATGGTACGCCAAGCAGTGGTACTATAGGTGTCTGTTCCGCCCCTGGCACAGGAAGAACTAAGACATGGGAGTGCGAGGCACCGACAAGCAAGAAAGTTACTTCCCAATCGATTCTGCACTTACTGTCTCAAAGGGGGACTGTTAAGGCCGTCACAGATTACCACATCGCGTCACATACAGTGAGGAATTTCAGAGGCAGTCATACAGTCACAGGCCGCCACAAGCTGCCTGGTATCGTCACATGCCGTCACAGAAGCGACGCAGAACTCTAGTGGTACAGGTCATCACAGACCGTTACAGATCGTCACGATCATGAATTTGGTAGTCTGCTAGTTCAAGGTATCTTTAAAAGTCTACAGGACTTTTGTAAACTCTATTCTCCCAGTCCTCTGCAGACCGTCAAAAACCACCCCAGATCATCACAGACCGTCACAGACCGCCGCAGGCCGTCACAGGCAGCCAGAGACGGCCACAGGAGGGAGCCTCGGCCCGGCGCCGCCGTGGCCGGGCACCTCCCTCCGGAGCCATAATTTCAGGCCCGACTGGCGGCCAGCGATGGATCGGCGGCGGCGGCGGCGGCGGCGGAGCGGGCCCCGAGGCCCGTCAGGCCCGACACACCCGACAGATCCGGCTGACCCGTCAGACCCGACAGACCCGGCAGACCCGGCAGACCCGACAGACCCGTCGGGCCTATCAGACCTGACAGACCCGTCGGACTTGTCAGACCCGGCAGGTCCGTCAGACCCGTCAGCCCCGACAGACCTGACAGACCCGTCAGACCTGTCAGCCCCGACAGAGCCGACAGATCTGACAGACCCCGCCGGGCCGGTCGGCGGCGGGAGCAGCGGTCTGTCACGCGTCGGCGGCGCCCCTCGCCCTACTGCCGGCGGCCGGCACACGGCCGATGGCCAAGGCCCCGGGACCGTGCTGTGGTCCTCACCGGGCAGGGAGGCCTCGGGACCGTGCTGTGGTCCTCACGGCGCAGGAAGGCCTCGGGACCGTGCTCCCGTGTTCACCGTGCAGGAGGCAGGAAAGCCGTTGTGACCAGCCGGCCGCGCCACGGATATTCAAAGCCCGTCAGGGAAGCTTCGGCTCATGGCTTCGGCTCTTGGAGTGAGGGTGAAGTTTGCTCACGTAGTAGGGTTATGGTGTCTGTTCTTGCATCACGCTGGCGTCCTTTGTCAGCGACGCGCCTGTCCCCGATGGGCGTTGGTTGTCTCGTGCTCAGGCCAGTACACCTCAGACGGGTTGCTGACGGGGAGGGCGGCTTAAGGTGAGCGTGGGATTGACAGACCGATCGGGAAGCGTGTTATGAAGGGCAGGCCGCTAAATCCTACCAGTGTTTTTGTGAACACCATATCGCACGCAGAATTCGTGTTAAGATAAGAAATATCTGATTTGAGGCTGACGTTTGAGGTCACCTCTAGCGTTGTCTTGGCCTGTACCAAATGTCCCATACAAAAGCAATGGTTTAAGATAAGTTCAAAATGAGCACATTTTAGTGTTTGGCGTTTGAGGCAAACTCTAACGATGGTCGGACGTTGAACAAAAGAGCCAGATACCCTGAACCAATTACCTGATCTCCTTCACGGAGGAGCTTGCATGAACAAACGTGACAGTAAATCGCGTTGCAGCGGGGTGTAATCAAATGTCGAAACATATTACGTGCAGCAGGTCCCGTCTAGGACCTTTTATGCCTATGTTTTCATAGCTAACTTTAAGGGCTACAAGACCAAACACTCATATTTCGTCCACAAAGACCGCATTGTGCTCTCTGCTTGGAAAACAAAGCATGACCCTCCTTGGACCCAGCAGAGTATCCCATTTACCAGAACTGATAAGTATCTCATTTCGCTGCTGCGCTCAGTCAGGGCGTCGCGGAAAATCCTCTCCGCTGGTAGCGGCCGTCAGGCGCCCTCTAATCAGCAGCAGTCTTCGCCCAGCGGTCTGCTGTGCTGTCTGTCGTCGTCGGTCGGCGGCTGCCGGGATCTCCGCGCTGTTGTCTGTCGTCTGCTATTTGTCGGATAATCTGCCGGCCATTCTGCCCCGGTTCTCCGGTACACGCCGGTATCTCTGTTTGCTCAGCCGCCCCCGGCAGACGGTGATCCCACGCACCGCTGGCTGGGGGCGGCGGTCCCGTGCGCCACGCGAGACAAACAGTGGTGATGTCTGAAACAACTCTGTCAGGGCCTCTTCCCCAAGCCGTGATCCTGACCTTTCTCTCGCCGGGACGAGAAGTCGTGGAGTCTTTGGAAATTCATTGAAAGATAAATGGGGCTGCTATGTGTATTTTATGCGTTTTCTGCGGGCGAAGACGCGAGGAGGCATGCTCGAAGAATCCACGAGAAATCTCTCGTGTTTTCCGTGAAGAACCCTAAGCAAAAACTGCGCCCACTGCGTCGGTTCAGCCTGCCTCTGAGAGTGTCTCGGAGCCAGCAGGATCGATCATTTGCCGTGAAATGACGCGGCGAAACCGGCCCGTCCCGTCCGGTCCGGTCCGGTCTGTCCCGTCCAGCCGGGGCTGGGCGCGCCAGGCATGTAGCTCCGGGCCGACAGACCGGATCGGCTGAGCTCCGTGGTCTGGACCGGGCCCTTTCACGCCCCCCCCCTTCCCGGCCAGCCGGCCAGCCGGCCAGCCAAGGTCCTACGCCGGCATTTAAACGTTACGTCACAGGCGGGAAAGGCAGCCCGTTAGCGGGCGGCCACGCGGGGGAGGGGATGCGAAGGGGAAGGAGTGGGGGGCGGCGCACGTAGACACGTGCCACGTTGCGTGATGTCACGCACTGGTGTTCGACTGGGCTTCAAATTCCTCCGTTAGGGACATTTAATTTTTTTAAGGCGATTTTGTAGGTGTCGGGTGACTTTGACAATGCAGCATTCGGCTGTAGTCATTTCAAGGTGCTGGGGGTTATTTATTCTCGCAAGAGTATGATTTACGGGGCCACCATGAGTTTAAGTGATGGTTTCACATGCGGTCATTTCATTAGAACCCGACACGTCATACGTCTAATTGTGTCGATAATTTCTTCGTTGGTACGTGACCAGAGTTTCAAGCGTTGCATGATGCGTGGTCCACACGCAACGTGTTTCAGGTCAGACAGCTTTGTGAACCCTCCTTATCGAGACTTACTTGAAGGTAGGTCGTGTTCCCTGCTTCACAAAGACGAGGCCGAATGTTTTATTCAGAATCCGAAACTGCTGTCGTGACTTTCGCTCGCCCGTATTCAGTTTGAAATGCTACAGTGGAGATTCAACCCTGCTCAGCGCGGCCAAGAGGATTTACCCCCACGCTTTTCGGGGTATCGTTGGCAACTGAACAACGCAAAATATTCCGGCGTATTATTCAAGATGCTTTCTAGATTGGGAAATTCGTCTTTGGTGACTGTAACAATGTACGGGAGAAATAATGAAATTCTGGTAGCATGAAGATTTTGTTTGAAACTTAGGCCGTCGTTGATCTGACTGTCGCGATGACGATGATTTGATCATCGTCATCTCACTCCCTCCTTCAGTCTGCAGAACTCTCCCTGCCCTCACCTTGTGCTTAGAAACGTTTAGGACGTTGAATAAGATGGCGCCGCCGAACCTGGCTTGGATTGCCCCTGGGTTGACTCAAGGTTGAACCAGGATTGATCCAGCGTCTATACAGAAGTGGGCGCGGGTCGGGAGGTGAGTGACGCAGAAGGGTTGGGAGATTCTCACTGAATTACTTGAGCGCAGGGAATCAGTTTGTCTGCAAAACGTGAGGGGCTCACCTCGTCGACTGGGTGTCGAACGAACCTCTCTCCTGTTCATGAGTAGCGTAAGTTAACTGGGGACTCTGTAGCAAGAATATTGGCAACCGACTTTTCCGTTGCTCATGGAAGTCGCAATCTACAACTGCATTGACAGAAGAGATCAGGGACTTCATTATCTGTGGCTGATATTGTGCCGGATTTGAACGCTGGAAACCCGTGCTTACGATGAAGAGGAAAAGTTTTTTCCCGACAGTAACGTTTATTTGTATCTGACATCCATCCATAAAGCACGTTCGTACAGTGGCGTATGGCAACGTTGGTGCACGCACTCAATGACGTCACAACTCGGCTTAACATTGTGCAGTAATTTTGGGCCATCGTGGCTACGCAACACTTCGGCGCCAGCCTCTTGCGATCTTTAATCTGGCTCCAAGGAGAAAAGGATGGCTTCAATGTAAAAAGTATGCCTTAAATATTGAAAGACGGCCAACCAAATACAAAACTTCAAAACAATTGAAATGGACAAATCTAAACATGAATGGGGACCACGCGGCTCAAGTGACAGCGTCGTGATCCCATTAGGTATTCACATTCCCCGAAGTGGGTCTGGGGCTCTCTGAATATATGCCTCAATGATGAGATTGCGTCGCCCAGATTATTGATGAGCCAGCTTCATCCAGCTTGCTTTCAGAGGCTGGGGTATGATTTGCGAAAGGTCGGTGGTTCTTAATCAAACAAAGAGCGTCATGAAGGACAGCGAAAGGTTGTATGTTTTACTTTCATATCGGTTTAAGCCGGCAGACTAAGATTATTTTAAGCATTTGCAACGCTTAGTGCAAGCTGTTTATCAGGATTTTTCAGGATTTCATCATCGCAGGCTGCTGATGCTTTTTTTAGATTCGTAAATGCGCAACCTGAAATAGAGGCGGCAGTTTGGTTATCGAACTGCAGACTCAGAGAGTCTTGCTTAAGTGATGAGAACGTACTTGCTTGTTTTATCTCGAAATAAAATGCATTGATTTTGTGGAACTCTCCGAAGCATTTTAGAAAAAAACAGTTTTTTTTAAGTTCTGGTCGGTTCCGTTCAGTGTTTTGGAGTGCATGAGCAGAATACCAACTGGATGCCAGCACGGATTGAGTTTTTGATACCTCTGTGGGGGCCCAAGCCAGTTTAAAGGTGACTGTGCATCTATAAATACGTCTCATATGTTTACAGGCTAACAGCATTTGACGGACCTTATATAAACACATTTTCTCACAAACACGGCGGTAATTGGTACACCTACTTGATAACAACTCTGTGAAATGTATTCCTTACTTAAATGGTAAAAAGCGTTGGTGCTTCCGGCTTTTTTTGGTTACTTACAATCGCTTTTGAACCATTTTGCCGGTAGGGGCAGGCTGATTTGTAGTGTGCAGAATACCGTGACAGGAACAAGGTCGCCGATAAGACCTCGCACCGAGAGCAAGGTATTTACTCTGACGTTCGGGTCCATTGCAGGTATTTACCAGTTATTAACACAGGCGAACCCTGTAGGTGCAGCAAGGAACATTTGCAAATCTCCACAATCCCGGGCATTTCTCCGATGTTGTAGATACGCTCTACTTATGTACGGGCATCTTTGCCGCCCGTGCAGGAGGGGGGTGGCTCCCTCCCTTTTGCCCCACAACTGACATCGCTGCTACCCTCTTCCGACGTCTGGCGAGGATGTGGAAAGCCGCCCAGCTCAACCCCCCAGCGGCTTCACACCCCAGGGCACCACGCCCAACGGGTTCCAGTCCGCGTGGCGGTGAAAGGCCCTGGTTCAAGCCCCGGGTTCAAGCCCCGGGGCGCCCAGGGTTTTTAGGCGTGTAGTGACGCAATGTTTGGTTGTGCTAGACAGTTCATGGCGGGGTTCGGCAATAACGACGGGCGTCTGAGATCGGTCCTGGTGTTTTTGGCTCGTTTGCGCGATGCATCGTTTGCGCCCGTTTCAGGCTAGGTCCGACTATCGAGAATAATGTCAGAGGCGTTAGGTTTTCTAGCGTGGTCATGAGCCTTGTCGTCATCACATGATACAGACGGTCTAGTTATATGCGGCTTCGTGAGACTGCAGTCCATACTTCTCGTGCACTGTGCCAACTGCTCCGTGCAAGGTCCCGTGAATGGCCCTGCCAAGGAGACTTAACTGGGACCGGACCTTGCACAAGGCCACGTAGAGTTGATCACGGAAGACATTTACTTCTCCGTCATGGCGTAACATCGCTTTTGCTTTTCTCGTGTTGTCGTATTCAGTTCTGCAAATGTGAGCTGCGGATTTGCGGCAAAGTTGTGCCTGTGCTAGCCTGTAATTTTTTAGCCTGTAAATTATTTAGCCCCGTGGTATTCACGGATGCAACAGGTCTGACATTCTCTTGTCTTACTGGGGCATCACCAAACCAGATTTACCTATGTTCCTTGGGCAGTAAAAAAGGCGCAGTGGTTGTTATGTCTGCTGCCACCAGCGCCATTTTATACGCAGTTCCGCGGGAATTCCAACAGACTCTCCTTAAACCCATCCAACCTCCTCTGTCGCCGCTTGGGATCGTCAATAAATTACGTAACGCTGTGAGGGGGTGGGAAGGAGGATTGGCCAATGCGGGACAGCATTACAACGTGGAGGGTGGCGGTTTGGCGTTACGCAACGCTCTACGCTGCCACATTATACTACTAAAGCTTCTGTTTAATCGACTTTAGTACACTAGTACCTCAAAATATCTGAACAGACAAGCAGTGAGGCCAGAGTTGTTGGAGGCGCGCAAAGTAATTTTAGAGATGGAGGCTCGACCGATCTTACGAAGCGTAACAAGGTGAAGGCGGGAGTTAAAAAAAAACACCGAAAGCGAAAATACGTTACGTAATTGTTGGGCGGCTCCTTTGTATGTGATGTGCTGGAAGGGAGGGCGTGCGTTTTCCGGCCGTTGCGTTGACTGACCGTTGCCAGAGATGGTCTGTCGGCACGGCCCTATCCTGTGACCGGTCTGTGGCGCGCGCCGGGGCCAGGGTCGTCGGGTTGGTCTGACTGTCGTACCGGTGGAGGGGTGCCGTCCCGCCGTGCTGAGTCGCCCGACCCGTCCTCTCCGCTCCGCTGGAGATCGGTGCCATCGGAACTGGCGTCTCAAGATCGGCGCCTCAGCCGCAGGGATCCGCGGCGATGTCGGTACGTCGTTTCTCGCGCGGTACTGTTCTGCCTGAGATTCGCGAGGGGTGAGAGGACGAGAGGTTGTATTCGTGCTGAGTCGCGTCTTCAACGTATCGTGTCTTATTGAGCAGTGCTGGGTGAAGTCGGGCGAACCCCCCGGCAGCCAGACTAGTGTCAACCTCGGCATGTGTGTGTGTCCAGTCAGAGTCAGCCTCAGGTCCTGTGGGTCCCTATCTCTCTTTGTCCACTGTCAGCCCCCGGCCCTATGTGTCCGTCTGTCTGTCCTGTGATTGTTAGCGTCCGGCCCTGTGTGTCCGTCTGTCTGTCTTGTGATTGTCAGCCTCAGGCCCTATGTGTCCGTCTGTCTGTCCTGTGATTGTCAGCCTCCGGCCCTGTGCGTCCGTCTGTCTGTCCTGTGATTGTCAGCCTCAGGCCCTGTGTGTCCCTCTGTCTGTCTTGTGATTGTCAGCCTCAGGCCCTATGTGTCCGTCTGTCTGTCTTGTGATTGTCAGCCTCCGGCCCTGTGTGTCCGTCTGTCTGTCCTGCGATTGTCAGCCTCCGGCCCTATGTGTCCGTCTGTCTGTCCTGTGATTGTCAGCCTCCGGCCCTGTGTGTCCGTCTGTCTGTCCTGTGATTGTCAGCTTCAGGCTCGGTGTGTCCGTCTGTCTGTCCTGCGATTGTCAGCCTCAGGCCCTGTGTGTCCGTCTGTCTGTCCTGTGATTGTCAGCCTCAGGCCCTATGTGTCCGTCTGTCTGTCCTGCGATTGTCAGGCTTAGGCCCTATGTGTCCGTCTGTTTATCCTGTCAGTATCAGCTTCAGGTCCGGTGTGTCCGTTTGTCTGTCCTGTGATTGTCAGCCTCAGGCCCGGTGTGTCCCTCCGGGCCCCTGTGTCGGCGCCGGCTGCCGGACGGTGGGCGCGGCTGACGCCGCCGGCTCAGGGCGCGGCCGGCCGGCCGGGCTCCGTTCCGGTGGGCGGCGCCGCTCCTCCCGCCAAGGCCTCGCTCTGGTTGGCAGCGTGCGGCGCACGGTCCCGGCACGCGCCTGCGTGCGCCCGTCTGCGTGACGGCCGAGGGCGCCGCTGCTTCCTGAAAGGCCTGCGGCCGCCGCTGCCGCCGCCGAGGAAGACTGGGTCACGTGACGTGCCGCGCCGGATGGCGTGGCGTGGAAAGTCCCTCCGGAAATCCAGAAATCCGGGTCTGGACTGGGAGAAATGAGGCTGGGAAATAGTCGCCCTCGCCCCAAACCAGAAATTTTGCCGTTCCAGCCCGTAGAGGGGTCTACGTTTATCGATCTGATATTAATCGACCACCGCTGCTGAAGGGCTCTCTGGTGAGGCCGGTGGCAGCACAGACAGCTGGCCGCAGCTCTGGCGCAGCCCGACGTGGACCCAATCGTGACCACTTAGCCTCCGCTCCGCCTGCACTCGACGCTGCTGCCTCCAATCTCGACTCGGCATACCCGCTGATAACGCGTCGAGCACTGGGGTTGGCACGGTTGGCTCGTGTCGCCGCCAGTGCCGCTCCGACCCAGCAAAAACGCATCTCGAGGCGGCCGCCTCCAGCGCATGCCCAGACAACGGACAAAAAACGCCGCTCAACCCGCCTTTCCTTGTCGGCGGCAGCCAAGGCCACTCTCACGCTGCCCCCCGGGCGGGCCAGCTCGTGAAAGCTGTTATGGCCGCCGGCCAAAGGACGGAGGCAACTTTCGGCCGAGGCTCTCCTCTTTTCGGAGATGCTTGATATGCTGTCCGGTGAGCCGGCTGTGGGGGCGAGGTCAGGCGAGGCCGCCGGGACGTCCGGTCACCGGTCGTGCGGGCCTTGGGAAGCGACGGCAGCCGCGGACGTCGGGTTTGAATGAAAGTGGCGCCGCAGAGCCGGACCCGCGGCCGCAGAGTGTGAACTCGGCTCAGAGTCGGGGCGAACTTCACCTTTTCGGCGACGGTGGCGGGGTGCGCAGGTCAGGCCTCTCGGCGCGACTGTCGGCCGGGTTACTGCGGACCGGATCGCGGCAGAATCACGTCAGATCGTTCCGTGTCTGCCGCTGTTTCCTAGACATTCAGGGGGGCTCCGCTCCGGCTCGGCGTCCGTTTCCCGGAATCTCCCGGCCCACGTGATCCGGCTGCCGTGTCCCGGGATATCCCGGCTCTGCTGGTCTAGGTGCCGTGTCCCGGGATATCCCGGCTCCCGTGATCCGGATGCCGTACCCCGGGATGTCCCGGCTCTGCTGATCTAGGTGCCGTGTTCCGGGATATCCCGGCTCCCGTGATCCGGATGCCGTGTCCCGGGATATCCCGGCTCTGCTGATCTAGGTGCCGTGTCCCGGGATATCCCGGCTCCCGTGATCCGGCTGCCGTGCCCCGGGATATCCCGGCTCTGCTGGTCTAGGTGCCGTGTCCCGGGATATCCCGGCTCTGCTGGTCTAGGTGCCGTGTCCCGGGATATCCCGGCTCTGCTGATCTAGGTGCCGTGTCCCGGGATATCCCGGCTCCCGTGATCTGGATGCCGTACCCCGGGATATCCCGGCTCTGCTGGTCTAGGTGCCGTGTCCCGGGATATCCCGGCTCCCGTGATCCGGATGCCGTGTCCCGGGACGGGTGTCGCGGAGCGGGCCGGCCGCTCTGGTCGAGCCGCCGGCCGCCGCGGGAGAGGCCTGCTGGCTAATGGGTCAAGGCTTGGCCGACCTGGAAAGTTGTGGTGCTCGCCGCCGCCGACCGCCGCACCGGGCCGAGCACGACTGCGGGGCACGGCCGCGGAGGCGGCGCCAGGACTGGGGCAGGGTCGGCGCGGCGTTCAGAGCCCGAGGCGAAGCTGGACGTCGGTGTCCGTGAAGTTGTCCGCCCCGGTGATCTTCAGAAACCCGGCATCGAGGGCCTCAGCGGCTCTCACTGGATTCGCCAGTGGCTCGGTTTCGTGACAGGGCGCCGGAATGTGAACCGGGAGACGGCGCACAAAGAAAAACATGCCGCTTGAGCGGTGGCACGTGAACGTCACGCTGCAAGTTCCGTCCTTGGTTACGCTCGTGGAGCCCAGACACTTGGATTCGGCTACGGCCCAACTACGGCTTTACGACCGGTGACTAGCAAAGGCATCTAGATGACCAATCCGACCAAAGCCGATTGGTTTGATAGGTGCTGCGCCGAAAGGTTATCTGCTTGCACAAACAAGTCATCAGGGCCTACGCTGAGTGCCAACGAAGAAATATACCGATAAATCGCCTCCAGTATGTGAAGTGAAAGGGAAAGACAAGCCGCCTAACGGTGTTTCGTGCAAGCGTGTTCGGTGCCGTGTGCCGGCTTTGCCTGACAGACTTGGCACAAGAGGGAGCGCTGAGAGGGAGAACGCGACCCGTCCGAGGTAAATGGGGCACCTTGTGACGCAACGAAGTTTCGTGGCCGCCGCGGTTGACGCAACGTCGGCGTTGCCGTCAGGTCGTGCAGTGGTACGCCCCGTACCCAAATCACGACGAAAAGGAGTGGTTGCAGGCTACATCATGGTCGTTTTGACCGTACGGTAATCGGTCCTGTGGAGATCACTGTGCCTGCCATGCGCCGTGTGGGCGGATGTCCTCGGGAGCGCATGAACAGCAGTCCCACTGTCTGCCTGATACCAGGCCTCCGGGGAAGATCGTGGTACACGTGACCACGTAGGCCGTTTGAGGCCGAGCCCGCCTCACGACAGCGTGAGCCCGGGGCCCATGCCACTCGACAGAGCACTCCTTCCCTCCCGATCCAGCCGAACTCGGGGCCGACCGCGCCGGAGACCGGGCCGTGCTGGATCTCAGAGCGCTGCCGACGCCGGCATCCAGGTCCGCCGCCGGACCGGACCGGACCGGACCAGGCGTCGTGTTTGTCGGCCCTCGCCGGACCGCCAAGGCCGCCGGGCGTGCATGCAGCGAAAAGGAAGCGAGTGCACGGCGGGCGCGTTATGGGAGCGGTACTTCAAGGCTGCGCCGCGGTCGCCGGGCAAGGCCGCCGTGACGCCGTGACGCCGTGACGTCGTGACGCCGCGGGCCGCTGGAAAGCCTGCCGCCGGATGGTCCGTCTCGTGTCCAGCCTCGTGGTCAGCAATGGTGCTGGCTTTCTCGCCGGATACCCTGTGATAATAACGAGTCAGTGCGCTGAGAATGCCCTGTGCCCCGTGCGCACTCGCGCGGTGTGGACTCTTGCCGACAGTTGGGACCTTCGCACTGACTTCCCCTCGAACCCCAAGTGGGTCCTGGACTTAATCCCGGTTGCGTTGTTTGAAGCGGATTCCAACATCTCCGGACGGTGATTTCTTTTGAAGCTTAATGCTCTCATGACCTACACGTTTGAAACTTTCCCACCGCAAGCCACTAAGATAAGACCGTGGCCACGGATGCTCATTTCCTTTTTCGTATTGTAATCCTTCTACGACATTTAAACTTGAATGTCGTAACCTAGATTTCCTAGACCCATTTCTGGAATAACCTTCAGGCTGCTGTCTTTGAAGAGCCGCTGGTCAGGTTATCTGAAATACGCGATGAACAGACGTTCTCTGCCAATATGATCCGGTTGTTGCCACCAAGACGAATTTCTGGATGCCGAATGTTCTTTGTGATAGAAATGGAATGGCGATGGCATACAAAATATTTTGTAAACGTTCTACGTTTTTATCTTCCTTTCAAGGACGTGGCGTATCATCGCCATGCCTTTGTGTTGTGCCGTTGTCGCTAAAAATGGTCATTGAATGATATAACCAGATAACCTTATGTGCACAAGGCACATCGTCTTCATCGATGCGACATATGTGACCGATTATCACATGTCGAGATGCATCCGTGGAATATTTCAATCATACGACACGACCACAGACAGTACCGTCAGCCTCTGTATGAACAAGCATATTCAACGGCATGGGAATCTTTGGACTGGACTATTGTGAAAGTAATTAAACCGTAACTTGACGACCATGCACAACTCCAATTATACGCATCCACGCGATGAGTTCCCTCTAACCAAGGAGTAGTGTCGTCAATTCAGGCTCCATTTTATCCACCACTGTTAAATGGCGTGAATTTTAGGACCCATTGGCAGTCCAATGACTAACAAAAAGGGCCTTGTTTAAGGCATTTTTTGGTAGATTGTCTCCTTCGGACGGACCATATAGTTTGCGGTCTGACAGTCCCAAAGCTAATAATCCTTCGAAAAGTTAACACCCTGCGCATAGCGCAGCAATCATGCCGCAGCTCGTTTCACAACCGGGCGTGTCGCAAGCGCGGCGGGCCAGTTCCAATAAGATCAGACAGAGCCGGTTCGTCTCCGCCGTCGGACTGACACGTTCGCGGTGGAGGTGCGGCTAAGCCCCGTCCGACCGGCTAAGCTCCCGGGGGACTGGCAGGGTGCGCAGGGCAAATTAACCCCCTCCCCGGGCCCCGGGCCGGCGCCGTCGTTCCGAGCTTCCGAGCTTCAGCCGCCGAAACGTGCCTGCGTCGGCGCCGTGAAAGCGCGCCGCACACGTGCGCCGCTGTGCGCCGCCGTGCGCCGCTTTCGTCGCTCCAGCGGCTCCGGGTCCGGCGCGCGACACGTGAAAATCGGCCTGGTGAAAGCCAGCCGCTGGCCGCCGAAGCGGCGTGACATTGGCCGGCTTGCCACACTTTCGGCGCGGCGGCCACGCCGCGGCGGCAGGCGGCGCGCCGAGTCTGTGGAGACGTCCCGGGCCCAGGGCCCTTCATGGCGTCGGAACCTCCCGAGCCCCGCCTCCGGTCCTGCTGCCACTGTCGCCAGGCTTTACCTGCTGCGAAGCCGTGCGGGCCCCTTTGACCCATTTGGATGAGTTGCCTTGACTGGGAGCCCGGGCCCCTGAGAAGTAGAGCCGGAGCTGGGAGATGGCTTGCGTTACGGTGCTGGAGCTGACAGCTGAGAGTTGTCCCGCGATACGGTGCTGGAGCTGACTGTTTAGGGCTGAGAATTGCGAGGTGAGAACTGTGAACTGAGAGCTGCGCAACGTTTTGGTGCGGCAGCTGAGAGCTCTGAGAGCCTTGCGTTACGGCTCTGGAACTGACACCTGAGAAGTGCCTTGTGTCCCGGCGCCGGAGCTGAGACCAGAGAGCTGTCCTGCGTCGCGGCGGCGCTGGAGCTGAGAGCCGAGAGCTGCCCGGGGCCGCGTGGCCGCCTCCGCGGGCTGCCCGATGCCATTATGCCGGTCATAGCCGGGTGGTCTGCGTGCCGTGGTGCAACCTGGCGGCGTGACTTTTCCCAGCCTCCCGCCGGCGAGGCGCCGCCTCGCTGGAACGGCGGCCACCAGTGACGAGCGTGTTCGGCCGCAGTGCGCCCATTTTCTGTTGCCTGTGCTAATGTGGCGCAAGGTCGAGTCGTGTGATGCTTTGTAGTCATGGAAGGTGCCGTTGATTTTCGGCACACACACACGCACACAAAACACTTCCTTGCTAAGTTTTTACTCATTGCAACCGACAAAACAGAATAAATGGGTTTGTCCTGATAAGCTTGTTACGGTGGCAAATATGAGGAGAGCAAAACCTGTTGGACTGCTGGCACTGTGTCTGACGTGGTATTTAAGATGGTTCACGTTGAGACGCTTTTGATGATTAACATCGCTGTTTAGGATATGTACATAACTGCTGACTTGGCAGCAGCATTCTGGCGCGCTTTCTCTCCATCGTATTGAAACATGACAGATTTGAGAAAGAACAAATGCAATGCCCATTTTCTCCTCTTTCCATCGTGTTCTGTCACCTCGCTAATAAGCGTTTCGATCATTATGTCGCAACTTTTTCAACATGTCGTGACCATGCAAGTCCACATAACTCCCCTGCCCTCGTTTTTACCTTCTCCCGCGATCACCATCAGCGAAATTCATGGCATTCGAACCGTCTCGCGCGTGTCCACAGAGACCTTGAAACGGGAGCGGTCGGCCGAGGCCGGGCCCCGCCCTGATTGGCCACCGCTCGGCCAATCAGCGCTCGCGCCCGATCTGGGTCGTCTGGCTGACCCAGTGCGGAGGACCGCATGCCGAGCTGGCGGCGGGTCGGCGCAGTAACGGTACCGGACACGGGCGCAGGCCCAGGGAGTGCCGGACCGGCGCGGGTGATCCTGGGCCGGGCTCCGATCGGGCCGGAGCGGGTGGTCATGGGCCGGGCTCCGATCGGGCCGGAGCGGGTGATCTTGGGCCGGGCTCCGATTGGGCCGGAGCGGGTAATCCTGGGCCGGGCTCCGATCGGGCCGGAGGCTCCCACGAGCCGCCGGCCGGGACGGCTGAGAGAGAGAGAGAGAGAGAGAGAGAGAGAGAGAGAGAGAGAGAGAGAGAGAGAGAGAGAGAGAACAGACGAAGCGAAATGTTGCTGTTTTGGCCCAAAGCAGGCTGAAGAGGATTTGCGCGGAGTATAGTGCCGCTTCATAACCCTATTCCCGGAGGGCTAGGCGGTATCGCCGATTCCCGGCAGGGGGGCGGATTCTGTCCCACTGAGATCTTGAGAACTACACGTCTGATTTCATCGCAACAGACGGCAATCGATTTTCCATGACGCAAACCACGTTTTAAAGGAAGAAGTCCCCAAAATTTTAAAGGGGTGGATACAGGGGAGCAAAAAAGTCAGAATGGGTGATATTTTTAGACTTCTTATAACTCCGTTGTTTATGGACCGATTTTGATGAAATTGGCATGAATGGAGAGGTTATGGATGGGACTTTTACCATTGGCCGTACATTTGGAATTTTGAGAAAATTTCATAGGTGTTCACAGGGTTTCAAAAATAGGAGGATTAGTTTTTCAACAACTGAATGGACAAAAAAGTCAGAAGCACTTTTTTGGCTTATGCTAGTCATGTTATGCTGAAGCAGTACAAATCGTATTACAGTGTTTGTATTATGTTAGCCTAGGCGGCGCCAGGGTCATGAAAAAAGGGAACTATCGTGATCAGACCAACTTATGACCTTTGACCTTAAATGACCTCCAGTGACTTAAGAGTCACTTGAAATGATCTCGTGTGCATTTAAGATTGTTTGAAAACGTTTCTTAACACTTAAATCCGCTCTTTTTCAAAAATTCCTTTTTACGGCTGTTATGACATAGGGTAAGCGCACTGACATTTTAGGTCATAGCTGCGTGACTCGACCTGATATCAGGCTGAAACTTGGTACACAAGTAGAAGGCAACGTTCTACGTCATACATATTCCGGGTTTGGCATTTAAAAAATAGCGCCAAAATTACAACTATATAAACGAATTTTGACTCTTGACCGTCACCTGAGCTTGGTAAAATGACCTCAGATAAATAAAATTGTATCCTTATATTGCCCTATTTAGCTATATATCCATATAAAGTTTTAATTTCTGTCTTAAAAACACTATTTTTGGCACTCATTTTCCTTTTACCCTCAACAGCGCCAAAAAAGACCTGAGGTGCCTTCCAAAAACGTTGCCTGACTCCGCCCTTGAGCAAAATAGAAACGCGAGACTCCGTCAAAGCACGTAGAAAGAATAACTAGGAACAGTTACCAAACTTCGTGAAACTGCATCTGAAACCCTGCAGTTGGCGAGCAAAAAAAAACCCGAGGGGGACGGATTCAGCCCCTGCGGGGTATAGGGTTAAACGACGTCGGTGCTAGTTAAGTCTTATGTCCTGGGTGTTGTAAAATGAAAAGGTTTTCGGGCAAGGAAATGAATGAACGTAGTTTTAAAACAAACGTTTAATGTGCTCTTATGAAAAACATCATAGCCTTCTGCGGGCGATGGTCGCGAGCCTTTCGAATAAACCGTTTTGATCGATGCTCGCCGCGTTCTCAATGGGCGAACACAGCAGTCGTTAGCCCTTCAAATAAACCGTTTCGATCGGCTCTCGCCGCGTTGTCAGCGAGCGAAGCCCGCGTCCAGACACTCACGTGACGCGCTCGGGCGTGACGCCGGCCGCCGCGTCGAGCGCCGGCCGTCGCTGTCGACCCGGACCTGGGGCCGGGGACCTGGGGCCGGGACGGCGCTCCGGTGACATTAGGGCGGCGGTGGGCGGCTGGCGGGCGGCCGTGATTGGCGGCCAATTACCAACCGAGGCCGTGGGCGGGCCACACTTGTCGCTCCCAGGTGCGACCGCAGCCCCGCCGCCGGCGGCGAGGCTGCCGCCCGTCAGGGAAGCGCCGGCGCTCCTCGAATGTCAGCGAGCCCGGAGAGCTTTTCAGGAAAGCTCTCCGGGCTGACTGCTCGCTCTCCGAGCCGGAGGTTTCGGACCTCCGAGCCGGCGTTCTCGGGTCCGGCGAGGATGCCCGCCGATGCGGTTTGCGCGGCGGAAGATAGGCGAAGAACGAAGTGGCATGATGAGTTTCGTGGCTGCACAGATTGATGGGACCCCACGGAACGAACACGCGAGGAGCGGAAAGCATCTCGAAATAGGATTTCGGAGTACGTCTTTGAGCCTCATCGCCGACACACGCGATCGGGGACTTCAGAGCGGCGTTGCATTGTTCACACGAGACCATGCTGAGTCGAATGGAGCGGCGTCCGTAAGACAGGCACTCGCTGACCGGTGTTTTGTCGACAGATTCGCCGTCTGACCTCGGACGGCGTCGAGCCCGCCAACCTGAGGACTGCCTGGCACGACGACGACGACGACGACGACATGATGACGTCATTCAGCGTCTACAACCAGAGCGAACGCATGGCCATCAAGCGGAGACTAGGTGAGCGGATGCGATCCGTCGTCTGGCTTGCCGGCGTGCCTGAAGGCGAGGTTGTGAGATCGTGTACTGATGAAAATAAACATTAGAATGTCTGGATGCATACGTAAGGGCCCATGCGCTTAATTGCCAGGGCCGGGGTGAAAGTTCGCGTGCATCGGTGGGCTATGGCGTTGCTCTTCAAAAAGATACGATACTGGACTGATCCACCATCAACAAACAAATCCGTCATAAACAAGCAGCCAGCCTTTTCAGAGCTGGCTCTGCAGTCTGCTCACTGAATTTTTCGCGGGGCGGTATTCAAAGCAAATTCACGTGACTTCGTCCCTTCGTCGGACTGCCAAAGTGCAGCCCATTCCACAGTCCCAGCATGTGTCTGTTGCACGCTGTGCTTTAATCTGTTTGCATGGACGAAAAGTGTTTTTCTTCCACGCTGCTTGAGGTGTCATTAATGTTACAAAACATTTGTTTTGAGATGCGGCCATAAAACATCTCAGACTTCAGTTAACTTTAACTTTATCTTAAATTGGAATACCCGACTGTTAAACATAAACATCTGGACGAGGAGTGGGATTCAGAAGCACCTGGATAAACTCCTAAATACAGACATGTTGTCAGGCACTTTGTGTGAGTTAAATTTTTTGGATTAGGTCTAGTTTGGTATTTGATGCTGCTTTGAAGCTTGTGCGCTACTTAAAGCTACCGGTGAAAATACCATATCTGGGTAACGGCGGCGAAACTTTCGCGGAAATTCCTTGGCATGCAGGTATTCACATTGGCGAAGTATCCTGAATAGTGTGATACCATCAGTTTCAGCGGATTACTGCGGATGCTAAGGTTGATTTTCCAGACGAAATTTTGTTCCTGGCCTGCATCTTGAAAATCTCTCATGGAGTCATGGACGAAATGCGCCTTCAAGTCTAGTGCTTTCAAACATAAATTTGTTCATGTCATATACGCGCCAACCAATGCTTATTGGTGCGACAGCAAGCAGCATTGTCGACAAACTTGAAACGGATGCAAACACATCTGGAAAAGAGAGCTGTGGTTTCTGTTGCGGGATTTCCTGCAATTGTTCAACAGACTTCGCGCGGACGTTAAGACTATGGGAGAACGTTATTTTTACATTTCGAGCTGCGCCGCTAACAAGTTGACCAGCTATTCACCTCTCGAAAAAGCGAACCACCTTATTTCCGCACAAAAAGCTGTCCCGCGCCCTGACCGCATTCGGGCCGGTTATATCGAGCACGAGCGGCACGCTGTGTACAGGGATCGCTCAATTATCCACGGTCAGGCGAGCCGGTGTGTCAGATAGCTCGGCCCGCTCTCTCGCGGCGGACCTATTAGCGCGAGAGGGCGCCTGGAAGAGGTCTCGGCGCACGGCAGCCTCCCACCGGGCCGGCTATTACGCAGCCTTGCCGGGCGGTGCCGCCTGGCACCAGGCAGCCGGCGGCGGTTCCGGCGCGCCGCGCCGCAGCCGCCGCCGGCAGGTGCGGCGATTCCGACGCAGATAGTCGGCGGCAGATAGTGGCGGCGCGGCTCGGCGGCGGCTGGCCAACTGGGCCGGGCCGGGCTGGAGCTGAGGCCAGCGGCCGGAGGGGCCTGATCAGGCCCCGAGCGAGCCCGGGCCCCCAGCTGCCCCGGCCTCAGCTGGGGGGGGGGGGACCGCAGGTCTTCGATGCCTCTGCCATCCAGGGAGCATGGGTTTACGTGGCCCCACCCAGCGCGGAGACGGCTGGGATAGCTGTCCCCAGCCACTGTAATTCCTAACCACAGGGCGGTCAGCTCTTAGTCAGCGGTCCTCAGTCGAGGCGTTGCATGGATGAAAGTCATCGGGCTGATCGACTTACAGCCGCCCTACCTCCGTAGGCAACATTGGCCCCTCCCAGGTCTGTTCCTCTCGTACAGAGGCGCTGCTTTGACTGGGACTGTCCCGACAGTGGCTCTGTATCGGCTCCGACTGCCCCCGCGCTGGCGGGCCACCTCCATGAGAGTCTGGTACGCGCGGGACGTTTCCCTGGCAGGTCGCAGTACGATCGGGATGTCTGACCTTGAGGTCCCGGCACCTGGGGATTACCTCCGTGTCGGGACCTATCTAGGAGAGTTTGGGCACCTATGGATTCCTTCCCCTGACACAGTCCCTGTTGATTTCCTCATCTTGTGATCCAAGCTTTGTGTACTCCTCCTTGAGGTGCAGTTTCCGTGGATGGTTCCCCAAGGTCCCGTCTTCCGTGGATTTCCTCTCCTTGGCATCCGAACTTCTGTGCAAAACCTGCCACCCCTGAGGCTCCAGTCTCCGTGGGTTGGAGATTGGAGGATCCCCTTCCGTGAGGCTCCTGTCTCCGTGGATTCCCTCCTGTTGTGATCCCAATGTCCGTAGACCGGGAGAGGGGTCTCCTTGGGCTCCAATGCCCGTGCGTTGTCGGCCACCCTTGAAGTCTCAATTTCCGCAGATTACCGTTATTTGAGGTCACATTGTCCGTGGATATCCTCTCTGAGGTTCCAGTCGCCGTGGATCCCGTGCCTTGAGGTCCCGACAACCGCGGGCGGTCTGCCTGTGAGCTCCAGTGACCGTAGAACTACAGTCCCGCTGGCCCAGCTCTGGGCGCCGGAGCTCAGCCAGCTCACCTAGCTGAGCGCTCCGGCGGCCGCCGCCACCAGGTGTCGCCAGGTGTCGCCCGGCCACCGCCGCCCGTTACCTGAGGCCAGCGCAGCTCCGGCCGCCGGATCGTGACGTCATCGTGACGTCAGAAGCGGGCTTAGAGGCGCGGACCGCGGCCGAGTCGGGCTCGAGTCGATTTCAGCCGGGTTTACGGACATCGTTGGCGTGGATGTTCATGAACCGGGCCGGGCTTAGAGCTTCGGTGTTGCGATCGAACTGAGACTGAGTCCAGAGTCGAGTGGAACGGAATCGAGTCGACTTGGCTCGACTCGTAGAGCATGATTATGAAAATGGACAGCCCTCCATATACCGGGAGAGACTTGGGCTTACACGCAGGCAATGTATGTATTAACCAAGACTCGACGTTTCAGTCGTAGGCCATTTTCAGCAGACCTCGCACCGCGAATCGGTCGACTGACACGCAAAGGAAAGCAAGCTCTCGCCTTTGACTACTGAAGATGGTCCGTGGCTGAAACGCTGAGTCTTTGAATGTTTGTAATATGTAATGTTTTTTTTTTACTTGCAAACCCAGGTCTATCCCGGTATGAAGAAGGCTGTATATTCCCATAATCATGCCTTAAACCCGAGGGGCTGTAGAAACCATTTTTTGCTTTTATTTAGTCAGAGGGTCTGAGATATTCTCCTGAAGGCACACGTCCGGTGTGGTGACGCCTAAATCCCGGACAGCAGCCTGGTTTCGACTTCATACCGGCACTCGGGCCATTGACATGCATCGGAGAGCAAGTTCCCGTCTGGCTGTGTTGTCCTAGGAATGATTCAAACCTCCTTGATTACCTTGGCTAACGATTCAGGAGGTTTTCGATGCCAAATGCTTGGTCAGCGAATGAATGTACAATCTGTGTTCTAAGGGCCTGCGCATGTTGTCCTTGTAAGGGTTCGACGGGAAATATACTCTGTTAATCTTCAGGTGTCTGCCAAAAACGAGATTCTTTGGGACCGAGCGTGAGTCTAAGCGTCGCCTGCGATTAGAGACAATCTCGTGATTTCGATCAGTGTAAGAATGGGAGAGTCGCCGTCGTTAAATCCGTTGTCAGCGTCACCCAGTCCGTTTGACATATCATCGAGCTTAAAACAGGGTGCGCCGTCGTGTCCGGCATGTCTGACCCAAACGAGCCTTTGACCAATCAGCGCCTTCCGTGGCCAGGATCGGACGGCTCCTCCAACACGGGCGACTCGGACGGCGGCACGAGCAGCGACGCTAGTTCGCCAAACAAACAACAGAGGGCAGGCGGCGCGGCGGCGGCCGGCGGCCCGGCGCGGCGCAGGCGCCAGGGCACCGCCACCAGGGAACGCTACCTGAGGCGGCTCGAGAGCAACGAGCGGGAACGGATCCGCATGCACGGACTCAACGCAGCCTTCCACGTGAGTGGGGTAGCTGCCAGTAGAGCCGGGCGACTACTGGGGAGGAACCAGGAAGGCAGCGAGTGACTGAAGTGGAGTTGAGAGAGTCGCTGTGTTGGCCTTGACGTCTCCAATACAGTGATGTTCTTTGCTACTGGATTATACGTAAGATGAGAACGTGAAACACTCTCACACTGAACGTTTATCAGAATGGCGGTGTCTTCGTATCTGTATTTATTCATCGTTTTTCATCTGTTATGGATTTGTCGCTGACGTCCGTTCCACGTTCGTTCGTCGCCAGTCCCTTATGTCGCCGAGTCTGCGGGAGATTGCCCTGACCCCCCGACCTGACCTGCGCCCTGGCGGCCGCAGAACCTCCAGGAGGTGATACCATCCGTCAGCATGGAGCGGAAAATGTCCAAGATCGAGACGTTGACGCTGGCCAGGAACTACATCATGGCGTTGACGAACGTCATCTGCGAGATCAAGGGCGGCGACAGACCTTTCTCGTGAGTGGAGACGACCCGGCCGGCTGGGGGTGGCTCTCTACTGGAATATTTGGCGCTGAGATAGGGAAGGATCTGCTCCTGAAACTGTTACTTGCACGCACTTTCGATTTGTACGCAAGAAATAGTTATGCTAAACTATGTTACTAAGGAACACAACCATAGGCCTTTTTGAATCGGCGCTATGGAAAAGGTAGCTGGGCTGACATACTACATCTAAGTATTCTTTTCCGAGAGAAATGCTGTAACTCGTAAAAATGTGAAAGTGAACTTTAGAGTAAGACAAACTTGAAGTTTACGTTGCGTACAGACCAGTTTCGTAACTGTAGTCCTGTTTTGACGTATATTTTCTACCAATTACTATAAAGACAGTTTTTCTTGCTGCATCTTCAGAACGGAAATAAGCTCGATGCAATTTCGCAAGAACACAGGGGTGCACTTTCTGCTGCGACATGCTTAGGCTAAACCTACAAAAATACGTGGGAGAAGGAAATAAAGACATGTGAACTCCCTGTGTGACATTGCTTTATCCTCCACGATTCTCTGTGCCGTTTGCGGCCACAGCCGCGAGACCATCACTCCGGTCACGCAGCGCGGTTCTCAGGGCCTCGCAGAAGGTGGGGGGGAGGGGGGAGACACCAGGGTATCAGTGTTCTCAGAAGCGGAGCCGTCACAGACAGGAGACAATGCGGCGATCATGACTCCAGTTGCGGGCAGGCTCGGCCTTATCTCAGGAAAATCCGCTGCATTGCGCCCGCCATTGTCTGCCCGGCCCAAGGGCGTAGTCATGGAGGGGGGGGGGGGGCACGGGGGCCACGACTACCTCGATTTTGAAAATGTGTCTTTTCTTTGCGCACCAAAAATGAAAGTAAAGAGCAGTTTCCGCAGCTCGAGAATAATGACCTGAATCCGACGGGCTTTCAGTTTTGGAAGATCAGGTTCGCCGCGCCCCCTCCTTGCCAGAATCCTGGCTACGCCCCTGGCCCGGCCCGGCCCCTGGCTACGCCCCTGGCCCGGCCCGGCCCCTGGCTACGCCCCTGGCCCGGCCCGGCCCCTGACTACGCCCCTGGCCCGGCCCGGCCGCGGCACGGCCGAGTGACACTGCACGCCGGCTCGGAATGCCGCAAAAGCCGAGCGCAACTGTGTAACGGACCATGGCCGGCGCCCGGCCGGCGGTTTATGTAGAATAGCTGTTCCCTGCTCTTTCACGGTGTTGTTCCTGGTTCAGAAAGGAAAGCGTTGTTGAGGGATGTAGACGGGAGTTTGGAACCAGTCAAATGAAATCAGATCGAATTGTTTATTAAAATCCCTTCATTTGCTGGCTCTTTCGGAATTCCTCTTCAGTTCAGAAAAAACCAAACAAAACGCAACGAAAAAACGGGTTGACGATGATAACCACATATCATACTGTAACGATGACTCCAGTGTTACCAGTTTGACTATTTTCTGGTGATACCGGACACTGGTTGGGTGGTCCGGACTGACTGGTTTTGTCAGCTGGCCAAGCAGACGTCTTAACGAATCTCCGGTTGTGCCGGCTACTCAGGGATTTTAAGCTTTCTGGCCGCGGTCTCTCTGGGTCGCATCAGAATCGCATTTTCTAGCCTTCGACGAGCTTAATAATTTCGAAACCTTTGTACCAAAAGATTTAGCATGACATTAGCATTATTTTTTGTTGCGAAGGATCCGGAACAAGAAAACTGCGATCTTTACAGTTTAGTTATACATTAAAACGAACTTACAGTGAGAACCTGGTCTATTCAGAAATTGTGAGAATTCCCGCCTCAAAGGATGCTGCCTTCAGTCAGACACGTCTTAAAGTAAAAAAACGTAACGGGCTTTAGCGGCGCAGGAAAATGATAGCTGGTCCTTTTGAACCTTTTTAAACCTTTTTTAAACCGTCGGCTACTCCTTGGACTGCATACTTCACTATTTTTTTAGCTGCTGTAGATAGTTTGATCTTGCTGCTGTGACCGCTGCATGTTCCTGGAACACTCATCTCTATTTCTAGTATGACCGCTGTGTTCGGCTGTGTCTCAGGCTCCTGTTCCGCGTCTGACCGCTGTGTTCGGCTGTGCCTCAGGCTCCTGTTCCGCGTCTGACCGCTGTGTTCGACTGTGTCTCAGGTTCCTGTTCCGCGTCTGACCGCTGTGTTCGGCTGTGTCTCAGGTTCCTGCTCAGCGTCTGACCGCTGTGACTTTCTGTGCCGCAGGTTCCTGGACCAGTTCGCGCCCACCTCGGAGCAGCAGGTGGAGGAGGTGATGCGCACGTTCCGTCTGGGCCCGCCCGGCCACCTGAGCCGTCGGCGGGAGGACACGTTATAGGACGCCACGCGCGCACCTCTAGGGACAATGGCGGACGCTCGCGCAGCGCTGGCCGCCGGCCAGCGCGCCAGGACGCCGAACACAGGCCCCGGTCACCGGTCACCGGCCACCGGTCACCACGCCAAGACGCCGGAGGCCACCGCTCACGACCCCAGGACGCCGGGCTCTGGCCGCGGTCGCCGGTCACCTGCGCCGGACTCGGAAGCGGTCACCGGCCACCGGCGGCCGGCAGTGCCGACTGCGGGCCGGCCGGAGTGTGGCCCTGGAGACGGAGCCGCCGGGTTCGAGCCGTGTCACGTGTGACAGGCGCGTGACGTGTGGCAGGCACGTGCGGCAGACACGGACGCCGGACGCGGACGTTAGCCGCCGGACGTTATTCGCCGGACGTTGGTCAAGACGCTGAGCGCCGGCCTGTGCTCGGTGGGGGGCGAGTCGGTGGATGTGATACACGCGGCGGCTGTTGGTCGGCGTGTCCTGGTGCGGCGCTCCGTGTGAGGGCGACGAAGAGTCGACTGTCCTGCTGCAGCGCACTGTGTGAAGGCGATGAAGGGTCGACTGACTGCTAAGAATGGCTGGCTGGATTGCGATATTTCGTTTCGCCGCGTTCAATCAAAGCGTTAAAAAGCGCTGATGGAGCAAAACTGAAATCAGCTGGGATTTTTAGTCTCGTCAACGACAAATTTATCATTTTGTGTACATACGGCTGATTAAAATGACGTCTGTCAAGACAAGCGTGGTACGAAACTTGAAGCTGCTTCTCAAATTTAGCCTTGCATTGATAAAAAAGTCATCCAAATACGTGCACTTTAAAATTTGCCAAAGTGAGATGTTGGCAAAATCAGCATTAAAGAAGTACCCGCAGCCGGTTTAGATGCAAGTCCTAAAAAATATATCGCCATCCACCGCTGGTCGGCTCGACCCCTGCCTGGGCAATACATCTGGACGGTGCAGTCTGGACGGCAGAGTCTGGACGGTTCAGACTGGACGGGGCGAGAGCGCTAGCGTGCGGGGACTACTACAGGGCGGTGCGCGTGCAATGGTAGTGTGGCTTTAAGCCGTGTTGCGGCGTGGTCGGAATGAGACAGCCGGCGGGACGGTGTACAAAGGGGACGGCACTGTCCCGGAAGACGCAGGGCCCTCTCCGCCGGGCAGAAACCATGACAAAAGCCCGCTCGGCTCGGACATGGTGACGGTTTGTCGTGAACGTGTCAGGAGCCTGGAGCGAAATGGACTTTTCCGTTTTGAAATTGCGATTTTTCGGCATTGGTGAGAGCCGTGCGTGACGAGTAGCGTCTGCGGTGTTTCGTCTCGCGGTAACGCATTATTCGTCGGATTTCAAGTTGGTTTGGGGTGAATTCGATAGGTCTGGAACTTGCATATCGTGTGCAAAGCCGAAAGCAGTTGTCCATGTGTTTAGCTGCTAGTGCTGCAGTGCGTGTTTGTTCCGATCTAGGGCCAATGCGGCGTGTATATTTGTGGTGAAGAGCCTTGAGTCTTTCACGATATATCATATATGCATGCTGCTTAGAGCTCAGATGTAGAAAAATTATATTTTTCCCATATGGAGTCTACCACCTAAAAGACCATAATGTCTGGTGTTCAATTTTATAGACAACGCAACGCATATTGACAAAATGAGTAGGTTTCTACAGAGACTGGTCCACATTATTTCAGTACTTGTTTGGATATTCGGAGCGTGAAATGAAGTGTTTATTCGGGTTCGGCATTGTTTTTGATTCGGCATTGTTTCCAGAATTGTCTGTCTGTAGCATTTTTAATATTTAAACATTGTCTTCCAGCCAATGAAGGGACTATCATACATCTGACAAATTTAAATTGTCACTTGAAGGAGGCTTGAAGTTTTTTTCATCCCATTTATAATGTTTGGTTTGAAACGGACGTTTTTCATGTAAGAAGTGCTTATAGAGATGGTCTTTAAGAACCCTGAACATGCAACCAAGGCATTTTTTTTTAGAAATGCCAAACAGCGTTTTGTTAGTAATTATGCTTTCTTGTCATTTCTTAGAAATTTAATGGGAATAAACCCCGAGTGTTGCCAGACTGTGGATAATTGTTTTTTTCTTTTGATACATTACTTCCCTTAGCTGTGCATTATCACGATGATTTTGGGATTTTCCCCCTGATTTAAAATATTACAAAAAAAACAGAGATGTAACGCACAAAATGGACAGACGCCAGCTGCTGGAAAACTCTGTTGGATAAAATCCATCAAGTTTTAAGCACGGGCGAACTGCATCGCCCAAGGTGCAAGCAACATAGGCACGATGGGAAAAATTCCAGCACATCTCTATATCAAGCGTTTAACAAACTGGGCAGTAATATTCGATTTTACACAACAGATAGTAGCAGCTGTTTCCGAATCACATGGAGGGCATGGCAACTTCCCTTTTTGTCACCTGTGTCGCAAACGAAAGGCTCAGTCTCAAGAAAATGTTTTCAGGGCGAATAGTTGAGAACAATATGGATTCAATTTGCGTTGAAATGAAACTTCCCCTTTTCTCCCCCATCTTTCAATTTTCATTCCCTTTCTTTCAACGACAGACCAAACCAAACGATAGTGATAACGGAATTTACGGGGCTTGAATCGACAGCTGAGATGTTTCCCGACATGAATTGCACTTTCCTCGTTGAGGGCAGAGGGGGATAGCGCGCAGATGAACGAGAGTGTCCGTTGGTCTACAGAATACCAACGATGACTGTGTGTGATCTGTGTCACGTCAATGGTCGATGTATATTTATTCCCAAATGGTCTTATGGCGTAAGGAATTTGGGCTTCATAGCTCTGGATGTGGCCATTTTGTCATGGTATTTTTGTAAATAAGTGCTGAATATAAGGGACGCAAGGAATATGTTTTTTTATTACGGATATGTAGCGTGCACTGCTCTGGGAATTCGATTACTGCCAGAAAAGACGAACTTACACATGCATTTCGCCTATTTTACCGAGGTAACAACTGAACCATTCTCCGTTATGCCAGGCTGTATAAAAAAACCACCCATGACCAAGTGCTTACGGCTTTGTATACTCGTTTTTTTTGGCATCACTAGAAGTTTTTGGGATCCTGACTCAGAATATGCCATTTATAGGAATTTTCAATCAGGCTTTGTAGCCTACAATTTAGCTCTAACACAAGGATATGTGTAAGGAACCAAAACGCATACTACTGGTATCCAAGATTCGGACGCCACGTCTGGACAGAGGATGAACGCAACAGCACAAACAACTGGTTTTTATTCGTCTCCAGTCTTTTATTCGTCTCGTGGTCGGCCTGTCAGCTTCACCTTAGGAAGTTTGCATCTCGCCTTCGTCAGTGCGTTTACCATCAATTGAACTACCACCAATGATTTTGAAATCTGTTGGTTGTAGTTCGTCTGACCAATACCACATGGCCACAAGCCGGTCTTTGGACTCAAGTCACTCCCACTTGGAAGAAAAGTGCGTTTTTTTGATGAGCTCCTCCTACATGTAACGTGATTTCTGAGTTTACTCTCAGGCGGTGTTTTTCCGAGTCTAAACTTTAAGATGGCATCAAACATAGAATATTACCTCGGAGGCGAGAAAATGCTAGAATTTTTGAGATCAGCACAACATAGCCTTTAAAAATGTGGCCCTGGTTTAATCCCGCCAAAGGTCCATTGACAAGCATAAAGAAAGCATATTTGGAAACATGTAGGGAATATGACAATACGTAAATGGCTCTTCAAAAACCACAGGTAATGTGCGCGCCCACTAAAATATTTGGACACATTTTGGCAGTCGGGAGGTGTTGTTTTCCACCACGTTTATCAACAACACCAGTCAACACACTGATTTAAAACAGATTTAAGATTTAACACACTAATTCAACAAAGCGATTGAAACCTGTTCGACAGCTCTCAACGCGACAGCCCAGAGTGACCACGAGATCAGTCATGGCTGGCGATCCCGAGGGCCTGGGGGGTCCGGGCCCCAATATTCAGGGATTTTAATATAGGACATATGGCAATTGCTGGGAAGACACAGACTGGAATCCTATGCGACCCCCCTCCAACAATTTTCGAAAATCCCCAGCCATGGGGTCAGACCATCACTGACGAGGTCAAACCCTCAGAAGTTGACAGAAATATGTGGACGGACTTCTTTAAAAGAATCTGTAAAGTTGATCAGTGGTCCACGTCAGTACGGTAAGCGTGTCTAAAGTCCTCTTATTGACACACTGAGTCACATGCAGCTCTATTTCCAGGTCGATACGGTACAGAGACTCCCGCTACATTCCGCCTGCGCCGTCCGAACCCAGTCTCCGCAATCCCCTCCCCGCGACCCGGCGACCCGACCTTGACGCTACACATCACGTGACACGTGACATCTCGACCAATCAGGACCGCACATGCCCGGACCGGCGCCACGCCGGTCAAGGTGCCCTACACCCGCCGGGCGTTTGTAGTCGGTGCGCCCCTAAGCCCTAATAACCAACAAACTAACCCGTCGGGCGCCGGCACGGACCGGTCCTGTGCCGGCCAGGGCGGCCGACCCCGCATTCAAAGGGGGATGGGCAGCATGTCTCTAAGCCGCGCAGCCCCCCTACAGTACAATGGGGTCCTTTCACATTGTCTTCTTTTGTGGCAGCAGTTGCCGTCAGTGGCAACAACTGAACAATGGCAAGCCTGTATCATAAGTTGAAGCTAAGTCATAAGCTGACCTTCGACCTTTCATCTCTTCCTCATATAGTCACAGATAACAAAAGATTGTTGCTAGCCTGACTTGGATAGCTATAACTTACCGCGTCTTTGATTTGGCGTTTTTGCCACCTCTGCTGAGCTTTTTGCAGGTGTTGTCAAATGAGAAGAAATGCGACATAAAAGTTTAACCCTCGCTCGTCTAGGGCCTTCTTTATAACACGGACGTATAGGGGGCTCGTTGGTACAATCCCTCAGCCATTTCCACACCGTGCGCTCTAGAACGTCGCGGAAAAAACAGCGTGTTGCGCGTGACGAGATCTCGCGATTGGCGTCCCTTTTAAGGTCTCAGATCAGCGAATGACCTTCCAGGTCGGGTCGCAGGTCAAAAATTGGCAGAAAAGGGCGCTTTTCGAGTTTAAGCACAAATGAACGCCAAAGACTAATCGGTAATGAAACGAAACGGATATCATGGTGTTCCCCAATCAATTATGAGTCTTTATGTACACCACATGATTGTTTTCTGCCCATGGAGTCCGATCCACGTCATGCTAAATCAATCCTTGCCAAGCGGTGTCGTCGGCTTAAATGCGCTCTCGGCGCTGCAGAAACATTTTTGTAGATAATAATAGATGCTGAAGTCAAATGTAGCATGTAAGTAACAAACAATATTGCAGAATAAAAATTAAAAGTCATCTTAGGCCATCCAAGGTTATCTGAAGCTAGTGACTTAGAATGACCTCAGATTAGCTAAAAATCGTAACTTAGATGTCTTAAAAGAGTGTTTCGAGTTGATACCCAACACAGAATATAATTTTAGGCATGCCATGGTACTGAAGACTCATCACTCCGCGGCCGACGCCGCTCCGCCCGTCGGAGCAAAAGTCAGGCGTTCGCTGCATTGCACTCTCTTTTGATGGAATAAAAGATAAACTGCACCAAGTTTATATCACTCAATGTTTTAGACCACATGCAATCGAAATATATAGGTTGTTTTACGACACCTATTTCCTATCGTATTCCCCTAAAATAAAAAGTAAGGTGTTTCCCGCTGTAGTCCATAGGCTCAGTTTACACCCTCGATGATCCCAGCAGTGAGCATAAGCCGATTAAATCTATGTATAGGCCATAGAGCATACAATCTGAAGTCTATTGATGTATATTTTATTATATTTGTGCACTCCAACCGCCTGACAGTGAAACGAAACCGAGATTGTTGTAACCCGGCCGCGTCGGCGCGCGAAAACGGTCAACATGGTTTCCGTTATGACGTCATAGCTCGTTACCATGGCAGTGCAGAAGAAAGTTTTTCCACCATAAGATGCAGAAAGGGTGCCCCAGAAGGTACACCAAGTTTCAAATGGATCAAGCAAACCTTTCTGGGGTTATCCTCCGGGAACCTCAGGGGGGTGCATCAACCCCGCCCTATACGGGCAAGGATTAACACGAAAAAATGGTGCCAAAGGCCCAACTAAGAACACCACAAGGGCCTTATGACGGAACAGGCCGAAAATGATGAGAATGACGGACTATACTGATGAAAAAAACAAGGTTGGACAAGAAAAAGTCTTGTGGAACTCACGAGTTACGATTCTTCTCAGGAGTTGTGTTCAGTGATAACGTGGAAATGCGATGTTCACAAATAAAACACATTTGCGGCGCTCATTTTCTCATCTCACATCACGCCGATGGGCAGTAGCGAGGCCGATGCACTGTTGTCGACAGATGGTGAATGCGCTGGATGTTTGTATGAGGAAACACTCGGGCATTTAGAACCATGCTCTGAAGGAAAGTAACGACACTCTCAGGGGCATAGACAGGATTTCGGCGGGGGGCGGGGGGGGAGCAAATAGGATCAGGAAAGTCTTCGTAGCCAATCGGCACCCATATGGCTAAAATCACTGTCGGCTTGCAAAGGGGCCCCACTTGAGTGCACAGGGGGTACGTTTATCTGTAAAGACGCTCCTGCCGACCTGGCGGGTACCTCTTACAGGTCGGCAGGGGCATCCTTATGGGCAAGCAGAGGCGCCTAAATGAATTTAATAAATGAAGGACTCCTGGTAGCCTGCAGGGGATGGGGAGCATTGTCTGTCTATAGAGGGCCCCCTGTCGGTCTCTGGAGGGACCTCCTGCCGGTCTGTAAAAAGCCCCCTGTTGGGTAATGGAGATACTCCCCGTCGTCGCGTAAAGAGCCCCGCTGCAGTGCAAACGTGTTTCTGCCTGACGAATTGACGGGTGCCCCTTATAGGTCGGCAGGAGCATCTGAACAGACAAGCAGGGACTCCTTAACACTTCAGCGGAGCCTCTTTATAAGCCAGCGGGGTGCCTCTGTACTGACCAGCAGGGGTCTCCTTACAGACCAAAAGGAGGTACCCCCACAGGCCGACAGGGACCCGTTAAGCGCCGTTAGGGGCCCTCTCTGGAGAACTAGTGAACCCCCATGCAAGCTAGTAGGGGGCCCCTTTATACTCATTCAGACCACGGGCCGCTCTTTATAGCACACAAAACCTTGCTGCATGTTCGGTGTACGTTTTTTTTCGGTCCGTTAGCGTTCTTTAATATTTGAAATATTCTAACTTTGCTGCTTTGACAATCTATTTCGTACAGTGCAGGACGCCTTGCGTGCGCCTCACGCTATCCAAAGCACTGGGGCCTTCGGTCCCAGTGTTTTGGGACCCCCTGGGGTCGAAGACCCCAGGGGGAACCATTCGGCAGCCAGGGGGTTTCGCTTTTCCTCCGGAGGGAGGGGGCATAGCCCCGTTGCCCTCTAGCTCCGCTTGCGGGGGGAAGGCAATGGAAGTTTTCTGCAGCTTTCGGAATTGGAAGACCATGAGGAACACACTTTTCAGACGGTAAATGGGTACCTCGGTTTTCTGAAATGATCTATAATGGCCTACCACAAACACCAATATGAGCCGTTCCGCTGTGAGGAGCTCGTTACGAAATATTTTCAGTCAGCACTTCTGAAGCGATTAATTACAGTCATCACAAAACTGGCGTTTCTTTTGTTTATTCTGCACATGCTGCTACTGCAAGCTGATAGACAATTCTTAAGGTGTACAGAAAAATCCCGAAGATCGTTTATTTTGTTATACATATAGGCAATGGTTTGAAGTTTGTTTTTAGGATGCTTGTTATTTATGGCCCCATTTTGCTCGATCTCGTCTACAGGTGGCGCTATAAGACATTTGCAGATGGCGCCACAGCGTGTTTGCAAAACGTCCCACTGAGGTAATTGCAGATGGCGCTACCGTTGTTTGACACACTTAACTTTGTTCTGTTTCTGACGTTTGCGTTTAATTCTGTCTCTGACAGACGCAACCGAGGTAGACAGAAAAATGGCAAAAAGCATTGATGAATATGTGTACAAATATATGCATGCTGCTTGTACGTATATGTACATATGAAGTCATACGTATGCTATTTGCGTGCATCTGCAAGTAAACCTACGTGCATCTCTGCGTGTATATGTATTATAGTCTTCTGTGTTTAATGCTCTGTTGTGTGTGATGCGCATGTTGCAATATCTAGGAAATCCCCAAAGTAACTGATAAGTTTGCTTCCAGCCACGTCTGAAGAATGGGAATAATTTCCTTCAGTCTACCTGCATTTTGCCAGTATGGGGAAATAAAAACGTTTAAATTTTGTTAGCAAATGTGCCCTTAGCCATATGCAGAGTGGGAGGGAGTTCTGAAGAAGCGTGAACATCAGTACTGTTGGATTTTAATTACATGAATATTGCAGTACTGAACTCCTCGCAACAGGAATGGGTCTGCTTGCATGTCTGTGTAAAAAGTACTCAGTTCTCGATCGTCTACGGATCCGATGAGTTCAAGTTGCAACGTTAGTAATCAAGACGTTCGTCCGAAATACAACTGATTTTGGCTATAAAAGATTTGGACTTGCAGGAAAATAAAGAAATGCATGAAAGAATGTTCTTTTTTAAAATAACAATAGTTTCGTTTGTGTCACTTTTTCTGGCTGATTCCATTAAATGATTTTGAGTTTTGCGTTTGAACAGACTAATAAAAACTTTTAAAATGGCGTTGGCTTACATACACTAATAGTAGTTGTTGTTGGCCTTCTTTTAACGTCCATTTTTCTTAACTCCTAGAAAAAGGCAACTATGAGACGAACTCCGTGTTTTACCAGATGAGACGATAAACTTTTAGCCGGAAGTCGTTGCAAAACGAGAAGCCCGTAGCATTATCAAGACAATCAGAGCACGCCAGACCTTTCAGAGTACCGCAGCCGTGCAGGAGGAGACAATGGCCTGATAAAAGGCTGAGGAACAACGACCTTTCCCCAGTCGCAGACATTTCGGCTGAAGCGACTGTGGGAACGTCGGCCAGCTTAAATCGCTCTCGGAATTTTGTACTGGACTCACGTTGCAGCTGCAGCCGTGGGCGCAAAGACACGGGACGAAGTGGGACGAAACGGAATGGGACGGAAAGGACGGGACGAACGGAACGAACGAATCACAATGAACGGAACGGACGAGGAGGAACGAACGGAACGAACAAGACAGGACGGAACGAGACGAAGACGAAGGGTGCAGGACGAGACGAGATGGGACGAGACGGGACGAAGCAGAACACGACCCGCGTAGCGGTGCGGCGACGGGATAAAACGAACGGCCGGGACGGAGCGTGACGGACCGGAGCGGGCCAGTCGTCCGGCGGTCAGCCGGACCCAGACACCACCCGCGGCCGCGCCGCCGCCCGGCGAGCCGGCCCCGACCGAACGGTATCCTGGTGATCGGCGGACGGCCTTGGCTCTGCGTGGACGGCGGCCGGCGGCCGCGCCCGTTACGTCACTCACGGCCCGGGTGACGTCACTCCCGGATCGGCGGAGGCGGGCGCCGGATGTCTGCGCGCGGTTCGTCAAGGTCTGGCCGTTGGTCATAAGGCCGAGCCAAACTGGACGCCTGTCCAGGGGAGCAAGCTCCCCCCCGCCGGAAAGCGCCGCGGGCGGTCCGCCGGTCGGCCGTCTCTACGTTCAGCTGAGAGGGCACGCGCAGTCTGAACGCGAACGCAGGTGAAACAAGCGGAGACGGCAGCACTGATCGAACGAATTTCCGGAGGGCATCCGCGAGTTCGCTCTTCGGTGGCGGAACAGGGAGAGGACTCTGCTGCGGGCACTGTTTGGCAGGTGGCCGGCAAACTGGCCTCCGTCGGCCAGCGGATCGAGGCTGAACTGGAGACAGACGGCACTCTCTAGAGACAGACTGCCCTTCTTTGCCACCTGAGCCTCTTGCTGCCCAAGCTGCAGTCAGTGACTCTCCGCGCCTTCGAATGCCCTGCGAGAGGAGTCGCCATCGAGAGCGGTGGGTGTGGCAGGCGTGCCACTGCTTGCGCTTCAGAGGTGTTCCCTGTCCTTCGACCACATTTGCTTCGCGGGCTTCACCTAAAACATTCCAATTGGAAAATTGTCTCTGTCGTTACACTCTATAAAGCTGCTCTTCTGGCGTTGCAAGTCACTTCCACTCCATATGAATTTTGTCTCCACGGTTCAAACTATATGAACATTTGTATATGAGCAGTAATCCCCTAGGTGCAGAAATCTGCCAACTTGCCTACCAGCGTGGGGGACAAATACTGATTGAAATTATCGAAGACGTGTGACAGATGTACATCATTTGGGGGAAAATGCAAACGTCAGGCATGCAGTATAACAAGTCGCCGTAGATATGCTGGCGGCTCCATGCACTGGCTCTGGCAGGAGGCGATTTATGTATTATATCTACTGGTAGGATAAAGTTTGGCCGAGTCGGAAATGTGACAGATTTGGGTTTTTAGCTCTTGCGGGTGACAGTTTTGACATTTTGTGCACACGAGTTGTCCTCTTCCATGGTCGCAGATATCACAGCACACTGAGCAGTTCACCTCCCAGTACGCTTAACCCTATTCCCGGAGGGCTAGACGGTATGGTCGATTCCCGGCAGGGGGGGCGGATTCGCCCCCCCCCTGAGATCTCGAGAACTACTCGTCCGATTTCATCTCAACAAACGGCAATCGATTTGCTGTGGCGTGAACTACATTTTTATAAAAAAGATTTTCAAAATTTTGAAATTTGTGGATACAGGGTGGCAAAAATGTCAAAATGGGGGTACTTTTGGACTTCTTATAACTCCGTCGTTTATGAACCGATTTCAATGAAACTGGCGTGAATCGAGAGATTATGGATAGGGCTTTTACCATGGGTACACAAATCTGAAATTTTGAGAAAATTCATGGGCGTTCACAGGGTTTCAAAAATAGGAGGGTTAATTTTTACAATTGAATGAACAAAAAAGGTAAAAACACTTTTTTGGATTCTGCTAGTCATGCTATGCTAAAGAAGTACAAATCGCATTACAATGTTTGTATAATGTTAACGTAGGCGGTGCCAAAAGGGGGAACTGTCATGGTCACACGTTCTTCAGATCAACTTGTGACCTTTGACCTCCATTGACCTTGGAGTCACCTGGAATGATCTCGTGTGCATTTGATATTATCTGTAAACGTTTTCAATCATTTGAATTCACTGTATTCCAAAAATTTCATTTTATGGCTATTGCGATATAGGGTACGCGCACTGACATTTTAGGTCATAGCTCCGTGACCCGACCTGATATCAAGCTGAAACTTGGTACACAAGTAAAGGGCACGCTTCTACGTCATATATATTCCTGCTTTGGCACTTGAAAAAACGGCGCCGAAGTTATTGCAAAAAATAAATTTTGACTTATGACCTTGACCTGACCTGGTTAATTGACCTCAGATAAACAAAATTTTGTGTGCACATTGCCCAGCTATTTAGGTATACATTCATGTAAAGTTTTAAGTTTTATCTTTAAAACTCTGTTTTTGGCAGACATTTTCCTTTTACCCTGAACATGGCCAAAAATGGCCTGAGGTGCCTCCCAAAAACGTTGCCTGGCTCCGCCTCTGAGCAAAGTAGAATTGTGAAATTTTGTCAGAGCTCGTAGAAAGAATAGCTAGGACAAGTCACCAAGTGTCGGAAAGCTGCGTTGAAAAGCCTGGAATTGGCAAGCAAAAAACCCGAGGGGGGCGGATTCAGCCCCCCTGCCGGCAATAGGGTTAAAGACACTGCCATTCTAAGGAGGCATGGGTGGAGAATAGGTGGAGAATGTGGTGGGGCGGGTGTGGCTTCCGCCACACCAGCTTTTAGCAGTGAGTGCCTCCAAAACTGAGTAAGGTATGGAACCATCCACACCCCAAATTTTACCTTCTTCGCAAAATTATGAAACACAACGTTAAGAATAAATGATATGGTAGAAACATACAAATTATGGAACAGTATCATCATGGATCACTCTAGTCCAGTGGGTGTGCAGTGTGTACCGTTTAGTCCCCTGCACTCTTCAATGCTGTTTTACGCAAGGATACGGTGTCAACCTGTAACTGACGGAGAAAACAAAAGGTTTCTCTGAGTGAGTTTCATCAAAATCGAAAGTGAAGTGGTTGAGACTGAAATCCGATGGGAGAATAAGGGGTGGGGAATGGGTAGGGATGGGTAGACCTGAGCGTAAGGGACTGACTGAGTTTTCTTTGTCACACTAACTTTCAACACAATTCTCCACCCATGTACGAAGGGTGCCCTGGCCGGCACTGCCGAGCGTATCAGAAGTCACATACGCTTGGCAAGTAGTTGCTGTCATCGACCTCAGCAAAGTGTTGGACAGAGCTGACCGCGATGTCCTCTTGACAAAGCTGCAGTGGTACGGCGTCGACCCGACGTGATTTGAAAGCTACCTCAGTGGCCGACGGCAGGTAGTGAGGGGCGACTCCATTTGTCTTCATTTACCCTATGACGTCTCTCTTGGGTCTTTTATGATTAAGTTCTTCGGAGTGGACATGAGTATAATTAGTCTGATATTCTATAAGCCCCAGAATTTCGCGTAGACTTGATATGCCTTCGTCGGTGGGATCAGTGACGTTCACTGATAATTTAATAAAAAATGATCACTTATTGGGGTTTTTATAGCACCAAACTCACTATGATCACGTATACACCGAGAACATACGCAAAGCTCAGTTGAGTAGAAAGCTGTCATTAGGGCTCCTTCTAGGCCCCTCCTGATCAGCATTTTCACAAATGACCCCCTTTTCGTCCTTGCCGCAGGAACGTCTAGCGTCCTATGTCCGCGATACCCAGCTGTGGTACTCTTCGCTTCTTGTCCACTTGTCTTTCCTGAAAACTCGGGAGAAGTAGACACTTCCTTCGTCCCATCATATTTTTTCGTTCAGCTCCCTGCTGATAAACCCAACTCCCAGTCGGAACCAAGTAGCCTCTCAGGAAAGTCTCTCTTCTTTCCAGATGTTGGCAGTCACACACTAACCCCTTGTCTTTCACGAAAATCCTGGGCATGAACATCGACGGCACCCTTTCTGGTGAGGATCATATACCTGCTGTCACCAAAAGGTGCAGCTCTATTCTCTTTCGTCTACAAAATCCGTCACGCCTCTCACGGACAATCTTGATCCAGAGTCATGTTTTCCCACGCGTCCCGTATTGCTTTTTTGTCTGGTTCGGGGCTACGATGTATCACCTGAACAGGATAAAGTTAATAAATTCAGGTAAATCTGAACAGGGTGAAGAGGGCGATTAATTTCGGAACCAGGATCTGCTCTGCGGCTTGAAGTCGTAATCGCACATCTCTCAGACTGGCAGCGCTTGGCTGACGCGGTATGCGTGACTTTGTCACCGACCGCGACAGCCTGACCGCATTTCGAGCTCTAACGAGCCGCGGGCTCCGGTAGCGGTCCGGTCCCTGTTCGCCCTGCACGCTGATATTTCGGGAAGTCCCGCCTGTTCCACGGTCGCGGACGCCGTGGGGCCGCTGACGCCTCGCCCCACTGACGCCGCTGACGCCTCTTCTTCCTGTAGGGTACTCTCCTAACAAGGTGCCTCATCCTGGAACCGTCTGCCGTCGGCCACAGCAGCGTCCTTCTCCCCGCGTGAATTTGTTCCTCGTCTTAACAGAGCGCTGTCAGTTGCTCGAGCCCTGTTTTTCTCCAGTGCAGTGTTATTATGAGGGATCGCCTTCCCCAGTTGTACGACTCGGATCAAACATTCAACCACGGTCTGGAATGGTTCATTACACTGACCGACGCAAAGCCTCGTTTAACATGTTAAATGGAGGGAGGGGGCTCAGCCCTTGCAGTGGCGTCGCCAGCCCCCAGTTAAGGAAAACTAAGCAATTGGGGGAGGGGGCTCGAATGATCTGCTCAAGATCTACGCTGGAATTCTCGGAAGAACAGAATCTGATGCAGGGTTTTCTGTGGACACGTAACATTTTTGTCCAATGTTAAGTCACTAAAAAAATGCCTCGTCCATCCACTTTTCGACGACGCTTTCATCACCATCGGTAGTATCTACAAACACAGGGTCATGTATACTAATACAGTAAATATGTAAAATAGATATGGATGTTTGTACAATAAATGTGGAGTTTTCTGCGGAAACATAATTCCCCAAACGCGAAGTCCTATAAAAAATGCTTCGTCTATGAATTTTTAGCACGCATCAGTCACCAGTGATACTGTATGCAAACGACATTTTCTGATAGTCTTTTGTACGCTGCAATAACACCGAAAAGGAAAAATTTCAAAACAATGCGGTCGAAATACGAAGGAAAGGGACGCGGTAAGTAGAAGGTTAGAGACAAGGAAACAAACGAGACATAGAGAAAAACATAATCATGTTTATGGAGCCATACCCCGAAAATCAGGATTGTCTTATTTCTAAGAAGTCTATTTCTGAACAATCTATATTTTTAAAGCAGGAAAAGCAACTGTTTCGTCGAACAAAACATCAAACGAAAAATATCGAACGCAAAATGTTCAACAGCAATATCGAAGCAGCACCATTATCAATCGGCAATGCATCAAATGATTGATAGCTGAGTGACAAATATCGGGTCGGGGATTAGTTATGCACCGGATAAATATCTAAGTAAAAAATAGCGCAAGACAACACGGTGAGCATGGGCACTGACATCTCCCCAGAACTGGATGGGACATCCCAGCAGGAACGTAGTGAAAGCTTTCCAGGGTTTAAACGTAATCTCCCAAGTGTCTTCGCTATTTAGCTAAAATTATATTTCGGCTTATTGAAGAAGTTGCTGAACTGAACGGACCAGACAAATATCCTGGTTACGCCATTCGACCTGTTGGTGTGGCTGCACAAATACTGGCATTTTACGTCATGTGGTATGCGGGATTCGGATCCTGGGCGTCAAAATAATCTTTTCCTCTTCTACCAATTGTTTTTTTTTAGGATAAACTGTGACTTCTGTTGTCAAGGCTTTTCGACCTGGTAACAACGCCTGACAGGGGGCTAGGACATGTTTTTCCCCAGCGTCTCGGACACAAGATTCGTAAAACATACTGTCGGTCTCCGGCGACGTCCCGCGCTGACTACCGCATCTGCCAACAACAGTCACAACTTGGGAAGAAAGAACGGGAACGTCCGTGATCTTGACCGACAGAAGTCGCGACCACCTCACCGTCAGACTCATGTCCTGGTACAATCCTCATTCTTTGAGATATTTAGCTGTTACGTATTGTCCCACTCAATATTCTGCGGTGCAAAAATTGGCCATTCTATGTCCGCCCATTTGCGATGTCCATCACTGATACGATAATGAAGGTATCGTCTCGCGGTATTCTGTCATTCGGTTTTTTATCGTTTTAATAATAATCGAGGTCCATGCTTTCAGGTTCTGTATCTTGCGTCGATTATTTGTTCATTCATTACTTTAACCTGCAATATTGCCCCATTTCGACAAAATATTAATATTTATTCATGCTCATTATTTTATCCTTGATTGCTCTCCCCGTCTGATAATAATCTCTGTCGCCATTTTTCTGTTCTGTAGTATGCTTTTCTCATTTTGTTTTCATTAGCCTCTCATTCGACATTCTTCCGTATAGCTATTTGTCGGGTAACCATGTCGTCCCTGGTTCCGAAGACAAATGCGAAGTAGAAATAAATGAAGCGTGGTAAAATGCATGTATTAATCACATGCGACATGAAATAAATTCCATCAATTTGCACATGTCTGATGCTCATCACAGGTGAATTTTCCTGCAATTGCTCTAATGCAGCATAATTAAGTTCATTGGTAGACAAAGAGAATCGCAACAGAAGAAGATATCAGAAGAGCTTTTGAAAACAATCAAAACATTTCGATGATAGTATCAGAAAATGCTTGATTTGATTGTAAAAATGTCACAGAATACCAGATAAAATGAAAACAGAGTCCAAATTTGAGAAATGGTTACGATTGGAAAACAACTTCATGCCAATGTATGTTACGACATCGGATCTTAAAGTGCGGTGGCTACAGTTCCGTATTCTGTGCCAATCGTCTCTTGTATTTATATAAAGTGAAAGATGCCTCAAAACGCGATCGTTGTGAACATCCGACAGAGAGCATTTCGCATGTTTTTTTTCTGGCATTGCGAGCATGTGTGTATTTTTGGCGTGAATTAGGAAGAAAACTAGGAAGTGATGCGGCGTTCTCTTTACTCAGTGTTATCTCCACGGATTTCTCAGGAAAAGGACGAGTAGGCGTGAATGGTAAATTGTTACGTATTTGCGCTCTTTGGGGCAAACTGTTTATTTGGCATTGTCGAAAACCGCGTTGTGTTCGACGTATTCAGGGTTTTAAAAGATATCTAGGAAACTACGTAAAAATCGAAAAGCACATTGCTTTGAGTTTTAACAAGGTCGAAAAATTCAATAACAAATGGAGAAAAATCGTGGAAAACCTGGCGCCAGCGTATAAGCAGTATGCGCCGTCTGACCAGCCATCCAGATGAATTGTGAACAGGAACTGAGAGCATCAGGTGTCTTGTTGCAATGTGTAAATAAACAGTGTAAAAAAGTTTAATGGTCAAGACGCAGAGTGCAGAAATACACAAACATTTCCTTGTAAGCACTGTCCGTTTGTTCAATGTCTTATCCTCACTATCATTTATTTTTCCGACAGTTGGTCTAATGCTGCATATATAAGTTTATTGGTGGTCACGCGGAGTGCAGGTAACAGTGTTCCGTGTCCATTTGCATCTCACAATGCCACCATTTCAAGGAATGCTTATACGTCACGACACCGCATCTGCAGTTGTCATCATTTACGTATTTCCTTGTAGACGCTGTTGATTCGGCAAGCTAGAAAAACCCATAAAAGTAAAGTCTCGTATCGATACCCGCCGATGAATGCAAATCTACCACAGGGAAGGCTTCTTGTTGCATATTGAAGGAGAATTGTCGATGACGATCCTGTCCGGGAACTCTCAGTCCCTGTTTAGAACGTGATCGCTACACAACACTACAAACACTATAAAATTCATAAAATGGAGCAAAAAGGCGATATGAATCCATGTGTACCAAACGAATGGCATCAGAAGACCTGAAATTGTACCTGTCAATCATTCATGTGTTCCTAGCGTCCCAAGAAGCACAGCCAGCCAAACATTGCAGCAACATAGTAACATGTGTCATTGGCTTGGCCAAACCGGAATGCATCCCTCCGAGTTTTTAGGAAGTTAACTTCATGACTATAGTATTGCATGAAACAAGGCGTGGTAAAACAAAACTCAATCAAGTCTTGCATAGTTCGTGGGGCTTGTTTTGCGAAGAAATTACGTCACGTTAAATGACGTTATTGTTTCATGTTTCATGTCGCATACGGTTATATGCATTGTATAGCAGCACGTTGTTATCTACGCCACGTTTGTCTTCCGAAGTGTGCATTTACGACATGCTCCAACGGGCTTGGCTTCGCTTTTGCAAAAAAAGTCCTTGCTACATAGGCGATCCGAAAACCACGCCCAAAAGGTCAATGAGGCTACCTGGGGCAGAATACATGACCACTTTTGACTGGTGTGGAACTGGTACTGGTGTGGGTCAAATAACTGGTGGGGGTCAAAACATAGGACTGGTGTGGTTTAAACGAGGTTATGGACCAAGAGGAACTACAATCGGGAAAAAAACAATCGTTTTCAAGGCAAAAATGCGTGGTTTGAAAAGGCCAGTCAGCGTAACGAACGACTTCAAACAAATAAAAATATTATGTTGCTAGGAGCTACATTAAGATATATGAGGATTTCTCGTGGCTTCGTTTTTACATGCCCGTGGTGCGTAGGTACTACTAAAATGCCAGGTTGAAGGACCTTGCCCTCTCCCCCAGCCAAAACCCATGGACAAGGCCCTGGATGAAAATCAGACGCGGCTGTGATTGAACGGTTCCAGCCCAGTGCAGCTTCAGTATGATTTCAAAAGGGCGAAGTGAGCCCAGTAGATGTCCTGCTAGCCAGAAGTGTCTCGAAAACGTTGGGTGTATTATGTGTGTCCCTGTGTGGAGAGGAAACGAAAAAGTTACTGGAGTCACAGGGCACATTGTCGTGAGATGATTTTCCATAGACAGGGCCAGTAAGATAACCAATGATCGACCCTCCTTTCGTTTTCAAAGCCGGAAAAAAAACTGGACAATGCTTGTGTCCAGCAGGAGACTTTCTGAAGTTAAAATCACGTTAAATTCATCTGATTAACGTTTTTTGCTGATGGGAGAAAAATGAAAGCCTAGCTCGCCTGGCGATGACCACTTATTCACTTGATATAAGTTCGGCTGTTACATGTCGGTTGATTGCGCGAAATTGACAGATTCTGCTGATGACGTCAGGCGAAAGCCACACATCACTACCAGGACTTGGTGACAAGAAACCCAGACAGCTCGAGTGTCTTTTTCCAGCACGCTTACATTCAACAGCGGCAGTGTTCGCTTGACGTTCTCTCAATCAGCTCCAATTAGGCGCCTTGGCTCCACCAGGCCAAAACCGGAGGGTCCCGATGACTCATGTCGCCTCGGCTTTCGGAGTCTCCTCGAGGAGGGGTGACACCAGCCAGGCCTTCTGGTGACTCACACATCCGTATCGGCACCCCGCGGAGTTACACGAGACGTGCCCCCGGCCCCGGGTGCAGGCCGGCGACGCCTGCCGCGCCCGCCCCCAGAGCACCGCAGCCCGTGGGTGTTACGGCCACGATGTGTCATCGTCGGACACCGCAAGACGCGACCGCTCCTGTTCACTGGCTATGTGGCGTGGCAGGCGGACGATGACGTCATGAGCTGCCATCTTGGTGCTTACCAGAGGTGGACGCAGCCGGCGATTTTTGGAGGGTCAGACTACTTTGAAAGGAACAAGAAAATTTAGGGATTGAACTGCTCGAAATATTACACACAACCTATTTCTCAAACAGGGAACTCGTTTTGTGTAAGCGATTGGGGGGGGGGGGAGAGGGCGAGCCAAAGTCCCGACAACGTAACGTGCCCTAATTGTGAGTCTCACAACGGATTTAGCCCATTTTGTTTTGACTGCCGGCAATTATTATTTTCTCGTTATCATTTGTCAAATAACAGCAGTATTTATTGCGCTGACAATGGCGGAGAATATTGGAGGGAGGGGCAAAATCATCTTTGGAAAAGCCAAGATCCACACTGGGGACCATGGCCCCTGCAAAATTATACAGATCAACACCCTTGCTTTTAAATATTATTCCTTGTTTTTTGTCATTCGGACATCTCTCTCCATATTTAACTAAACAATAAACAATTTCGCAATTAATCTGCGTCATATGGGAAGACGCATTGACTCTTTGATTCCCTTACATCCGCCCTGGTACTGACAGCCCTGAGGCCATTATCGGACGGTCAGAATGTCTCAGGTGATTTCAGCAAGATTTCTGGAATCCTGCGGCTCACCTCAGATGTACAATTTCGCAAGATCTCGCGAAAAAAGGCTGGCGTTATGTTGCGTGTTATCCAGTACAGCACCGACCTAGAGCTGCTGGTATCATGAGTACTGAAACATCATTGCTGTATTACCCACGTACGCAGAGGTACTTTTCTACGCAAACCGCTGCTTTTTCGAAATGCGCTTTTTACGGTAGCGCAGTTTACTATCGCAGGATTATTCGGCGAAAGGGTGATGCTATTTACCTTTGTTCCGGTTTACCGAGAGCAGTGCTAGCCGGGACATCTGTTGTCATATCCCCGTCCCCTGTTCCCGTGTACAGTGGTGACTCCGGACGCCACCTGCGTGGTGTTAACATGTTTGCCTTCTATCATCGCATGCTGTTTTATTTTCTCTCCGCATAACAGTCCTCGGTCAACAAGCGTGCACATTACACATTGTACAGAGACATGTGATATAAAAAAGATGTTCACGGGTCTGAACAGGACAAACAAGGACTGCGACATAGGATTCAGGGTATAGAGACAGCCAGCAGACACTCAGCTGAGCACTGCCGCCTACAGGGCGCTGCGCCCAAACGTGAGTTACCTGCTGGATGGAAGACATGGACAGAAATGCAACAGAAGAACCCACGGCCGGGCGCTGGTGCCGTCTCGGCTCCGCTCTCAAGGCGAGGCCCCAGCTGAAGGCTGTATCGTCATCGAACTTTCTTTTTTTAATCGCTTGGCATGGTCAAGTTATCACGATGCACCCGTCTCCTCACCAAAATCCACCTCCAAAATGCTCAAAAGGCGGCAGAATAAATGCGTCTGGGGCTACTACATTTTTTCTCATGTAACACCGTCATGCCGCCTGGCGACAATATCGTAAGCGAAATTCCGTAATCCAACAAAAAGTAAGCCGCTTTTGCCAGATATGCCGTTGGTGTAAAGCGACCGGACTCTCTACGCACAAATATGTATATAACATGACTTTCCAGTGCATTGTCTCCGATGGGAAATGGTGTTTAGTTTCTGTCCGATTCTGACCCGACCTCCTCCAAAAGTCGGAGCTTAAGCTGAAATAGCCCTAAGCTAAGTTTCAGTAGCGCGAACAATAGCTGTTGAAGTGATGCCGAAAAATTATGGAATGTTATGTTTGTCGCCAGCAGTAGTCACAGACGTCATGTTACAAGTGTTTTCAGAATGCGCAGGCTAAGCTAGCTATGTATGCAACAGACTGAGGCTTTATCAGATACACATTTTTAGCTGTCACGTGTGGAAATGCCTCTGACTCTTCAGACCGCAGCAATGCATATAAGTCAGCAGCAGGTAATGATCGAAATGACAGCAAAGATCGCAGGGCTGGTCATGATTTATTCAGATGAATGTTATTTTCATTCTGCATTTCTCAGGTTAAGAACTCGAATTGCCCCGGTCAGAACGGCGTCTTGCCGACGCTCAAGATCTACTACTTTTCTATGCTCCTTTTTGCTCATTTCTCGGCATAAGAAGCTGTTTTCGTCATGTCCGAAAGCGGCAAACAATTCGCAGAACCTCTGTTACTTTTAAATAATGTAAAATTAAAAGCATGCAGTGGAATACTCTGACCATAAGCGAGATTGGTTTATTCAACTGGCTTCATTCCGCAAGCAGCCGCAAACAGACTGATGACGCATTTGGAAGTGTATGCTGCACGAGGGAGGCGCCGATACTCGTCGGTAGGACTCTGGACATGTCGAGACAGAGGGGGTGGGAAGACCTGTTCTTCCTGCCTGCCACAGTCTCATCCCACGGCAGGGTCCTCCGCACACCGGCCTTTTCGTGTTCCGCTTCCCGCGTCCTATGGTGATAACGCTAAAGGGATATCCGGTCCCAACGTCCTGGACCGCCTTCGACAACTGACTGACCTGACAAACTTGGCTATCTCTTTCCGAATAACGGCGCTCGACAGCAAGACCGTGTTTACCACTCCAGCGAGGCCGCAAATCTATCTTTTTGTCGAGTTCCGCTTTACAGCAGTAGGTAACCGCGTGAGTCAGGCACGGCAGTTCTTGCACATGACCCTGGAGTGCCACCGGTCGGTTGGCACGGGTCAGGCGGGCGAGTCCGTCTCCCGCGCCCCACCAGGCCGTCCCCGGCGTCTCCCGGGTCCGTCCCCGTGTCTCGCTGTTTCCGGGACGGGGAACGTCCCGGACGCCGGGCAGAGGGGGGGGACGGCTGAGGGGGCAGGCCCTGAGGACCGGGCGCGGTCGGCAGGCTCCTCCAAGGCCGGACACGCAGCCGCCGGCCGGCGGTCGGCACCGCTCAGCCGGCGACCGGAGATCGCGCCGGGGCGGACTCGATTCGTAATTAACGGTCCATACTGCATGAGCCGGCCGAGGCTGCTGGACAAGCGCTGCCAGAGGACCGGGTCTCCACCCTGCCGCGGCAGGCTGGTGCAGACTCAGGCTGATGCAGACTCAGGCTGGTGCACACGCGGACTGGTGCGGACGCGGACTGGTGCAGACGCGAACCGGTACAGACGCGGACTGGTGTGGACGCAGCAGTGTGATGACCCGCTTACGTGTGAGTATACTCCTGTTGGAGAGTGGAGGCTAATCTTGGTGTCTTGCCGCCGACGTCTTTTCTATCTGATCGGAATGATTTGCTAGGGTGATGCTGAGGATCGGACCACGTGCTTAACACGACTTGGTGCGTAGACTCTTTTCCGGCTAAAATTTAACGTGCTATCAAGGGTGTGACACGACCGTGTGGTAGTCAGCTTGACCCTAAGTTGACCAGTTGCCAGCTAACCCGGGGACCAAATATCGAACCCCGGGACGACTCGAACCCGTCCTGCCAGGACCGGGAGATCAGCACTCTAACCAAATGAGTTACCGATCACGGTGGCACTCGAGCTAGCGTCCAGCAGCTTACGGCTAAATGGAGAAATGAACTGACATACAGAGCGTCTCACAAAAAACGGGCACACTCAGTCCAGCTGCACAGAGGGTATCAACAACAACTAGTTCATAAAACTTGCACCAGCAGTACCACAAGCAGTACTATTTTGCATGCACTTCAGACTGCTGCTCCCTCTCCTTCACTTTTTCTGGCATATGATTTGTTCCACATGAGCAAGCACCCTTACGCGCCGGGCACAGTGACGTTCGACGTTTGGCGAACTAGATCGTAACGCTGCATCTTGCTCTTGGAACCGCACGGGCAGCTGACTTGATTATTTTAGGCAGCCCCATAGAAAAAAGTCCAGAGGCCTCAGGCCTGAAGAACGAGGTGGCCATTAGACTGGCTCCTTCAGAGAGATGAGACACGTGCCAAACCTCTCTCACAGCCACGTCCGAGTCAGGGCAGCTGCGTGAGCACTAGCACCTTCCTGCTGGAACCATTGGCCCCGTCGGCTGACACCACGTCTTCGTGTGAGGCTCTTCAGGAACGTGGAGATGTCCCGCCTGTAACTCACGGCATTCACAGTGGCACACTGACCGTGAGATTCTTCGAAGAAGAACGGGCCAATGATACCATGCCCTCTCGGGCGCGACAAGCAGTGCATTTATGGCTGCAGAGGGGCCGCTCAGCAACTTCTGCTGGCGGTCCCGTAGACCAGAACCTTTAAATCTACCCGTTTACACGACCGACAAGATAAAAATGAGCTTCATCAGAAAACCGCAGGTTCTCTAAAAAGGATGTCGACGCAAAGCACTTCCTCAAAAACCAGGCGCTGTAGGTGGCTATGTTGTATATATATATATGTTGTATATATATATATATATATATATATATATATATATATGTGTATAACATGGCCTAGTTAGAGGGATGGGAAAGCTTCTGTTGGTTGGTGATCTTACATGGGAAGAAGTGAATGCGATCTTACGCGATCCAGCCTGCTGTTGCTTTTCCTCACCCAAGCTCTTGGCTCAGTCTCCGCAAATAATTCTTCGGACCTCGCTGGAGGGCACTCCTTGCTTTTTCGGCCATCTCTTTGTTTTGATTGATAAATCTGGGACCACATTTCAGCTTATTCAAGTTCTCCACACTGCTTTGTTGCATAAATTTGTGGACTATGTTGAAAATTGTAGTCTAGTCTGGCGCCTTACGGACTTTGAAAAGTCTTTTTAATTTGCATTGAGTCCTGCCAATTGAATCAGGTTCGAAGTAAAACTGCACCACCTTTTTTCCGTACGGTAGGACAACATGGTGCACACAAAAGCCACAAACGAAAACCGAAAAAGCAGAAATGAATCTTGAGGTGAATGCAAGCGTGCCAAAAAACTGTTTTATCCGTGTGACATTCAGCGACGATGACGATTAGTCTTCTTTTTGTAAGACGCTCGTATGAGTAGATGAACGAATATGCAAATAACAGAACAAGAACGCTTAACCATTGTTAGGAAAGCACATGCGCAGTCAAAACGCAACTGAAGTCTCTTGCTACTTCTGTGAGCACTGAGAGGAGTTCTACCAACACGGAACCACAGACAAGAGGTCTGTGTCGAGACGCAGGCGAAGGACGCAGCAGACCACATGGCTGCTGAGCCTCCGCCCAGCTATTACGAACCCGTCCACGGACCTTGCCGTGCGATCGGGCGAGACGACTACCGGTCTCCGGGTCCCGGCTCCAGTCTGCCGGAGTCTGACGGAGCAGAGAGGCGGAGCGGTGCGAGGCCGCGGTGTCTGGCTACTCGTTGTCGGCAGAATTTAGGATACAGTCACGGACAGGCGCAAAATCGGCGACGGAAAACGATCGCTGAGCCAGAGATCAAACCAGCGACGGTAGATGCATCAGGTTTTGGCGCGGTTTACGACATCCCGCTCTGGCTCTGCCAGACATCGGGGTTAAATGCAGAAAATGAGCGGCATTAGTCCGGTTTATGGTACTGCAGTAACTGATGTGGGAAAGAGCCTCTGGCTGCTTCAATCAAACGGCTTATCTGGAACTGGCCAGTTGAAAAAATAAACTTTAGTAAGGAATGTAATAAGGTTGCAAGACAGTGGAGCACACTGTACGAGAAAAAGAAACAAGAGCGTGGGATTTTCCTCGCGAATAGTTCGTTCATTTGTGGGAGGAAACGGAACTTGGTAGCTTGGACGTTAATACCGTTTTGAAGTTACTACAGTTTTTTATATTACTGCGGTTACGAAGTTTCTACCGAAGGGGAAATGCCCGAGTAAATACGTGACTTAGAAACTAATTATCTCTGCTTTTCTTTATATCAAAACGTTGTTTTTTTTAATGTTCGCAATCAGATGGATGATCGGGAAAAGTCAAATGTCGTCAATGAAGACAGTTGAGTAGGTTGAAGACAGTTGGGGCCACTCAAGAGCGTCGGATGACGCATCACGATGACACTGATGATCAGGAAAGATCTGCTGGCGAAACTTGAGCATCATAGACAAATTACCATAGCAAAGGCAAATCATCAGATCAGTTTCACGCCCACACCGTTTTCCATATATGCACCCTGTTTATTTTCCAAGATGCCAACTGACGGAAAATTTTAACGGCCATCCCTCGAGGTCAACAGGGAGTCGTTGCAAAGCAAGAGCCGGCAAAAGCTCTCTGCGTGCTGCTGGTTCGCTGGCATTGTTACACGCCGCGACAGCAAAGCGACAGACCGACTGCAAACTGCACCGCTTGCAGCACGCACGAGCAACACCGCAGCTGAAACTGGTTCCGCGGAAAATGGCAAAACGAAAACAACTGACTGACTGCTGGAAAATGGCTGTAACCGATAAGAATGATAGCGGGAATAAACTGCGGAACAGTTGACACTTCAGCGCCGTGCAAAGAAGCTTCGGTTTTCATGTGGAATCAAAATCACCATCGCGAAAAAATCACTAGCGCCAGGGACGCCTTATGCATACTCAACGCACTTACGCAGTGTGCTCAATTCAGTCTGTTTCATTTGCTGCCATCGACGCCGTCCTCTGCATGTAATCGTCTTTTTTTCTACATTGCTCTTTAGATCACTTAAAATAATGCACTCCACGTTCATCCACTTAAATATGAAAAATCAGGCTACCAATCATCCGATTTTATGGTATTCCTCTGCTACGGCCACGTGACACGTCACACAAACAAGGTGTCGCAGAAAATAACCCACTTCATTCTGGTCGAAAAACCGGAAGATGTGCATATATATACGCACACACACACACACACACACACACACACACACACACACACACACACACACACACACACACACACACACATATATATATATATATATATATATATACGCATTAATTGGGGAAGTGGTCCTTTTTCCCAAACATAAAAAAAAACATTTCAAATCGCGCTGATCATTACTTACAATCATATTGTGAACCATACCTTGGCATGTCCTCAGTGTTGCTCCAATGGAGATTGAGCTCACTGGTTGTGGTTTTTCGACTGAAAATTCAAACATATGCATTACAGTTCCGTACATTGTGAGAATACTGATAAAAGCACGATATGCGAAGCAATGCAAAAACATCAAATACAATATCTAGATGAAAACAGAAGTGTTTCAGCACTATCACATGTGCGAAAGAACCCCACATAAGTAAGCACGAACAAAAGGAAACAAGCGAGTGAATATATTCTGAATGTCACTAGGCTTTGCTGCAGCTGCTCCACCATACATTAATTTGCTCTGTCTGCCATAGGTGTGTTACAAAGGTCGGATGCCAGTAAACAGCAGTCACAGTTTGTGAAACAAGGTTGTTTTTAGTGTACCCTGATATTGCGTCCTGGATCATGTTTTTATCACGATTTGGAAGACAATGATGTATCATATCTAACGTTCCGTTCCAGCCTAGACAGTATCTGGAAAATCGCATCCGAGAAACCCACTGGTTGCGCAATAAAATGAACTTAGCTGTAGTAAATGAATAGTCGCATAGTAACCAATATCATCTTTCAAGATGTCAGTTTTCTTTTCAGGACTGGAATGACCTTTATGAAACAACAGGTGGGTTTAATCATTACTTTTTGAATCCACGCTCTTGCCCAGAAGCCAATTAAGCCCTTTCACAGGTAATCGGTCTCGTTTTTGTCTCCGATCCTCTGGTGATCTCGGCTCGGCGCTCTTTACGAGTCATTATGCGGCCCAGCCCGTTCGGAGGAGGCCGTGCGCTGACGAGATCTATTTCCGTTGGCGCCGCCGGCGACCACGCCCTCCGCACGGACGCCGACTCCAGCTCGCCGGCCACGTGGTCTGGCTGACCCCGAAAGCGTCGGGCCGCCGCGGCCCGGGCCGGATCCTCCGCCGTCGCCGCCGCCGCGACGCCCCAGATTCTGGTCAAAGGTCAAGAACCGGACCGGTGCGCTCGCTCGGCGGGTGAATCTCTCTTTCGGCCTCATGACGACGGCAGCGGGACGGCGGCCCGCAGCAGAGTCGAGAGCTTGCCTGCCGGGCATGCACGCGCCGGGCCGTGCTGTCATGGTGGTCGCAATGGCGCTGTGGGTGCCGCTGTTGGCTTTGGGTCGAATGGGCTTTCATGCACAGCGCCGGGAGGAAATCTCTCGACTTTAGCGTGGGTGACGTCGAGAAAATCTCTTGTTAGTCCCAAATCGTCGTCAGCCACGCTCTCGTTTGAAGACATACGAAAATGCAGGCGACTGTGGGAACGGAAGGAGAAAGCGGCACTTAACACCTCGTAGTTAACCCAATTGCCTTTTTGTTGGAACGAAATTTCATAGCTAATGTTTGACACGAAATGTTTCCCTGAGAAGCACAAATTCGTGCAAAGACCTGAAATGACGCACAGGCGAAAATATCTGCACCGGTTTTTGTTTCAAAGGCATATTGTCTTTCTCATACGATCCGGTGCACCAGTGTCGTACATACGCAGAAAATGTTAAACACTTTACGCAGTTAAAAAAATGGTGCTGCATGCAACCTGAATTTATTTCATATTTGACTGGTTCAGCTCTCTTTTGTTTTGTTATTTTTATGTCATGGAGCACGCAGTGCGACATATTTTTCGTTGATATGCAGACGCTGAATACCCATACTGGAGACGAAGCACACGCACATGCACTGTTTGGTACACAGTCAGAAACACGCTATTGTTGCTGGTTTGAGCGAGAACACAGAAAGTTTTATCTGTGTTTAACCTTTCCTGGCTTTTATACAACAATCCTGCCTTTGATCTGGCCAACATGAAATTGACTCGTACGGGTGCGATATGACCATGGAGTCCTCGCGCTCCTAAACCCTAATAAACAAACAAATTGACTTGTACGTTTCTAGGCAATTCAAAGTAAATGATGATTTTGTTTCAGAATGATGGGGAGTCATGCCCAATGATGCCATATATTGGATATCATGCCGAATCCAATGATGCCATATCCAAAACAAATGTTGCCTGAGGTGGTTGAAAAGTCACATTATCGTAACTTTTGCATCGTTAAGCTTCATAATATTCCACCTACAAAACGATCCAGTCTGCGGAATGGTTTTATTAACTCGTGGCAACGGAGATTTATGCATTCCTTTACAATAAAACCTTCCGGAGGTAATAATTTTTACTCTAGAAGTAAGAGGATGCTAGTCCTTTTCAAGAGAACTGATTTCCCGCTTTTCATCACTCCTTCACAGCCTTTAGTCACCCTACGATCCTTAAGTCATTTTTTCACGGGTTAGCTTTACTTTCCAAATGGAAATGGCGGCCATGAATCTAAGTTGCCTTCAGAGTTTTACACCACTACCGAGAAGGAGATTATCTCGTTCTCCGAACTATGCAGACATAGGGCATACTGCGAACTGTGTGAGATAAGATTACTGTGAACAATGTGAACCTGAATCCTACTCAACATTGCGCCAGACACCATGCGCTCTGTACCGCCAGAACACTTTGGTGAACTCTGTTGCCAACTGAAAACATGAAAACACGTCGAAGGGAGGCGGTGAACTTTGCAAACAATCAGAGCATAAAGCGGAACTTGCCGCTTACGTCATGCAGTGAGTAACACAGTGCGCATCAGAGAACTCTCGTTTTGTTGGGGGGGGGGGGTGCTTTGCCCAGTCCTTAACCGTATGGACGTTTATTTATCCATTTACTAAACTCTTAGGACATGCTTTAAAACAAGACGGCTATTAAGGTGTCTTGTCAAAATTAAAAGGTGAAAAGTTAAAAGATCCTCAAACCTCATACTATACATAGAAACACACAAATTGTGTGTTTCTACCTCTCAAAAAGCTTCTCAAATCTCATACTATACATAGAAGCACACCACTTGTGTGTTTCTATTGTTCCTATGTATAGTATGAGGTCTGAGAGCCTTTTAACTGTTCGCGTTTTAATTTTGACAAGACACCTTAGTACCCGCATATGCTTACGCACGCTCAGCAGTTGCACGAGCACTCTCACGGCATTCTTAAAAAGGACGTACTCTAACTTTCACTTGGAGTCAATGATACATTTGAGCGAACTGATGAAACGGGTGTCAGCTCAGGCTCGCCTAATGACGAGATTCCACCTTCCCTGCGACGACGGACGATCTTTGCGGAACGCACGAGACATGCAGCGGCGTGACCTCAGTGACAGTCAAACGCTTCTGTAACTCATATGCACCTTGGCATCTCTTTGTCCACAGATTGTGGATTTGTTGCGAACTGCCCGACGATATGCCATTTACTTCGGTCTGAGGTACAATTTGAGATGCGCAGAGGGTTTCCAGGACGAATAAGATTGATGAAAAGGTACACAACGGTGTACTCGACGACCACAGGCAGGATTACGTACAGCAGTTCAAGAAAGACTCCATGAGGGACTGGACATGTTCATTATACTGATCACCACTCCTCAGTTTTTTTTTATATCAGCCCTACAGTTACATGTACAGTTTTCATGTAAATGGCTTTAGAACATTGCAAAATTTATCTAATTTGCGGCGTGATGACTGTAAAGAATATGCTGCAAGACAGCTTTCAAAACATGATGGTGACAACATTACAATCATGCTTTTCAAATGATTTCACGGAGCAGAATAGAAAATGGAGCGATTTTCTCGTGCTTGTATGGTATTGTTTGGTTGAGTGGAACTGACATAGCAACCATAGCATGAGCACAGCTAAACGGATTCCGAATTAAGCACGATTTAATCAAGAAACCATCACCAGCTTAGTTGTCATTTTAAACCATGGGCCTTCCGGACAACGGCTAACTCTTGGTTGGATTCCGGCGCAGTATGGAATGGGTATCAGTATTTCTGTGCAGACGATATAAAGCTCAGTTGCGTGAAACCCATTGTCAGTGCATGACGTGTGTCCTAATCGCGTACAGTCTGAAGCAAAGCTGGCAGTTGATGGCGTCACTCAGGCACAAACCGGCTAGCAGTGACGTCATTAGAAGTGAACGGTACCTGGGACATGGAAGTTCATCGTAAAATCAAGGACGAAAATTTCAATGGGCCAGATTGCTTTAAAGACAACGTCACGTTAAGTGCGAGACTAAAATGGTGGATTGCAAACGAAAACGTACCTTTTTTTGCATATCTCGCGTACGATCAAATGACGTAAAACGGTTCGCGGAAAAAAGGTTCGTGAGTAGGGAAGAAACAAAAGATTAAACATAACCGAGAGAATAAGCACGGGAACAGATGGAGGAAAGAATATGAAGGTGAGATACAGGTCTGTGATATCAAATGAGGAAGATGGAATGCTTACTCTCGTGCCCATCATTTCGGCGACGAACACATCCATCAAAATCCAATATAAAAGTTCGCAAAAAATAAGAAAATCCGCCTGAGCGCGACACCCCTGACGGCTTCAGGACCGCGGGACATCATGTCCTCCCGCTGTTGCAGGCAAGCTCGACCGGCAACGTCGGCCGCTGTTCCGGGAACAGGACCGTTCGCGGTGGACCGCTGCCCCAAATTAATTGATCCGTCGCCTTTGTCCGCCTGGTCAGCCATCAGATTTCCCGCTAAGGGCCGGGAAAAAGTGGCCACGCCGGGCCCGGGCCGGTTCTGGGAACCGGAGGCCGGCCCGGAGCCGTGGCCCCGCACCGAAAGCCGCCCGGCGTCGGCCAGCGCACGGCAGCGGCTCAGCCGAGCACACAGCAGAGGTACTGTTCAGCGTAGGCAGCGGCACAGCTGACTGCACAGCAGAGGTACTGTTCGGCACACGGCAGCGGCACAGCCGAGTACACAGCAGAGGCACTGGTTTTCTGTGCTATTCTTTTGCCCTGCTCTGTGTTTCCTGTTCAGAGGTACTGATGTTCAGTTCACAACAGACATACTGCCAGGCACTCAACAGAGGTGCTGTTCAGAACACAGCGGATGTTTTGTTCCGCGCACAGCGGTGGTGTTGTCCAGTAAACGGGAGTGGCACTGTCTAGCACACGACGGAGGTAAATACGAAAGGTACCGTCCACAAACAACAGAGGCACCGTTCACTACAAGTGGAATTCACGTCCATTACACAACAGCGGTAGGTCCAGCGCTGATTAGCACACATCGGGAGTATTGTTCAGTGCGAAACAGCACACAACAGAGGCTCCTCTGAACACACAGTAATCACGAGAGCCTGACGGAAACACCTTGTTTTCTCATTGCAACGTCCGGAATCCGTTAGAGATTTGATTATACAGCAGAGGCAATGCGCTGCATCCTGCGGAGGTGCTCAGCACAAGGTTGACCTACACTCACGGGCAACAACTGACGAGCGACGAGTAGCGGACGAGCGTCCCAGCAGCACCGTCTGACAGAGGGAATCTATCGTCTTACCGCTGTGGGATTGGCTCCGGCCAGACGGCCTGCTGTCAACGTCTGGTGGTGATTTCTGACCGACGAGTACCGAGATCAGGAACTGACGGCGTACCCAGGCAGATCAGGAGCTGACTGTCTATCCAGATAGATCAGGAGCAGACGTTGTTTCCAGGCAGGTCAGGAGCACACTATGTGTCCGGACATATCAGGAGCTAACGATGCATCCCGACGGTGAAGTACCGACGCCGCTCCACAGGGATAACCGAGACGAAAACAGAGCGCGCCTGTTCCTGTTCAGAGTTTTTACGTGACTGATGATGGTGCAAACCAAGCCATTTAGTGGGTTTCTGTTGTGGGGAAATAAACAAAAAACCTGTTCAGCAGTCTGGCAAATTACTGCAGGTTACTGCGATTTGTGAAATACCACATAAAATGCTAGCTTTAATGCCAGACTCGATGCGTGAATATGAGCCTTCTTTATTAAAAGAAACGCCCCATCTTGATCGACTTTTCATGGACTAGGAGGGTCTAAAAACGGCACTGATAACGTTTTCAGTATTTTCTTCCGAAAAATGTCCAAAAGCTTCAGAAAACGGGGCTAATCAAAAACCACATTTTGCAGGCCATTTGCCGGTGTCACGCCATAAGGGTCTGCACACTCCAATGAACGCAAACCCTCGTTTGTTTTTGCGGCGCGGCGCCATGCAACGGCTGTGAAAAGGACACGACCGAATAGGGCACACGGGAAAACCGCGGAAACCCTCTTTAGGCCTACACAAGTGTGCAGGCTCGAGGCATGATGTATACAACATAGTTATTTATTCCTAATGGTACGAGCTACAACCTGTACAACACATGCGTTGATGGAACGTTCTACTTTGAGGCGGGACTACTAAGATGAATCAACAGGTGGCCCTAGTTTTCATTTTTCATTGATTTTTGTTTCTACATCTGGATGTTTTTCATGACTGACGTGGCTTAGTGTGCAAAAGAATATGATAAATGCATTTATGGAACAGAAATAACGTTTTTTTTTATTTTTGGGGAATAAACTACGGATCCAAGGTTTACATGAACCGTTCACGACATTAATGGCACGAAGTTATTTGAACGAGTTTGAGTTCGGTTACTGGATCCGTCTGCATTAACTGGAAAACAATGACAAGAGTGTTGGTCAACACGTTCCTTCACCTCTACTGCTTCGCATATAACAACATTGCCCAGCTGTGGACATGACACTCCATGACTCCCTCTTACAGCCCAAGTTGCTGTCAGATTACGTGACAGAAGCGCACCTTCACCAAGTGAATTATCGTGGCTCAGAGAAGCTTTGACAGCTGCACCTCGCCCCAAACATGGAAGCTCAGCAATAAAACTGCCCAAACAAAACACAGATGTTTACTTCTTGTAGGCTGCATTCCTCGAACGACACACTTTTCTTTGTGGACCCCGCAAGCACCGTTAGATCGTCCAAGTACAACGTTTAGCGGGCGCAGAGAAGCTCCTATGCCATGAACGTCATTTCTGTTGAGATGTCTTGCCTGTCTTTCGTATGCAGTTGATTTTCTCGACAACTTGCACGTGCAAAGACAGGATTAACGTAGCGGTACTGGGATGTTATTACCGCGGGGATGAAACGGACATGACTAGAGGAATGTGACATGAGCACCGTCATATTTCGGGAACAAGACTCTCCACAGGCAGAGCACTCCTGTGGAAGGGCGACACGATACAACGGAGGAGCCGGAACTAAGTGAGGGGGACTGGAGACTGGAATTATTCGTGCGACAGGAGCATTTTAAAGCGGGACCAGATCAGAATACCATATTCTGGAACGGAAAGCCGGACACGTGATGCACGGAGGAGACCTTGATAATGTTGCAGATTAACGGGGCATCTCTATGCGGAAACCGCTCCGGTTGTTTCCTGTGGTCGCGACGAAACTGTGACAAGATTACAGGACACAGACCGCGGAATGCACGATACGGAACACAGGTCACAAGACAAAAGACACAGACCAGGACACCGCATGCAGGAAATAGGACACGGGACGCAGGACACAGGACACAGGACACATAAGACACGGACACCTAACACAGAACGCGTGGCTAAGTCACACGACACAGGACACAGGACACAGGACACAGGTCACATAAGACACGGACACCTAACACAGAACTCGTGGCTAGGGCTCAGGACACAGGACACTGGTCACGGTGAACAGTATTCAGAACAATAAGCGCACGACGCAGAACACAACAGGGCGCACGACACAGAACACATGACGCAGGGCTGAGCACTTGAGACGGGACGAATGGAAACGACGAAGCATACATGATACGGAGCACAGAGCACTTGGTGCATGACAGGCCGGACACACTGTACGTGCGTTACAGGCCACTAGAATAAGTAAGTAGGACACTGGACACAGGACATAGGATACAGGGCACAGAGCGCAGGGCTCATGACAGGACACAGGATGGAGACGACAGAGCCACGGGCGCAGGACGCAGATCACGGACGCAGGACGCAGATCACGGGACAGGGCAATCGCAACTACGGCAGTCCGTTACAACAGCAGACCGAGTCTCTTACGACTTCGAGAAGCCCGTAGCTGTCAACAGATGGAGATCGTTGTTAAGAAGCGCTTGTGCTAAACACCCTTGTGTTGGATCATCAACTGCTCATTGCTTATCGGCATTGCAACCAACAAAAGCGAGCCAGTAAGACATGCTGAAATTTCCACAAAAAAATCTCGTCATGCACGCTTCTTGTAGCTGGATGGTATCACGAACACGAGTCCGATTCACGCCGTGAAATGTTACGGAGAAAAGACGTTATCTTAATCGCAAAACTCAGATTAGTTTCAGAACGTATCAAGGAAAACGAAACATCCAGGCAAACAGGCAAAGAGAAATGCCTCGGCATGCCTATACACTCAGACGATAATCTGTGTTTAGCTGTCTACCATGGCAGTTTGTTATTTGTTACGTTAAAAAATTTCGCATGTGATGCATGTGATGTTGTGAGTACTTGTTTTGCGGGATTTGGCTGTGGTAACCGAATGGTGGACCGATGCCTCTAAAAATCAGTTTGGTGGTGGTCACGGACTTACAGTTGAGAGCAAATGGACTGCTGGCAGGGTGAAGTGGGCGAGCTTGAGGGAATGGGATATGCTTCGCGAATGATTGAGAAGGGGTCACCCATCCCAATGCTCATGTGTGCCAGAGGGCCAAATTAAGAGGCTCCGAAACCATGTGGAAAATTACCAGCCTGCTAATTCTCAGATGTTTTTTTTTACCCCATCAGTCACAAAACTGCAACATGCACGAATGAGCCTAAACTGAGTCCCAAGTTAAGCACTGACTGATTTCCTTGATGCCGGAAAAACCTTACGGCGGCAAAAAGTTTCTTGAGTTGATTCGCATCACTTTCTTCAAGAGCGATTCACATCCATCTAGCGGTTTGCTAAATCATTATGACGCGTGTACACCACCACTAGCCTAAAAATATGCATACGTTTGGCGTGCATTTCCTCCGCTTATAGTGCAGAAGCCTAACACAATATATTTACCATGATATCTGAATGCTGCCTCGACGCATTCTGTTGGAGACAAATGGAAGTGAAGAGAACACCAGAACTCACGGACGTAGTCATGCACAGGTTTTGAAAGTATCACTCTGTTTCCAATGTATGCTACCGGTAGACATCTCTAAACACGTTCATTCGTTGCATCTCTCGGCCACTTGAGAGGCTGGGCAGCACTGCCAGTGTGCACTGAGTTCATAAGCGGGAAATAGGCCTTGCGTGATCTTCAAGCTAACACATGCCAGCGCGTTAACGTTTCACCAACAAGCCCTGCATATGAGGTCAACTGAATGCCGGCGTTTTTCCGGCGTGCTCTGGGGCGTGGCCTCCGCAAACGAACTCAGCCGACCACAATAGCCCCGGGCGCTTTCGCGGCGGTCAGCCAGCTGCACTGGCGGCAGCCGACTCTGGAGACCGTACGGCCGCTGCCAGAGGCTGTACCGGGTGTGCCAGATTCGGCGCCCGTGAAATGGATCATCAGGCGGCGGCTGCGCCGTCAGGAGCCAGAGGGCTCCGTGCAGTGTTAGAGGATGGTGCATCCGGCGGCCGGCCGCTGGCCGCGCGGCCGCCACCCCGCCGCGCCGCCGCCGCCGCTGCCGCCGCCGCCACCGCCGTCCGAGAAATGGCTATTTTTGCCGGGCAACCGGTTGCCGCGAGTCGGGAAAACCTGTCGGCGGCCGGCGGCCGGGCGACTGCAGCGGCGCAGTGGAGACCGGCACCGCCTCAACGCCGCACACCGGGCCAACACCGCCTACGCCGCCGCCGCCGCCGCCTCCGCCGCGGGCCTGGCTGCAAGGTATGTGGAGATGAGAAGCGAACGTTGGCAGGACTGCATGAGCAGTCGCCGCTTATCACGATTCAGAGGAAGGATGGTCAGAACGCGGCGCAGTGGCTCAAAGGAGCGGGTGATAAACCGATGAGACTCTTGATGGCTACGGTATGCGGCACATCAGCGTCCCAGTTTAGCCTGATCTTCCTATGACGGCCTTGAGTGATATTGCCTTTCAACTGCATAATCGTAGGGCTTGTGCAATGAGCCGTCTGATGATTTACTCTAAGTTCGTTATTTTGTACTGCGTGACTTGGAAACTTGTGAGCTTTTGAAAACAAGATGTGATTGTAAATATGGAACTTTAAAGTATTTATTCGACATTTGTTACCTCAAGCTGTAAGAAAACATTCATTTTTACAAAGCAAGAACATTTCCCTCAGACATTTTAACTCTCCATGATGATAAACTTCTGATATAAATGCATGGGTGTCACCAGCGGGAGGAGGGACATGTCCCCCAATCTAGGCAAACGGGCTTTTGCCCCCCATTGGTAGGAAAGTGAACATTTTTTTTTTACAATTCCCGTTGAAGAATAAGATTTTTTGGGTAAGGCTGTCCTCCGATTCTGATGTCTCCCACCCCAATTCTCGGACGTCCATGGATAAAAGCAATCATTGCATGAAAGCCATTTTGACAAAGAGTACATTAGGACAACAACCTCAGTGCGCCGCCATCAGAATGGTAATATATTCAGGTGTACTGGATCCTCTTGGATTACGTTTTATTGCAGCGCTGACATGCCATCAGAAACACAAAAAATCTTCTTGAGTGGCGACAGAACATTCTGATTTCACCATCACGTAAATCTTTGTTTAATCTTTTCGAAGTTCAGCGTGGAGTAGCTCTTTTCCAAACCTGATGCAAATGCTTTGGTGGATGCAGCTTCAAAACCGCCGAAAAGCCATCACGTACGACCATTTCGTGCTATCTATTCATGAGCCGGTGGCAGCTGCGAACGGCGACACCTGTGAGCACCTGTCGCCGGAGGATCTGGCAGTTCCTTTCTGCGCCGGCCGCCGCCGCAGAGGGCGCTGTCGCCCGGCCGTTCAAGCCGCACCGGTCGTTTCTGGGAAGGCGCCGTCGTCTCCCTTTCCAAAACCGGTATGGCGGTGGCGGCCGCGACGGCGCCGGTTCGTTAGCGGCGGGCCAGCCTCCAGACCCCTCCCCCAGTGGTGGGTAACGGGACCCCGCCCCCTGGTGCGGGGCTCGTCTGCAGACAGAACCAGCCGGACGTCCCCGACGCTAGTGTGGTCAGCAGGCTGGCTGGGAGCGTGCCCTGTAGTTCGATATGAGAGGCTGTGCGGGACGGAGGCCGGGGGAGCAACAGAGATCGTGATGTCTTGCTGCAAATTTCATGGGGCGGTTTGCGCACCTGTCCTTTCGACATCCGAAGCCCATGTCAGGTTACCACTGGCTGAAAATGCTGGTACATTCCGTTTTTTTTTGCGGAGGAAACACGCCACAAAATCAGTCGTGGGACTATCTTTCGCCTAACGGGCAGGGTTGTCGATCTGTATTCTTTTGAGGGGGCCCTGGCCCACCCAATGTTGATTTGGCCCACGCAATGTTGGTTCGGGCCCACCCATTATTTTCTGCCGCTTTTGAAGATAAATGAGTAACAGTAGCGAAAAACTGAACGCAGTAGATAAGAGATAGGCAGAAAGTAAAGAATAAAATCTCAAACTATGCATCTATCAATCTTTCTATCTTCCACATATGTCTATATGTATATATATATATATATATATATATATATATCTATATATATATATATACACACATACATGGGGATAAGTACAATTTTTTATTTTATAAATATTATCGAAAAGAAACTCATAAATTGCCGTCGGTCAAAAAAGTGGACCAAATCCGTTCAGAAACCCACATTTGGGGGGAGGTCAGGTTGTCGGGCCCTTGGCTCGGTCTCTCCCCAATCATTTACGGGAATCGGCGCCCCTGCTGACGGGTAACGTCAGCCATTCAGTGCGCGCTACGCATAACTCAAATGTCGGGCAAATGTTCCCTGAAGATTACGATCAACTGATTTCGGTCCCAAGACCGGGTCTGCCCTCCTTTCAAAAGACCTCATGTCGCGCCATGTTCGTCTCGTCCCGGATACACCGCCGCCATTTCCGCGCCATTTCGCGTTCAACAGCTGGCGCAGAAGTCGACCGCCCGCCCGCTGCCGGCAGTTCTGCTGCTGCGTTGCGGCGGCGGCTGGGTTTCCATGACGACGGCTGGAGCTCGCCGCCGTTCCACTTCCCGGCCGGCCGGATGGCTCGCGCGCGGCTTTTTTGTGGGCCGCCGGGTCGGCTGACGACCTGGTGACCTGGTTTACTGCTGGCCGACCGCGCAGGTCGTGTCGCCGCATCCTTCGCCGGCCGGCGGCGGGCGGCAGCCGCCGTGAACATAACGGACGCCGCAGAAGTCGCCAGCCGCCCGCTCTCGGCGGCGTTCAGCGGCCAGCGTTTGCGGGCCAGCCGCTCTGCCCGCTTGTTTGACCGTCTGGCTGAGGATCTGCCGGTCTGCCGGGCTCTCTGTTCGCCTCTCTGCCGCGGTCGAGGCACAACAAGCGTGGTCTGACCGGACGGGCACGAGCCGAAGCTGGCGCTGGTGCTGTTGCTGGTGCTGGACCGATGTTGGAGGCTGGGGACTCTTGCCGAGGGAAGGAAGGTGACGTGACCGTGACGTCACGTGCAGGAGCGGCGTGCCGTGAATACCATTGACACCCTCTGGAACGTGACTACCCCTGAACTCGTTGCAGCATTCCGATGCCTGCCGATAACGTAGGGATGATACAAAGCGAGTGAGTCATGCGAAGCCGGCCGGGCAAAGCCAAGCAGCTGACGACAATGCGATCCCAAGACTGGCTTTCAAGCCGAATTCAGGCAGGACTTCGTGTCTTCCACCCCGTTCAGGTACTTTGGACCGATGCATAACGAAGGGGTATCTCCGGGGGTGCTCAGACACTTCCAGAACTCTTCGGGGTGGTCGACCATCGTCGGCCAGAGCAGGCCGTCGCTGGTGGGCAGCCGACCGCGACACATACCACAAGAAGGACGTTCAGGGGTGGTCGACCACGCGTAACGGCACAGGCCGCCCGTCCAGGGGTGGCTGACCATCGGTGACCTCGAAGGAGGACGGCAGTGCTGGACGCCCTCCCTCCCCCGACCGGTGACGTCCAGCGCCGTTAGTCCAAGGTTGCTCGCTCGGTTTGCACGCGGGCCCCCCGTCCACCGCCGCCGCCGATGGGGAAAACGGACCCGCGCCGGCCGCCGCGCCAATTAACAAGGAAAGCCGCTGATAAGGCCGTGTGCCGCGGCGGGCGGCGCGGCGGCACGAGATGCCGTCACGGCCGGCGTCCACGCCGTCCGGGCCCGGCGCGACACACTCCACATCCGCCCCGTGCACGCCTGCAGCAGCGCCTGCAGGCTGCAGGCGCTGTCCGGCCGGCCGCGGTATTTTACCGGCCCCGTAACGGTAATTTGCCGTGTCCTTCAGATTACCGGCGATACAAGGCGCCGGGCGGCGGGCCGGGCTGCCGAGCCGTTAGTCGCCGCCTCAAAAAGCGTGTCGGGCGAAATCCGATGGTATCCCGGCAGAGCGTTGTCCCCCTCTGCAATGGGAACGGACTGCAAGGGAGCGTCACGCCACCGCCAGACTCCCCGACAGGTTGAGTCCGATGGCAGATTGATATCTCGGCTCATGGCGCAAGGGACGTCGTAAAAATACCCCAGCCTGGGTGCTATGTGTGCGATGGAAAATTCTCAGCAGCCGTCGCGAGTTCACAGAGACGCTTCAGCCGAAGCCATGTGCCGTTCCCGCAGCACGACCCGGCGCCGCTGGCCGGCGGTCGGAGGTCTGCGGTCGGCGCGAACCCAGGGCGTGGGAGCTCCGGCGGCAACCGGAAGCTGCCGCAGAAAACCCGCCTGCCTAGTCATCCCGAGGACGGGGGGGGGGGGGGGGGGCGGGACGTCAATGCACCCGGACCCGGACTAGCGGCTCCTTGACGCGCCCATACGCCCGCTCCCCCCAAGGTCCCGTGGCTGGCCGCCGGGTCCGGCTGGGGCGAGGCGAGGAGGCGGGGTGTGCGTCCAGCCGGCGGGCGGCTCGGCGCCGTCGTGGTCTGGTACGGCCGCCGCCGCGCCAGGAATGGCGGCGGCCTCGGCCGGCAGACGGCGCGAATTCCGCGGGAGGCCGAGGCGGCGGGCGGAACGCCGGGCCCGGCACCGGCGCCGGCGTCAACAGGGAGCCCCGCGCGCAGCGCTGGGCCTGCTGTCGGTCTCTCGCCTGGCAGCCGTTTTGCCGGTGTTCGGCCGCCGTGAGCCTCGGCCACGCGCAGGAGCAGGAGCGCCCCAGCGCTGAGGCTGGGTGCTGCGCGGACTGAAATTCCCTGAGGCCGGTTTTTGATCCTCTCCGCAATCCGCCGCGGCCGTCCGGCCGGCGCCGGAGCCCGAATCCGCGGCGGCCGTCGTCCGCTGTGAGTCCGGAACCTGGATCCGCAGCCCAGCCACTGTCCGGCCCGCGCGGGAGCCGGACCCGCGGCGGCCGTCGGCCTGCCGTGGCGTTCGGAGCCCGGCCGTCGACTCCGGCGACGGCTCGCTTTCACCGGCCGAAACTGGGCCCGGCCGCGGCGGCAGAGCAGCGACAGAGAGCCGCCAGGTTTCTCCGCGCGCGTGCCGCCGGCCGGCCGCGGCCGGTTTCGGTTTCTCCGCGCCGGCCGGCGGAGTTTCACGTCGGCGCGGCTAAAAATGTGGGTCGACCGCCTCGGCCGGCGCGCCCGGCGGCCGGGTCGGCTGGGCCACCTCGGACCGGGCCGGTCCGATGTCGCCAGTCGCGGGCAGGCGGCCGGGCCGGACGGTGGTGCTGCGCTGGTGTCAGCGGCTGCGAGAGGGCAGGCAGTGCTCGCGGTGGTGCGGCGAGAGCTTAGGCCTCGTCAGTCACCATGCGTGTGAGAATCGTGCAGGTCGACGAACTGTGATAAGAGCGTGGAGCGAAGCGGCAGGGGAGCGCTGAGAAGGTTCGGTAATCGTGCTGATCTGTCGTTTGTCGAACGATTCGCCGGGTCAGTTTGTCCGTTTTTTTTTTGTTGTTGTGGTTTTTGCTTTAATTTTTCATCAGAGTCGAAAAACTACCATCCTAATGCCCACGTAGGACAATGCTACGAAACATCAAACAATGCAAAATCTGCAACAGTGGCATATTTTTATAAAACAGGCAAACTTACATCTCTCTTTAAAAATCGGCAAACCGCATTTTGCAGTACCATCTCGACAGTGCAATGAATGAGTCTGTAGAAAAAAATGTTCAGGTGACATGATGCACCGTTGCCCTTCAAAACGCACCTCACGTCATCAAGGGCTGCCCCGTGCCCTCAGAAGTCTGCCGGCTTCAGCGCTGCCGGCCAGCCGCGCCGAGCCGCCGGCCAGCCGCCCGAGCGGACCGGCGCGCCGCAGGCGGGGGCGGGGGCGGGGGCGGGGCGGGGCGGGGCCGCACGGAGGCGGATCGGATCAGTGGCCGACCCGGATCCACCGGATCCGGCGCCGGCCCGCCAGTCGGCGACGGGACGCGGCGGGAGGTGGACGTGTGCGTGCGGCGCTCTTTTTCCTCATCCCCTCCTCTTTCTCTCTCTCTCTCTTCTCCCCACCCTCGCACTCTCTCTTGGTCTTACGTTCTGCTGTGCCTCAGTTTTTTTCCATTTCTTCTATTCCCCTCTTCTCCGTTGATCTGTTTGTCTACCGGTCGGAGTGTGGGACAGTCAAGACTGGATCGGAGGCGGTGATTTGCGTCGCTGTGGTAGCGTTAGTGACTTGCTGGCGACAAGGTCTCTTCGACGTGTCCTGCCCGTCTGCCTGCTGCATTCATCTTCAGTTGAGGTAAAGTTAATCGACTCTTAAACATTCATAGATAGCATTCATTCACAGCACTTTTCTTTTCACCACTTTGTTCTTTTCGTTTCCAGGAAACATAAGCAAACGCATTTCCCGACTGCGTATTTCATTTAAATTGTTCGGGCCAGTAGCGAACCTGATCTGGGTAGCAAACATAAGGAAAGCTTCGCCATAAGCCAGTTAAGCGATGCATTGGCTGATCAACAACATCATTGACAGGACCACCGGCTGGTGACCTCTTGACGTGCACTATCGTGACTTCACGACCCCGGATCGTGGCCTCCGACCTTCGCCAACGACAAATCTGCGGACGGAACCATCTGAGACGACACACCATCGCAGGCTGAACAGGCTGATGTCCCATGACCGTGCCGCGATCTGACCTCTGCATGACCTCCGACTTGAACTCTGACCTGACCTGTCGCCGGCGATGGGCGTTCCGTCGCGGCGTCGGCGTCGGCGGTCTGCTCGGATTCCGACGCGAGCAGCTGTCGGCGCCGGCGGCAACCGCAGCGCCATCTACAAATGACCTGACGGACGATGCCGGTCAGAACTTGAAGCTGGGAGTCGTTGACCGCACATGTTCTCCGTCGTGAACGTCTGCCATCGTGCGTCACTTTGTGTCTCATTAGACGCAAGCGACGCGCAAGATGTAAAATGTTGTTTTTGAGAGTTTCGGCATCCGCGCAACTCAGTCGTGGCTGAACTAGCGGAAATTAATTCAAAATATTTGTAGTGTTTTCCTTGGCGCCTTTACATGTGAAACACCTGATCATCATCGCCAAGCCTTACGTGAAGCGGCCTTTGCTATGCCGAAATGGTTCTTGTTTTTTTTCGAAGCGGCCGCCTTCTTGGTTTGACGATAGCGTTCGTGCTCGACGCGGAGACCAAGTGGCGGCTGTTTCTGTGTTGCTGGAGCCGCCACCAGAGGTCGCCACAGGACGGCGCAGCGGTCTCGACTCCCTCCTCCCGCCCTGGCTAGGGACTTGGTGGTACAGCTGGGATCTGTCAGACGTCTACTGGCCTGCTAAGTCCCAAGTTTGGAGTGGCTGTCATGTCGCCCGTGTCTGACGGCTCGTCTGACAGACCGACGGACAAAGTGACAGTCGGACCGGCTGACGGCCGGCTTGGCTCGTGACTGGGCTTGGCTCGAAGGGCATGTTTCTGAGAACTTTGCCGTCTGAGCGTGCATCTTGACTTATCTCCGACCGCCATTTTTGCCACTTCCGTTGCACTGCGCGAACTGACTGACGCTGGATGACCGCAAAGAGGCAGACTCGACTGTCGATTCGACATCCTGAAAAGCCGCAAAACAGCAGACTCTTGCGTCTCTCACGTCATCAACGCACCAGCGACTGCCAGTGACGACAGCTGACATAATCGTTCCAAATTCGGGGCTTCTCGGTGGCATTTGCAGATGTTCAATTGCAATGCCCTTTGAAATCCCGGATGGGAACGGACGACACGACTCACGAGTGACGTCACGCGACGCCAACGGCCGGATATGACGTCATAGGCGGAGACCTTGCTTTGCGACCAGCGCCACCTGGATATGTCTGACCCGGATCAAGATGGTGTGCGCACGAGACTGATGTCTTTCGTCCCGTTTTATCCATTGCAAAATATGTTGCATGCATCTTGATTAGTAAGTAGACCACGAGATTCGCAACTCAATAATAAATGTATCCATATGCAAGTGTATATTCCTGGTTTTTTCGCCGATAATTTTATAGGAAACTTTATATAGTAATTTCATGATATGACGTGTAATCCTGGAATTAAAACTATCTGTCGTGAATTAATTCATAGTATTTATCACCCCATATACTTAGCGCGACTACTATGACGAAAGCTTTGCCACATGTAAAGCCCAAAACCAAACATGACAATGAATCCGCTGGCATAGGCGACATCGATTTCGTCGGCGAGCTGTTTCATGCATTTAATGCAAAGTGAAAATGTGGAGCGGAATGCAAAGGGTTCGAGTCTCTTACATAGCTCTAGTAGAACTAAAACATATGCATTTTGCAAGGGAATATGACTGGTAGCAATGTATTGCAAACTAACGAGGTTGCCCGTGCTTACCTTTTCTGTGTTGTCAGCACATAAACAAGCATAATTTTCGGACTAGTAACTACACAAGTCATGACATTTTTTGTCTTCTCACAGAACCTTAAAAACAAACAGTCAGGACATAAGTACGAGGCGTATTACATTTTCTCTACCATCCTGCAAACTGGGCGCACGAAGTCTGCTCAACTCAAAGCTCGTTTAAAATCAGGTGGTTTGAATGATTAACAATGTTCATTTCTCCTGCTCTTGCGGATACCTCTGACCAATTCAGGCTTTTGTGGAGGTTTTTCCTCATGTAACATCCATAACCGAAAAGGCAGATTTTACGGAGATTGGTGCTGTGTCCTCTTCCCGCCTTGCGCAACCCATGACAGCCTTTTCGCGTGGCTTGCAATATGCACACAAAGAAATTAAGCCTATCATAAGACAGCGAACGAGGCACCTTGTCAGCCTGTGGGGAGAGCAAAAGCTCTTTTGAAGTAAAAAACTTTCCTCACCTGATAAGAGGATTTCAGAGGGTCAGAAGACTCATAGCCTCATGGAGATCACCAGAGACCAGGAACTGACACAGTGAATTACTATGTTTTTTATAGGTAGTGATACACTCATAACGAAGCTTGCGAGGTAATACATAGGAAATAACTATACACGGTAGTCAGCATGCTCCATGTCGTATTATAAACACAGTGGTATTTTCCCTCAACGGTATGACATATGCTAAAATGCTCACGTCCGTCGTTGATGGTCCAAACTTAATTTCCTGCCTAATCTGATCCCCTGGAATGGTTAACCGTCGAGCAAAAGCACAACGCCCGCATTACAGAGATGGGGACGCCAGACAGGGTTTGACGTCACCGGACAGGCCACGCCCCCTGGCCGTCCGATCGCGCTGATTGGACGACGGGCGGTTTTGTGGAGGCGATGTTGCCAGGCGCCCCCGCCGTGGGCTGCTGCCAGCCATCGCCGCCATGTCCGTCTCGAAGCTTCGGGCTATGACCCCAAGACGCCCTGCAGAAGATTTAGAGTCCTGACGTAGACCACTGAAGATGCGCAGTAAGGATGGTAAATCAGAAACGTATATGCATATATGCGCAGTAAATGTATTGAACTTACTAGTGCCTCGTTAGCAACGTGCGATATTTCCGTTTTCCGTGCAAGCTTAAACGTAATTCATAATCACTGCCACGAACCTCTTGAAAACACATACGTCAAACACATGTAATAATACGCAATAATAACGCACAACACGGAAAAAGGTAGCGCCACATACCACGAAAAATAGCACATAGTAACAACAATAAAATAACACAAATAATAAGCATGGTGAACATCACCCTGACAGAAACTCAGCATTACAGTGTCAAGAAATCAGACCGAAATGCTACGAAGCTATGACTAAATGCAGCGAGGCTTCGGTGCGTGCTTAACTGATATAAGGGTCTTCCTGCTGACTTTTTTGAAAGTTGGAATGAACTGGCGTGGAATTTTCTTAACCTACCTAGCAGGGACGACAAAAGATTCCTTTGATGCTTTTACCGTTCAACGTTACCAATAACATTCGCTAGCGGTGTTACCTAGAATTGTGAGTCTCAGCAATCTTGAAATGTGAAATCCTATGCACTTTTATGTCGCCTCTTCTTGCGCGCGGTGTAGTTTTTAATTCTGTAATCTCATCGGTGGCATATCCATCAAGAACTGGGAGGGCATTCTTTTGCCATTTCTCACGGTTTAGCTGTTCTCTCTGTTTGTGCTTTGCCATGCTGCTAAAATACACATAACCATGTTTTGTAACGAAGCGCTTGCCTCCTCCCAAATTTGCCACGATTCACGGCGCTGAAGACGGAGTAAAAGGCACACTTCAGACACGTTTTTTTATGCAAATAAAAAATCGTCGGGTGAAGGTAGTCACGTAGCCAAAGGCCAACCCCGCTGGCGAAGTGATCTACAATAGAAAATTATTGCTTTCTCCTCTAAATTTCGTCGTATGTCAGTGGCATTTGACAAATTTGGCATTGGGCTCCCTCTGAGGAAGATCTTGGCTGCTTGCCTGGGTAAGGTATGAGATATATGTATTTTTACTCACTTCTCATCTATTTAATTCCTTTTATCATATTCTGTTCCACCACATCGCATTACATCATATCATGCACCACATTACATCATTTTATTCATTCATTTCATCATTTCATTCATTCGTTCACATATCGCGGGAAAACTGCGTTCAAACCACCACGTTAATCGTTCTTACATGCGAAGGAAGCCGACTGGTGGCAGCGGCTAATCCAGGCGAAAACGGACGCTCCGTAGACAAAATGAAGTGCCCCACAAACTACTCCGTGACAGGTGCTGTTGTAAATTTAGTAATTATTTCAACGTCAGGCTGCGTTTTTTTTTATACATAAATTAAGTTGGTTGAGGTTGGTGGTGAATCCAATGATCTTAAGTGGGCATCTATGGAATTTTTGTTGTACTATACTGAGAATCATAATATCTAAGGGGGATGTCTTTTTTTCGTTTCTGCCATTCCTTCGCTTTTCATGCTCGCTATATTCCCACTGTTATTTTTGTTTTGGAAGATACAAATGCAAAGGTTAAGCCACGAATGCTATTTTGGAATCGACCTAAACCGTATCTATCCGTAAATGGTACAAATAGATGCAATGTACAATGACATCCCAGAATTCATGCTCCTCATCATGCACTCGTGTTTCGTTTAATGTGGTACTTCAAAACTGTATGGCCAAATCACGGCCATCAGGCGCATCTTATTCCAGGCATGTGGATCGGTTAAGACGTCCTGGTTGGCGACTGGCGGTTGTGGTTGGCGTGCCGTGCAAATTATTACAATACCTTCTCATCCTCATGCACATTACGGCTCCTGGCACCACACCGTGCTTTCCGCTTTTAAAACCTCAGCCGTCTAACTGAGATTACAACGGCTTATGCCTGATATTTGTGAACCACAGTGATTTACGAAACTGCAGTCATTACAGAGGCAAAACCATAAAACGTGCACTGTTCCCCGTTGTACAGCTAATCGTTATGCAGTGATGCGTTTGAAAGCATGCAGCATATCATTATAATATATAGAAACCCAAAAGGAATGTTTCATCTTGGTCGTCTTTTGAGAAATGGACTATGCTGGTGGAAAAATGTTACCGATCATGGTTAGGTGATCGAAAAATGAGTGCCCATTTTTGGCAAATGCACAGAAGCATAAAAACACAGTCACTCAAAAGTAAAAATATTCCGAAGTCTGAAACAAGCCGTCACGTGACACCATACGGGACTACTGCAAATGTTCATTGGCCTTTACCCGCCCCTGTGGTGATGCAACCGCTGACGATAAGACACAGTTGAATACAACACGGGGGAAATTTACGGAAATTCGTTTTGAAACCCCTTAAATAATTTCCACGCTGGCTGCTTCAGCGCGGAGAAACTGGTCTCATACCATACACTGAGCCTGGCGCCCAAGGTGCACAGCACGGGTGAGCCTGAAACACTGGCTGTCGAGTTATCATGTGTTACGGAATATTGCGACCGGCACACCAGACTGGATGACAACCTATATGTACCAAGATCTCGCACGCAAATGGGTCGGAGACGTTTTTGCAGCCGTGCGGCGCGGCGGCTCAACTCGTTGCCACCCGAACTGCCGCGGCTCCCCATCTCCCTCTTTGGTTGCCACCTGAGACACCACTTAAGCAGAGACCAGGGCTGATGCGCCGTCCATCAATATGTTGTTTTGTCGCGTCTTGTGCACTTCCTTAAGTCGTTCAAATGACAATGACTGCGTACATTGCATGTTTGACAGTGATTGCGTGTATTGATGACCACTGACCCTTGTTTTTATTACCTTTGACGAGAGGCCGTAGTAGCCGCGAGCCAATTGCGAATGGCTTTAATATGCGTCTGAATTCTGAATGAATTATCTGAATTAATTAATTCAGTGAAGTCTGAATTCTGAAATAAGGAGTTCCGAGGCCAGATATGTTACAAATCGGGCTATTGCACTGCAGGCTTCCACTTAGCCATCTGAGCTAAAAAAAAAAACGCTGAAAGTGGAATATTTCCATGAAGTATTCATTTGCATACGTCCGCAACATAATTCCATCAACGAAATCTTAATACAACGCGATCAGTTGCTATGCCGAAAAACTCCGTATATGAGATTGCCGACAAAGCCATTGACTGCCACTCGTTTTATGGAATTCAGAATAGGGGAGAATGGGGTAAGATGAGCCACTTGATGCATCGGCTATATTAAGGGTAGTAATAGTCACGAAAACGATGTTTTTGACATTTGTACTGCCAGTATTATCGTTTTCGCTTGTCATGGCACCGAAACTTTTTGTATAACATTCATGCCTGTATTCGAAAAATGACGCAAAAAGTTAAATTACATCTGGCTTATCTTATCCCATGGGTGGGGTAAACTGTGCCACCTAGTGGGGTAAGTTGAGCATCAGGAGTAAAGTGGGCATGAAGAGAAAGGAACTCTTCTTTGATAGCAGTAAGTATTTTTTCCGACCTCCCGTCCCGTGGCAGGTTCGATTTAGCAACAGGGACACCAGACCCTTTAGTCTCCAGACTCTTGCAAGAGACGTAGCTTCTGGTTTTTGGCTGCTGAGATAGTGACACTTTTTGAATCCTCTGAACCATTCTACTCCAGGTTTTCCTTTCGTGGACAGCTGTCAGGGATGCTGACGTTGTTTTGTGCCTCAAACATAAACGCCAACTGACAACCAACCCCTTCTCCATGGCTGCATCAAAAGCCTTATGAACAGCAGTGGTGGCTTGATAACGTACACTACTATCTCTTTCGGCTACAAACCGCGTCAATGTCATTCTATCGATTCCGTGCTTTTCCCGTTGTACATATGGACACTGTGGTGCACCTGTTGAGCCGCTTCCTCGAGGGTAAGCAGACCAGGGTCCTCTGCCGTTTTTCGACAGTACTCCGTTATTGCGGACAGGCTGACATTTGGAGAAGGATAGGCGAAGAGTACAACAAACGGAGCAGGAAAAATGTCCTACTGCAAGGACGATGGATGAGACGGGGGCGGGGGATGGGTCCCAATCTGAAAACCTTGGCCAGATATATGACTTTGTCCTCTTGAAACAAAATTCTAAAGGCTCCCGAACTTGCGGGGCGGCACAAAAAAGTGGAGAAAAATAAACGCATCAGCGTTTACGCATCTCATTAATGTACACATAAAACCTGTGATCAATAGGCCCCTGGTCATCTCCAGAAATACCTATGTGGATATTTCTGGATGGCTTTATAAATACATATCTGGAGGATCTCAGGACTTGAACATTGACCAGAGCTCATCATATAAAATGGGAGACCCTTGAATGTCAAAGGCCCCAACGGACCCGTATCATTTTTCATTTTTAAGTCTTTCTTACATACCATTAATTTTGATCGAGATGGACCTCATTGACGAAAGAAGGAGCCCACGCCCTTTGAACGGCCCACGACAAATTGCTTGCCTTCCTACGTCCGTAACTAGGATCCGCCGCCAGTGCCCCAACGCAATGGTTAACCAGAAGCGCAGCTAAGGGGAGGGACCCCGGCCCCTCCCCCCTTATACCCGCGTTTGTTGTGGGAACCATTGCACATCATCTTCCCAGGAGGCGGTTTTCATATGATTTCAGTTCACTCTGAGCTCCGGCCCCCTTTAGAAAATCCTGGCTGCGCCCCCGTGGTTAACCCCGGCGCCCAAGGGAGCCCGGATGGTTTGGTCTCGAGTTGGCCAGATTCTGGTTGGTTCGGTTCTGGGTTGGTGGCCCTTGTTAGAAGAGCATCAGTTTTACATGTCCAAATAAAAGTAACTCAGCTTTATATCTTGCAAAGAAACTTAAGATGAGCCATGGGCCATAGCTCATTCTAATTTCAAGAGGAGCCATGGCTCATCTTATCTGAGGCAGAAATGGCTCATCTTCCCCACGCGTGGCCATTGTTTATTATTAACGCACGGAGCGACAATCAGCAACATGATGCAGATCCAAACCAGCTCATCCTTGAGACAATACTTGGCTAAGTTACCGGGAAACAGGACAGTGTTTTACATTGCTAAGAAAGGAAAATAGCATACGTCAAACGTACCGCTCAGAAGTTACTTTTAAGTGTCAAAAAACATATTTCATCTGTAGCTGCCCTGTTCCCGTCTCACCGGCGTCCACGCTTTACATGAGAGGCTCCTGCACGGCACTCGGCAGACAGGTAACAGATGGAGCCGAATAACGCTATAGGAGCCAAGAAACAGAGGACGGCTCATCTCACCCCACTTTATCCCAATCGACTGTTTCATGGAATATGTAATATCTAGCTGCAAAACAAAAGGCCCAAAATTTGCCCAAAATTTGCGCGGATGGAAAATGACCCCTCTTGTCAAATAAAAAACAAAACGAAAAACAGTAGCAATAAACGCCGTATCGAGATTCAAGTCTAATTGTTCGTCTCAGAAATTTCCAACATCAAAGCATATTGAAACTGATGACGTTTTTCAGATAAATGATTGCTTTCTATATTGGCTTTGATAACGACCTGTGATGTGATATATATGATGTGGTGTCACAGTTGGGTCCCGGACGAATTTTTTTGGAGAAGCATGTTCAGCCGTTTTTCGTCACTTTTCCAGGCAGCGAACTCGGCGCGCTCTATTCAGTGCTATGACAACCAGGTAATTTTTTCCAAAGCACCTATTCATTTCATAACTTACGACAAATCTGCTACATTTTATTGACGGAGTGGATGACCTAGGGAATGAAAAGAGGCACTTAAAATATTAATTTCGACAAAGGAGCTAATCTACATTGTCAGATTTAGGACAGAAATAACAGCATTTGCTATGCTTCATTCATACTTTTTGTTCATTCTGAGATAGAAAGATAGCATTATGGCAGCACGGCTGGCCTCAGGGGGTGCCAAAATATGGGCACGCAGTATACCATACCGGTATCCGGCTTAACGTACGTATAATGCGATTCCAAAGATGTCTTAGGACTGGTCTGTGACTGCGTGAAGAATATGCTCTTTTTAAATCCTATGATTCCTATCTAACCTATCACTCATATCGCCAGCGGTAGAAACAGGGAACGCCATTGATAGCAATTATTTCCTTAAATGCAAGCTGGGTCTCAATGGCTTTTTTCAGCACGTTTTAAGCCCCATCAAAGTGCAAGAACATCCTGGCAAGATGGTAGCAAATATTTCCCCCGTGTGGGGCTCCTGGCTACGCCATTGGTGTGTGCCGAAACGTGCATAGCACCATGTCAAGATAATATCAGACCCTCTGAACTCGGGCGTATACAGACGCTTAATATACGCGCCGATATAGACACTTCCGTCTGCATTTTAAATCAAGCGCTCAACCCCCCCCCAGCTGTTCGTTCCTGGCACCGCCAATCTAAGCTAATTTCTATTTATGCGCATTAAAACATAGGGAAGGGCAACAATGGTTCATTTTGGGCCTTTTCAGCTCGCACAACTTCCTAAAAGTACAAAAAGGGTATCTTGCACATGTCCCTCCCTTGTATAGTCGCTGGGCACGCCAGTTAAACTTGATGATATTCTGATCTTGAAAGCATGTTTGCAACACTGGGATCTCATTTCCATGCATTCTGGCGAACCTCCTGCTAACATCATTGGATCCAATGGAGACCAACGAACATTATAGCACACTCCCTTTTTTGATTCCTGACACCACCATTAAAGAGGTTTCGTATTTTTAAGCATGTAGAATTGTAGATTAGGTCACAGGGGTTCGTTTGAGCCGTCCCCCCGGAAATGAGGACAGCTAGCTCCCGAGTTATTGGGGGGAGGGGAATAAGCCCCAGTGAGATTTAGCTGTACAATTTAGACACCGGAACAGGGTTAAAACGTTCAGCTTGACCTTGGGTGCAAGGTGTTGTCAGATTAATTCCCGTGCTAAAAAACTCTACAGTCAGCGATGTGGCATAGCGTTAACACAGATTTCCACACACGAACCAGCGACTGGAATCCTACTTAAGTTCTCTTCTGAAGTGTTGAAATCCAGGTCATGCAACCCAGGTCACGTAGCCACTTGTACTTTGTCTCTGGGTCCCGTCATGTGTATCGCAAACTTCTACACGACCTGCTCTACTTCTGTTTCACCATCATCGGCGTAATCTGACTTGTTCGCCCATATGTAGGCCGATCAGCATGGGATAAGCTACAACTGTGTAAGCGCCATTTTACCAGAGATGAGCTTTCCGGAATCTTGAGTCGGAGCATTTTCTCCCGGCATGCCCGAGATGGCTGCAGTCCGCGACGGCTGTCTGTTAGGGTCGTGACGAGCCGGCACCAGACGAAACTCACCAGAATACTCCATCTGCCGTACGCGGTGTGAGACGTACTGAGGAAACGCCGAGAGCCCACACTTTAGAACAGGCCGTGGCAACGCCGTTAATGTTGATGGAAGGAGTGCTTCTGCTAAACCGTGGTCGCTAAGGATCATGTGATGTATTTCAATTATGACTCGTAATGAAAACCTATGGTCACGTATTCGTAGAGCTCCTTCTGATATGATAGGCACGGAAAAAGTACTTCTGAGTTTCAGTAGTGAGAAACTGCTGACATTCACTCACAGTAGTTTGGCTGCATTAAAATGTGATGTCTTGTTACTCATAACCCAGCTTTCGCGACGCATGATATGTAGTCCCACACAGCCTGTGGAAATTTTGTGAAAATATTGTGGAAATGTTGTATGCCCTTTTCGTATGCAAATTTCCTGTTTTAAATAACTAAGATTTACGAGCATGTCCTTACACTTCGTGCATTCATTATCACATGGGTTTCGTTTCATTTGTCACGATGTCAGGTCTATATCAAAATATGATGTTGCGTTCATGTCAAGACATGGTGTCATGTTCGTGACGAGACCTGATGCCAGGTTCTTTTCAAGACATGATATCAGGTGCGTGTCAAGACATGATGCCGGGCTCGCGCCTGCCGATGCTGCCGATCCCGACGAAACACGCAGATTTGTGGAGCCACGTTCGACCGCCTGCTGGCGACACACGGACACTGCGGCAGAAAGTGGCGCACTCCAGCGTGACCCGGCGCAGGACAGCAGACGGCACCGTCCTGCCGCGACGAACGTCACCGTGCCGGGAATGCTGGCGGCTCTTTCCTCGCAGGCATGGTGGTCGCCTTCGCGTCGGAGAACAGGCAGGGGACCACGCCGAAGCCATAGTGAGGCCTCCCTTGGGAGGTCGGAGGCCGGGGTGGACCGGGAAACTGGGAGCCGATCCGAACCACGATCGCGTCGTCCGTGAATCTCATCGGCTGCCGATCTCACCGCCCGTGAATTTCGCTGTTCTTCTGTCTCACCATATGGCGATCTCGCCGTCTGCTGATCTCACCGCCCGCCGATCTCACTGGCTGCCGATCTCACCGTCCGCCGATCTCACCGTCCGCCGATCTCACCGGCTGCCGATCTCACCGTCCGTTAATCTCACCGTCGGTCCATCTCGCCGTCCGTCGACCTCGCCGTCTACCTGCCATTCTCGGCTGGAATGTACGAGACTGAAGTCTGTGTCAGGTCTGGGGTTAGATGTTGAACAAAGCCGCAGACCGTGTGGGTTCCGCTCTGACCCGGCGTCACGCACCGCGGCGGCCGCAGTGACGCAAACGTGGAAAATCCCGCCGGATTATCGCAGGTTTCCTTGTACGCCTGATACAGTTCATGCAGGTTACTTAGAAGAGAATGGTTTTGTCTGTAGTCTTTTCACTGTCGGATACTTAGGCGCCTTTATAATCCCTACTGGACAAACGCAACCTACATTATCTACGTGAGGAGTACCGAGGTGTGGCGAGGGCTTATGAAGCAGGGTCTTAAATTTTTTCGGTGACGTACCTAAGCAATGACATTCGGCAGGGCTTTCCAATAGCCCTTCACAGGAACCAACAGATGGTTCCTCTGCTTCCTTGACATGAGATGCACGCCGACAGCTTGAGCATGAAACCATCGTGCGCACCTGTCGGCTGGCCAGTTTCTTGGAGATATTGCATTTCAGAGACGACAGAAGTAGAGCCAATCGGACGGCTGTTTGCTGGAACCTACCGTTGTCCTAATATGGGCTGTGCCTCTCTGGAGAGGTGATCCAGGTGATCCATGGCTTTGGCCACTGGACATGGATTACCTGTACGATGTGTTTGGTGAAGTGCTGAGCTGGAACGTTAATTCTCGCATTACCCTGGCGTAAGTGGCCCACTGGCTCTGCTGAACAACATTGTTTTAGTACCTTTATGCTTTACTACTCCAGATACATCAGGTGTTTCCTCCACATCTCCATGGCCCATGCAGGGACATTATACAGAAGTTCAGGACTCGAAACGTCACAGGAGTCGTCGGTGCTAAACTTGCTGGAAGAGAAGACTGACAAAACTCCTCTGCTTGCGCACTCTGAGAAAGCCATACAAACCAAATACCTATGCGGGTTCTTAACCCTCGTACCTTGTGGAGAGGGCATGTGTTCAGAAGCCCCTCGTTTTTTTCGTCACTTTTTAGTTTTTGAAGCAGTTTCATAAAACTTGATGAATTTTTCTGCCTACTCTTTCTGCGTATTAAACAACATTTTCATAAATCTATTTTGCTGAGGAACGGAGCCAGGCCGAATTTTTGGGAGACACCTAAAGCCATTTTTAGCACTGTTGAAAGTAGAAGAAAAATGGGTGCCGAAAACTGAGCTTTAACCCTATTCCCGGCTGGGGGGATGAATCCACCCCTCGGCTTTTTTGCTTGCCAACTCCAGGGTTTTTGACGCAGCTTCCCGAAACTTGGTCACTTTTCCTAACTATTCTATTTACGTATTGTCACAATATTTCGTATTTCTTTTTTACTCACGGCGGATCCAGGCAACTCATGCCATTTTCGTCCTGTTGAAAGTAAAAGGAAAATGTCTGCCAAAAATAGCGTTTTTAATATAAAACTTAAAACTTTAAATGGATGTAAAGGGAAATAGTTGGGCAACATACAAGTACAATTTTGTTCGTTTGGGGTCACTTCACAAGGTCAGGTCAAGGTAGAATTCAAAATTTGGTTTTGTAATAATAATTTTGTCATTATTTTTTTAAAATATCGATCCCCGGAACATATATGACGTAGAAGAGTGCCCTCTACTTGCGCACCAAGTTTCAAATTGATGTCAGGCCGGGTCACGGAGCTATGACCTAAAATGTCAGTGCGTGCACCCTGTATGACAACAGCCGTAAAATACAATTTCAGAAACAGAGTGAATTCAAATGACTGGAAACGTTTTCAAATAATGTGGAATGCGCGCAAGATCATTCCAAGTAAATATAAGGTACAATGGAGGCCGTTTAATGTCATAGGTCGTAAGTTGACCTGAAGAACATGTGAACATGACAGTTCCCCTTTTTAATGTTCCTGGCACCGCTTATGCTAACATTATACAAACAATGCCATACGATTTTTACTTCTTCAACATAACATGACTAGAAGAAACCAAAAATTGGCTACAGGGTGTAAAAATGATTAAGCTAAAGGTACATCAAGTTTCGTGGCGCTACATTCGTCCGTTCTTTCGCAATCTCGGAAAAACCTGGGGGGTTCAACCGCTCCCCCCCTAGTCGGGGCGGGTTAAGGCCAAAGATCTTCTTTGGACTCATAAACATGCAACCACGGCATTGCCTCCTTTTCCACATCCTTGACGCGGCCTTTGCCAACATTCTGGAAACGATAAAAAATGATTTGTGCTTCTTAAGTATCACATGAATAGTAAAAAGTAAAAAGTTATTTTTCACTTTCATGTGAATTCAGTGTAAGAAAAGTCCTTCCATTGTCCGAGCCCTGTGGAAACCTACGAATTTTCTCAAACTTAGAAACGTGTGGGTTACTGGGAAAAGTCACATTGATTACCTCTCGATTCATGCCACTTGGCATAAAAATCGGCTCATAAAAAGTGAAGTTACACCAAGTCAAATGCTTCCGCCATCTGGGTTTTTGACCCATACCCACCTCCTATACCCACTCCTTCCAAGATTTCCAAGCCTTCTTGTCATGAAATGTATTTTACGTCATGGCGATTCGATTATAATTTCTTGCGATGAAATATGATGGGTAATTCTTGAAAGTTCAAGAGGGGCCGAAGGAGCAGGGGCGCAGTCAGCATTTTCTTGGGGGGAGCTAAGTATGACCTGAAATCATACGGAAACCGCCTGCTGGGAAGATGATTTGCAATGGTTTTCATACAACAATTCTACGAGGGAGCCTGGACCCCCGTCCCCCCTTTGGCTGCGCCGGTGCGAATAAGCCCCCGCCCATATAGGAATGTGCTCTAGCGGTATGGGTACGAGAATCGAGTTAATGTCGCTTTAGGTCTTCAAACGTGACCTTGAGTATGGTGACAAGAGGCTTTTATGCTTTCTGTTGCACCTCGCCCCTTCGAAAATATTTGCAGAGAGATCCAGTGTGTATTCCTGACTCCCCCCTTATTCGAGACTAATTACAAGGTCGAGTGGATGGTTCCCATGAGCATGCCATGTCCACGGTGCCTCGGACTTTTACGGCGACGCGTCCGAATAAAGCAAATACCCTTCACCATTGTTACTTCTTGGATTCACAGCCAGTCGGTCAGTGTATTTTACGAGTCATCTCAAATCATGCATTGACATTTGATTTATGTCAGATACATGGGCAAAACAAACGCATGACAAATTAAATCCAGTGTAATAAGGATCGAGCAGATAAAACGAAAGCCAAAACAAGCAGAAACAACAACGAAAAACATCACCTCTACATTCCCTGTGAAGTGCTTAACCCTATTCCCGGAGGGCTAGACGGTATGGTCGATTCCCGGCAGGGGGGCGGGCGGATTCGGCCCCCCCCTGAGATCTCGAGAAATACTCGTTCGATTTTATCGCAACAAACGGCAATCGATTGGCCATGACGTGAACTACATTTTTTTTTTGTAAAAAGGAACTTGCAAAATTTTGAAATGTGTGGATACAGGGGGGCAAAAATGTCAAAATTAGGGGTATTTTTGAACTTCTTATAACTCCGTTGTTTATTGGACCGATTTCAATGAAACTGGCATGAATCGAGAGATTATGGATAGGGTTTTTACCATGGGTACACAAATCTGAAATTTTGAGAAAATTCATGTTCACAGGGTTTCAAAAATAGGAGGATTAGTTTTCTAACAACTGAATGAACAAAGGCAGCAAAAACACTTTTTTGGCTTCTGCTAGTCGTGTTATGCTAAAGAAGTACAAATCGTATCACAATATTTGTATAATGTTAGCATAGGCGGTGCCAGGGACATGAAAAGGGGAAACTGTCATGGTTACACGTTCTTCAGATCATCTTGTGACCTTTAACCTTAAATGACCTCCAGTGACCTTGGGATCACTTGGAATGATCTCGTGTGCATTTAGTAGTTTCTATAAACGTTTTCAGTCATTTGAATTTACTCCATTTCAAAAATTTCATTTTATGGCGGTTGCGTTATAGGGTACGTGCACTGACATTTTAGGTCATAGCCCCGTGACCTGACCTGATATTAAGCTGAAACTTGATACACAAGTAGAGGGCGCCGTTCTACGTGATATGTATTCCGGGTTTGGCATTTGAAAAAACAGTGCCGAAATTATTGCAAAAAAAACAATTTTGAATTTTGACCTTGACCTGACCTTGTAAAGTGACCTTAGATAAACTAAATTACATCTGCACATTGCCCAACTATTTAGTTATTCATCCATAGAAAGTTTTAAATTTTATCTTAAAACTCTGATTTTGGCAGACAATTTCCTTGTGCCCTGAACATGGCCAAAAATGGCGTGAGGTGCCTCCAAAAACGTTGCCTGGCTCCGCCTCTGAGCAAAACAGAATTTTGAAATTTTGCCACGGCACGTAAAAAGAATGGCTAGGAAAAGTGACCAAGTTTCGTAAAGCTGCGTTAAAAAGCCTAGAATTGGCAAGCAAAAACCCGAGGGGGGGGACGGATTCAGCACCCCTGCGGGGAATAGGTTTAAAGAGTATGTCACAGAATCAGTCACACAAGCTAAATTCGGTGGCGCCAGTCAGCTCCCTGGATCAAAAGGTATATTTCCTGTAGTCAGTCCCCCTATTTCAGAGCGCATCTTCTCCACTGAGTTTCATTGTTTGCCTCGTGTCAAACGGAATCCACTATTACTGCCATGCGGTGACCATTTGACCAGTCTTGGGCGAAATTCTGAGCCTTGAACCCCTCAAACTAGTAAATATTGGACCAAGCACGTGTGGAGTCCCGTTCCGGATGTGCCTTGAAGAGACAATCGCCCCCTCTGCCTCGCACGGGTCACTCACGATGAGCGAACATGAGGGGTTGAAGAGTACATAACTTCATCCTTGAGAGTGCAAATCTTGCTGGCTGGGTCAGAGGGAACAAAGTTGGGGAACAGCACACAGTTCAGACGGTTCAATAGCGCAGTGCTTATCTGAAGGATTTGAATTTGGAGTTACATCCTCAGAATAAGCAATGTTTGGTTCGTCTCCCACTATAGACACACGCCGTTCATCATGCATCTCGGGTAACTTGTCATAACCTGTGTGCAGAAACTTTATCCGCCCCGTCCTCATCGTTGCTGACCCCTCCCCCGACCTTCAGACAGGGATGGGTGCACTAAAACAGCTGCCTAAGCTTCCCTCATATGTCTCCTATCTACCTTCTGTCCTCGGCGGGGATGCAAGGCTACTACCGCCTAGCACTGTCAGTCCTTACAGCTACTTCCCACGTTGAGGCGCTACTCGTGCAAGACCAGCAGCGGAGACGGTCTTTTCTCCTTCAGACTGAGGTCTCCCACAGACTCTCCTGCAGACTGAGGCGTTGCAGCAGCACCGCCGATTACGTAGTAATGTCTCGCGGATGAGCCTCGGTGTGAGACATGGCGCTGAGGTCGTACTTCTCCGACCGCCGCAACCCTTCATTTCCTTTCTTACCAGGTTTGTCATCTGTTTTACCCAGCTCTGGGCCAGCCTCTGAGCTTCTTCCTGCCGTCCCTTCCTTTTTTCTGAATGCTGCGCGATGAAGATTAGCCAGCCACCTAGCCACCCTGAGTTGTGCATGGTGGCTGACTTCTACCTTATCGACTTCGTCTTCATTAGAAGGGATCGCAGTCAGTAGATAGTCCTTTCCTTGTGTCGTCTGAAATATTTTGTTGTTCGTGGTGGCCGACGCGGGACGACGTTATAATGCTGATCATCAGCTTTATCAAAGTCCTACCACTCTATAAATTTCTTTCTTTCACTCCCAGTCTGTCTTTTCGTCAACATCGGCAGCAGCCTTCAAACTTCCAAAAGTTTTGGACAACCAGTCTTTTTATCGGATAAGCCATAAGCTACTTCAAGTATCTAATACAGTGAACCTTCGTTTGAATCAGTTTTAGAGCGTCTGAGAATGATTTCAAATTCTGGTATCAATGAGGCACCACCTGATCACGATAGGGATGGAAACCGTTAATACCTGTCTTTTCCTGGTCTTTGCCGTTTTATTTCAGTAAAATTCCCTTACTTGGCACAAAGCCTTCGCCCTGTTCTGTCCAGCTGTAACCACGTCAGCCAGCTATCGCTATCCATTCCTCATGTGTTTAATCGTCGTCGTTTGTTCCTGCAGAGCGACAGCCGCGTGTACACGGACATTTGAAAAGTTGCCAGATTCCCGGCCAGGTTGGTCAAACTGGCCAGCTTTTAAAACATAGCGAATTGAGACTACAGCTGGTTCTGCAAAGGTGGATGTTGGCTTTATAGAACATAATGATTGGGCTTCGATCCAAACAAGCTTGAAATAAAAATAGGAACTGTTAGAATTGCGCACTACATGTAATTTATAGCAATTTCGTCGGGTGTTCTGCGGTTTATTTCGCAGCTTCCAGCCAGCCTGGCGGCGTTGCGTCGGTGCGGCCGTTGGTCAAATCCAGTGGTGCACAACCGCTATGTACTTTAACCCTTGCCCGGTGAGGCCATTTTTACACCCTCGCCTGCGGGAGTCCTAAAACGACCCTCCCCCCCCACTAAGAGTCGAACAAAGAGTGATGGAGCAACGCGGTAAAAACCAGTGCGTTGCTCGCCACGTAAGCAACTGAACGATATCCGATTTTTTTGGTTTGAGATCAACAGGTGACCTCCCAGGTCACGGTAACAGCTTCAACGCAGCCATGTCAAAATACGTCAAAATTTTCTTATCGGTACAGTTTCCACACTTATAGCAATTAATTGATTCCATAAGCATCAGCGTGTTGATCGTTCTCTTAATTATCGGAAAATCTATGCTGTTATGCGTCTAGTTTAACTGGTGACCGTCCAGCTCACGCAAATGTCATCATAGTTCAACATTGCAATGGGGGGCGTGATAGTTCCACCACAGTTTGTCGGGTCACAGGTCAAACGAGCGACGACACGCGTGCCAAACTTGGTACACCGGTTCTCCTTGGGCTGGAAGTGAGTCGCCTACGTAAGATCGCGGCCACCTTAGTTTCCAAGGTCACCGCCAGGGGCGCTCATGCCGTGGTATGGAAATCGCTCCTAGTCGGAAACCACTTAAGCTAGAGTCGCCAGACTGGGTGTGCAGGTAGGCGGACAAATCTTCTGTCTTGGCACATCATCGTGGTGGCCGCGATAGTTTCTCAAGGCTGCCGCTAAGGACGTAATCGAATTAGCATTTTCAAATTTCCGAATTTCTCTGATCCAGCGTGGCCTTTACCTACCAATTGACTTTACATGACGTCAAACGATGTTCGTCAAAATAATGTTGACGTGAAGGGTCTTAATAAAGCATTCTTGCAAGTGCAGGCATCATTTATCCCGTATACAAAACTCCAATGACATTTGACGTCAATGTTTGATATTCTCGTTTGACCTAGCGTGATCCCTGGTGACCTGACCCTTCCCATACACTAAAATCAGGCCAATGACAAAAACATTTACAAAAGAAACATGAAACAAAACATTGCAATTCGCAATTTCCAAAAAATGAAATGTGTTGTTTAATTTGGTAGGAAGCGCGACTGACATGGCCCTGAAAAAGGTTGCTGGTCATGATCTGTGGCATGGAAAATTCCAAAAATTTGACTCACAACGTATAAATGATGGAAACTTACTTCAAGAAAAAATCAGCGCTCTATCTACCGTTACTAAAAAGTTATTCAAGAAAAAGCGCAGGGGGTCTTTAAACGACCCCTCCGCCGGGCGAGGGTTAACAAGGCAGAAAAGTTTGGAACGAAGGCGCTCACTGGTCGAACGCTGATGAGCTGAAAGTGCAACAGGAGAGATAAGTGAGCAAAAAATCCCTTCCCTCCTTGTTTGCGAGCACACTAGTATGTAGCCTTCCTTAGTGATTATGACGTAATTGTTCGCAGCAATATACATTTAAATTCGAACCGTTTGTTTGTTGGTGGGCAGGACCGCTCCCACCAATCAGAACAGTACAGCGCTTCACGTGTCACGGTTGAGGAACCGACCTCGAGCTCACGTCGGGTTTCGGCCGGCAATGCGTGGGTTTGTCTCGTCAGTCGGAAATAAAGCGTTGAGCAGTGAGGACACATGTGAGCTAGGCGGGCGAAGGCGTTTGGTGATGCGGGCTGGAAGAGGGTAATATGAACTGACGCTACTGCCGCAGACTAGCTTTCGTTTCAACGAGTTCGTCAGTTCTGAAACCTAAAGAAGGTAAACGGGTAGATACGTGGCCTTGGTTTGGCAAAGTAACCTTATGGCAAGATGCCTGGCCTGAATCATTTAGCAAGGCCGTAGAAGTAGGCTGACCTTTACTTGTGTCAGGTACAACAAAGTGCTATTCGACGCTTCTGCGCCACTAAAGCTGTCCTGTCTAACAAGTGAACGAAGCATGAAGGAAATGCAGAACTTAGCGGATGGTTACTGGCCAATATGGCCGGGAATCTGGCAACTTTTCAGACGCCCGTGTAAACGCGGCTATCGTCTGGTTTAAGCTCGTGTTGGTGGCCGCCCGAGACACGTTGACATTCATGGTTCCTCTTGGATCTCCCCTCTAGGTTTTTATTCCTGATCGGAATAAAATGACAACTGAAGCAGGTCAACTTGACAGCTTGACAACTCCAGCGTTCTGCTAAACTTGCCAGACTACAGATTTGAATACGATTCCGTAAATAGAACTCCAGCGGTCTATATTTATGAAAAGATCGCTTACGAAATGCGGCCGTGCCCTGGCTATCGTACGGAGATCGCATACATAAATTACTAGCGGAAAATGCCAGCCTTCGGCCAGCTTATTTCCAGTAGGTTCCTGTCGCTTCGTTCACTCGACATGGTCTGCTTCGCCATGCTGTTGCTGATAAGAGCTAATTGCCCGCAGCTTAACAAATATGTACCATTTCAGGAGATGTCCTGTTCCAGTTCTTGCTGATGGACGTTTGCATTGCAATCGTTTAGGTCTATTCTATCAAGTGTCTGGTTTGGTTTGCTTTGGGCCGGCGAAGTTAATGCCTAAACACGTTAGAGTTCTTTGAAATCACCATGACATCTTTACTGCACGACCTTGAGGCAGCACTTGAAAACATGTGACTCAGTGCTTGTCCCTCGTGATCGAGAAGAAAAACTGACCTCAAGGGTTTGCAAACCTCATTACTTACTCGTCTCATATTTTCCTTTTCGAAATTTCTCATGTTTTTGGCATGCGCTGCCGCAGGCGCGTCATGCATATAAAAATTGTTCTTAGAATCTTTAAGCAATAACGAATCCTTCAAACCTTGGTAGCTGACAGAAGCCACAGAAAAAGCCTCGTGCTTGGCAAGATCTTAACAGAAGACTTGAGTGGAATCCATAATTTCGGAATCTGTTCGGTGTAATCTTAGGCGTCATAGTGATGTTTAGGGTTGAAGCAGTAAAGCAGTCTGCGAAGAACCTCTTACCGAACTTTGGAAAATAATTTTGCTTTTTCGGGATAGAGAGGGGATCAGTCCGACTTCAACTTCGTTTCAGATGCCAAGTATCCAAGCATTCTCAGAAAATGTCAAACCTAAAAATAATTCAGAGCAAACATTGTCCATTTCAGTTATGTTCCGCCAATCGTCACAAAAAAGTGTACGATGTATTTTTATCCCAAAACAGCGCGGTTAGCCTTCTACTCGCTTTACTAAAAAGGATATTACATTTAAGGTCACAGGTCGTAAGCTGATTTGATGAACATGCTACCATGACAGTTCCCTTTTCATGCCTCCATGGCCGCTTATGTCAAGGTCATACAAACAATGTAATGCGACTTTTGCTTCTGAAGTATCGAATGACTAGTAAAAGTTTAACAAGTACATTAACCCGCGCCCAACCGGCAACCTGACGTGGGCAGGCGGAGCCGGGGGGGAGGGGCGGGGCGTATTTCGACACCCTCTTCTGTCTCGCGAAGGGAAGCCGGAAAAATGAGACCTATATCATTCGAAAAGCTCGTCATGAGTACATTCCAAAGCACTAAATATTTCCGGAAAATTTTGGAAAAAATGGAACTCTTTGGTCTCTACATGTAAAAAATAGGATTTTTTAAGAACATATCTAGTTCTGCGCCTGATAAACATAGAGCGTTTCGGAGCATGTCAACGAAAGGTTCTTAGAATGTACATTACAGTAATGCATAATTTACAAAATACATTTAATTACACCTGCCTCAGGTGACTTGATAAAATGTTGTTTTTCATTTCGTTACATTTGTGAGGTTTTTGAACGTCGCTGGCGAGTTCTTGTCCATATTGCTTCTAAAACGGTACAGATGATTTTTGCAAATATTATCTTTGAAATACCGACAGACTTGAACGTTAAATACACGACGTGCCCTGGCCTGACCTTGTGAGCTGACCTATCACTCAATCGTTTTCTTTGCTTCACTTCGTGTTCTGTTGAGGATCAATAACGATGTATGCAAAAGAGTAATGAGTACCTTTGGACTGAAACTCCTTGGATCCCACAACCATAATCGAAAGGGTGCGAGATAAGGACCATCATATGATGTAACCTGACGTTAGGATCATTTGTTTTCAAGTTTCAGACTGATACCAGGTGGTCCCAAAGAGCTAGGGTCCAAAATGTCCACGTGCGAACCCTACATTACGACGGTCATAAACAGTTCTGGAAATGTAGTCCATTCACACGACTGTAAACGTTTTCAAACACTTTGAAGTAAACCCGACGGCATTCCATGTCACTCTGGAGTCATCTAATGACATTTGAGGTCAAAGGTCGTAAGCTAACCCGATGCAGACGTGACTATGACAGTTTTTCTTTCTCGTGCCCTAGGCGCCGCCTTTGCCAACATGATAAGAAAAATGTAATATGATCTCTACCTCGGAAGTAAAGAATGACTCATAAGAGCTTTAAAATTATTCTTTAGTTTAATGCTATGTTAGTTCTCAACAATGACAAAAACAAAATAGTCTTCCATTTTCAAAAACAAATAAATGTTTACGAATTTTTAGAAGTTATAAATGCATGTGCCAAAAGGAAGCATCCCATCGACTGATTTTTCATTCACGCCAATTTTATCAAAGCTGGTTTATAAACACCTGAGTTTTAACAAGTCAAAGCACAACTCCTTTGTGGCCTTTTCCTCGTATCCAACCTTTGCAAGGTTTTCGGAAGTTTTCCGAAAGAAATATGTTTTACGTCATGGTGAACAGATTTCCGTTTGCTGCCATCAAATCAGACTGGTAGTTCCTAAGATCAAGGGGAATAAACCTTCCGTTCCCGTCCGAGAATGCGTAACAGTGTTATGGGTACAGGAGCACGGTTAACGCATGGGGATTTATGAGTGGTATGTGTAACTGGATCGTGTATCCTACATTCACCTCCCAAGGGTGTGTCGCTTGTTGTTGTGCATCCATTAGATGCACATTGTACCGTTCTCTTACGCTAGGTGTTCTAGAGGTGTTGTTTTAGTAAAGGCCTTTAGACATGTCCGGGAAAATCAGGAGGTCTAGGTGAAGGTATGCGTGCGATTCAGACACGCAGCACCAGAGGCATTTTTTCCCCAGCACCAGGCCAAAGTTCCCGGATGATGACGAGGTCCAGATAGCTCCCCCTCCCATCTGGCACCGAACGCCTCGGGCGATCTAAGACCTGAGCTTTCAACACAGTCCTCGGCCTGGGCCGTCGCTAGGCATCCACTGGTGGCCGTCACTGGCCACGACGGCAGCGCTGAGCCGTAAAACCCATAACACTACGTCTATTTACGTCAGTAAAACTGCACGAGAAGCGCACAGATCACGGGACATTTTGCAGACCTCGACGTTTTGAACATGACGTTCTGCAATCGAATAGCTGATATACCATTGTAAATCATTTGAAATTTTCGACATGAACCCGTCTCACCACTCTTATAACGATTTTTTCTTCTTTATAGTTAAATCCATGGCTGGATATTTCTAAACATTATTGGAGGCGGGGGGGGGGGGTCATGTAGAATTTCGGACCTTTTCTTTTCAGCCGTTTCTGTAGGCCTCATGTTAAAATTCCTGAATATTGGACGAGGGCGTCCACCCCTTTCCCCGCCCCGGATCGCCAGCCATGATTAGAACGTGCGGCCTCTTGGGCTCCGATAGGTAAAGCCGCGTGTTTCGTCAGGCGTCAGTCAGCCGTCTTCATAACTGCAGTGGGGTCTGCGACCTGCGCAGGCAGGTGGATGAAAGATTTAAAAGGAGAGGGTGTTGGAAATCGTTTTCTTTTTTGTCATTTCAGCATTGCCATGGGATGGGCCAGGGAAAGATATTACGCTAAAAATGCAGCCTACAAAACTGTGCGCTGTGAAATACCACTTGTGCTTTTGAAGTCGGTATTAACCCTATTCCCGGCAGGGGGGGCGGAATCCGCCCCCCCTCGGGTTTTTTGCTTGCCAATTCCAGGCTTTTTAATGCAGCTTCACGAAACTTGGTGACTTTTCCTAACTATTCCTTCTACGTGCTGTGACAAAATTTCAAAATTCTATTTTGCTCAGGGGCAGAGCCAGGCAACGTTTTTGGGAGGCACCTCATGCCATTTTTGGCCATGTTGAGGGCAAAAGAAAAATGTCTGCCAAAAACAGAGTTTTAAAGCTAGAACTTAAAACTTTATATGGATGTATAGCTAAATAGTTGGGTAATGTTTAAATGTAATTTTAATTATCTCAGGTCATTTTACAAGGTCAGGTCAAGGTCAAAAGTCAAAATTTGTTTTTTTGCTATAATTTCGGCGCCATTTTTTCAAATGCCAAACCCGGAACATCTATTACGTAGAAAGGTACTCTCTACTTGTGTACCAAGTTTCAGCTTGATATCGGGTCGGGTCGCGGAGATATGACCTAAAATGTCAGTGCGAGTACCCTATGTCGCAATAGCCATAAAATGAATTTTTTGAAATAGAGTGAATTCAAATGATTGAAAACGTTTACAGATAATATTAAATGCACACGAGATCATTCCATGTGACCCCAAGGTCACTGGAGGTCATTTAAGGTCAAAGGTCACAAGTTGATCTGAGAAACGTGTGACCGTGACAGTTCCCCCTTTTTCATATCCCTGGCACCGCCTATGCTAACATTATACAAACATTGTAATGCGATTTGTACTTCTTTAGTATAACATCACTAGCAGAAGCCAAAAGAAGGGTGTTTGCCTCTTTTGTTCATTCACTTGTTAGAAAACTAATCCTCCCATTTTTGAAACCCTGTGAACGCCCGTGAATTTTCTCAAAATTTTACATTTGCGGACCCATGGTAAAAGCCCTATTCCTAATCTCTCGATTGATGCCAGTTTCATCGAAATCGGTCAATAAACAACGGAGTTATAAGAAGTCCAAAAGTACCTCCCATTTTGACGTTTTTGCCCCCCTGTATCCACAAATTTCGAAATTTGGAAAATTTCTTTGTTATAAACATGTAGTTCACGTCACGGCGAATCGATTGCCGTTTGTTGCGATGAAATCGGACAAGTAGTTCTCGAGATCCCAGGGGGGGGGGGGCCGAATCCGCCACCCCCCTGCCGGGAATCGGCCATACCGTCTAGCCCTCCGGGAATAGGGTTAAGGAGCAAGCACACGTAAGATTAGAGCACTGTACAATGAACATTCGAGGTACGTAGCAAGACGAGGGCTGCCTTCCGACACGTTAAAGTCGGGATCAGTCCAGACAGAGTTTAGTTTGAGTCCGAGTCAGCTCAGAACAGAGACCGGATTTACAAGCTTCCTAGCCTCGGACACATTTGGAACTATTCAAGATTTCCGGAGAATGGACTCAGACTCGGACTCACGAAGGGACAAAACGCTGGAGGCGAAATTACACCCAGTCCCGTGAACTCCCAAAACGATGGACTCGCGCTCTCATTCAAATGAAAATAAGTTTGACCCAGACTTAGACTCCCACTTAAAGTAAGTTAAGTCCAAAACAGACATGGCGTAAAAACGAAAAACGAAAAAGTAAAAACGAAAAAGTAGCGATCTGCACTAATAAAGGACTAAAAAATGAATTATTCATCAAACTCGAGAAAAAGAGCAAGACTATACAAAACATCTTGAGTCGCATTCATATTTAAATGCATGTCCACCCTAGTAATCACTATGGCCTCATGTGCATATGAGACTTAAACAGTTCTCATATTCAAGGGAGAAAAAAGAATTAAAGGGGCTAGAAAAAAGACGAGGAGACAACAGCATGGCTTCAGCGACGTTGATATCTGAAGCCATGTCAGCCCTAGTTATCACCATACACTTCTGTACATCTTTTAGACTAAGAACAATTTTGATAGTTCAGGATTTTTAATTCAAACGCTATTAATAAAGCACGGATAATAAAATACCGTACTTAAGGTATGCATGGCATGACGGTGACATCGTTGTACACACTTTGCACTTTTGAGTACTGTACAGACGACAGTAATGAAATAGATGAAACCGAAATATGGTCAGGGAGCAGTGAAAATGAGTGTCATAAATGTCAGTTATAGTGACTAGCGTCATTAAGCCGAAATTCGTATTGGAGGAGGGCCTTCAGAATCCACCCCTCCGTTTTTTGCCCACCATTTCATTCGTTCTTAACCCTATTCCCGGAGGGCTAGACGGTATGGTCGATTCCCGGCAGGGGGTGGCGGATTCGGCTCCCCCCTGAGATCTCGAGAACTACTTGTCCGATTTCATCGCAACAAACGGCAATCGATTCGCCGTGACGTGAACTACATGTTTATAAAAAGAAATTTTCCAAATTTCGAAATTTGTAGATACAGGGGGCAAAAATGTCAAAATGGGAGGTACTTTTGGACTTCTTATAACTCCGTTGTTTATTGACCGATTTCGATGAAACTGGCATCAATCGAGAGATTATGAATAGGGCTTTTACCATGGGTCCGCAAATGTGAAATGTTGAGAAAATTCACGGGCGTTCACAGGGTTTCAAAAATGGGAGGATTAGTTTTCTAACAAGTGAATGAACAAAAGAGGCAAACACCCTTTCTTTGGCTTCTGCTAGCGATGTTATACTAAAGAAGTACAAATCGCATTACAATGTTTGTATAATGTTAGCATAGGCGGTGCCAGGGATATGAAAAAGGGGGAACTGTCACGGTCACACGTTTCTCAGATCAACTTGTGACTTTTGACCTTAAATGACCTCCAGTGACCTTGGGGTCACTTGGAATGATCTCGTGTGCATTTAATATTATCTGTAAACGATTTCAATCATTTGAATTCACTCTATTTCAAAAATTTCATTTAATGGCTATTACGATATAGGTACTCGCACTGACATTTAAGGTCATATCTCCGCGACCCGACCCGATATCAAGCTGAAACTTGGTACACAAGTAGAGAGTATCTTTCTACGTAATAGATGTTCCGGGTTTGGCATTTGAAAAAATGGCGCCGAAATTATAGCGAAAAAACTAATTTTTACTTTTGACCTTGACCTGACCTTGATGACCTGAGATAATTAAAATTACATTTAAACATTACCCAACTATTTAGCTATACATCCATATAAAGTTTTAAGTTCTAGCTTTAAAACTCTGTTTTTGGCAGACATTTTTCTTTTACCCTCAACATGGCCAAAAATGGCATGGGGTGCCTCCCAAAAACGTTGCCTGGCTCCGCCCCCGAGCAGAATAGAATTTTGAAATTTTGTCACAGCACGTAGAAAGAATAGTTAGGAAAAGTCACCAAGTTTCGTGAAGCTGCGTTGAAAAGCCTGGAATTGGCAAGCAAAAAACCCGAGGGGGGGCGGATTCCGCCCCCCCTGCCGGGATTAGGGTTAAAGCAGCTTCATGCAACTTTGTCACTTTTCCTATCTGTTTTTACTACGTGCCCGTCAAATTTTCATATTTTCGTTTTTCACAGGGGCAGAGCCGGGTCGAGATTTTGGGAAGCACCTCACGCCATTTCCGTCACTGTGGAAGATAAAAGTGTTTTTACAGAAAGAATGGTTTAAGATAGAGCTTATAGCTTTATATGCGTATAAGGCAATATAACTGGAAAAGTACGCAGAAATATTTTTGTTGACCTGGGACCGCTTCACAAGCCCAAATCAAAAGCTTAAAATTTTGTTCCGACGTGTTTTTGACGACATTTTTAATAACAAAAAATGGAAACCCGTATGACTCAACGCAGTGGCCTTTGCTGGTGTTTTAAGTTTCAGGTTGATACCAGATCAGTTCATGTCATGGGCGAATCAACGCACATTCATAGTTCACGGAAGTATGACCTGAATGTCCGTTCGCCTACCTTATATTACGGCGGTCATAAACAGAACTCTTGGAAATATCGTCAATTCAAATAATTGGAATCGTTTTCAAGCACCATGGAATGAACCCAAGGTCATTCATTGTGACTTAAAATCCATCTAAGGTCCTTTAAGCCCAGAGGTCGTAAGCTGATATGATTAACCCGCGCACGACCGTCGGTCCGTCCCGAACATCGGCGACTGGGGGGGCAGTTGACTGCCCCCCCCCTCTAACTCACGAACGGTTGGTCGCACAATAAAAATAAGCATACCGTTCGAAAGCCTGTGACGAGAAGAGCTCGAAATTGGTCTCATTTTTAGTTTTAGATAATATGTAAGCCAATTTACGCCCTATATATGTTTTCTCATAGCCGACTGCATGAGACCGAGAAATGGCCTGAATCTCAATGGCTGTGACTAATAACGAATAGGTAAAGGCACCAGCGCACAAGTAAATGTCCGCGGATGCCGATACACGTCTAATTTCCTCAGATTTGTTCAATATAATCGCCGAAACGTTGAGTTAAAGACACCGTAATTCTCCCGGTCGGCCGTCAGTGTGCGCCGCTGCCGTATGCGGTACCAAATTGACGGGAACTAATTTTGGTTTTCTTTTATTTTCGCGAAAAAGGACAATCTATGTAAATGTTATTGATCTTTGTGGTTCTTGTGATGGTTTCTCATGCTTAAATTTTGGAAAAATTGATTAGTTGCCAATCTACAAAGTTGGTGGAGCTTTATTCGCGAGAGCCTATTTATTTCCAAAATATGCTACTTTTTCAAACTTTTTGAGGTTCCTGGTATTGATTACGTCTGCGCAAGTTAGTTCTGCCATTTTCTACGCATTCTGAGTAGTTCATCGTCGATTTTGACGGTGGTACATTTTGGCCCACTACAGTTATTCGTGACCTGACCTCAGGTCAATGGCTGGAGCTCACTGATACTTTGCCCAATGACGGTAACTAGATGTCTGCTTCACTCCACACTAAAAATGTTATGGAATATTCCGTCAATTTCCGAAAAAACGGCGATATGTCTTAAAAATGGGCTTGACCTTAGGTCAATAACCCGGAAAATTCCGAAAAATCTGAAGATAGCAGATTTGTTGCATCTATCTCGGTCACTAATCCCTGAAAGTATTATTGAGATATCTTGTTTTGCGAAAAAGTTAGAGGGCGCTAAACTTTTTTCGACATAGGTCTATTTGACCTGATCTAGGTCAGGCACCTGACCTGACCTGAGGTCAAAATTTTGACACGAGACGTAAAATTGATGGAGCAAAAGGTACACAAAGTTTCGTGGCTCTGTGTCTGTTTGTTCTCTCGCAATGCCAGAAAAACTTCAGGTGGGGGGCAGTCAACTGCCCCCCCCCAGTCGGGGACGGGTTAAAATGCGGCCATCACAACTCCCTTTTTCATGTTCCTTGAGCCACCTATGCATGACATATATAAAGCTTCTATGTTAACTGAGGTGGGAAAAATATTTCTTCCATTTTCCAAGATCTGGCAACGCTCATAAATCTTCCCGAAATTCTAAAAGTATAACCCAAAAAGAAAATTTCCATCGATCAGCTCTCGATTCATGGCAATTGCATCGCAAGTGGTCGATAAACAACGGAGTTAAAACAAGCAAAAAATTACCCTTCCCTTTCTGCCTCCCTTCCCCAGTTTCCAGTATCCACCTCTTGTAGAATTTTCAAAACCTCTTTTGCACAATGTGCTTACGTCCTGTCGAATTAATTGTTTCTTGTGATCAAATAGGTCCCATATGGCAATGCGTCTCGCGTTATGGGTATGATAATTGGATTAAGGAAGGTGTAATATGACGGGAAGAAGGTGCAATATGATGTGTATTAGATATATTAACCGTACTAAAAACGCCCCATTAGTTATAATTCTGATGTTTAGGCTGTTTGATGTCGTGACTCGAGTGAGTAGTTGCGGATCTGTTTTGTGTTTTGTTTTTGATGTGACGTTGGGGTCACATGTATGCTCTTCGCGAACTGGTTCCACTATTTTTCAGGTGGAGGCTTCTGACGCAATTAATGCTGTTGGACTGGTTGACACAGTTAGTGATTTTGCTTATTCGGCGTGTAAAGAAATGGTTGCACTGCAACGTCATTCACAGCTCTTTCAGACAACATAATTTCAATGGCCTATTTATCCCCGATTTTTACTGCCACATGTATGTGTCGTAAACGGCTGGCTAACGTTCAGCTCGCTCAAGGGGACAAGGATGTAATTGTATTTGTTTCTTATGCAACATAACATAACGAATAAGCAATGCGCTTACACCAAATTTGGTACCAAGTTTGATCCATTATTTGGTAGCAATTAACGAGACATCTTTGTTTGGTATTTAAACAAGCAAGCAAACAATGAGGGATCAAAATTGCCGCCGCCTGTAGAAGTGCCTTCGGTCGATCACTCCTTCACTCAATTTGAAGTTGTCGCGGCATGCATGGCATGTAGCACACATCGTGAGAGGTGCCTGACATAGGAGAGTATCCAAAAAAAGGTGTCGCAGCTCTTGAGGCAGGTAGACGGCGGCCCTACCAAATTTGAATAATTTTATTAACCCCACAATGTTGTATGGAAAGAAAATGTCTCAAAATATTTCTTCAACCCACACTATGACCACCTGCAAGCAGAATCACTGACTGAATTCAAGCTAACGCAATTTGTGAGAGCATTTGGAGAAAAACTCGAACGGTTAAGACTAAAAGCGTTCTCTCGGCTTGATTCGTTTTCCTGCTTCTTGCCCCGAAATTCAGTGGTCCAGAGTCCTGCGTCGTTGGGTAAGAGAACAACGTCAGATATGCTTGATGACTCCTGCATAATTCAGCAGGAATGGAGTCCTAGAGTTCAAAATCGTTTTAATATAAATGAAATTTGTGACTTGGTACATATGCATTGCTGTTCACCGTCTGGTCATACGGGTGTCAGTCTGTATTCCTTTGCGTGGGTCTTGACTCTTCTCATTGTGATCATGATCCTTCCAAAAGTGATGTCTTTCCCCCCTTCATATTTCGTGCCGGCTTTAACCCTTGCCAATGCATGTTATTTGAACAACTTTGAAAGAGCAAGGGGTACGACCTACAGCCATTTCCAAAACCGGCGTGACAGACCGACGACACAAACACGAACATGTAGCATGGTCCTTCAGCTGCACGATGATGCTCAATGTAGCCACTTTAGGTCACGAGATGACCTTACGGTCAACCACAAACGAGGTCATGTTGGTACATTGGGGTTTTCATTGGATTCCACGAGACGTAACCTATCGGGCGCTTTTAAGGGGCCTAGAACGACTTCCGACAATAAATAAGGACTCGAACTACTGTTAGTATACAGATCAGCGTTTCTGACTAAATCGTGACCCCTGTTAGGTCGATCAAAGGTCAAAAAGGTCCATGACCTCAGTTTGTAACTCTGACCTAGGATGACCTTGACCCAGGCGCGGACTGCAGTGCAGAGGTCAATGGTACCACGAGTGACACCTAAATTTGATGCTGAGTAAGACTGAGTACCACAAAACACTTGAAACGTTTTGCCATCCGATGAGCACCGTCATCGGCACGTTTTTTCTCGATGGGATGCCCTCGAGAAAGAGACCATGTATCAGTGATCTGTCAAGGCATCAGCTCAGCTGTGCAGAATTCCAGGGCGATCGCAGTCGTCGTTCAGGGGCAACTTGCGAAAAACCTCAGGTGGCTGCATGCCCTCTGTCCCAGTAAAGGTTAAGAAGGGAAATATAATTTAATATTCGATAAACGATAACCAGAAAACAGAAACGGCAATTCCAACCGGTCAAAAATGGGTTAAGTCCGTTCAGAAACTCATATTTGGGAGGGGAGGTACCGTTTTCGGACCCTGACTCGGCCCCCCCAATGACTGGTACAAAAGGACTCCCCGTTTCATGGTAGCGTAGAATTCATGCGAATATTATTGGCAACTGTGTGGAGGAAAATGTCGCGATGTGCAGACGTAAGACATTTACAGCCCATGCGGCACACTGCAGAGGCCGGTTGCATCGCTCCTGGCTGGAGAGGTATTATGACAACTGACTGTTCATTTTCTCAGTAAGAGTAACACAGAAAGTCAGTAAAAATATCAAGTTAACCAATATGGAAACATACCACTGTTTACCACGATCAAGACATTCGGAGACCAGTGCGAGCATATGGGAAAGTAAAACTCTGCCTCAGGCTGACAGCAATCGTGACTAAAATACTGAAGAAACAATGGATAATGCCAGCCATTACTGCTCCTATCGCGGGCTGCGTGGCGAGGGAGGCCGGTATAATGCTCGTTATTGCACGACTGCAAAACTATTTGTGAATAAACATGTTTGAGTTTAACATATCACTGCCGAAACAGTAAAGTTTTGAAAAAAACCGAACGTAGGCCGTAGCATAAAAATATAAACTTTAAAAAATGGTGTGAAAACTGGATGATGGCGTTTAAAGTGACCGCTAAGCCTCTTAATCCTCTTCCGTGCCGGGAGAGGGGAGGACTTTGCCCCTTCCCCCGCCTCATGGTTTTCGCTCGTCATTCCTGAGTTTTTTGGAGCCACTTCACGAAACTTCGTGGCTCTTCCTAAATATGTTCTTGACACGTTCTGACAAAATTCCCAAAATTTTCCTCATCCAGAGACGGTTCCAGAACACTTTTGGGAGACATATTTGAGGAATATCACGGCTTCTGGGGACCGCGCACTTTGACGTGGTGATATACTATTTCGATGTACTTTATAATGTTACGGACAGTTTAAATGACTGGAATATTTGTAACCCACTTCCAAGTTTTTTGATGTTAGTCATTGGATGATTCAGTGGCATGTAAAAGGTGATGTTCATATTTTCTCATTCCTACAAATTCATGACTCATGACATGCATAAAACAAAGGTAAGTTGTGGTATAAACATCATCATCCTAATTTGCGCATATTAATCACCTACATTAGCTGCCATGGGAGTCTGCAGGCATCGGCTTTTGGGCGCATTTTTTGTCTAATAACATGTTCAGTGGCCTAATAGACACCTGGACCTGTGTGACTGGTTTTGTTAGCTCACATATTACAATCAGGTGTGATATATTTCGGTGAAAATAAAAATCAGAGGCAGCTCCAGAATAAGGTCAAAGGGGTATTTTATTTATTCTTATTCCTGAGAAACTATGACTCAGTTTACGGAATAAAACACAACTGCCATCATGCAGTTACATACCCTTCTTTTTCTCGCACCTGAGTCCGCCTATCAGCACCATAATATGCACATAATGTGGCATGTGACACATATGTAAACGTTTTCTTGACACAAGTGACCTCACCGGACTCAGAATATGTCACAAAGATTATATTTCCCAAAACTACCAATTTTTAGGTCCTCTACTTACGCCTGAGATTCCATTATTTCAAAATGCGATGCGCTTATGATCCCAACTTGCAAATTTCAAGGGCAGCACAAAGAAGTATTCACAGTATGTTGGAATAAGATATCCATTTACCAATAGTTCATGACGCAGAAAGCTGCCCCACTTTTCCTGATAACTGAATCGGGATATGTGCAGGTAGTTCACGATGTGGAAAGCTACCCCACTTTGCCTGATTACTGAATCTGACTATGCGCATTTTTCATATGTATATATTATGGCATGTGACACGTATGGATATGCTTTCCTAACGCAAAGAAACTCGTCAGACTCAAAATGTGTTGTATAATGAATTAGCATTTCCCAGAAACATTTAATCCTTGTTATGTGCTCCGTATACGTCTATGGATTTTGAAAACAGTCCTCTTCCCAAAATGTGATGGACCTATCACTATGTCAGAAAGTTCGCATAAGTAAGCCCTATTTCTGCCCTCATCATACTCCTCGTTAGGCCATGAGAAAAAGTGACCAGGACCTTGACGGACGTCATTAGTTATTCTGTCTCTGTCGAGGCTCTGAACTCAACAGCATACTAACACTGGTGGCGGGTTGCCTGGGAAGAAATAACAGGGAGTGGTGTGATCCAACTTAAATGGGCTCAAGACATTCATCCCACTTGAATGAATGTTTAAGTGTGGTATAAACGTAGCTAGGTCACATGGGCGTGGAAGAACACTCCCGCGTACCCAGTAAAGGGAGGGGAACTTAAAAATTGGCTTCCCTATCCCCTTTGCACCTATTTGGCTTGGGTTTGTTTGCGGTTTTAGCCTGGGTTGATTTTGACTGCGCCGCATTGTTCACTAACGGTTACAGTCGGTTCAGTCATCGTCGTCCGTCGTTCACGGTCGTCGGTTCAAACCCTTAGACGAGCATGAAACGTAAGGTGCTCTTTTTATGCTCAGCTTTTGTAAGCAGATTTCGATTATATCTTTGGTTCGCAGTATGCGGTTAAACAATGAAGCTTGCACTTTTCCTGGAAACATATATATATATATATATATATATATATATATATATATATATATTACAGCCTATATATATTAATAAATATACTAATATATACATAGACAGTAAAAACCTATATGTATATATTAATAAATACATGAACTGTTAGGGTGCTGTGCCTGGTGCAGTCGGACAGCAAACAAAAAAAGCTTTGCTGATGAGTGCCGGCCTCCTGTCGACACCAGTGCGCGATGACGGACCGACAGGTGTACTGACTGCAACCACTCAGCATTACATTCAGTATTTTAATCACGGTTGCTATTCCACAAATGCAGTGATTTACTTCCTGCGGTCTCACCGATCCGCACGCGCCATGATCGTGACAGACAGGGGCCTGTCAGTTTCGCGTATTTCAGCTTGTTCGTTTTTCAAACTTGTTTTGCCACACACAGCGAAAAAGAACAATCATTCATCGTCTGCCTTTACAGGATGGATGCGATGGGATTTCGGTGTTTTAGTGCATTCAACTGCGCATACGTGCCATATGGCAGTACATCGTGGCTTTTTTTCAACTGGCATGAATATCTATGTCACCTCATCATAAATGACAAGCAGACGATGAAATCAACGCAGCTTTATTAAGCCACAGCATTGATTTATGTCGCAAATGATGTTTAGCTCAACTTTTATCGAACTGTGGAGTAAAAAAGCATACTTGACGTTACATTTCTTGCGTACTGACGTAGGAATACGGAACGCTGAACACCGAGGGAAACAAAAGAAAGAAAACAAGGAGTTAAGCTGAAATAAGGCATTTAGTTTCAGTCGTTCGAGTTTTGCCCACAATGCTCTCACAAGCTGCCTTAGATCGGATACATTCAATGTTTCTGCCAGCAGATGTTGTTAAGATTACTAGTTCGAAATATCTGTGAAATACTGCAATGGGGCTTTACGGAAACGATTACAGCAAGATTTTGCTTTTGCTTCACAGACAATGAACTTAAAACGTAAAAATTAGAAAAAAAACCGCAGTTTTAATTTTTAGGACGCTGATTCGAAATATCTTGCTCACTGGTATATTCAGTCCGCCTTTGGCGCTTAATTTGAACTCAAACATGAGAATTTGTATTACACATTAAAAGGCATACGACATAGTGGTTAACGCGACTGTTAGGCCGCATATAAGGAGGGATGTATAAAATAGCACAAGTAACAGGTTTTTGTTCGTCTCCACCACCTTTCCGTCCATGCTGTCTAAGGATATTTTGACCACACATCCGTCAATGTGTTGACTAAGTTTGGTAAGCTTTTGACGATCTTTCGGATAGCTCTCGTAGCGCAAGTAGATCTTGGTATCAATGTCACTCATACTTCCAAGCATAACATGCCTTTTCTTTTTCTTTTAGTTTCCACCGCTTCTACCTACATGTGTCGTCTCTTCTGAATTTGCCATGAAGCAGTGTTTTTTTCCGAAGCTGAATTTCAAGGAAACTTGAAACACAGTAAGCGTATGACTGAAGGGCGTTCGCCATTGCTTCAAGTATTATGACGAAAAGTCACTAACATGTTTGTCTGAGGACGGTGGCAACAAACTGCAGTTTGTGGCCAGTAGGTCACGTGGCTTTTCCAAAAGCGAGGCGCCCAGATGGCATGACTCCATTTAATCTGCCAATAGCTTCGGGACTCATTGAATCCCTTGAGTCATTTACTACGTCAGCGAATTTTCGCACTGCGGCAATTGTTCCCCAGATATCTTTGCCTCTTTTTCTGAAGGTGTGGAAATCTTATTTCCCCATAAAGTCCTTCGCACAAATTACCTAAAACAGGCGCAGTGAGCATGTACTTTAGCATGTGCAGATACACAGACGAATCTCATAACGGCAGAAATGTAACTCACTTAGCTCCCTTCACCCACTTAATGCATGCTTAACCCTATTCCCAGAGGGCTAGACGGTATGGCCGATTCCTGGCGGACGGGGGGGGGGACTCGACACCCGTGAAATCTCGAAAACTACACATCCGATTTCATCGCAACAAACGGCAACCGATTTGCGAAAGCGATCTGGACGCTTCGCTATTGGACTAGTCATTTGACCTACTGGCCATAAACTGCAATTCGTGGTCACCGTCCATAAACAAATATTTTCGTGACTTTTCGTCATCATACGTGAAGCAATGGCGAATGATCTTAACCCTATTCCCGGAGGGCTAAACGGTATGGTCGATTCCCGGCAGGGGGCGGATTCGGCCCCTCTGAGATCTCGAAAACTACTAGTCCGATTTCATCACAACAAACGTCAATCGATTCGCCGTGACGTGAACTACATTTTTATGAAAAGAAAGTTTCAGAATTTCGATATTTGTGGATACAGGGGGGCAAAAATGCCAAAATGGGGATACTTTTGGATTTCTTATAACTCCGTCGTTTATGGACCGATTTCAATGAAACTGGCATGAATCGAGAGATTATGGATAGGGCGTTTACCATGGGTACACAAATCTGAAATTTTGAGAAAATTCATGGGCGTTCACAGGGTTTAAAAAATAGCAGGATTAGTTTTCTAACAACTGAATGAACAAAAAAGGTCAAAACACTTTTTGGCTTGTGCTAGTCATGCTGTACTAAAGAAGTGCAAATCGCATCACAATGTTTATATAATGTTAGCATAGGCGGTGCCAGGGACATGAAAAAGGGGAACTGTCATGGTCACACGTTCTTCAGATCAACTTGTGACCTTTGACCTTAAATGACCTCCAGTGACCTTGGGGCCACCTGGAATGATCTCGTGTGCATTTGATATTATCTGTAAACGTTTTCAATCATTTGAATTCACTCTCTTCCAAAAATTTCATTTTATGGCTATTGCGATATACACTGCTATTTCAGGTCATAGCTCCGTGACCCGACCTGATATCAAGCTGAAACTTGGTACACAAGTAGAAGGCACCCTTCTACGTCATATATATTCCGGGTTTAGCATTTGAAAAAACGACGCCGAAATGATTGCAAAAAAACAAATTTGACTTTTGACCTTGGCCTGACCTTGTAAAGTGATCTCAGGCAAACAAAATTTTGTATGCACATTGCCCAACTATTTAGCTATGCATCCATATAAAGTTTTAAGTTCTATCTTAAAAACTCTGTTTTCGGCAGACATTTTCCTTTAACCCTGAACATGGCCAAAAATGGCCTGAGGTGCCTCCCAAAAACGTTGCCTGGCTCCGCTCCTGGGCAAAGTAGAACTGTGAAATTTTGTCACAGCCCGTAGAAAGAATAGCTAGGAAAGGTATCTACGTTTCGTGAAGCTGCGTTAAAAAGCCTGGAATTGGCAAGCAAAGAATCCGAGGGGGGCGGATTCAGCCCCTCCCTGCCGGGAATAGAGCTAAGTCATACACTAATAAAACCGTTTTGTGGTCTCCGGTTACAAAACTGTAAAGATGACCTCGTAGACGAGACAAAATAGTATATTTGAGAGCAGGACAACATTTTCTTAGAACTAGTCTGGGCCCAGTTCATGTCAAAACTCTACTAATGAAACTTAGTTTTTGTGGAAACAAGACTTAAGGACAAGACGTCAGAAAATGTCATGCAATTAATCTGAACGGTCTCTTTCTCAATCTGACGTAGTTATTTTTTTCCTTTCAGTTCTTTTTTTGCTTTTGTGATTATGATTGTGACGGGAAGGGTTTGGAGTTTTCTCTTACTCCTAACAACATATCTCAGTTGTCAAAAATGCTAATATTTCCTTAGCCTTAAGTGTCTCGTTTGTCTGGTCGAGGAGAGATTGTGCCAGGCGAATACAGCGCCAAAGAAGACCATATTAACCAATTTTCATCAAAATCTGAGACATTAACCCGCCCCCGACTGGGGAAGGGAGTGGTCAAGTGCCCCCTCCTCCCCTGAAGTTTTTCCAAGATTGCGAGGGAACAAACAAATGCAGCGCTACGAAACTTGGTGTACCTTTTGCCTGACCATCATTACATCTTGTGTCAAAGTTTTGGCTTCAGGTAAAGTCAAATGTCTGACCTAGATTAGGTCAAGCGGACCTATGTCGAAAAAAGTTAAGCGTCAGGCAACTTTTTCGGGAAGTATGAAATTACGATACAACTTTCATCGATTACAGACCCAGGTACATGCAAGCAATCTGGCACCTCAGACTTTTCCGAATTTTCCGGATCATTGGCCTAAAGTCATGCAGCAAGGAAGGTCAAAGACGTCAAACCCCGAAAAAACTTTCGGAATTTGATGTTTTTTGTAACATTTTTTAGTGTGGGGTGATGCAGACATCCAGTTACCGTTAATGGACAAAGTATCAAACGCTTTTAGCCGTTGACCTGAAGTCAGGTCACGAATAACTGTTGTGAGCCAAAATGCACCGTCGTCAAAATCGGCGATGAATTACTCATAAGGGTAGAACATGGCAAAACTGGCCGGCGCAGCTGGAAGCAATGTTAAAAGTTCAAAACGTTTCAAAAATCGTATGTTTGGGAAAGAAACGGGCTTTCACGAATAACGCTTGCCAGCTGCATTAGCCAGCTGTAAATTAACTACTGAATTTCCCGAAAATTTAAGCATGAGAAACCATCACAAGAACTAGGATCAATAACGTTCATATGAAAAGGTTTCTGTCGTGAAAATAAAGAAACGCTAAAATTCGTTCCCTTTAATTTCATATCGCGTTCGGCTACGGCGCCCGCCGGCAGTCGGCGCGAAAATCGCCATATCCTTAAGTCAGCGTTTCGGCGTATATATTAAGCAATCCAAAGAAATTAGACGTGTATCAGCATCAGTGGACTTTTACCTGTTCGTTGGTGCTTTTACCAAGAATTTATTAATCACAGCTCTTAAGATCCGGGCCGCCTCTCGGTTTCATGCAATCGGCTGTGAGATAACATCTAAAAGGCGTACACGGCTCAACATATAATAGAATACTAAACGTGAGACAAGTTTCAAGCTCCACTTGTCAGGAGCTTTCCAACGGTGTGCCTATTTTGATCGTGCGACTAACCATTCGCAAGTAAGAGGGGGCGGTCAACCGCCCCTTCCCCCGCAGTCGGACGTGGTCGGCGCCGACTGCCAGCCGGACGCGGGTTAAAGTTTCAGATTGTTTCTTTGCGGTTGCGATGGGAACAGTAATGCACCAGGCAATCATAACGCTTCATCAAACGTGCACCTGTTGCTAGTTAACACGGTGATTCATCTGAGGAACAACGAGTCTGTTTTATATGATGCCTTTGACCTTATGACCTGGCGTTCATATCATTCTAATGACCAAGGATTGCGTTCGGATGTTGGCTACTCTCTCGCATGTTACTCGCATCACTCGCTCTCTTATTCGGCTCGAATAACAACGAAGAGCATGTTTAGCATAAAGCAGAGGTTGCCAGGGACAGTTCAGCAGTAATGAGGTGCAATATGCTAAAATATTGCAAACACAGTGAGACTGTACACTGGAAGTAGCTTGTATACTGATACGCGATAAAGAAACAACGAGGAATGCGAAATGCACGGGATTTGAGACAGCAGCCGCAAAGTTGTTTTGTCTCTTGTTTTCTTTTGCAGATTGCAAATTTTAATCTCGCGTTAGAATTAACCGCTGACTCAAAGCTAAAACTCAAAACGTTACCTAGCTAGCTGAGTTTTAGCTAGTTAGCTGGGACTCAAAACGATGACCCCGCCTCCATTTGCTGCAACACCAACCTGACGAACACATCTCTGCTGGCGGAAGAGTCCAGCAAGAAAGTGCAGGCTTATAAGCTTCGGGGATTTTCCCGTGCTGGCAGATCGCTGCCAACGAATACAGCGACATGAATGCACGGTCGACTTCGCCCTGAAGCGATGGTGCAACAGAGCTCGACGAAAATGTTTCGGAAATCGATCCACCTATGAACGGAGGCATGTGCAAAATTTAATGTTGTCATGTTGAGCAAGTGCTGGGAATAACGTAGACAACCGGCCGACCGTTGCTGACGAAGCCTTTACCACGGGACCCGAGGTAATGGCCTGGGGGCAAAGATCCTATCACCCCGCCATAACGACCAGATCAGATGGATTGAAATCAGCGCCTTTGAAACCCAGTCAAGCTGTTGCTTGATGCATATATATAATGTGATATATATCTATACAATATATATATATATATATATATATATATATATATACACACACACATATATATATATATATATATATATATATATATATATATATATATAATGCTTGCTTAATGTCACAACAGACTAAACATTTATGGTCTTTTACGATGCTTTTCAAATAGATCCCAGTAGGTTTTTGGCTTCGTAACCATGCTGGTTAAAAATCGCATCAGTGCTCAGTGTGGGCAATAAGTAAACAAAGTAGCACTTCACAGCCTAATAATTTGTATTTAACCGAAGTTTCGTCCTACCTAGTACATTGTCAGGATTAACACATTTGAATAATGTGGTACATTAACAAAATTCCAAGTCATGTCTCGCAGTGACCACACTTGACGATGGTTCTAAAAACAATGTATATCACTTGGCACAAAGCATACACTATCTATACGTTAACCCTATTCCCGGCAGGGGGCTGAATTGGCCCCCCTCAGGTTTTTTGCTTTCCAATTCCAGGATTTTTGACGCAGCTTCACGAAACTTGGTGACTTTTCCTAGCTATTCTTTCTACGTGACGTGACAAAATTCCAAAATTCTATCTTGCTCAGGGGCGGAGCCAGGCAACGTTTTTGGGAGGCACCTCAAGTCATTTCGGCCATGCTGAGGGGAAAAGAAAAATGTCTGCCAAAAACAGCGTTTTTAAGATAAAACTTAAAACTTTATATAGATGTATAGCTAAATAGGTGGGCAATGTGCAGATGTAATTTTGTTCATCTGAGGTCACTTTACAAGGTTAGGTCAAGGTCAAAAGTCAAAATTTGTTTTTTTTGCAGTAATTTTTGCGCTGTTTTTCAAATGCCAAACCCGGGATACACGTGACGTAAAATGGTGCCCTCTACTTGTGCATCAAGTTTCAGCTTGATATTAGGTCGGGTCACGGAGCTATGACCTAAAATGTCAGTCCGCGTACCCTATATCGCAATAGCCATAAAATGAAATTTTTGAAATAGAGTGAATTCAAATGATTGAAAACGTTTACAGATAATATTAAATGCACACGAGATCATTCCGTGTGACCCCAAGATCACTGGAGGTCATTTAAGGTCAAAGGTCACAAGTTGATCTGAGAAACTTGTGATCATGGACAGTTCCCCTTTTTTCATGCCCCTGGCGCCGCCTATGCTAACATTATGCAAATATTGTAATGCGATTTGTACTTCTTTAGTATAACATGACTAGCAGAAGCCAGAAAAGGGTGTTTGCCTCTTTTGTTCATGCAGTTGTTAAAAAACTAATCCTTCTATTTTTGAAACCCTGTGAACGCGCATGAATTTACTAGAAATTTCAGATGTTTGTACCAATGGTAAAAATCCTATCCATAATCTCTCGATTCATGCCAGTTTCATCGAAATCGGTCGATAAACAACGGAGTTATAAGAAGTCCAAAATACCCCTAATTTAGACATTTTTGCCCCCCTGTACCCACACTTTCAAAATCTGGAGAATTTCTTTTTATAAAAATGTAGTTCACGTCATGGCCAATCGATTGCCTTTGTTGCAATGAAATCGGATGTGTAGTTCTCGAGATCTCAGAGAGAGAGAGAGAGAGAGAGAGAGAGAGAGGACACTGCCGGGAATCGACCATACCGTCCTCCGGGAATAGGGTTAACACACTAAGCCGTACACCAAGCATACATAAATGCAAAGACACGTAGGAGATTGCACCCCTTCGTTCTAATGGCTGCCCTCCGTCCAACTGAAGAGTCCCACGGGCATTTACTTGTTTGTTGATGGTGGGTTCCATGTCTCCAGATCTGAGAGGTAAAATTCCACCTGGGAAACAAATCCCCCTCCTCCCTTAAAAACGAGCGCTGGATTCAGGTTGGGGAGATACCTAGCTACCTAGGTAGTTGGTTTTATAAAGCTAAGCAAATTTCAGCCTTCATCTCCACAGTTGTCTTCACTTGGCGTGCAGCAAGCTCTAGACTGGAAGGATGGCCTTGATCTTGCTTGCCTAGTACCTATACGTTTGGCAGAACATCAGGATCTCATTCCCATAGGACAAGTAAGTAAACATTCCAGCTACCTCGGTAAGCATCCTAGCTCGCCTTCCTTGACTTTTGTGTTATCCCGGCATTGACTGGGGTATTTCGTCACCTTTCATTGACGGGGGGAGCATTAAACGGTCTCTTGTCTATCTCAAGGATTAATCGTCCGATTCGGCTGATTCAGACGCTAATCGATAACGCCGAACCTTGCGGTCCACGCTATATGTAAGTTTCCTTCGGATCACTAATGACGCCACAGGACAGGTCAAACACGAAAAAGCGATCATTTTCTCCAGAGCCGCTTGATCACGTTGAACCGCAGAACGAGAATGGAGTTCGCGTGGCAGTATGTGTCTAGCAGCTTCATCTCGTTTCTAAGTTCCATCTGACCTAAGGTCGTAAAAGGTCAAGGTCACAGGTGGGGGCAAATTTGACGTTCTTTGTAACGAACCAATGCATGTTTCCTGACCCATTTGGCACGGATATTCTAAAAAGACACCTTAAAGACATTTGGACACAAAAAAGACAAAATGGTCCAAACGGTAGTGCACATGCAGCACTGCAACATTCTGTTGTTTAAAACTCGGAGTACCACGAACACGCTATTGACCTCAATTTTACACTTCTGGATGACCCTAGAAATCAGTTTATCCAATGTTACACATTTCAGAGGAATATTGCACAACATTACAAAGGCCGATACAACGAGCAGGCTACTGACCTCCATTTGATATCTCTGGATGACCCTAGAGATCAGTTTATCCAATGTTACACATCATAAAGGAATGCTACACAACATTACAAGGGCCGATATCTCCACACCGGCCATCCAGAACGCTAAACAAACGCCACCAGTGTAACCGGTAAGCTGAAACCTGCATCAAACCACCAAAGATCAAACTATGAAAAAATTGTCATGTTGCAGGAAACCGCTGTGCAAGTTGTACGTACAGTTTCTTGCAAGAAAATCCAATGCCTGAATTCAATGATTCAATCTGGCCGAATCCAAAAAAACATCTATTTAGTCCCTTCTCTAAAATGCATTCCCAATGGATCGGGAAAATGAAAAATACGTGTTTGACCTACGATGACATAGCAAGAGGTCAGAGAAGTTCTGTTCTTAACTCACAGATCATGCTGTTATGGAATGCAATCCGCAGTTACCATGCATTGTAAAAAGCACCAACAATACGGCGGTGAAGTAAAATTGAACGTCGAATCATGAAACGTGGTCGTCTTCATGACGTCATTCGGACGTGACCTAAGATGATTTCGTTTCCAGTTTTTTGTCAGTATGTGCACAATCGCAGAAAAGTGTACTGCAAACCTCAGGACGCTATTCTATTCGTTTGGGAGATGTCTAAGAAATGTAAGGGGGGAGGGTGGGGGTTAAACGTCCAGTCAGTGGCAGGTTATTTTGTGCCTGACGCTTCAGTGTGCCTCGAGAACGGTCCTACATCACATGCTTTCTGAAGCCTTGTAAGCCCGTGATACCTAAGAATGCGACGCAGCTCGTTTTTGTTACGTTACGTTGGTAACAAATGCGTTCCTATCTGAATCGATGCTTCCCGCTGTTGCTGGTATTCCGAAGGAATACCTCCAAAACGTTTGGTGTTACTACCATCAAGGTAGAAAATGTTTGGTTGGGTAACTTAGTCCAGTTAATACTTTATATTCACGGAGTACAAAGCATGGACCAAAAAAAGTCCCGCATTATCTTATGAAAAGTTATGTTGATTGTTTTAATTACACTACCAATTGATCCAGATATGAGCTGCGATAATGAGCGAACCATGCGCGAGCAACTTAATGCGACACAAAACAATGACCGGCGCACAGCTGCTCGCTCCATGGCCGCCCGAGACTGGCGTTGAGAACTGGGATCAGCTGTACCTGGATTTCTGCATCTCTAACCCTCCCGCTGCATCCCTTCATTTCGTTCAGTGTGGGACGTTATGCTTTGTCCTTTCATTAAGCTTCCTTATCGTTTTGACAAACATTTCAACCGCATCTGCGGCATTTACGGAAGACTTTAAAATTTCCCCACTAGGAGCATAACTCTATTCCCGCAGGTCTAGACGGTATGGCCGATTCCCGGCAGGGGGGGGGGGATTCGGCCCCCCGAGATCTCGAGAGCTACACATCCGATTTCATCGCAACAAACGGCAATCGATTTGCCATGACGTAAGCTACATTTTTATAGAAAGTTTTCAAAATTTTGAAAGGGGAGGATACGGGTGGGCAAAAGCCAAAACGAAGGATATTTTTTGACTTGTTATAATTCTGCTGTTTATGTACCGATTTTGATGAAATTGACATGAATGGAGAGATTATGAATGAGACTTTTACCATTGGTTCACACATGTAAAACTTCGAGAAAAAATCATTGACGTTCACAGAGTTTCAAGAATAGAAAGTTTAGTTTTTCAAAAACTGAACTAACAAAAAAAGTTAAAAGTATCTGTCTCCAACTATCTGAATTCACTCCGTTTCTAAAATTCAGTTTCACGGCTGTTGTGCTATAGGGTACGCACACTTACATTTTAGGCCATACCTCCGTGACCCGACCTGATATCAGCGTGAAACTTGGTACATAAGTAGAGGGCACCCTTGTACGTTATACATGTTCCGGGTTTGACGTTTGAAAAAGAGCGCCAAATAATTACTAAGAAACCAAATTTTGACTTCAAACCTTTTCCCTACCTTCTGAAGTGACCTCAGATTACCAAAACTGTTTACTAATATTATTGTAAATTATATTGTATATATATGTGTACAATATATATATACTGTATAATATATTGTAATATTATTGTAAATTAGATTACCAAAACTATTTGCCTATATGGCCATATGAAGTTTTAAGTTCTGTCTTATAAACTCTATTTTTTGCAGACATTTCCCTTTTAACCTCAACAGGGCCAAAAATGGCCTGAGGTGCCTCCCAAAAACGTTGCCTGGCTCCGATCCTGAGCAAAATGGAACTACGAAATTTTGTTATAATACGTGGCAAAAAGGAAAAGGAAAAGGACTAGAAAAACTCACCAAGTTTGGTGGCGCTGCGTCAAAAACCCTGGAATTGACAAGCAAAGGACCCGAGGGGGGCGGATTCGACCTTTCCCCTCCGGGACAGGGCTAAGTAGAAAACGCCCAATATCGATAATTTGCGCTTCATCACTGTCATTTTGTTACGAGCTCAACGACTCTTTGCTGCGAAATGTTAAAATGACATATTTTCTAATTTGTAAGGCTGCTCTATCTTAGCTACGTTGGTTGATGTTGGTAGGGACCTCGCGATGTGTGCGGCTCTTGCTCATTGCTGCAGGTTTTTTGTTGCCTGTAGTGGAGATTGTAATAGAAACGTAACAAGAGCTGCATAAACATGAAGAAGACTCGGACTGCATTTAGAACTAATTCTTCCGGTAGTTTTTGCTACAACCGCTGAATTCGGTCACATACTCAACAAGGTGGGTAAGTAACGCTGAACGCATTTTCTGCTCGGTTTGTAAACCTACCTATGTTCGTCTTCTTGCTCGATCAGTTTAGCAGACCATTGTATGGAAAGATAGTCCAGCTGATGGGTCAACTGGGTCATGCTGATGTTGGGCCAGCTTGCTGTTATTGTTTTTAAGTTTGGGTTAGTTACTAGTTGTACATACAAAAGACAATCCATTCATGGGCCCCTGGCTGGTTTCTCAAACTCAGACAGCTCAGCCAACTTACCTATGATTAGGATACGGCTCATACCAACTTAAAGTGATGTAACCCAGCTATGAACAAGGTGCAAAGAAAACACCTGCTTTTTTGCATGATATAGTGGTATGACGCAATCATATGACAGTTTCTGTGGTGCTGCAGTTGTGACGTTATTTTTGCACATGCTTCCTATGCAGGCATCGCCTAACCCTTGAGTAATGTTTTCAAAATTAAATTGCAAATAAAATGATACGGCTGGGCAACTGCTGACTGCTACACTTTGGTTTAGGCTGCAACTGACTGCGGCTAGAGTGCTATGGCTGTAGGGTGGGGAGGCTAAGGAAAAGTTTATCGTGTAAACCATCACTTTCATTGCCAGTCTGGTGACTGCGCGCCGACCTAATTCGACATACACTGGCCACACAGCAACCTCCCTGTCTCAACGCAGCACAGTACACCTCCAAGACGGTGTGCCTAAGTGACACGTGCAGCTCAGACATGACACGCGATTCACAAGATCAATGATAGTACCAAATACCACGGTACTCACTAAGTGCTCCAACAAGTGGAGATTTAAAGTACTGGAAGCGGTGACAAAAATCCTTTGTCATCAGCCGACAGATGGACGTGACGGGCACGCTCTTACTGTGCGATGGCCAACCTCTGGCACGAAGAGTGTAAATCTCATGACTGTAGCTGGAGGCAAATCTGATATTTTCGTTATCGGAGGTGACATTCACAGCTGTGCGTTTAATTGTAAATAGCCGCAAATTTAGATGGCTTCACCGGCTGTATGCTTTTGAAATACTGTTCTGATCTGACGCGATGCGAATGTACACCAGAATTGTATTGTTTGTATCATGTGTCTCTGAGGTCATTCCTGAAGATGTTAGCGGAACTAACGAAGCGTTATATTGGCGTATTTTTACATGCCTTTCCCTCGGAAGGCAGACCGTTGCTCCGGAACGTCGATGCATTACCGAAGAAACATATGCATTCCAGACACGCTGTCATATATATATACACCAGCATCCTATATATAACAAATGAGAAATATATATATATATATATTTCTCATTTGTTATATATACGATGCTGGTTTTGCCCATATCATTGACACCCCTTATGCATTACAGCCTGGAGAGGCCACTTTTGGCCCAAGAGCGCTTGCAGGAGTAAAGCTTTCAAAAGTGCGGGAACGTTCTTCTGTTCACATCGGGCAAATACCTGGCTTTGGAGGGAATCGCACAGAATCAAGTAAAACTCCTATGGGGAAGAGAATAGCTGACGGCGCATAGCAGAGGTCGTTAATCCACCAAATGGCATACCATGATGTGAACCGGACAGCCTTCGACGGCAGTACGACAACTTGTCAAAAAATGTCATTTGAACCACGGTACGTTTAAATCAAAGCAGTCGTTACCTGGGAAATTTTTTCGACAATCCGACGTTGTCTCACGAAAGACGTCTGTCCGCTAGAGCCGCGGGCGATTTCGGGCGCTGTAAGTGCAGTCTGACACAATGCGCCTAGTGACATGACATTTTACGACGCTTTCGGACAGATTATCGGAGAACGAAACGGACAAATCCTGCTCGATCCGATCCAGTTCGAATCCGGCCAGGGTGAACCCGGATCCGATTCAAATCCCTGAATTGCTTTCAACGCTGATCCAATCCGGACCCGATCCACTACAAATAGTAGGCCAATATCTACAGAAGCCAGAGTGGGTTTTGTACTTTTTGTCCAATCTAATGTAAACTTGCACGCTTGACAGTTTTTAAGCACAATCAAAATAAAAAAAAAATACTTACCGGAGGACGCAGCTATTTCGTGTACCTGTTCAACTCAAAGTGGAATATTTTGTTCATGCAGCTGGATTATTATGTAGGAGATTGTTTTGGCAGCAGTTTACATGAGGTTTCTTGGCAAATTCTTAATCTCAGACTAAATTTCCAATGGTTTCCAGTTAGTCTTTAGGCATTTTTTGACAGCTACTGAAATACAGGATCGATCCAAGTCCGTTTTTTGAACAGATTTGTCCATCCAAACCGGATCGAATCCGGCAGATTGGGGGATCGGGCTGCAAGATCCGCCGAGCAAATCCAGTCCGCCCCGTACTGCGGTAATTACCGGAGTTTTCAACAGGTCGACAGCGTTCTGATATCACACGAAGTGAAATTAATTAGGAAGCAGGTACCAAAAACCTGGCACGCCTAAAGTAGGACATTGGTCCGTAACCAGCAAAAAACGGAGGAGAATGGGTTCCTACGTATACGAGCCTGCGCATGTGTGAGGGTTGATCAACAGTCCATCACCACGTCATACCCGTGTAGGTAACGCGGACACTATTTGGGACAAGGTGACGCAACACCGCACGGGCCAGCGTCCAAAAAGTCGGCACCACTCCCTCGCGTGCACACAAAAAGGAAATTAAAAATGCGATGAACGGAGAGCAGCAGCACGCAAGTCCGGGTCTCGTGTTGCGTCAGGTTCCCGCTGACCTTCCTTCCCCTCACTGTTTCTAACCGGCCCAGCGCTGTGAGCTCAATATTCTAGGAAGTATCTCTCCGCAGTTCTTGGCGAGATTACTATACACGACGCTCCTTCGGCGTTGGCTACATAATCTCTCGGTCTGTCACCTAATCCTCAGCCGTCAAGCTCTGTTCAACACGGGTGCAGAAAGTCAAAGCGACTCACTGAGGCCAACTGAAAGTGATGACCCACCGCTCGGATTCAACAGATCACCAGGGCCACTTTCCCACAGTTCAGAAATCTGAGCATATTTGTTGCGTTTTTGAAACATATCATGCTCCTCATCGAGCATAGGACCCTGCGTTGCAGGATTCTGAACTGCATCGTTTAGAACTGTTGGTATGTTGGCCCTGTCTGTCTGTAACTCATTCTGCATGTGTAAGATCTGCAGTCTGCATATTGCAAAAAATAATCTATTCAGGAGCTGTCATGGCTACGTATCGTAGCTACGTATCGTAAGGAACATTGCACTAAAACCAATCTTACTATGGAATGGAATAAAAATTTACACTGTCTTATGGAAATGTACCTTATCTCAGACATCTATGAAACAAAATTAGTATGTAAAGTAACATAACAAAATCTGCAGGAAGAGACGTGGACGAAACACACTCACAATTTGTTGATTTCGCTTATTCTTTGTCAGCGTAGGCGCCACGAAAAGCCACGTGAAAAGCCGAAACGTTCGTGCAGGAAAATCCGACTAACGGCTGCAGGCGCTCAAGAAAAAAGCAGATTAGCTGCAGCGAGCGCAACGGGCGGAAAACCTGCAGACTTTGACAGCCAATGGAAGCCAGCCATTGTGTTCCGCCGCCAGCAGGGTCCACTGCCTGAAAGTGTGGTGCAGCAGGCGTTCAGGCCGGATCCAGACCCCGGCTTCATACCCGGGCCTGGGTATGAAGACCCAGACCCGGCTATGAACTTGAACCATGAACAACCCAGACCCCAGGGAGTATTATCGGCGCTGTGAGGATCGCTAAGCCGTGCCGTAATCCTGCATATCCAACAAGCTCCTGCCGCACAATACCGCGTGGTCTGCAGCGCTCACAACGTTCACGGTTAAAAAATGTGCTGACCTGGATGGCTGGCAGCTCATGATAATTCCCATCAATCGTTACGTTTTCGTCAGTCCATCATTATAATAGCTCTCTTCTGTTTCTAATTTTGATGTGCCTTTCGTCGCTTCATTGCTGTCATCTAAAGTTTGGTCCCGTCTTTATTCCGACAGCCTTGTAGCTATGCTCACAGTGAGCATAGCTACAGTGCTATGCTCACTGTTAGCAGAGTTGTCAACTCCGCAACTCTGTCGCTTTTACCATCTACCGCACTTTGACTTTATTCTTATACTTTGAATGTCGTGGTCACGCTGTCGTGAGGAACGATTCTGCTCCAGCCACTTGGACCAAACGTGACAGTTCCCGGGCAAAATGACAGGAAACAAGCGGATGCAGCCAGGCAGACCGCGGCGAAACACGACAGGACAAGACAGGACAGGACAGGACAGGCTAGAGCAGGACGTCGTGCCGCAGTTCGACGACAGCTGCTTTGCTCGCGTTTTAATCTAACACTCTGCAGCGCCTAGACCACCGCCGTGCGGGCCAGCCGCCGTTTGGACCAGAAGTCCAGACGACTCGAGGTCTGGACCAGCCGCCGTTTGGTTCATAAGTCTAGGCGAGTCAAGGCCTGGACCAGCCATTATTTGGGTCAGAGGTCTAGGCGGCTTGAGGTATGGACCAGTTACTGTTTAGGTCAGAAGTCTAGACGACTGGAGGGATGGACAGCCGTTGTTTGGGTCAGAAGTCTAGTCGACTCGAGGTATGGGCAGCCGCTGTTTGGGTCAGAAGTCTAGGCGACTCGAGGTATGGACCAGCCGCTGTTTAATTAAGCTGCTGCTGCGAGCGCTGGCAACTGGCCGACAGTCAGACGGTTTCATGGCGGCTGCCTGGAAAACTTGCACCCGGACAGAGTGTCGGCCGCCTCCTGCGGCCACCTCATGGGCGATGCACACTTTCCTTGAAACACCACAAAAATAGAAGTCTTGGAGAGCAAGTGTGGCCGGCCGGCCAGCTTTCCCATTGACCTTCCCTAACGGAAAGGTCGCGCGAGCCAGCCGAGCCAGCCGAGCGAGCCGAGCACTACAGCGAGCCATCTGGTAAATACGGTAGGTATTCTTTGTGTGAAAAGGAAGGGCGTTTACAAACCCACCAACATGAGTAGATCGGTCTGGAAGTTTGTTACTGTCGTCTTTTTTGCCTCTTGCTGAAGACGGATGTTTGAAATGGCTTCGCTACGAAACGTAAAACAAAGGGATGCAGAGTCGGAATTTTGCTTTCGTGACCTGGGATCGATGAGAACAAAATGGAAAAAACGAGAGCAAAACCAAAGTAAAATATACTTTTACGTGTGGCCAGTGTGACGAGTACACATGGACCAATATTGAGGGCAATGTTCGCAGGGTGCACGTTCAGATTCGTTTGTAGCACTACAACCCGAACTGAATTGAACATCACACCACTATTCTGGACTGGGCAGTAGGCTAATGATTCTGATACGCAGTAGACCATGAAAATAACTACGAAACTTTATTATTATGAGATAATTGGATGTGGGTACGAGTCGGGACTCTTTACATTTGCTTGAAAACAGATGAACTGATTTCACCCAGTCCAAAAGTTTTGAGAACAAGGTGTATTTAAGTCCGAAAACTTTGAAAGATACCCAGAATTCTGGCCTTGAAGGATTCCAATGCTTTAATGAGTTCGAGACAACTCGACTGGAATGTAACAACATAGCAATTCATGACCTGAATCATGCATGCACGACTTGACTTAAGTCATCCCTTCACTGCGCAGTGGGGTCTATTATTGATGCAAATCACCTCTTGTGACGCAATGTTGACCGCTCTAACGGCGTAAGACGGTATCTCCCTTCGAGCTCTGAAGCCTGTTCAAGGATTTCCTCCTTCCTCCTGCCTCCTTTGACTGGCAGCAACCGGCCGTGTCTCACAAGACCGCGGGGTTCCCCGTCGTCCCCTTGCCAGGTCTGCTTTCCCAGCCCGACCGGCGTCGAGGACAACAACAGCGCCCGTCCCGGCCCCGGCCGAGCACGCCCGTCAACAGCCGAGCACGCCCGGCAACAGCCCACCACGCCTCGGGCAGTGACCCGGCCCCAGGCGCCGCCCCAAGTGCGGGATTCAGTTCCGGCTGGATATTTCGAAGCAGGAGCTGTTCTGCACATCTGCAGAGAGATGACCACACTTGATACTGGCGCAAAACCGCCTGAAATTCTCGTCTGGTATTTCTAAATTGTGCAACAGGGACGTAACTTGACTGGTAATTCTATAAGCCGTTCATGCATTAATTCATTGTTGTTTAGCATATAAAACACACAGTCATGTGTTTGTTGTTGCAGAGGTGCTCACAAGCGTGCGCTGCTTGGAACGTGCAGCTGCTGTACGTGATAAGAAAATCGTTAATTCATCATTTGTGACCCGAGCGTATTATAAGCAATTCGTAATACAAATCGAGCGATTTCTGCGCCCTATCCCATCCAAAATACTGGGTGCCAGATTACATGGAATACTTGTTTTCCTCCAGCTGCACCGCACACTCCTCAGAATTGCAAAATAAAGCAGTATCAGTTTTCCTCTTTTACCTATCTAAACTCCATGAACACTGTCAAAACGAATGGACAAGTTATCAGTAGCATCTTCATGAGCCCCGCCTTGCACTCGCGAACGGTTGGTCACACGATATAAAACAAACAGGCGATTTGGAAGCTCATAGCAAGGAGAGCTGGAAACAGGCGTCATTTCACTTGTGGAGAATATCTGAACCATTCACGCTTTAGTGTGTCAAAAGGATGGTGCCCTTTTTGATAACCCCAGGTGGTCGCGGGTATAAAAACACGCCAGGCGGTGCCAGGTTAACATAAAACTACCTATCCACAACGCAGCAGCCAGTCTGGAAAAAAGCCATTGCTCATCTCTGAATGATCAACCAATCAGTGATGGGGGGGGCATATTCAAGCAATTCAGAATGATCGGGTCGTATAAAAAACGACAGCGCTGTAGGTTAATTGCTTATTTTGTTCGGCCCTCATCCAATAATATGTTAAAAGCGCATTTCAGTCCTACTCCGGGACCTTAATTTTGGTGTTAAATGTCGCTGGGGGCTCATTCACCTCCTCCCTTCCCGTTATCTCGGGAAGTAAACGACAGGTTTTATTATGAGGTAGCTGAAACGAATCCTTCATGCCTACCTTACCATTCTACATATCTTACAACGCAATAATTATTAATGTTGGCGTCAGAAACCAAGAATGGAAGGGGGGAGGCGTCTTAAACATTTACACTGCAGGCGTAAGTGTTAAAACTGGCCCTGGTGAAGTCCAGAATTCTGAAACTATGTTGGCACCGTGATATATATTACAGCATACGCCAATGGCGCAGCAATCGACATAGGCGACATAGGCGAGGACATTGTTACTTTCCTGTCTGTGTGCCTTTGCTTGTGGACAAAGGCCAAAACGGACTCAGGGTAGTTGTGGTCCAACAGGTATTTTCATCGAACTGTCAACTACCAATGACGGTGGAATTAGTCGGAAATGGGGGGAATGGTATGATGAAAGAAGTTTATGACTTTACCGTGCTATGAACGGCACCGTTCTGCTTAGCGTGATTTATGAGTACAAACTCAGGCTATTCTGAATCCATTCCTGGTAACAGACATCATTTCACCAGAGCATACGCCATTTCGTAGAGTATGCTTCAAATGTTTGTGCTAAAAACAAAAATTACAGAACAGTCTTCAGTCGTCCTTGGCAATGAGCAGAACAGTTAGCTTCATAGCACGGAGCACATAGGCGTCTTTTTTTGGTCTCTAGATATGCGTCTGCAGTCCTATTATCGTTTTGCCATGACGAAATAAATAAGGAAGGACGAATAAAGGATAAAAACACCATTATATCCGCCCTTGGTACCATGAAGTTATTAAGCTAGTATACCCTTTTGATGCCCCAGATTCACCAAGTACGTCATACAGCATGAAAGGAACAGGCAAAATTACACAAAATGGTTGTCTGGTCATCACAAGATCGCTTAGATCACATCAGTAGCGTAGTCTACAAAACTGTGGAAAACGGCCGGACATGCCTCCAAAAAAATCTCCCCTGTTCCGCTCCTTGTGCAAACAAGCTCAGCTTCTTTACAGAGTTAAAAAAACAAACATGGCGTGGAAACGGCACCAACTGGCAGCTCTATCTCAGAGTGTTCAGAAATATTAGACGAAACACCTCGGTGTGACGTGACACGTGCACTGCTGGGGGGAGGGGGGGCGCAAAAATTGTCCACCGTTATGCTTTCTTTGCGTAGTGTTCACGGTAAAAATGCTAGAGCGATGAAAACTGACCAAAAATATTTCTTTCACCGTTATCAATAAGAGATCAAGAACAAAGTAACTTTTGCACAATCAAATAATCTGTCTGCAACGAAAGCTGGCTTAACGATCGCATTTCGCACAGTGGAAGAGAAAAAGAAACCGCCAGATCATAACGGTTCTATGTAAACAATGGTGAGCGTGATGTGTTTGAGTGAGGTGACCAAAATGGCGAGTCGTGCCTTCAAAAAAACTGCGGTTAAGCCCCGTCTGGTTTAATAACTTTCACGTTCGTGCATCGTTCTGTTATGCCAGACCATAATATTTCAACATGCTTTCCTTTTGTTAGGAAAAACCAAATCCGGAAAAAGCGGTTACACGACATTGGTTTCAAAATCATGTTTTTTTGGCGAAGTGGATGAAAAACAGCATAAATTTGACGATCCTTGGGAAAACGATTATCACATATTCAGGGTAACACTGGTTATCTCACTGAGAAGTCTACCTTGCGCGTAATGTTTCCACCTTTGTCCGTTGTTGTCTAACCTTTCGTGATCCTCCGTTTTCCGGCAATATATTTCATTCACTGATGTATAGCATATCAACCTGACATTGCGCGATAGAGTGCCGGGACAGAGTCCTTGCAACAAGCACTGCTTAGCACAGACTGATTTTAAAACACCCTAGCTAGGCCTTCGGATCGAACCTATGGAAAGAACAATCTACTTTCTCTTCTGAGATGTTAATATACGTACCTCGGCTGGCGACTCGTGCAGACCGCCGTGGCAGGCGCAGACTGCTTTACCTTTCGCGTGAGCTCGCGTGCTGAGGCGGCCTTGCAAACGTCTCTCATTTCCCGCGGGGCGGGAGCAGCGCCGACATCACCACGCGGTCGGACTGGGGGAGGGCCTGCCGAACCACCAGCAGGGTTCGGGCTGCCCTGATACCCTGATACCCCTGATACCCGGGTACTTCGTACAGCGCAAATCTGCGGCAGAACCGGCGCCGTGGTCCCCGCCCATCGGACGGTCTCTGGACGTCGTTAGGCGACTCCAGGAGGTCCGTCTCCTCAGGAGAGGTAAGTCTTCTCAGGGGAAGTCAGTCTGCTCAGGAGAGATCCGTCGCCCCAAGGAAGGTCCCTTTGCTCAGGGGAGGTCAGTCTGCTTAGGGCGGTTTCGTCTACTCAGAAAGTTCCGTCTCGATTTTAACCCGCGCCCGACTGGAAGTCGGCGCCATGCACGCCCAAATGAAGGGAGATTGTTGACCGCCCCCCCTCTAACTCACGAACGATTGGTAGCACGACAAAAATAAGCACGCCGTTGGAAAGTTCGTGACGTGTAGAGCTTGAAATTGGTCTCATTTTAGATTTTGGATAATATGTAAGCCATTTACATCCTATATATGTTTTCTCACAGCCGTTTGCATGAGACCGAGAAAGGCCTGGATCTCAAGGGCAACGACCAACAAAGTCTAGATAAAGGCACCAGTGGACAGGTAACAGTCCGTAGATGGCGATACACGTCTAATTTCTCTGCTAAGACTTGGTGATTTTGGCAACGCTGCACGGGGGGCGCCGCCGGAGAAAGGGGTATGAAATTAACGGGAACTAATTTTAGCGTTCTCTTACTTTCGTGAAATATGCCTTTCCAAATGTTGATTCCTGATCCTAGTGGTTCTTGTGACGGTTTCCCGGGCTTAAATATTGAAAAAATTCGGTAGTTATCAGTATACACAACTGGCGGAGCTTCGTTCGCAAGAGACTGTTTATTCCCAGAATTTTCAGTTTTTTTTTTAAATTTGTGAGCTTTTTGGTATTATTGACAATTATGCCAGCCAATTCTGTCATTTTCTACCCTATCTGTCATTCATCGCCGATTTTGATAGCAGTGCATTTAAATCATAACAGTTATTTGTGACCTGACCTCAGGTCAAAGGCCGGCAGTCATTGAAACTTTGTCCATTGGCGGTAAATGGATGTCTAGATCTGCCGACACTCAAATTGTTATTAAAAATTTCGTCCGTTCTCGGAAAAAGACGACATGTGTTGAAAACGGTCTTCACCTTAGGTCAATAACTAGGATATTTCCGAGACGTCTTAAAGCAGAGTTGTTTCATTTATCAAAATCTCTGACCCTCAAAAGTTTTATTGTGACATCATGTTTTGCAAAAACTTATAGGGCGCAAAACTTCTATGGACATAGGTCCACTTAACCTGACCCAGGTCAGACATCTTACTTGACCTGAGGTCAAAAATTTGTTGCAAGGTTTAGAAAAAAATTAAGCAAAAGGTGCACAACGTTTCGCGACGCTGCGTTTATCCGTCCTCTGGCAATCTCGGAAAAACCTCAGGGAGCGTCAACCGCTCCCACCCCTTAGGTCGGGGCAATATTGGAAAACTTCGGGGAAGGGGGGGGGGGGGTCAAGCTTTCTGTCGTGGTTGGGTGAAGGCATGGGCAATATTTGCAGAGAACGTGTTGGAACATTTCGGTCAGGCTGAAAGAGAGAGCAGCGCGCATTGATTTGAAGAGCACGGTGAGAACCTGCCTATTATCTGTCAGCGCCATGATATTATTTCATTACCTAGTCTGTTCTCTCTTGCCTTTCGACCATATTCCCATACCTCCAAAGACATGCTGCACTGTCTCCCAACTGTCCTCTTCGGACGCACGCCTGTTTGCTCAGTTGCACGGGTCTCCTCAGTCCCAGGGACCTCCAAAGATATCTAATTGACGAATTCAAACGGTTATGCATTTTAAGCACCCACAAAGTGCAACCTAGAAAGGTCTTTGTGGTTCATACGTAACTGTATAGGTACGTAGGTCCCTACTTATCTTTAACGCCTGAATATTTTGTGTCATGATCAGTTGGCTACAGTTAAAGAACTGTGACACAAGCATCAATAACAGACATTTTTGCCTTTCTTTCGGAAATCACGGGAACATGAAAAGACATAGACAACGTGAGCCGGACCTAACTTTCCAACAATTACTTATTCAGGGCGCAGCAGGATTTTCTTCAGGGGTGGGGCCGGAGCTCAGAGTGAATTGAAATCAAACAAAAACAGTCTGCTGGGAAGACGATGTGAATGGTTTCCATAAAAATGTGGCCCAGGGGGGGGGGGGGGCGAGCCCCCCTCTTGGCTGCGCCTCCGTGGTTGCCAACCATTTTGTGATATCCATGCCTGCCATGACCCTCCAGCACCAAAACTGTTATTCTGTAGCAGAATACGGTTGGAGCCATGCTTGTTGACTGAAGGTCTTTTGAGGTTTTTCCGCATACCGTCGAAGAGGCAACCGTCATACCCGCACTTAACTTTTTGGAGTGATGGATATGGCATCCTGGACTCATGAACTTGGTCTTAACAGAAGCGCAATGCCGGGTTAAGAAAACCCGACCGTCGTTGCCAGTGTATCATCACCAGTTGTGAAAGCGCGGGTGGGCGAAATCTTCTAAATCCCAAGCAATCTGCCAATAGCTGCAACTTCCCGACAACCCCTACTACAGAGGAAGGCCCTATATACCAGGTGCAATCATCCGGCGATTTGAGCGTTCCGTGACGTAGGCGCGTGATGTCACTGGTACTCACAGACGCAAAGCTGCATTGCACTTAGTGATGAAATGCAACTGAAATACCGTCGTATTTTCTGGACAAAGAGGAATGATTCGATTTAACACTGACCACGTGGCAGAGTGACCGTTCATTGACAGAATGGCTCAAAGCCATTTTTGCCTCATTTCCGCCGTTTACCCTACAAAGCGTGTCAAATGGCACCATGCAGATCCATGTCTATTTTCCCTTTACGCTGATGTTATTTCATCAGATTCTCTAAGTGATGTAAGACCCTTATTGCAATGTACACCAACTAGACATATCTTTTGGGAAAAGTCCACAATACCGGCCTTAATTCGACAGTTTCCAGACACTCTGGGGGCCTGGAAAACAGTAAACCAGGAGTCTGCCCATTGCTTGGTGCGTAGGTAGCCAAGGAGCAAAACTCCATTCTTGGCTCCTCATGTAGGTAAATACCTAGGTAGGATTTTCTTCGACCGCGACCTGATAAAAGTACAAGCTGGTACATGTGTTGCAGTATTTTTGTGGCACTTGTAAGTTGCGGCCTTGGACCGTACTGTCGTCTGTTTGGTGCCCTGCATGTATCCGTCAGAGGAGGCGCGTACTGCGTGAAGCCAAGAATATATGTCTTGAAGCAGTAGGATGAGAATGACATGAAGAACGTTGCATGGAGTAGCCACGAAGCACTGCGCAACTACGGTAAAGTCTGTATTGAATGGTGCGCCAACAACGGCGCCAGAACTGTCTAGAAATATGACGTCAGTGGTATTCACTTCCCATGGCCGATAAAGGGATGACACCCTCGCTACAAAACCTTGACCTCTACTACGCAGTGGCTCACACACTTCCACACTTTCAATGTGGTTCAAGGGTCAGCGTAATGTGAACCAAAGGTTAGGGACGCGGGAGACACTATTCTGACTTAATCTGACCATATTGTAATTTTATGCCCTTTTATCCAATGATATGCAAAATTATGACAGAAGGTAAAATACATTTTTTTTCTCGATGATTTCAGTGTGCCTTTTTGTCATTTTGGTAGCCAAACTTTTGCAACAAAAGCATTCCTTTCTAGACTGACGTCGTAAGACGCGACTGCGTAACATTACTGGTTCCGAAAAAAGTTGATTCCGGGTGCAAAACTCGTACGGGCGAAAATGTTGTAAAAAAGTCACTCATTCAGCAGCTGAGCCTCTTGCAACGCCTGCCACTGTTACGTCTGAGTGTTCTCGGCCCTGCCTGCTCCAAGGCTCAATTCTCATTCCCCTTTCACAGCCGCTTTTGTAAGAAATCTGAGAACCTAACCCGCCATGTAGGCTAGACATGAAAATCTTCACCTGCTCTGCATAAATTCTCCACCCAGACAGCCTGCAAGTCTGCAGCTCAAATTTAACCAAAACTGAAATCTGGAAATGAAACATCCTACATTTTCTATAAGTGAATAGCTTTTTGATATGTAAGAAAGACAAGCATGCTACATTTAGGTTAAAAGGCTGTTTTTGATCAATATATGTCTATACAATGATTACGTCATACCATACACTGTAAATAATAGACAGCAAAATGATACTCTCCTTCACTTAGATATTACGTATCCAAACATACCCCAGTACAACACGTCAGGTTTGGATTACCTTTGAGGAGGAATTTTCTGAAACTGCCACACTTGCACAAATTGACTAGTTTTAGAACCTTATTACAGCAACTGACATGCGTATGATAATGAACTCTGTTCAGTGGCATATGACAATCCAGTGAAAGTGCAAACAGCTTAAGATTCAAGGAACCAGTATTGTTCATGTTTCAGTCATCTGCTAAGGTATTTATGACCATCAATGGCCATGCATAATGCACACCGCGGTAGCCTCAAGCAGGCAGCGGGCGTGTGTATAAAGCCTTTCCATCAGTATCCAACGCCATCGCAAGTTCACAAACTGGGCGTTAACAAATGTACCACACACATCCCGTCTGCTTCCATACCATGCAAACTGGATGAGCGATTACGCACTGAATCGTGTGCATCATGTCGAGTTTGTGTATAGCACGACCCTCACTGCGTTCACAAACCGACGAACATCACTTACAAGGTTAGCACAGGTCTCTGAACTGCGTTTGATAGAAAAGTGGCGTTTCCGTTTGCTTCTAGGTGAAAACTGACCTCGCTCCCAATGGTGTTTTGAAACAGGGAGGTAACTTGGTAAGGGACCAAGTTAGTTTCTGAACGCGACCCTTGATCGGGTGTCATTTGTTACTGCCATCCGCCCAGATGAATGTATGTCATTGCGACCACTCTGTCGAACAGGTTTCATCCATTGTCCATTAAGTCCACATTGCAAAAAAATTAAATCAGAATGCCCTCTAAATGTCATGTATATATATATATATATATATATATATATATATATATATATATATATATATGTGTGTGTGTGTGTGTGTGTGTGTGTGTATACAAATACATCTGATTTTTTGGTGCTCTCATCATGAAAAACAACATCTGTCAAGACTTGAACTCCCTGAAGAGTACCATACCAGTGTAGCCTACCAGTTCCAATGCCCATACGAAGACTGCCAGCTTCGTCGCACTGGAGACTACATTGGTATGACAACCACGACCCTGTCACGTCGTCTTACGATGGATCTGCACGAAGGAGCACCCAGCCAACATATGCTCCAAATACACTACCGACAGCTGATCTGCGAGGATCTGACGTAGAGCACCAAGATACTCAAACGAGTCACTGACAAAAGAAGACTTCCTATCATGAAAGCCGTGCTGTTTGTGCATCACTGTGGACTTGTTCAAGATGACGGCGACATGAACACGAGCTGCCGTGACATACTGCGAGCAAGATGATCATAGTGATGTGTATCATTAGTGGTGTACCTGTTAAATATCTTCGGAGTAATGGTGTTTTAATTATGATTGCATGCGATATATTGATATGTGTATTTTAATTCAGACACATGACAAGAAATGGTACTTTTGTAAATGGATCAGGTAGATCCAGAACGTGAAGGGAATGAAGCTGTAATACTATGAATATTACATAATTAATATTCTCTCTTCCAGACAGAACGAAACGTAATATGGTACATGGAACAGGCAAGAAAGAACCTCACAAAAGCGGGTTATGCCCTTGCTTTCAACAAGACTTGTATAAATGGAAAACTCCTGCCCAAATATTTATATATATACGCACATTAAATTCGGGAGAAACGTGTATGTTGTAAAGCATATTGCATGCACCAGCAATGTCTACCACCTCAAGGCCGGAGAGACTGACGGGCTTTGGTGAGTATAGTCTGGTTTTGCGAAGGACATATGTCATGTATTACTTGTACCAAGCGCAGTGAAAGTCAGTTTTTCCCTGGTGACACTTTCATTCACATGAGACATATTTATATATATATATGTCTCAGCTATGTAACCCTATTCGTGGTCATACCCGGTGCGTGCGATTCCTTGCTGGGGACGGGAAGAGCGGCAGATTCTTCCCCTCGCGATCTCGAGAATTATTGGCCCGATCTACTGGCGAAAAACGGCGTTCGATGGCCTGCAGCGAAAAGCCAGCTGAAAACATAACTGCTTACCCGTCACCCACCCGTTACCCGTGTACCTGTACCTGCGGGTCTGCCCACGGGTAACGGGTGGGTAACTGGCAAACCCACCTGGTCGAAACTGCCCAGACCTGCCGTGGACCTGCCCCCTGCCTGTCGGAGACCTGCTCCGGACGTTCCCCGGCCGGGCCGGCGGCGCCTGACAAAAACGGCCGCTGGAATCCGGCCCGGCCGGACCGGCCGGCGCGCCGTGCCGGCAGCCGGCTGCGGACTCGGCCCACCGCCCGGCCTGGCCGGCCGGCCGAGCCGCCCGCCCGAGCCCGGCCGGGGGTCGGCGGACGTCGCGCCCTCCGCCGAGGCTGGTCCGAGTCTGCGGTGTTCGTTCTCTGGCCGTCTGGCCGGCCACTCCGCCCGGCGGCCACAGGTGTTTGTCTGTCCCGAGCTGTGTGTGCGTCCCCAGCTGTATGTTCGTCCCCAGCCACACGTCCGTCTCGAGGCATTTGTTCGTCCCCAGTTGTGTCTTTGTCCCCAGCCGTGTATGCGGCATCAGCCTATGCCCGTCTACATTTGTCTGTTCGTCCCCAGCAGTTCATCTGTCCCCAGGTGCATGTCTTCCTCCAGCCGTCTGGTCTTCCCTAGACCTGCCATTGTGCCCGATACTTTATGGAACAGCGGTCGGTGTCTGCAGGCTAGACCCTACCTCTGCTGGTGCGGGGCGTGGTGGACCTGCCTCAGGGACGGGCGTATTATAAACTCAGCAGACTGCAGACAGCATGAGGTGGTGCCGGTGCTGAATTATGGAAAGGCGTCAAACCGCAATTTTCACGAAGAATCGGTCAGGGTGAGGACATCTTGCAATCGCGGCAAGGTCGTCTTGATTTTGTGATAAATCACAGACTTTATGTGGAAAATGAATCGTGGCCGGGAAACGTCCACAGAGCTGCAATGAAGTTCACCGCTTTCTCTCGGTGTCAGCGTCATCGCCAGTTATGTGATCTGGAGAATACGACAAAATTGCAGTTATGCGATCGCAGGTTCCAAAAAAAGCCGATGGAAATAAAAAGAGTCAATATGGAAGAGGTTCTTCTCATGACAAAAATCGTTTGTTATACTTGTTAACTCCTGACCTATAGAAGGCTCTCTACAATACACTGACAAAAAGACTTGGCATATAATTTGATGAGTATGGCCTTGTAGCCTTACACAGCAAAACAACGACCTTGGTGAGGTGTCACATGATTTACAGCTTATGTTGTTTCTTCTATTTTTTTTTTCAGGAGAAAGAGTTACGCAACAGAACACAGCATTGGCTGTGTGGCTTGATTAAGTACTCGCCGAAGACTTACGTACAAATAGTTGTGCATCCATCGCAAGTTGTCTTGAATAGTGAGGCTTAAATCAGGTGCGTAGAGGCAATAGAGGATGAAATGTGTCATCTTATATTCCTGGAAGTTACATTGTACAGAAATATCAAATATTAAATGTTACTAGTATTTGTGTCGTCCGTAATGACGCAGTACACAAACACGCTGCTTATGTTACGAGACGCGCCATGTCCGTCGTGTTCCAGATAGCAAGTAACGACACACAAGATGGCTTGCAACCAACCAAAGGCACAGAAGATCCTTAAGCCAGCAGAGCCGGGCTAAGCCATCTTGTGTTGAGTGTTCCGTCATCTTGCAAGACACATGCCATGTACAGTTAGTGGCTGTGCGACACCTCAGGACTTTGAGGTGTAAGATGTATCCGTTTCACAGTTTCTTGACTTCACAGTTGCAACGTCCTTTGTGTACGTTACTCGCATGACGGGGGGACGGATTTAGGAACAAGTTTCCGCATAGCTCAATCTCGGAAGTTATTGTACGTTTGACGACAAGTTAAAATTAAACATGTCATGTTTAGGTTCTGGTCAAAATATTCAGAACGGACAAGGCATGAGGTCCAAACGAAACCCATTAACAACAGCAAGAACATAAACATCGTTATGGCAACTAATTGTATGTGAGTATTTCATCTGGTTTCCTTTTATTCGAGCCAGGGCTTCACATTCTCTGTAATTTCACTAGGGCATTTTGTGAACAAATAAAACCTTGCAAAACCAGCCGTCGACGAGGGGATTTTTCCTTGTCAGAACTGGGGTTGTAAGGCAGTGTAACTTGCAACGAAAGTCCGGGAACCCCTCTACACCAATCTTGGTATTACGACGATTATCACTGCCATTATTTTTCCTTGTAATATGTGCTCCTGACGGACGGATATATGAGAAAGTTTAGAATACGATTCGACTAATCTTTGCGCTGCATCGTTTAGCATCTTCACGTAAAAGTGCATGTCCCATTTGAGCATGAACTGTATGGAATATGATCCCCAAAAAACACCCAGCCACGAATAGCACAGATATGCATACACGCTGCATATTTACCATGCATGGAAACCATGACCGCAAATTAGCAACTCCGGCATACCACGTGGTGACAGCTCAGTGGAACGGCACGCCAGGGCCACCAATGGTGAGCACCTTCACCGGATCCCGGTACGGCCCACCGGGTCCCACAGTTTCGGGCCGGAAACGCGGCTGGCAGGCGCCGCAGCCTTCCGTTCAGCTCGGCAGCTAATGGCCCTCCAGCGGTCGGGTCGGCTGGCCGGTGCCCTCCGGTGGCCGCGGCTGCTGAGGCGGCCCCGCGCTGCGTCCATCAGGCACCGCCGGCCGGCCGGACCGCCGCTGCGGTTCCCTCAGCCAACCACCACGCCCCTCACAGGGGCGTGGACAATGGGGAAGGAGGCCATGGACCTCTTGGAGTTAAAAAATTAACGTTTCTTTACCCACTTATTCTTTACCCAAATAAAAATATGTCCAAGTCTCCGGACGCCGAGATGAAAGTAACCGAAATCCGATAAATTTTCAGTTTTGAAGGGGGTTATGTTTGTCCTGGCCCCTCTTTAGTGAAATCCTGGCACACCCCTGCCGCTGCCGGTTTTCCCGGGGCAGCTGGGGCAGGCGGCGTGCCCTGTGGCCGGATACAGCGGCCGGCCAACACCCGACGCCGTGCCGGGATTCCCAGGGGGGTCGTGGGCGGGGGGGGGGTGTCGGCAGTGTCCGCCCCGCGTGATCGCCGGTGTTGCACGCCGCGAAGACTGGCGTCCTGTACCAGAATGCTGCATCATGCCCCTGCTACCCGGCGCGTGGAGGGTTTGACAGGTCACGGGAGGCTCAGCTGCTGCAGAGCAAGTCCATGTTTTTGTCACTAAATGCGTTATGCTTTCGTGTATTGGAGGTTGGTCCCCAGAGGTCATCACATTTTTATGTTTCAGCCTCCGAGGAATGCTGAGGAATGCAGACAAATATGTGTACCCCATTCGTTCGTTTTAAACTCATTTACAGCCAGAGGTCATGACTTGATGACACTTTGTGGGAGTAAGTCATTGTTGTTTTCCTGGGCCACTGACGTTGTGAGGAATGACATGAAGCCTCCATAGTAGCTCTGCATCGAAATAAAATATTTCGGAACGTTTTCAGAATGTTTCGGGCTCAGGTCATGAAGCCCTGACAATATGTGAAGAAGCATATTTCGAACGCGCGTTTTCATAAACGTCATTATTAGTCTAATCTTAGTGACGTAAACCATTAGTACCGCCAAAATGTTAGCCTCCCAAATTCCTGTGGATGTCTCCGTCCATGTTCAGTATTCATGCTCCCTCTACGAAGTACGTCTTTAGTTTCCTTGTCATGACATGTAAAAGCTCGTTGTAGATTGTACCGCATGTTGAAGCTTTTTATCGTGCCACGCCTTGTTTCAGCACACAGAATACACTTAGGTACACAGTCATGGTGCTGCCTTGCCCCCTGTGACGTTAAATGCATCCACCTTCGGCAGTCTCTGCGCATTTCGTAGATGATGTGGACAACCAGTTATCGTGATAGTCATGCATTGCCATCATAGTCACGTAAAATATTGACTTCCTTTATTGATATACGCAAGAACGAACATTCTTCTGAAACGACCGCAAAATGTTCAGATATGGTTCCCCAAAAACATTTCTTGGCGTCACTGTGGTTCACGTAAGGCCTTGAAATTGTACTGAAATGTGCAAAACGAATAAGAAGGAAAGCCAATAAATTTCAGCGCAGTAGCGCAAACCGTTTGACGTTTGCGCCGAAAAATAGGAGGGTGGGGAGGGGGCGAATCGGCTCTTCAGCATAAAAATAGAACTAATGGGGACTGAATTATGCACCTGCACGATTTCGTATCTCCTGTGTTATTTCTTAACTAATTTTAAGGAAACCTTATTTCCTAACTAAGACATTTCTGACGCATGCTAGTACCCATCTTTTTTCACTTGGCATGCGTAAGCCTTGCCTGGCACAGGCCTTTCTACTAACGTCTCAGGCGAGGAGGGGTGCGTGGGACTCCCCTTGCCGTCTCACTCATTATTAAGATAGAGCCGCAAGACAAAAACGAACGTGTTTCTGGCCACAAGAATAAACGAATGATATTCGTTTTAAGTTTTTGGGTCAACCGGTGGCGTCCGAGGTCAGGTCATCGTCCCCAATGGGGGAAAAGGCAAAACGTTTTGTTTGAAAGGCCACAGAGCATAGTTTCACAATTAGACACGCCGGATGAGAAGCATACGACTCTTTAAAGCGTTGCAAATCTACTGGTGCTATTCATCGTTGCTTCTGGTCAATGGAATAGGTCGGAACAGATCAAATCCCGTGACAGGCTAGAACGTTATGAAATCCAGAGTTCCTTGTTTGCCATGAAATGAGCCTTGATTTGTCAGAATAGTGTAAAATGTATGCCAAATTCGAAATCAGCGCTCAAAGACACTTCTGTGTTGACCCGAGGTCAAAAAAGGTTATCCGAGGTTATCCGAGGTCAGTGAACTATGTTGATCTTGACATGACTTCTATTGGCCACGGACTGAATGAAGATTATTTTGGGGAGCTGATTTTGAGTTTGACATCCATTTTGTACCATTCTGAGTTATTTAGTTCATTTCATCCAAGGTTCAACGTCAAGCAAAGACATACGAGCTCAATGACCCCGTTTGAACACAAGAGGGTCTTTATTTTAGTGGAGCAATCAGGTGTGGTTCATGTACAACAAGTCTGGTCCCAACTTGTCTCTTTAGCGTGATTTGCTTCCGCAAACATTGGAATAAACTACAAACAGACGAAATAAAATTGAGAGCAGCCAGATTCAGTAAAGGTATTTGACATGATCTTGCCTTCAGATGCGACAATCTCGGATCATTCTATGTTGCGTGATTGCGGTGCTAGCTATTCAACGAGAGGAAAGGTTAAATGTGCCGACATCAGCGGGTTTCCATGAACATGCCATCATTTTCACGCAAAACTGGTCTGCAAACCATCGAGAATGACGTCAAACCTTCGTGACCTGACCCAGCACCAAAAAATTATCCTATCCAACAGATACGCAATGAATGAAAGTTCAGATGTCTAAACTTTCAACATTTTAATCACAGCACTTTGTATGTTATCATAAAAAAGTGACTGGTGAGCAGCAACCCTCCCCTCTCGTCAAGCGAAGGTTAGATCCTTAGGTCAATAACCTGGCATGGACCGGTTGGGGACTTTGCAGGGAAACGTAAAATTTGTAAAAACAGTCACGAAAAGTTTTGCATTTCTACTTCCTTCTGTTCTTGAACTAGATCCGAAAAATGGCTCGGAGCTCTCGAGAGCCTGGAGATCAGCAGCTAAAAAAAACACTGTCTCAGTTATCAGAAAAAACATGGAACGGTTGAAATCACAGGTCGTAACATGCCGTTTTAAGATTGCTTGCCACGTTGATATCTGAGTGGAACGATTCTGCCAATTTGAACCTCCATCGTCCAGCAGTATGAGACGTTGTGTCCTCAAGTGAAAGCCTGCCATGTTTTGCATTCGGAGACATATGGACCAAAATGAAGACAATGGTAACGGACAGCGGTCAAAAATAGTTCGTGTCAGTCTCCCACAAATTACATTTGGTTCGATGTGTCTCCTGAAGATTATAGCATTGCAACTAATTAAAGTGTCTGTTTCTCAATCAAAGCGATATCATTCATCATGTCAATGGAAAGCTAATAGAAGGTACGCTACGGTGCCACATAATTTATAACATACATATAACCGGATTTCGGATAAGGCTGTGAGGTTTTTGAATGTCGCTGGTGACTTGTCCATGTATGCTTCCAAAACGTTTAAATGATTTGTACGAACATTGTAAGTATTAGAACACCAAAGAACCGATGTGGCCTGACCTGACCTTGTATTGAAGTATTTGCTTTGCTTTATTTCGCGTTCAGTCAAGGATCAATAACACACAAACAAATGAAGAGAGAGCACCTCTGAATGAAATTTCTTGGGTTCCACAACCGTTACCAACAGGATGCTGTATAAGAACGGTCTTATGACATGCCCTGAAGTTGGACCATGACCTGGTTTGAAGTACGCCTAGGTTTCATCTTTTTATGCCTGAATTTGCCATTGACTCATGAAATAAACTAGCGAGATAAAGCTGGACATCTGGATATGAACTCCTCCTCTACCACGGTGACCTCGCATGTCTCCAGGTGACTTAAGATCATTTGACGGTATAGGATCGTCTTGGAGCAAATTTGAAGCGCAAAATCGACTAATGCATATTTGTACCTCATAAGTCATCAAAACGGGGCTTTGAACCCTTTTTACTAATTAAATCCAAATGCGACTCAACCTTATGACCTTTCTGTGGGTAAACACTATTTGTCGTGTTAAGTGACTTGCTCGGTCCTGGAATTCCTTTTAGAAACCAGGAATGTATTCCAGCTCCAGCTCGTTGACCTGGCATGACCTCAGATGGCCTAAGGTCATTTCACAGTTCGGAAGTGTCTTGATGCAATTTGGACTGCAAAATCGACTTCAGCGCCTACTGCAAAATTGGCTTCAGTGCTCGTTCGACGAGTGTTAATGCTGCCTACTACAACAGAATCCACCTCAAACAAGCTTGTCTTCTTGTGAGGCAAAAGGTGGTTTCAGCTCTACTAACCCCATGTTTGTTTCCTCCGCGTATTTCACAGATGGTCCAGGGTCTGAACGTTTATGGTAATGTTGGCCTCCAGGTGGAATTTGCAGGCAAAAATGGTCCCAATACATAGCCCTTTTGATACAAGAGGATTCAGTTTTGCTGACGCACCTCGTTCACGTTTTTGAATATAAACGCGCTTAAAAGAAGCAATAGTGTGTGATAAAATGCATTTCATCGTGCAATACGACATGCAATGCATTTCTTTCATGCAATTTTATTTTTATTTGCGTTATTGATTTATTCTGTACTTGTCCTCAGACGACATGTTTAGTTCATTTGTTGTGATTCGGGACGTGAATATCAATGGTTTTTACTCCCAAAGAGGCCAAAAGGTGCCACTGTTTCGTATTCCTTTGCACCTCACAATGGCATCACATAACGAACGAAATGCCAGGCGGTCGTGAAACCGTCTTGTCCTCGTAACCATGACTGATTTGGTAATAGGTGCTGATGACTTGGGAGGCTAATAGCCAAACGACTGGCAGTTTTGCTCATGGGTTTTCTAATGTATTTCAAACTGCAAACATGGTGTATTGTAAATGCAGTTCACTTTGTTCGAGTATTTTTAGCTCGGTATAATGTGCAGAGCTCAACTTTGAAAGCGGGTGATCTTGAAGCAGGTACAACATTGGAGCCCATACTTTCTTCTGCTCTGATTCGGCGAATGGCGTCCAATGCATATGTTCGTTGCCTGCCATTCATCTGTGAGTTTCGAGTCCAGAAGGCTTTCTGTGTCTTAGAGACATGCGTGTTTGTAGAGATGCATCCTTGCACGATTTGCTGGATATTTCTGGCATTGTGCGTAGCAGGTAAACTTGCACCAGCATGTATCGGGACCTATCTTTGTACCCAAACTCGATCGGCACTTGAGAACAAAGCCTGTTTATTGCTGGTGATTGTCAAGCATGACGACTATTGATCAATGCAAATGCTTCCCGGGTTCTGGAACATTGCTACATCAAAACATTACGTAGGATTTTGGCTTTGTCAGACTGTTTTTTTTTTACTCGACTCCCGTTTGCTGACCTGCATCGACCTGAAGCGCAGGGTCGATGCAGGTTTGCTTCGTCGCGCAGTGGGGCACGAACAGCAAACGTTGGTCGACACAAAGGTGGCTTGGCGAGGTGGGAAAACATTTGCGGAACACTGCATGCCTAACAAAGGCCACTTGTTTAAAGTGCAGAATGTGGCGACCGTTTCGGTGCGCGACGTTGCGGTATAAAGTGATGGGCAGACGCCTCGAAACACATGGACTCTCAGTTGTCATGTTAGCTCGACTGCGGACCTTTGCGTTCCCACTTGAACGACGTCCAGACGGGACACTGGCAGCGTCAGCAGCACACAGGGTGAGTAGAAAGTTTTACTGAGTAGTTTCGAAGAGTTTGCGTGCGGCTGTACTTGTTTGTATCTGAGCTTCTTTCATTCTCTATCCCTGTTCCTTTTGTCTCTTCGTCAGCTCTACCTCTCCTCTCGAACTCCTTCCCTTCTTCGTCAATCATTTTAACTTTTTATCACCTCTTGTACATTTACAATTACCTCTTTGACTTTTACATCTATGGTGTACAAACGAATTTTGACGTTAATAATCCATATGCCATTTCTCCAAAAATGTAACGGGTCCATGTCATATTCATTTCAGTTAAACGGCAGAGTTTGATTCAGATCAATGCTAATTTCATGGTTTGATTCAATGATAAAGAAGAGTGCGAAAATGTCACTCTCATGAAACTGTACAGCAAACATCTTCAGCCGCTTGCCTGACAACTCCACTTTATGCAGCTGTGCACCCGCAGTTGACATTGCCGGAAGAGAAACGCCCAGCGGCCATTTTCATTGTCACCAGAACCTTCATCGAACAGCTGCAGGGGTTTAAAGATGAAAGGTAATCCAGGTGAAGATAAATAGATTCGGTAGACGTTAGCCGCCACGTCCAAATAAAAAATGCGAGGTACAAGGACACTGAAGACGACTAGTAACATCAGCAGGTCCGGACGAGGAAGAAGCATCAGAAGGATTAGGGTGGACGCAGTACTGTTCTAGATTTTGTTTTCAGTTTCACAGATTCAAGTTCAAAAGGTGTATTGGTCATCACCGCTGAAGTGCTGTTCGATTTTGTCTGAGATAATATCCCTGCGGCCAGGAAAGCACCATTCTGAGCGCAATGTTAGCAAGATGAGAAACGCCTTAGCATCTTATTACGAATAACGCCGAAGGCCTAATGGTCCGTTCTTCGATTAACAGAGGGAGCCGAATTGAGCGGTCTGGGGGCTAATAACTGTCTCCACAACCACCGGGCACCGAATCATTCCATTTTTACTAGAAGGCAACTTATTTCTTTAAGTTTTATGCATTTACATTTGTACTGCATTATCTTGAGAGCTCCTTTTCCCAGATAACTATTCCCAAAGTACTGTTTTCTTAGGACTCATGTTTCCACTGGGCTTTTTACGTCGTTCAGTGCTCGCAGCGAACAATATGAGGGTGTGGCGTTAAATGACGTTCATGAGCGAGAGTGACGTTTAATATTGCAATTATTCATATACAAACACTGAAATGAATCGGCTGTATTGCGCATTGCATAAAGGGAAAGTAGTGATGCAAGCAGCAATGATAAACCTGGTGCATCGTGTGCCCCTATGTCTTAATGCCTCTATGTCCCCTATGCCCCTATGTCTTATCCGCTATCGTCTTAACACACGTACTGGAAGGGTGCCCCCACATGTTTTTCTTGAACATCTCGAGAACGGATCGGAGCTGGTTGTTGCTACTTAGTGACATTTATGGCAAATTAATAACTCGTCGATTGACGCAGAAAAATCGGCAACCGGCCGGAAATTTGTGAAGTTTTAAGCATTTCAAGGCAGACAAACATAACGAAAACGACGGATGTCGCTGACAAATGGGAACTATGTGAAAGAACCAGCGTTCTACCTAGGATTACCGTTTCAACACAATCATGTGACGTCATTTGGGCATGAAAGATGGATGTACCAGACCAAAGTCGGCTAATAAGGGTCAAGGTCATTAAAAGGTCAAGGTCAACCAGTTTGTAAACTGATCCAGATTTGGTGTGCAACATCTCGGATTGTATGAAAAATGTAAATTTTTAATTTAAAAAATTTAACCCTCCCCCGACTGAGGGGGACAGTTGACCGCCTCCCCTGAGGTTTTTCTAGGATTGCGAGAGAACGAACAATCACAGAGTCACGAAACTTTGTGTACCTTTTGCTTCATCATTGTTTACACCTTGTGCAAAGTTTTTGACCTCAGGTCAAATCAGGCACTTGACCTAGATCAGGTCAAATGGACCCATGTCCGAAGAAGTTTAGCGCCCTCTAACTTTTTCGGAAAACAGGATATTACAATAATACTTTAGGGGTTAGTAATCTTGATAGATGCAACAAATCTGCTATCTCAGATTTTTCAAGACTTTTCGGGTCATTGACCTAACGTCAAGCCCATTTTTAAGACATGTCGTCGTTTTTTTCGGATATTGACAGAATATTTCATAACATTTTTAGTGTGGAGTGAAACAGACATCTAGTTACCGTCATTGGGCAAGGTATCAATGACTTCCAGCCATTGACCTGGGGTCAAGTCACGAATAACTGTTGTAAACCAAAATGTACCACCGTCAAAATCAGCGACGAATTACTCAGAATGGGTAGAAAATGGCAGAACTTGCTTGCACAGACAGAAGTAATACCAGGAACCTCAGAAAGTTTTAAAAAATTGCATATTTTGGAAGTAAACAAGCTCTCGCGAATAAAGCTCCGCGAACTGTGTAGATTGGTAACTAATGAAGTTTTCCAAAATTCAAGCATGAAAAATCATCAGAAAAAAAACCACTAAGATAAAAAATTATGTGGATAGGCTTTTTCGCGAAAATAAAGGAACACTAAAATTAGTTTCCGTTAATTCCTTACTGCGTACGGCTGCGGCGCACGCCGACAGCCGGCACGAAAATTGCCGTGGCTTTAACGCAACGTTTCGGCACACATGTTGAGCAAATCTGAAAAATTAGATGTGTATCGGCATTTGCGGACCTTTGCTTGTGCACTGGTGCCTTTACCTATGCGTTATTAGTCCCAGCCCTTGAGATTCAGGCCGTTTCTCGGTCTCATGCAGTCGGGTATATAGGAGAAAACATATAGGACGTAAATTTCTTACACATTATATAAAACCAAAAAAGGAGACCAGTTTCGAGCTCTACTCGTCACAAGCTTTCCAACAGTGTGCTTATTTCTATCGTGCGACCAACCGTTCGTGAGTTAGAGAGGGGAGACCAACTGCCCCCCCCCCCGATTTGGTCGTGATCGTAACTGACCGACGGTCGTGTGCGGGTTAAAAACCCAAATAAAAAGACGCAAACTGTGAGTGTGAAAAACTGTGTGCGCAAACTGATACACTTACATATACAAGGACCAGTTAAGGTCAAGGTCATCAAAGATCAAGGTCAAATATCTTGTGACCTGGTCCAGATTTACTTTACAATATGTCGATTTGTATGAAATTTGCATTTAAAGACCCTACTAAAGACACGTTTGGCACATCGATAATCACATGTTTATACATATATACATATACGCGTATACATAAATATAAACGCAGGAAGTGACCAAATGCATCGATATTGGCTATCTTCACTGAAAATACCTCAAAAGGTACGTGTAGCGCCCTTATTTACACACAAGCTATCCCGTGTTGCTCGAAATCTGATCTGCAAAAGCGGAAAAAAGGCGCCATAGGTCAATGACCTGATATGATCGGGGCCCAAAATCCTCCGTCAAGACGCCAGATAAGTGGAAATTGTCGTATTGCACGATTTAACGCCCAAACAAAAACCCTTTTTCTGTTTCGTTCAAAAGTGGTACGGAATGACCTGTACGGATCACGAGTGTGAAAACTTGACTTTTTTTTACTCCATTTGACCTTGAAGATATTGGCCTAAGGTCACGAAAATTGCACGCAATGTAAATCGTTATAGCCCCACCCTGTCTTTAAGATTTCATGTCTCCGGCTTTTTCCGTTTCCGAGATCAGAGGGCGAAACTTTTGTGCCCCCCTTCCAGTGCGCATTAGTGCGAAACCCCCTTCCAGTGCGCGGGTTAATGGCTGTATTGGGAGACTGCCGCTCCTTTTGTGTTCCACATAGCCTTCCTCTGCGTGCTTGTGTGCGGGAGCGCAGAAGGGATTAGTCTTACTTTAAGAAGCAGAACACAGTTCGTTTGTTTTTTTTAATGCAAAATCAATTAAAGTAGATGCAAAATCACCAAACTTGTGGATGAAAAAGAATATTTTAGGCCGGCCCGCCCACAACACTTTCTGGAGGGTAATTATTTGTAATCCTTGTCCAAGGAATCATGTCATATACCTCATTTCTTTACATTTGTTACGTTTTTTCCAGTGCAGTGCTCTTGTGATGTGCCCCACAGGGCCTCTTGCTGGTATGTTATCAAATAGGAATGTTGCACAAAATGTTTCTGGTCAGTTCAGGTGAGTTTATCTCTTGGACTTCTTTACGGCGTCCTATTTGTCAAGCTTAAGAAATAGGAAAGTAAGAACGATGGAGATTCTGAGGAAAATATTTAATCACAAGCTTCCGACAAGGTAGTAGTAAGTAAAGGGGGAAGAGCGGGTGCACCGCTATTCTACGCTCACAAGGCGTGATCGTGATCACCGTGGAAGGATTTTCGAGATTATCTGAGATAATATCCTCGCGGAAAGAAAAATGTCATTTCGAAGCATTTTTTTGTCGGCTGAGAAGCGCGTCAGTGTCTTATTATTACGAGCAAAGCCAAATGCGTAGTATTACTTCATCTAGCAGAAAAAGATCGAACTGTGGTTTGGCCCGGTCCAGCAATAACGTTCTCTGTAGGCTAATTATTTCGCAGCCACTGAGGCCGAATCATTACGTTTTTATGAGTTATTTATACTTGATTTCGACTGCTGTTTTGAACCACTTCGGATGCAGAATACTGAAATAGATCGATCAATGTCCTCCCGTACTGTGAAATGCATAAATGGAAAACAGCGATGCAAACAGCAAGGAAGCAGGCGCGATAAGGCACGCTCCCGCACAGCGTCTCTCTGGCTGTATCGCGAGGCTGCGGCTCATTTTGTTTTTCACATGGCATTTCCGTTGAGTACACGAGGGCAAAAAAACTGCTAGTCCAGTCGTGCCATAACACTTTTCCTGGAGAGTTATTACTCGTGACCTCCTGACCACGGAATCTTGTAGTACAGCTTACCTTCTTTAAACTTGTTGCAAATGCATTCGCCATGCGTTAGCTTTTAATCTGTTCATTGCATATCTATCTCCGGAGTCGTTTTCGTGGTTAGGCCTTTTTCTACGAGTGTTTTTAACCTCTCATAGATGGCAACGAACAATATGATGGGCACTCGTAACGGATCGTCTTGCAATTCCTCGGCTATTAAAATAGATAAATAAATATCCCTTTGGTCTTTGAATTGCATCAAGGAAAAATGGATTTGCAAAACATCTTTAAAGGGGCCCTACAAAGTAACGCGGCAACCCTTGCTTCTGATGCGTCCCGCAAGACGTCTTACTGGTATCTGATCAACCTGGAATGTTGTACGAAATAATATGAATGGTACAAAATGAACGTTACTTGAAGCCCACTATGGCAAGTTCAGGTGAGTTTACCGTCCGAAGTTTTTTACAACCTGTTCTTTGATTAAGTGTGAGGACAAAAGGCAGCAGAAACGACTGAGATGCTGGAAAAACTACTGCAATATTTTGTCTCTCGGGTTGAGATCTAGGCTCTTGGCGTCCACACGATCCACGTCGAGGCTGAATGGAGTTCCTTTTTAAAACCATTTGTATATACTCATTGTTTTTTATTTCTTCGTGCTGGCCTCAGCTTTGCCACATTTCTTTTTGCTATGATCTAACTTAATACGCCACTTAGTCATTAGATTCACTGCATTCTTTTTGAGCAATGTAGTACCACCAACGGAGGCAAATAACTGCAAAATATTGACATAAAATAAGCTTCGCCGCGCTTTTAGCGCAAGCTTTTGCTGTACGCTGGTGCGTCTCGCAGCAACCGTTTGGTTATTATAGGTACAGGTTCCCCCAACGATGCCTCGTCAGATGTCTGGGCGGTCAGCCCGTTCCTGCTGGTGGCGCTTGATCCAACAAAAGGGAAGGTTCCTCACTGATCTGGACATGAAGCTGTTGAAGGGCGTGGCCTCTGGCCCGGTCGAAAACCACGTGAACTCTCCGTTCATCATATCGCTGCTGATGCCACAGGTCTGGCTCGTTGCCGGAGATCCTACAAGAGACGAGATGGTTTTAGACGTGTCAGATTTTATTGGGTGACGTTTAAATGCACGAGAGCTGCTTGCATTAGTGTTTTGTCCCAAAATCATCCGCGCATATTTGAAATAGAATGGTTCGCCTTGCTCGACTTCCCAGAATAGACTCGGTTGGTCTGACAGTTGTCACTGACAACGTTTTCACCACTCACTGTCCTCAAAAAACGTTTAGAAGGTTCGAAAATGCAGTTGATTAAATGTTATGTACCGCATTTGTCCTGTAGTTTCACACAATGCTCGACTACGTTGGCTAATGGACGCAAATATTGATTGGTCTGCACCCCTTATGACGTCGTGCAACGACAAAAAGGGAGACGGCCGAATAGGACACATGGAAAGACCTGGCAAATCGCTTTGAATTTCCGTAAGAGAAGAGGACTGAGACTTGATGTATATGACAGGCTAGCTCCTAAGACTGCAGACATGGCTCCTCAGCTTCAAACGCGGATTAAGGGAGACATTCGTTTTGAGCTGCAACTATAAGAGAGACATTGCAGCGGGAAAAGACTGTCATATGATATCATGCGAAGCGGGTCGAGAGCTGCTATGTTCAGCGATCACCAGCAATGCTCTAAAAGAAAAGTGCGACCGTGCCTAGAAATCCAGCATCTTTCCGCTCAGATTACGCCAGTGCTGGGGATGTCAGGGCCGCGCGACATCTCCTTCCCGGCCGGCTTCCGGTCGGCGCTGGCCGCGCCAGCCGGCGCCCAGGGAGGCGTCTCCGTCTCCGCCTTCAACAGGATGTACCGGCTCGGGAGCCTGGGCGTGCGGCCCACCTTCAGTGCCCCGCTGCGGCGGCACTACGGCACCGGCGCCAGCCAGCTCCCCAGCGAGAGCCGCGAAGCCACCGCGCTCATCAACGACGCCGCGTCGCGCGTGACTCGCAGCGAGATCCTCCGCCTGGTGACGCCGAGCGACGAGGGCGGCGTGCTGGTGCTCCTCAGCGCCGTCCACTTCCACGGCGAGTAGCAGCGCCGGTTTGAGGAGACTAGACCGAGACCGTTCCTCACCCCGGACGGCGGACGTCGCGTGGCCGCCGTGGAGCTGACGGCAGGGCTGTGTTACGGCAGTTTCTCGGGCTTTGATGCCGTGAAGCTGTCGTGCACGGACGGCGACTTCAGCCTGCTGGTGCTGCGGTCGCTCGGGCGCAGTCTGGCTGCTGTGGCGCGGCTGCAGCGCTCGCTGGGCGCGCGCGACGTAGCTCGCCTGCACGGCCAGCTCGTTCACAGGTCTGTTCGTATCATCATGCCACCGTTCAAGATCGTGCACACGTACAAGCTGTCGGTCAACAGGCGGTGGGTGGAGATCTTGGAGGTCCTCAGGATGAACGCCAACTTCAGTGGCGCCACGCCCGTAGTCGGCATCTCGGTCACCGACATCATCCACAAGGCGTCGATGGAGGTGACGAAGGAGGGCACGGCGGCAGCCGCCGCCGCAGTCGTCTTCTTCAGTAACTCGTCGGTGCCCCTTGTTTGCTGCGCTCGGGGCCAAGCCGCGACAGTCACAGACAGCTCTTCGTGTTTTTACAAACTAGCTCACCGGACGATCTTTCCCTTTCCTTTGCGGCAATGTAAGTACACATGCACCTGATCGCAGGAAGAATGACTTGCGTCATGCTGTCGCTGAATGTGGGAATGAAAGCGATAAGGCGATGCAGAGTTTTTCTGTCGTGAAACCTTCACATTTAGTGTTTATTCAGTTTCGTAACTTATTCTTTTCATCATCAATAGGAATGAAATCCTGAGGACATCGAATCCAAGAATGGGAAACAAAATTTTTCCAGAATCTGTCCAAATCTTCCCAATATTTTCAATAGGACGAAAACAGATCACGTCAGGAAATGCTGAACGTTCTTTTTTCACACTATTACAGCGCTATATTAGTCCAACAGTTTACAGATTTCATACTTGTTTTCACCAGACCTGCTCAACTTTCCCCTTTAACACCACAAAATTACATAACATGTTTTACTATATGGTCCTTGTGACAATACTTAGGCATTTGTATATTATGTTGGGTCTCAGACAACCCCCAGAACGTTGTTGCCTTTTACCATGTTTCTGTAAAGTTAGAATGGCACGGCCAGCCAAAGATACAGCCTGGATGAAGAATATGAATGGATTTTATTTATTCTTGGTCGGAAACAAGTATATTGACAGCTACATTGACGCGTCAGACAGCGTCCGAACTCAACGCCTTCCCGACCTCGAAACCTGGTCTCGTGCGCCACAAACTCCCGGGTCACGACCGACCAATCAGCGGCCGCCACCCGTCAAGGCCAGCCGACCGAGCCGACCGACCTGCCCCTGCGCGGCATCAGCGGACAACCTACACAGGGCGACGACACAACAAAACTCATCAAAGCGGTTCACTCGCAACCGAACAACCACACCACAAGAAACAATGCACAATTCGCAAGCAATGTCGCCCGCACAGCGACACAGGCTGCAAAACGTAACACACTGGGCGATACTGAAACTCCGAAAGTGAGCAGTAGTTACTGGCCAATGCTTAATTACTGACTAAAAAAAATCAGAAACTAAATAATGGAATTTTGCAAAAATGGATGACTGCATTTGTTCCTAAGTGACTTAATGACATGTGATTCGAAACAACGTTGATCCTGCCCACGACAATTCTTTCATTAACGCACATAAGACATCATCTCACCCGTGGTGCTGGCTTTTACCGATCATTCTTTGGTTTTAATTCTTCTTGCCAAAAGTTGAAATGACAATGGTAAATCACGTTTTTAAAGAAAGCAAAAAGGCCGACGACAGCTCATGGTATTTACTATTTTAAAAAGACTAGACCCTGTTTTTTTCTGGAACGCAGCATTAGTCGTTATCTGAAGGCCGTTACAAAACCATACAAGACAGCTATTATTGAAGATAAAGCCATTGCTAGTGTCAGTGCATGAACTTGGCATGACTGTAAGTTGCTGCATACAGTTTCAAGTCGTCCGTGGCTCGTTTCGTGTATTTCATATTCAATCTGTGTGAACACAATTCTTTTGGATCATTGCGTCATATAAAACTTTTGTAGGGCTAAGGAGAAGAAATATGTTTAACGTGACTATGACCGTGGGCAGTTCTTGACAGGGTATGCCTGCGCTTCCGTTTTTCCTGTGGAGTCATTTTTGTCTTCATATTACGAATTACGCTGGGTTCCCAATGGGGCCTTTTGCCAAGGGGTAACTAGACCTCGGTGTTTCTGTCGTTGATATATGATCATTGAAAACTGGGGGAATCAGCACCATAGCGCTAACATTAACCCATTAATTCCCGGTATCCCATAAATAGGGCGGTCAGAAATCATTTTGTGTGCGGCCTGCAAGGTTCTATGAATCCGGGGTCGCCACCAGCACGCGCTGAAAAGGTGGTTGTTAATGACTGAACTCTGGCATCTCAATTTTTTTTCGAAGGTGCTGGATTTAGACGGTATCAAACTTTGACGAAGGCCATAGGAGTCATGCACAATTCGAGTTTCGTTTTTACGTACGGGCAGCAATGTGTTTAAGAACTAAAGGAGGTGGGGCCTTGCCACTGTCCTTCATCCTGCACTTACCAAGGGTTTTGATAACAGGGCGTAAACACGACCCTTTTGTTCCCGTCTGGCTTATGCACAACGCTTACATAGTCTTGGAGACACTGAACAGGGAACATCTCATGAAAGTCGCATATTAATTTGGCACCGTAACCGCCTAGGGGTGTCAAAAGGGCACCACTCGTTATCTCAGGATCTACCCGCCATTTCTGAACCAGTCCACCACCATTCGATAGCCCTGAGTTTCGCGATTAAAAAAATATTATGCTATCTCTGGCCATGTGACTGATGTGATACAGTCCACATAACAACACGACATAGGAAAAGCTGACACCGGTTCGTACATCATGTCACCTGCAATACTGGTCTTAGAACCTTCAACTGGGTATCAAACGAAAGATCATGATCTTCTGCATCAGAAATATGCAAAATGCTTTAAAAATATTTGGTTAAGGTCAACCTAGGTCAGGTAAAGTACTGGTTTCACTTTACATGTGAAAGATCGGTCCTCACTAGCAACCGTTTTGATTCACGTAACAAAAAGGACTGAAGTGAAGTCTTCTGATGATCAGTTTTGCATTGCCTGCTTTTTATCCAGTCAAGATCAGTCTAAGTCAGGCCAGATACTCTTCCTGCCAAAGAGCAATAATGACTCGCTGCGATTCTTAACTGAGTCAAGTGCAGAACTGAATTGCGTCTCGTAATAAGCAAATCGGCTCGATTTGCTCTTTATCGGGTCAAGGTCAAGCCAGGTCAAAACAGATAAGCATTTCTTCTTTTCTTGACTAGGAATAGCCATTGTTCTCCGCTTCTATTGAGCGATATTCCACAGACACTGTTGTATTTCATTTCGTTTTGTCATCTACCTGTGGCGTGATCTGACATGACCTCGCGTTGCATTTGATTAACCTTCCTAAGAGGCGCCTATAGATTTGCTTGTCCGTCTTGAACGCTGGAGGAAGTCAGCGGTAGCCACTTATCACCCGCAATGCGACAGTCTAATTGTTATCATGCGTGAGTTCTAGCATGTCCTCTAATGTTGACTTGTCAAGGTTGTATATCATTTTAGGAACCGTGCGCTATATGCATGTATTATGTAATTTGAAATAATGCATGCATCATATTTGCAAATATAAAAAAAACGAAGGATGTTCGCGCCACTGCCAAAAGACGCGAAAACATACATGCAAGGGCTCACTTATGACGTCATAATTCCTTGGCCTGACCTAGCATGGGAATGGTTTTGCTGTCAAAATATGCAGAATTGATCGATGAGCAGGTGCCAAATGATTAGTCGGGCTGGCTTGAACTTTTTTGAAGTTATCCACGGAAAACCGAGGGGGCGCGATATTTGAATCCTCTAGGCGGTGCCGGGTTAAAGCCCCAATTTCTGGGAAGGTACTAAATCTGTGCCAAAGAGGGGATGCGGATACCTGCCCCAGCAATATGGCGCACGACAGCGCCGTGAGATTTGGCATAGCTTGCGATATGTTCACTGCGCATGTTTTAAAAAAAAGCAGTGGCCTCATGTCATCTCGAGTCACCGAGGTATGACGTTATTACTGAAGGCTTGCAGAGCGATTTGCGCCAAATGTCGGTTTTTTACGGTTTTAGGTCAATAGGTATGCAGAAACGGTAAATGACAGGCATGAAATCGGTTCAGAATGGTAGTCCACAGACGACTACGTCACTTGAGATAGGTCACTGACTTCAAAAGAGGTCAATGGCCTAAGATAACCCTTTTCACCTTGGGACGTTCCGATACTAATTGTTGACACTAAATATGTTAACGGAGACGATTTTAGACATATTAAGCCCCAAATCTGTCGTTTTGAACTCCACAAAATTGAATTATAATTCCCCAGTATAAATTTTGGACGTGACCCAGGAGGTCACTGCTTGATCTGACAGGATCGAATATGGCACCGTTGGATTCCTTGGGCTTGTGCCCATCATCCCATCAACCTACCAAATGCTTTTTGACCCTTGGCGTCAACTCAGTTAGGGGCCAAATAGGGGGCCTACCACTCCCTCGTGATGGATGCGGGTTGTTGCGGCCGTGCTGAACTGTGGCAGCATCTATTGTCTGAGGTGTGTTTCGCGTCCGCCTGTCATTCGTGCAGTGGCCTGGTGGGCTAACATCCTGTGCAGCGTCATACTCACTTAGAAATCGTAGAATCGAGGCCGTCTCAGGTCTCAGGCCGTCAAATCTTTATGGTCTCGGCCGAAGCGGAATATTCTGAATAGTAACTTTCCGCGTGTGCGTGCAGCGGAGTGTGCGCCAATGTTTGATTGGCTGACGGTTGAGACCGAGCAGAGGTCAGGGGCGGCTCGGGGCGGCAGGTCCGTCCAGGCTGATACTCTGTCAGGTAAAAGACGCGCCTCTCCACTTCTGCCCCTGCCCCTCTTGTCGCGAGTTGATTGCAACGACTTTCACCACGGTCCCAACGCTATTCTCTGGGTTCCTTTTTTTCCTACGTGCTTGATTGTCGCTCGCTTCCCTTTCCCCCATGTGCTTCATTATAACGAGCACGCTCCTCTTTCTCTCACGTGCTTGATAACAACGAGCCCCTTCTCTGTTTCCTCTGCCCAATTGATCTCAATCCGCCCCCAACTGGGGGAGTGGGCGGTTGACCGCCCCCCGGGGTTTTTCTGAGATCCCGAGAGAACGAACAAATGCAGCTCCACGAAACCTTGTGTACCTTTTGCATGACCAGTTTTACACCTTGTACCCAACTTTGGCCTTAGGTCAAGTAAGGCATCTGACCTAGGTCAGGTCAAGTGGTGTCCAAAAAAGTTTAGCGCCCTGTAACTTTTTCGCAAAACGCAACATCACAATAAAGCTTTCAAGGGTTGAAGATTTTGATAAATGTGACAAGTCTGATATCTCGGATTTCTTGGAAATGTCCTGGTCATTGACCTAAAGTCAAGTCCATTTTCAACATAAGACGTCGTTTTTCGAAGATTAAAGGATTTTTTTTAAACATTATGAGTGGGGAGATCCAGACGTACACTGTCCGTCAATGAGCAAAGTTTTAATGACCTCCGACCACTGACCCGAGGTCAGGTCATGAATAACTATTATGAGTCAAAATGCACTGCCATCAAAATGGACGATGAATGATTCAGATGCGGTTAAAAGTGGCAGAAGTGGCTTGCACAGTTGCGACTAATACCATGAAGTTCAAAAAGTTTCAAAAAATTGCATATTTTGGGAATAAACATGTTGTCACAAATAAAGCTCCGCAAGTTGTGTACTTTGATAACTACTGAGTTTTTCCAAAATTTAAGCATGAGAAATCATTACAGAAACCAGTAGCATCAAGAAACAACACTTGGAATGGCGTATTTCGCGGAAATAAAAGAACGCCAAAATCAGTTCCCGTTAGTTTCATACCGCCTTTGTCGGCGGCGACCGCCTTGCAGCGTTGCGAAAATCACCGTGTATTTAATCCAACGTTTTCGTGTACATATTCAAAGAAATCAGAGAAATTAGACGTGTATCGGCATCTGCAGACTTTTAGCTGTCCGCTGGTTCCTTTATCTGGGCTTTATTAGTCACGGCCCTTGAGATTCAGGCCTTTTTTCGGTCTCATGCAGTCGGCTATGAGAAAACATATATAGGGGGTAAATGGTTTACATTTTCTCCAAAACTAAAAATGAGATCAGTTTCGAGCTCTACTCGTCACGAGCTCTCCAAGTGTGTGTTTACTTTGACCTTGTGGCCAACAGTTTTTGAGTAAGGGAGGCGGTCAACCACCCCCCCGTCCAGCGCGCATGCAGGCGACCCACAGATGGGCACTGGTTAACGATCGGATACCTAGAAATCTTTTCTTGCAGTCACTTTGACTCCGCGGCTGCCGCCCTCGCCCTCGATCATGTCGCCTGGTGATTTGTAACTGCCTCTGTCACGGAATGATGCAGTCGTAGGTGCTGGCATTGAGGGTTCTTTTGCACGTGGTTACTGAACTGTTAATATCTGGCCATTTAATATGCGCTGCTAAATATAGACTACGCTAACAACTTGCTCTGTGACTGAGACGTACGAACGGATCGTTGAGGGCCCCATGGGTTACGTTCCTAACAGGGTGAAAATCCCTCCCGTTCGGCGAGGTTCAACCCTATTACCGACAGGGGGGCTAAATTCACTCCTCGGGTTTTTTGCTTGCCAATTCCAGACTTTTTGACGCAGCTTCACGAAACTTGGTCACTTTTCCTAGTTATTCTTTCTGCGTGTTGCGACAAAATTTCGAAATTATATTTTGCTAAGGGGCGGAGCCAGGTAACATCTTTAGGGAGCACCTCAAGCCATTTTGGCACTGTTGAGGGTAAAAGGAAAATGACTGGCAAAAAATAGCGTTTTTAAGATAGGACCTAAAACCTTATATGGATGTATAGCTAAATATTTGGGCAACATACAAATACAATTTTGTACGTCTGAGACCACCTTACAAGGTCAGGTCAAGGTCAAAAGTCAAAATTCGGTTTATAGTAATAATTTTGGCACTTATTCTAAATGCCAAACCCGGAACATATCTAACGTAAAAGGTTGCCCTCTACTTGTGTACTAAGTTTCAGCTCGATGTCAGGTCGGGTCACGGAACTATAACCTAGAATGTCAGTGCCCTACATCACAATAGCCGCATCACAAAATCTTTTAAATAGAGTGAATTCAAATGATCAAAAACGTTTACAGATAATACCAAATACACATGAAATCATTTCAAGGGACCCCAAGGTCACCGGAGGTCATTTAAGGTCAAAGGTCACAAGTTGATCTGAAGAGAATGTGACCATGACAGTTTCCCTTCTTTAATGTCCCTGGCATCGCCTATGCTAACATTGTACAAACATTATAATACAGCTTGCTCTTGTTTAGCATATCATGACTAGCACAAGCCAAAAAAGGTGCTGTTTCCTTCTTTGTTCATGCGACTTTTTTGAAATTAATCCTCCTATTTTCGAAACACTGTGAACGCCTATGAGTTCTCTCAAAATTTCAAATGTGTGCACTAATGGTAAACGTCCTATTCATAATCTCTCGATTCATGCCAATTTCATTGAAATCGGTCCATAAACAACGGAGTTATAAGAAGTGCAAAAGTGCCCCTCATTTTGATAGTTTTGCCCCGCTATATCCACCCTTTCAAAATTTTGCGATTTTTTAAAGTGTAGTTTACGTCATGGGAAATCGATTGCCGTTTGTTGCGATGAAATCGGATGTGCAGTTTTCAAGATCTCGGGGGGGGGCCGAATCCGCCCCCCTGCCGGGAATCGGCCATACCGTGTAGCCCTCCGGGAATAGGGTTAAGCTTTACTAAAGCATTATTTTCATTTTCTTAACGGCAATTATTGTTAAGTAGTTGCCAGTGCATTAATTTACTCATTTGTCTGTAACAGCCAACCCCAGCTATGAAGCTATATTACATAACTAATGTGGTGCCAAAGTTTGCTTTCTACAAGAAAACAAAAATTTTTTAAAAAATCATCTTTACCGATTCTTGATAGATCAGGCATGATTTTGGTGTGGAGTTATTTTTCATGCCTTTTGAAGCAGGAGATATGCCCGTTCCCGAGATTTTGCATCAAATAACGCCTTTCTCCCTTAATTTGTCACAAACGAAAAATAGCAAAATCATATATCATGCCTTTAACAACGGTCTTACATCGCCGTGAACCCATTTGGTTCAAGACCGGAACAGGTCTCAAAATTTACGGAATGGAATAGAAATGAGGTTACCAAAGTTTTAAGCAGTTGCTCCATGTCGTTCAGGAAGCGCAGAAAGAAATGGGATTGGAAGGAAAGGGGACTCGCCCCCCAATCGTAGGGAGAGGATTAATACTGATCGGCATCGACAAAACAAATAGAAACATTAAGACCATGCAAGCTAGATTAACCCGTCCTGTACTGGGGGGCAGTTAACTGCGCCCCCCCCTGAGGTTTTCTAGGATTTCGAGAGAACGAACAAACACAGAGTCACAAAACTTCGTGTACCTTTTGCTTTATCAATTTTACATCTCGTGTCAAAATTTCGACGTCAGGTCACGTCAGGTGCCTGACCTAGGTCAGGTCAAACAGACCTATGTTTAAAAACGTTTAGCGCCATGTAACTTTTTCGCAAAACAAGATATCTCAATAATACTTTCAGAGATTAGTGATCGTGATACATGCAACAAATCTGCTATCTCAGATTTTTCGGAATTTTTCGGGTCATTGACCTAAGGTCAAGCCCATTTTTGAGATATATCGTCGTTTTTTTCGGAAATTGACGGAATGTTTCATAGCATTTTTAGTGTGGAGTGAAGCAGACATCTAGTTGCCGTCATTAGACAAAGTATCAATGACTTCCAGCCATTGACCCGAGATCAGGTCACGAATAACTGTAGTGAGCCAAAATGTACCACCGTCAAAATCGACCATGACTTACTCAGAATGAGTAGAAAATGGCAGAAGTGGCTTGCACAGACGTAAGTAATACCAGGAACCTCAAAAAGTTTGAAAAGTAGCATATTTTGGAAAAAAACAGGCTCTCGCGAATAAACCTCCGCCAATTGTGTAGATTGGTAACTAATTAATTTTTCCAAAATTTAAGCATGAAAAACCATCGCATGAATCACTAACATCAATAAAATTTACATAGATAGACTTTTTCGCGAAAATAAAGGAAAGCTAAAATTAGTTCCCGTCGATTTGTTACTGCATACGGCAGCGGCGCTCACCAACAGCTGGCGCGAGAATTGCCGTGTCTTTAACTCAACGTTTCGGCGTTATTACCGTATTGAACAAATGTGGGAAAATGGACGTATATTGGCATCCGCGGAGCTTTACTTGTGCACTGGTGCCTTTACCTACGCGTTGTTAGTCACAGCCCTTGAAATTTAGGCCATTTCTCGTTCTCATGCAATCGGCTATGAGAAAACATATATAGGACGTAAATTGCTTACATATTATCTAAAACTAAGAAATGAGACCAGTTTTGAGCTGTACTCGTCACAAGCTTTCGAATGGTGTGCTTATTTTTATCGTGCGACCAACCGTTCGTGAGTTAGAGGGGTGGGGGCAGCCAACTGCCTCCCCCGGTCGCCCATGTTCGAAACGGGCCGACGGTGTGCGCTTGTTAAACTAACCCAAATTCAGACAGAATTTTATTCCCGGCCTGTCAGTCGTTATTTATTACCCCTCTTCACGAAGTATCACGGCTGACCTGATGCAGAGCCGTAGGCCCCCAAAGGTTAAATACCAATCAACCATTCTTGTACACTGGTTTTTAAGTTCAAAATACTTTCCTTTTAAACAAATCATCTGTGGTCTTAGCCAGTTTTTGAAGGCCTCTGGCCATTAGAGGCGAGGTCAGCCAACCCCTCTGACTCTCTGTCCAGTGTCAGATCTAAGATTTGGCGAAGGGGAAGCTTAGTGGTCAGCGTCGGCCCGTCCCTGCCGAACACCCATTTTTTATTGTTCAGATATGAAGAGCGTGTGAATTCAGAGGGAAATATTTGATATAATTTTGTGTATTTATCTTATAAAGCGACCAAAAAATAAAGCGTGTTACCTTATCTGAGAAAATTCTGCGTTTTGTTCGCGTACAAAGTGGCCGAAATTGACAGGCATTTGACAGAGAAGGTGCAGCAGCCCCTCTGTCCCCTGTCGTTTTTTTTTTGGGACTTTTTTGACAGCATAGGTTAGCTTAGGTTAGACTTCCTCTGGCAATTGCAGGAGTACTTTGGTGGTCTTGGGCCATGCCAGCGCCCTCTAGTGACCCCAGGCTCCTTTTACCGTTTCACGTGTCCCTCGGGGTGTCTCAGGCGCTCCTTTGGCATTTTCAGGGGCATCTCAGACAGTTTCAGAGACCCATCTGGCAGTTTTAGGCATGTTTTGGCCGTCATGGGATCCTTCCTGTTGCCCCTGGAACGTTTGTACCGTTTAAGGAGCCCTCAGGCAGTAACAAGAGTCCTCTGTAAGTCTCACTCTGCCGTGACAGAGGCTCCTCCTGGCAGTCCTTTAGGTCCTTTTGCCGTGTCGGGAGTTGTCTGTACATTTCAAGGTTCATTAGCTTTAAGGGCCCCTCTGGTCGTTTCAGGGGCACCTATTACTAGAGACTGTCAGTTAGCATTCTTAAAGGCCTCTCTCTAGCAGTCTCAGTGGACCCCCTGTTGTCTTAGGTGTCCCTCTTGTCGTCCATAGAGAACATTTTGTCCGTCTCAGTGGCCATTTGGCAGTTACAAAAGATCTCTGAGCGCTCCCAGGGCCTCCGTGCAGGGTCATGGCCCCTCTGAATGTCCGCGGTGACTGCCATGGCTGTATCAGGGATACTCCTCTGTTACATCAGGTATGTCCTGCAGTCTTAGGGCCCCTGTAGCCGTATCAGAGGCCTTTGTTGGCGCTTCAGGGGACTCACTGACAGTCTCATGGGTACCTTTTCCTTGCCAGAAGATCGCCTAACACTCCCGGAGCCCTCTGGCCGTCCACGTCCAGGGCTCCCATACCGTCTTAGAGGTCCTCGTATCGTTTTTGCCTCGCATGGGCCCTCCGACGCTTATGGCGGTCCTACAAGCCATCTGCCGTGTGGGGCTTATCTTGTCGTCTCAGGACTCACCTGACCTTCCCGGGGCCCCCTGACTGCATCAAGAGCTCCCCAGGTCTTCAGAATGACCAGTGTGTCCCATTTAGGGTTCTTCTTGAGATCGAGCAGCTCACCGATTAATCCCCGTTCAGGGGGCCACTCTGGCTGACCAAGTGTTCTTTATGCTGTCGTAAGCTCTTTGGGTCTTGTTCTTGCCGTGCCAAAAGCTCTTCGGACACTTTTGGCGTTCTCATGGCCCCTTAACCATCTGAGACTCCCTCGGTCTTAGGGGCCCTTAGAGGGTTTCAGAGATCGTTCTGTCCATCTTAGGGGTCATCCTGCCATCTCAGGGTCTCATTTACCCTCCTGGAGGCCCTCTGACTGCATCAGGAACCTTCAGCTTTTCACACAGACCCATGAAACCCATTTGGGACCCCTATGACATTCCAAGGGCCCCATTGCCGTCCCAGGGACTCAGTCATCATCGTTGCCATCTTAGGGTCCTTGTGACCCTTCTGTAAGGGTTCGAAGGGCCCTTCTACCCGTCCGAGGGCCATCTTCCCTTTTTGGAGGGCTCCATGCCTGCATCAAGAATCCTGTCAGGTTTCAAAGAAGTTGTGTAAAGCTCATACAGGGCCCCTTCGTGGCCCCTCTCAGGTCCGGGGGGAAAGGGGGCGATCGCCCCCATTGCTCTCTTCACCCGCCCCTGCCCCTCGCTACGCTACTGATCACACCCCAGCTCGTATTGTCAAAATTTTGATTCGCTCCTGGATTCCCTATTTTTCAATTGTTAATTCACGGTAATCCTGGCCAGACGTAATCAGCTTTTGCTCCGCAAACCATCCGATAGTCAGTGCAGGTGCCAGATGCCAGCACCAACAGGATGTGTTGATGACTCGGTCCGTTATCGATCTCAGATAGCCTCCAGCCTGCCGAACCCCGTGACGTCATCGCGGTGGGCGGGGCGTGCCGCCGCCGTCCCGCCTCGCCGGGGGGGGGGGGGTCCGGGATCTCCGGCAGCCAGCAGTGCTTCCAACGGACCGAGATGCCGGGCCCGGAGGCAGCGAGATCCGGAAACCTTGACGGAGCTCGGGACCACGCGGAACGGAATTGAATCATCCATTCAAATTTCGTGTGACTTAAACTATTTTTTTCAACATGCTAGAATGAAATTTAAACAACACGGAATTTAACGTATGTTTAAATTTCGTTGTGTAAACATGAATCTAAGCATTCCAGTTTCAACCGGATGTGTGAACCGACTGCCAGCAGTCCAGTCACCGGAAGCCGATGTTCTGGCGTGTCTGAAACAAAAGCGGAGAGAGCTGGCCATAAAATGCTGGCAGTGGCAATGGCAATTGCAGCAGTCACCACTGCTCATCAAAGGTCACAACATTTTAAAGAGATGTGCCTTCCTCGATATTCTTCTGGTAGAAGATCGAAAAAGAAGAAGAAGAAGACCAAAGAAAAGAGGAGAAATATTCCGCCTTTCCCGGCGGCTTTTTTGGGAGCTTTTTCAATAACGCGGCTGGGGGGGGGGGGATTCGGCCTCCTACCTGTTCGACAGTTTCGAAGGTGGGGCTTTGATAGGTCGGGTAGCCACTTTTCAAATTTGTGTCTTTTTTGCCATTAACACGGAAATATTTTTGTGCAGCTCTTTCCATTGACTATGCGTTCCAGGCCAAGCTAAGTCAACACGTTCAACTTGTTTTTTATAGTCTCGTTGATGTATGAATGCCATGAAATCATTGTGTTGTGTTTCTAGTAAACCAGCACTTATTCGAAGCCTATAATGACCTAACGCCAAATCAAATAGGTATCTTAAGGAGAATTTCAAATAGATCTTAAAGTGGATAACAGTTCGGTCGAAAACACAGGGCAGCGAAATACTGAATATGACTGATGCTACCCAACCTTGAGACATCATCGTCACCGTGAAGATTACACAGTTTGTCTCTGTTATTTATACTGTCTCTCTATGTTTGAGACGTGCAAACCAATAACTTTCTGACATCTCCATCCATGATGTTGAACATCTGTATCATAAAGGGGGTGATCAGCGTGTGCGCAGTTGTATACTGCACTTGCTTAGAAGCACCGCATGTTACCGACGTTGTTTACAATTTCGGACTTTCCGATGAAGAAAAGGCTTAGATCGCTTGCTAACATGGCCTTAAAAATGTGCGCCAATACTTTTGCTCTGACTGCGGTAGGCAAGGAGCATGCAGGTCAGACCACCTGACACCACATCTTCGAGATCTCAATGGCCTTCGCAGAATATCGTCATCCCAGCCAAGGGGATTAATCGTCATTGGCGTTTCATGCCGCAAGAGCGCATGCCGACCCCCCAAAGGTGTCGGTCTCTGAAGATGACAGCGACAGGCGGAGGCATAGTCAGTGAGGAAGGGGAGGGGGGGGAGGGCCCGGCTCCCCCTCTCCATTGACAATCCCGGTGCAAATTGCTTTGCCTGGCCCGATACGTTGTCATAAATCAAAGCGATAACCGCCGATTAGTCCCGGTCAACCTCTTGGAAAAAATCCTGGCTATGTCCGTGTTTGAGGGTCAAGAGATGGAATCTTGCCCCTTCCATGAGGAAAACACAGAAGGTCTATGGCCAGGACCAACGGAAAGGGCAGGCACAGCAGCCGAATGCTATCATTCTGGTAGCACCATGGCTGCATGATGCAATCGTTTCCGTTCCGAGAGTAGTGTCACCACAAATCCGAGCAATAATTAAGTGAATATTTCAAGAAGGATGTTGTCAGGCATTCATGTATGCTGTCACCATTTTCAATTTTCATCACATACGGTGAAAAGTAAGTGCTCGTGCGTATTATCGAATGCTTTTTTTTGTGCGGAGCGAGAAGTCGGCCGTCGTGTGGAGAAGGGTACCAGAGCAAGTTATTGTGTCCGTAGGCGCAGGAACGGGGAGGGGGATATGTAGTTGGACGTTGCTCCCCACGTTTCGCAAATTTAACCCGCGCTCGGCCTTGGGTCGGCGGCGGTCACGCCCGACAGGGGGGGGGGGGCGGTCGACCGCCCCTCTACCTCACGAACGGTTGGTTGCTCGACAAAAATAGGCACATCGTTGGAAAAGCTCTTGACCGCCAGAGCTCACAGATGGTCTCATTTTTAGTTTTAGATAATATTTAAGCCATTTACGCCCTATATATGTTTTATTATAGCCGACTGCATGAGACCGAGAAACGGCCTGAATCTCAAGGGCTGTGATTAACAACGCATAGGTAAAGACACCAACTCACAGGGAAAGGTCCGCAGATGTCGATACACATCTAATTTCTCAGATTTGTTCAATATATACGCCGAAACGTTGAGTTAAAGACACGGTAATTTTCACGCTGGTTGTCGGCGGGCGCCGCAGCCGTTCGCAGTGAGAAATTAACGGGAAGCAATTTTAGCGTTCCTTTATTTTCGCGACATACGCCTATCCATGTAAAACTAATTGATCTTAGTGGTTCTTCTATTATTCGGAACAGCCTTTTTATTCTCAAAATTATGCAATTTTTAAATTTTTTGAGGTCCCTGGTATTACCTGCTTCTGTGCAAGCCAGTTCTGTCATTTTCTACCCATCCTGAGTAATTTATCCCTGATTTTGACGTGGGTACATTTTGCCTCGCAACAGTTATTTATGACCTGGCCTCAGGCCAATAACTGGAAGTCATTGGTACTTTGCCCATTGACGGCAACTAGATTTCTGCTTCACTCCACACTATTTTTTTAATTCCCCTAATTTCCGAAAAAGATGACGACATGTTTTCAAAATGAAAAGTCCGAAAAATGTGAGATGGCAGATTTGCTGCATCTACCAAGATCTCTAATCCCTGAAAGTATTATTGTGGTATCTTATTTTGCGAAAAAGTTGCAGGGCACTAAACTTTTCTGGACATAGGTCCGTTCGACCTGACCTAGGTCAGACACCTGACTTGACGTGAGGTCAAAACTTCGACACAAGGTGTAAAAATGATCAAGCAAAAGGTACATAAAGCTTCGTGGCGCTGCATTCGTTCGTTCTCTCGCAATCCTAGGAAAACCTCAGGGGGGCGGTCAACCGCTCCCCACCAGTCGGGGAAGGGTTAACATGAGCCCTTTTGAAAAAAGCGCCTTGGTCCCCCCAATTTTTTGTATACTCCTACGCTGGCGACTTCCGCAGTTGTAGCTGACGTCATCCATAGCACACGCTCCAAATTTCACAATGCATTAAGTGTTAAGAACCACTGACGGCAGCTCCTTGGATCATTGGCTACTGTTTTTCAGCACACCTGCTGGGTCCCGACAGAAAGGTGACGGCCATATACCCGAGCGGAGAGAACCAGTCGCTAGGGAAGTGAAGATCATCCGCCGGGGGAGTGTAGATCATCCCCCGAGAGGCGAAGATTTTCCGCCAGAGAAAATCATTCGCCGATTCGAGCTGGGTGGGACCACACCAGTTCCCACAGAGGGCGTGCCCGTCGTGCTCGCGGGTCGTGTCAAGCTCTGCCCTGGCCTCACGCCGTCGGGAGCTACGACGACGCCCGCCGGCCGCAGTGAAAAATAGGCGCTTGTTGAAGAAGACGGATATTGCATTTTTATCATTTTGTATTAAACGTATGCCAAAAAATAACATGATAGAGATCAAGAGCAAACTGTGTACGAGCAAATTATTTTCATATAACAATTCGTATTTTTGTTAGTACCTACCAACTGCAATCACGTGGGAAATACGTCAGTTTCTGGAGCAAACGTTTCAATGCGCCAAGCAAAAGATTTAGAGCCCCGCTCGACGAAAAACATGGGACTGCAGATGTGTTGTCTGTTCTCACAAATCAGTAAAATTTACCGCAGCCGCTACCTGAATCTGCCTCTGCTCTCCGTCAGATGGCAAGAACTGACCGCGACGCGTCCACCCGATAAACAGCAGATGAACAGTGGAGAGCGGTACAGCAGCAGTGGGCAGTGGGCATCTCCGTGGCAAACGTTTAGGAGAGGCGCTGTTTTCAGTTGTTACCGCATTAACCAAATAGGCTGGCCAGATCACTCTAATTCTAAGCAAAGAGTGATTCCAGACGTTTTTTTCTCCATGCTTTACTTTAGTGATGTAATGAGCTTTGGAAGACCGCTGATTGCAAAAAGTAGAGTAGTAATGTTTTGAATCAGGACCACCCGTACTAAGTTCCATCTTCTTAATCAAAAAGCGCTTGCAGAATTCAGTAGTGCCAGAACTGCTCGAATAACTGTTATTACCGACCGTCGCTTAGCTAACAGAGTTTAACCAAAAAGTAACAGCCCGTTGCGCAGCTAGCAGTGTTTAACATTTTCATGCGGATGCGGAGAGCGTGCGGGGCCGGAGGAGCGATTTGACCGCACCGAAGTTTTCTGAAGCGCCAAAGCCATCTCGTTTGTGCTGCCGCACGTTCTCCTACGGACTTTTTCTGTGTTTTTGACACGTTATATGATAAACTGAAAGTCCTACATGGATCAGGAGAGGCTCAAGGAGGCGTTTCCTGGAGGCATGTTAAACCGTTACGCGATCGTTTTTGGCTCGCGACCGCCTGTTTAAATATCGGTGCTGCGGGCCAATGTTTAACAAATGTGTGATTTCATCGAGTGAAATTTATGATAACTGGCCATCAACGTAATCTCAAAAATGTTTGGAGACTGCCAAGAGTGAATGTCGAGAACATCAAAGGAGGTCATGCAACATCATGTGTAAGGTAGGTCTGCGTGCTGCAGACAGGATATGACCAGATAAATAAAACATCTTTAACTGCCATTAAATTGAAACAAAGGGTAAAGACTGTAATGATGGCATAAAATACGATCAAGGACGAAACCAGGGATAGAAATTTGGGAGGCTCAGACTTTGATCCACACGAACCACTGACGACATGACTGATTTCAACCCATAGAGACATTATGAAAATCTCATATACATTATACATTTGTACATGCATTCATGCATTGACAGGGGCAGATCGATGAAAAATAAAAAGGGGAAACAAGCAGATAAGAACTTTGGTTTTGTTTTATCCACACACCATTGTTATTTCAGCACCTTACAGTTACAGGTACGGAATACCATATTTTGGTTGCGGATTGCTTTCCGAACCAGTCTGACGTTTCTAGTAGACTGTATCCATCGTCTCACGCAAAGATATTAAAATTGGCCTGGCCAATCTAACAAAACTGCGTGAAAAATAGCTCAAGAGTTCGTAGATAACTGCCCCAATGTTGGGGACTCTGATTCCGCCACTGCTCCAAATATTGCTTCCAAACTGGCCTTGAGACTAACTTAAACCCAAAAACTTGATCTCAGAGTTAAAGTGTGTGTGTGCAGCGTCGTATGCCAGGTGGCAAAAATCGGCCGCTCAGTCTGTGGGTACAGACTTATATCTCACTCAGGTACGACATGTCAGCCGAAGACGTTTTTCCCTGTACACAGCCCATACATGCAAAATATGCTGATAATACAATAAGATAAAAGCGCCGTTCGATAAGATTAGCTATGATAACATAGCTCCTCGTTTATGTGCATTACCGATAAAATTAGATGCGTTGTAAAAACTATTTTCTCGTGCTACAGCATAACCTTGACTCAAATAACGCCAGAAAATTTCTCCAATACCAACCAGTTACCATGCAGAAAAATGGGCTAAGGCCAGGCCCCATTTTGGATTTAAGATTGCCTTCCCTTCCCCTGTGCCCTGGGTAGCGTCGTTCTGCATCTCGATCGCTTTTCTGATGTTCGTTTGTTCCTACCTCACGTCGGTGGCTGGTGTCGTGGTGTTTACGGGGTTCGAATTATTTCAGCTCCGGTAGGCGTGGCCGGTACTGTCGTAGAGCTATCGGTGCGGCTAAGAGTCATGTCCATTTGGTGCTCCTTCGGTCATACGGGTTTTGGTCGACGTGCCTGTCCGACGTAGGAAACTGCATCTTATTCTTACCGTATTATAAGCATATTTGGTATAGATTAGTCGTGTATAGGGCAAAACATGTATAATTGACGTGTTGTACTTACTTGTGGTAAGTCTGTGCCAACATGCTCATTTTTTTTTACATAGGAGAATGAAGGTGGCTAGCCGAGTTTGCATCCTTTGGATTCGAGTTTTTTCGGAAACTGGATGCTTAAAATTGTGAACATGAATAACGGAATCAGCCACCAAGAGCTAGTATTGTAGGTCGAAATATTTGCCGTCTTTCAAGCGTCTTTCTCAAGACAGTAGGAACATATCAATAGTAACTATGCCTGAGGAAAGAAGTCAGTGGCACAAGTAATCATTTAATCAGTGGCGCACTTGTGTCAGTGGCACAAGTAATCAAATAGTCAGTGGCGGTTACTGGGCGTATTTCATAACGCGGAGGGCTTTATTACCCTCCTCCCTTTCTCCGCAACCAAGAAACTGATTGCTTTTATTCATACGTCAATGGATAGCCGAATGGCTTTTTATCTAGGGCTGTTTTTCGTTTTATTCCTTAAAGTCATCGATGACGTCACAGGTCAGGCGAAGCAAAAATATTCCGTTGATTTATAAGATGTATGTTTTTATTTTGCGATGCAGAACACGAACTGTGGTTGCGGGCACACAGCAGATGTCTGAAAATGTTCACCTCCACACTTTTTAGTGTGGAATCGCGAAAGAACGTGTGAGGTCAAGAGGCCAAAGTGCCATTCTTGTTCACTTCGCGTTTCTTCTTGTTACTGCGTTCTCATTCCATTCTTGTTCACTGCTCAATACGACGCATGGTTCTAGACTGAATTTTCGCCAGGAGCTCGAAAAACTGGTCTGAAACGTCGTTTATGGCACGGAATATTGTCTATATGCGTTCCTTGGTGCAAGCACCGCTCAAACTATGGAATGTCCCGACGGCCAAACGACAAAAACAATATGATGTTGACAAATGTACATTAGACCATAATTACATTAGGAACGATTTATGAGTACGTCTGGACCCGAGTGTATCGCAAAAAACCCGTTTCAGGCGACAGGAATGGCACCTGGGATGGCACTTACGACGTCATGATGGCCTGACCTAGGATGACCTTGGCAACACACAAATTGACCTTGGGGTCAATTTGTTTAAACATGCATGTTTTAACAGCTGATCATACTGCATTAGTTTTCGAGTCGTAAATCTTCAGAGGCTGCTCAGTCGTAAACGACCAATAACATTAAGGAAACAACGGAATATGAATGTGTCCCAAGATGACCTTATCGAGGTCACATGGTGAAAATTGACTTCTAGTCTTTAGTTTCGTTTAGACTGGCACGTCAGCACGTCTGAAACCGTTTGTGTCGCAAACAGTCAGGAAAACGTCTCACGCGGTAAATAACGGAACCTACCATAGCTTTGGAGCGTCATTATGACATGACTTAGGGTGGTCGTGACATTTTTCTCGCAAAAGTTACCTTGGTTATTCATTTGAAGGTACCGCAAGTTTTAAGTCCCTGTCTGCAATGGTTCCGCTTCTATCGCAGAAAAACCAAGTGGAGACTGAAAAAGACCCCAGTAACTGGCGGGTTAAGAAGTCTACCGCATACGAACTAACAAACAAGTTTAGGATTTGAGAAATGACAATTAATACCTAAACTATCGCCTTCGAAAGGGCAGTTGGTGCCCACCCCCACCCGCATCCCACTCCACCAATGTTTTTATGACGTTACCCTCAGATGACTGCTCCGGTAGGTGAGAAATTCTACATAACTGACTTGGGAGCTTTTTATGTACTCTAAAATGTCATTGTATTCATAGCTTACGCAGTCATGACTCCTTTCGCGAGGCGATGTGGTGGGAAGTCCTGGAACAGCGACGTTTCGCCATCGTACCGCAAACGTTTTAAACATTTTATGATATTCAACCTTACCTAGTCTTATGCTCAGATGTGGTGGTGTGATGTCATGTCATGGTTCCATGATGTCAGTGACTTCCGCGCTTAGGTCTTAGCTTTGGTCAAGGCATGCTGGGCCAAAATCGTGAACGGAATTCAGTGGTCTTTTTACGTTTTATTGACCTAGGAGAGATCATGAATTAATCAAAGAGTAACATAAAAGAATTCACATAACAAACAAAAAGAACATAACAAAAAGGAATTAGCCAGAAACCTTTAACCTTTGATTTTATTTAATTAACTTTTAATACCATGCTAACAGAAGTCCCAGTCCCTGTTCATCGTTAAAAGCTGCTCTGGCCTGCTCGGAAAAGCTGCACATATTACGTCTCCTTTGTATTTATAGAAACCAAACCCGCTGATATGAACCCAATTGAGTTCATGAGTAAAGTCATTTTGTTACTTAAAATGACTGATATTAGTATCACCGATTATCCAAATAACCAGGCTGCGTACTCGTTTTTGTTTCGTTGTTCCATCTCGACTGATGTAGATCTTTTCCATTTGTCCCCAGTTTAGGGGCAGGTGGTTGACTCATTGACATACATCACTAATGACATTACATTCACCCATCTGATACTACTGCATACCTATACACATGTACCTTTTACTCATACTCATCCATACACGCACAATGTCTTATACACACGCATCTCACCGCCATCTGTAAAATCACTTACTAACGACGGGATCTATCCATCTCACAAGTCTGACCACGTTTTGATCCATTTGCGTCCTGCACCCTGTAACGAAGCTGCCAAATATCAAATTTTAATATCAGCTTTCAGCTTCTGTTTAACCCTATTCCCGGCAGGGGGCTGAATCTGCCCCCTTGGGGTTTTTGCTTGCCAATTCCAGGCTTTTTAGTGCAGCTTCACGAAACTTGCTCACTTTTCTTAGCTATTCTTTCTACGTGCCGTGACAGAATTTATAAAAGTTTATTTTGCTCAGGGGCGGAGCCAGACAACGTTTTTGGGAGGCACCTCATGCCATTTTTGGCAATGTTGAGGGTAAAAGGGTGTGCCAAAAATAGCGTTTTTAAGATAGAACTTAAAACTTTATATGGATGTATAGTTAGATTTTTGGGCAATGTGCAGATATAATTTTGTTCATCTGAAACCACTTTACAAGGTCAGGTCAAGGTCAAAAGTCAAAATTTGGTTTTATTGCAATACTCTCGGCACTGTTTTTTTTTTCAAATGCCAAACCCGGAATATGTATGACATAGAAAGGTGCCCTCTACTTGTGTATCAAGTTTTAGCTTGATGTCAGGTCGGGCCACGGATCTATGACCTAAAATGTCAGTGTGCTTACCCTATATCGCAACAGCCATAAAATGAAATTTTTGAAATAGAGTGAATTCAAATGATTGAAAACGTACAGGGAATATTAAACGCACACGAGATCGTTCCAAGTGACTCCAAGGTCACTGGAGGTCATTTAAGGCCAAAGGTTGAAAACAAGTTGATCTGAAGAACGTGTGACCATGACAGTTCCCTCTTTTCCATGTCCCTGGCACCGCCTATGCTAACGTTATACAAATATTGTAATGCATTTTGTACTTCATAACAGCGTAGCGTAGCATAACATGCCTAGCAGAAGCAAAAAAAGTGTTTTTGCCTTTTTTGTTCATTCAGTTGTTGAAAAACTAATCCTCCTATTTTTAAAACCATGTGAACGCCCATGAATTTTCTCAAAATTTCAGATGTGTGTACTAATGGTAAAAGTCCTTTCCATAATCGCTCGATTCATGCCAGTTTCATCGAAATCGGTCCATAAACAACGGAGTTGTCCAAGTCCAGGAAGAAGTCTAAAAATGCCTCAGATTTTGACATTTTTGCCTCCTGTATCCATCCTTTTCAAAATTTAGAAAATTTCTTTTTGTGAGAATGTAATTCACGTCACGGCCAATCGATTGCCGTTTGTTGCGATGAAATCGAATGTGTAGTTCTCGAGATCTAGGGGGGGGGGGCAATCCGCCTCCCCCCTGCCGGGAATGGACCATACCGTATAGCCCTCCGGGAATAGGGTTAACCTCGTCTAAACATAAATTCCTACTCCTCAAGATTATGCACATAACGATTCTTGGTTCCTGGTTCTTGTGAGGTTCTTGGTTCTGGAATGGTTCTTGTGATGGTTTCTCGCACTTAAATGTAAAAGATTCATTAGTTATCAATCTTCACAAATGATTGAGTAGTATGCGCGTGAGCCTGTTTATTTTCAAAATTTGCAATGTTTTTTTAAACTTTTTGAAGTTTTTGGTATTATTCGTAACTGCGCGAGCCAGTTCTGCCATTTTCTACCCGGTCAGAGTCATTCATCGCCGATTATGATGGCGGTGTATTTTGACTTATAACAGTTATTTATGACCTGACCTCAGGCCAGTGGTTGGAGGTCATTGAAGCTCTGTCCATTGACGAAAACGGAATGTCCTGATCGCCCCACACTTAAATTGTTATAAAAAATCCGTCAGTTTTCGGAAAAACGACCACTTACGTTGAAAACGGGCTTGACCTTAGGTCAATGACGCGGGCATTTCCGAAAAATCCGGGATAGCAGATTTGTTGCATTTATCAAAATCTCTAATCCTTGGAAGTTTTGTTGTGATGTCATGTTTTGCAAAAAAGTTACAGGGTGTTAAACTTTTTTTGGCATAGGTCCACTTGACCTGACCTAGGTCATACACTTAACTTGACGTGATGTCAAAAAGTTGACACAAGGCGTATAAACGATTAAGCAAAAGGTGCAGAAGGTTTTGTGGCGCTGCGTTTGTTTGTTCTCTCGCAATCTTGAAAAACCTCAGAGGGCGATCAACCCCCAGTCGGGGGCGGGTTAACGGCAACTCATGACTCCTGAATGCGTTTGCAACTCCAGAACATATGTAGCAGTCTCTCTGCACCGGGGGCAAATGTCGGCATCGGTATTCTGAAGTTTTTTTAGCAGTGACTTCGTTACCTAAGTCTGCGTGATTATTTTATGATGTGTTGCTTGATATGAAGAGAAAAAGGACGTCTCAGCTACATTTTTATGGACTTTTGAGCATTCTATCTCACTGTGCTGAAATTGTTCTCCCATGACTTTTCCCAAGAATGTGTATAATTATGCTTTTTTGTTTGAGAAGAAATTCGTAGAAATATTTTGCACCGGTCGTTTCTTGCAATAGTTTGTGAATGGCTGGGTGTGTGACTGGGGTTGGGCTTAGCCTACGT